>CAVLJG010000003.1:79386192-80586192 GCA_963669975.1 Acanthoscelides obtectus | reverse complement strand
TATATCTTAAACCTGTCACTCAGCAATTAGATCAGTTACAAGCAGACTTAGAGAATGTAAAAACTCTTTTGGAAAGTATAAACCAAGAGTCAAAAGTCAAGGACTTTTTGGAGCCATTAAATGATATCGCAAAAAGTATAGGAAAATTGCTAGACAGAGCTGCGTTGATAAAAGCAGAGGAAGCTATAAAAGCGGAAAAAATCTGTGCGGATCTATCCAAATCCTTGGATAAGTTCAAGAAATCTGTCGAGAGTTTTTCGACAAATCTGAGCCCACCTTTGCAACAAGTTGTATGTGAAAATGTACTGAAACCTGTACAAGCAATTAAATCGTTCATCGAAGGAGGCGGGAAAGAAAACATTGGCATTGAGGAAATTGATAGTCTGGAAAAAGTCATCCAATCATTGACAAAAGTCTCGGAAAATATTGATCAGCCGTCTTGCGAAATTTTGGACCAACTGAGTGAAAGTTTAGAAATTGCCATTTTGGAACAAGAACGTAAAGATTCGTCAAATATCGCAGAGAATTTCGAGCAGCTAAAAGAATCTTTAGACGTGCTGCATTTTAAAGAAGAACCACAGCCTGTTTCAGAATCGTCAAAGTTCGATGACCTCTCAAGATGCGTTTCTGAATTGACCAACTTTTTAATTAGATTCAAACATGTCTCAGCTGGAAAAATGGACTTGCTCTCTAATCTCATTCCAGCTTTACAAAATTTACAAGCTGAAATAGATACGTGTAAAAGTTTACCAGTTTCGGCTGAAGATGAAGCAATACTTGTAGATATTCAAAATCATCTCAATAAGATGTACGCCGAAGAGAATGTCACAGACATAAAAAATGTGTCAAAAACTATAGATGCTCTACAGAACAAGCTGATAAGCATATGCATGAAAGCAATATTGACGAGCAATGTTGAAAAAGAAAAATCTGCGATGCAGATTCTTCTAAAACCATTAGAAGGTTTGTCTAAAGCTATCATTCAAATGCAAAATATGCTATCTAGAAGAATAGCTCTGCAGAAAACTGCAGAAAAAATTTGCGATAACTGTAAGAGGTTTGAGAAGCGACATAAGAGCTGCAAGAAATTCCGACGTGTATTACAAGACTTTGTGAGCCCTTTACAAAATATTTGTGCAGTTCTGAAGGGCAAGACTGTATCTCAACCGTCAGAACTCTTAGAACACATAATCGAGGATTTGAGTAAACTTAAAGACGCCACCGATAGAGCTCTGGGAAGTATAAAGGAAGATATAGATATACAAAAACCTCTAAAGAAGCTTCAACTGGCTTGTAGCGTAGGTTTGAATACACCTCCAGATAATCTTGACATGATTGCTATATATGAGATGAATGATAGCATCAAGAATTTAGCAGATCTATTAGTAGATAAAGAAATTTCTACTAATGCCAAAGAAATTTTAGAACAGCCTGTAACTGAGCTTAAAGAAGAAATAATTGCATTACAGTCTAAGATTCTGGATGTGTCACCAATGCCAAGTGAGGGCGTTTTATCTGTCCTTAGCTTATATGATACTTTGGAATCTTTGACACAGTCGGCTATTGAAGAAGGTATAGAAGAATTTAAGACAGACTCGGAGGAAGTTGCTTGTCTAAATACCATACAGGTATCTTTGCAAAAGCTTAAAGGTATTGTCGTGTCGACGCAAATATCACTTCAAAGACCAATTATTACTGATGTTGAAAAAGCTACGTTAGCAAGTGCCAAGTCCGCAATTATGCAAGTTGTTGAACGACTAACGGCTGAGCCAAGACTTGCTCAAATAGCCAATTTTGAAGAACCGCTTAAATCTTTGGTCGGACAAATAGAGAATATTGAAAATAATATGGAGGAATCAAAAAATATGGAGTTTGTCACCCAAGCCAGAACAACTGTGGAAAGACTAAAATTGGTGATAGGTTCTTTAAGGGAAGTCGAACCCAAGAATTTAGCAGATTCCAAGGTATTTGTTACGCTGGAAGAGCCAATCCAATTTTTACAGGAAACTTTGGAAAATGCTGCTAAAGTCATATCCGCAGGTACAGATAATCCTTTGATGGTGAGTGATACTGAAACACTTGCGAAAGAAATAAGTTTAATAAATAATCTTGCAACTGATTTGGAAGCTATGGTAACTGCATTACAATCAGACGGTTTAAATAAGGAAGAAATGAAAACCAAAATTATCGAGGACCTGAGGCATATCCTTGACGAAACAACGAAAGCACTCGATGGTACTTCTAAAAATGTAATGCTGCAATACGTTTGTGAGCCCAACAAACTATTGGCTATCACCATAGAACAGATTCTAAGTTCGATAGTGACTCAAGTTGAAACTGCTGAAAAAGTAGAAAAGAAAGTTACACTGAAAAATGTTGAAACAGTCAAAGAAGTTATACAACCAATTGAGGCCTTGAAAGGTGAGATTGTAAAATTACGAGAGGTGTATTCAACTGAACCTCAGCAGGGAATTCTAGCTATTACTGATTTAGTAGAACCACTGTCACAGCTGTCAACTGCTATCCATCGTTTAGGAGATGTCGCAGAATTGAGTGCTCATGATCTACCTGCGGAAGAGTTACAACTTTGCAGAACAATCGAGGAGCCACTGCAAAAGCTCACTAAAGTAGTAGTTGAAAGCAGAACTCTTTTAAATAAGTCTGGTAAGCTGCAGCTCAAATTGCCTGCAATAAAACGTGGCATAATTGCAGTTAAAGAACATCTTGAAAAAATTATACAAGCCGTGCCTGAAACTACGCTCTTGCAGACATTGGTACATCCTTTACAAGCTCTCAAAGCCACATTTGGAGAGGTAGAAAAATCTCTAGAGAAAAAACGTATGGACAGGGCGCTAGAAGAAATGGCAGTGGTGGTAGCTGCTTTGAAAACCGAAGTCGAGCACTATAAAACAGACGTGCTTCCAAAACCGCAGCAAGCACAGGTGTCCATTGTCGATATTGAAAAATTCCTGTCTGAGATGGAAAGCGCAATCGAAAAAGTTGAAGAGGAACACAAAGGTTCTTCTGATGACTTAGCAGATCAGCTTCAAGTGTTGATGCCTGTCAAAGAATGCATGCTAAAATTAACAGCAGTTTTGGTCGAAAGCAAAGAAGCAACTAAGAAACAAGTATCAGAAGTTGAGAAGCCAAATGTAGAACATGCTGTGTTGGCTCTTAAAGAAGAAATTCATAAAGTATTGGCTGAGGCGCCTCATCCTCAATCAGTGCAAATTTGGATGATACCACTGGAGTCACTTAGAGCTGTTATATCCGAGATCGAAGGAGAGCAAAGAACAGAAGAAACTGTTGTAAAGAAAATCGCACCTCGTAGAGATCTGAATGCAGTCAAACTTATTGCAGAGCCTATTGCAACTCTTACCAGTGAGATCAGAGAGTTAAAAGCCAATGTTCAGCAACTTCCACCTACATTACAAGGAGTGTTGTCTGTTATCGAAGCAATTGATCCCTTAAATAAAGTAAATGCTTGCATTAAACAAATAGAAAAGTCCCTCAACCATACCATTAACGACATAACTCCCGAGCAAGCAAAGACTGTAGAAAATTTGGTGATACCATTACAAAAACTGTCCGGCATTATTGTGAACGTTACTGCAGTGGCTAACTCTACAAAGGAACTACAGCTACATAAACCAGAAGTGAAAAAAGCCGTACATGCTGTTATAGAGCAGTTAGAAGCTATTCGGCAAGTTGTTTCTCAATCAGAATCGCTTATAGTTCTCGATCAGCCAGTTAGAGAACTCACAGCGGTAATTAGCAGTGTTGAACATAATTGTACAGACCAAAAACCAAGAAAAGATATCCAGGTCTTACAGTCTATTTCGATACCTATAAAAGAATTGCAAGAAGAGCTGGATAAAGCACAAGTACAAATTGAAGAACTGCAAGTCAAACCTAGTCAAGGTGTTCTGTCCATAGTTAATATCTCTACACCTTTAACTGAAATTCTTACTTCTGTTAAAACTTTGGAGAGCATATGCGATGAATCCATCCCAGATATTGATGAAGAACAAGCTGGTACTGTAGCTCTACTTGCACAACCATTACAGAAACTGAAATTTATTGTCACAACTTGCAGGGAAGTACTGAGTAAGCCCGAAGAAGTTGAATTGCAAAAGCCAAATATTAAAGATGCTCTTTTAGCTCTGCAAGAAGAATTGACTAAAGTGATACAAGTGATACCTCAAACCATCTCTTTGCAAACATTGCAATCTTCTGTAGAGGCTCTAAGTGACGTTTTAAAGGCAATTGAGGCTTCTTTGGAAGAGCGACCTCCAAGAAATGATTTGCAGGCCATAAATGAGGTCATTCAACCACTGTATTTGTTAGAAAGCCAAGTAAAACAACTCCGAGCTAAAATTGAAGAAACTAAGCAACCAGTTCACGGTGTACTATCAATTGTTGCAATCGCTTCATCTCTATCTGAATTATGTTCAATCATGAGTGATATTGATCTCAATGTTGTTGAATCCTTAGAAGATATTAGTCCAGAACAAACACAAGTGCTCGTATCACTCTCTGAAGGTATAAGGAAGCTAGAGGCAGTTGTTATAGAAATAAGTCCAATGCTCACCAAACCGAAAAAATTGGAAATGCAAAAACCGAAAGTCAAACAGGCTATAATGGCACTGAAAGAACAAGCAATTGCAGTTTTACAAGTAGTAGAACAAGCAAAGTCTTTGAAAACTATCCAAACACCACTCAACGCATTTATAGCCATACTTGAACAAAGTGAAGAACCGTTTGTCGCTAAATTACCTAGAAATGACTTAGCCGCATTGAAAGAACTGTCACATCCCATTGCTATATTAGAAAATAAGGCAACGCAGCTACAAATGAAAACCGAGCAACTTGCATTGCCTTTACAAGGAGTTCTATCAGTGGTAGAAATAGCAGCTCCCCTAGCAGAACTTACTTCGTCTATCCAGAGCTTGGAAATTATGGTTGACGAAGAATTGAAGGACATTACTCCAGAGCAGGCCAAAGTTATGACGTCACTGAAAGAACCAATGGAAAAGCTGATAGCTGTGATTGCTGATAGTATCACGCTTGTAAGCAAACCGAAAGAGTTGGAAGTGCAAAAGTCGAAGATGCAGCAAGCGGTGCTGGCATTGAAAGGAAAAACTGAAGCACTCACAGAGATTGTTAAGCAGGTACAGCCATTAAAAACGTTGCAGACACCGTTGGTAGTTTTAAATGCAGCTTTAAGTAATATTGAAGAAGCATGTGCGGAGAAGGTTCCACGCAACGATGTTTGCGCTCTAGAAAAAATTGCACAACCTATTTCGGTGCTAATACAACAAGTAAAGACATTACAATCTAAGATTGATAGGGCTCCACAACCTATACAAGGTGTTTTGTCAGTTACTCAAATTGAACCATCTCTAGAGGAACTGACCAATTCTATTCATAGTACCAAAAACGTGGCTGAAACTGCAGCTGACATCACGCCTGAACAATCAGAAACAGTAAAGTCATTGGTAGAACCAGTACAGAAGTTGACAGCATTAATATCGAAGACTTCTTCTGTCCTAGCTAAACCAGAAGATGTGGAAGCGCAAAAACCTGAAATGGAACAAGCAGTGCTTGCCACAAAATCTCAACTAGAAAAAATATGCGTTGTCGTGGATCAGGTTCAGTCACTAAAAATCCTCAAACTACCGTTGCAAGCTTTAACAGCTGCTCTTGGGCATGTTGAAGAGGCTTGTAAAGAGACGGTACCTCGTAAGGACAAACAGGCATTCCAAGATCTTGCTCAACCCGTTTCGTTGCTAATGCAAGAAGTACAAACATTACAATCTATGATCGATGAGGCCGCACACCCTATACAGGGTGTTCTAGCAGTTACTGAAATCGCAACACCTCTAGGAGAGCTATCCACTGCTATCCAGAGTGCTGATCACACTGCTGACACGGTAGCGGATATTACAACTGAACAATCTCAAGCGATGATTGCATTAAAGGAACCAATGCAGAAATTGATTGAACTAGTGGCAGAAACCACAACTCTCTTAACCAATCCTGAACAAATGGAAATACAAAAACCCGATATGAAGCAGGCCATTATTGCCATGAAATCGCAGGCAAAGAAAACGAGCCAAGTTGCGACACAGGCCCAATCACTGAAAATCCTCGAAATACCGTTGCAAGCTTTAACAGCTGCCTTTGGGCATGTTGAAGAGGCTTGTAAAGAGAAGGTACCTCGTAAGGGCAAACAGACATTGCAAGAACTTGCTCAATCTATCTCTATACTGACACAAGAAGTAAAAAGATTACAAACGCACATTGATAAGGTTCCACAACCTATACAGGGTGTTCTAACAGTTTCTGAAATCGCGGCACCTCTAGCAGAACTAACCACTGCTATCCAAAGTGTTTATAAAATCGATGAAACTGTAGCTGACATTACGCCTGAACAAGCACAAGTACTGAAATCATTGGAAGAACCAATGCAGAAACTTGCAGCAGTAGTTAAAGAGGCCACATCTCTCTCAGCCAACCACGAAGAACTAGAAGTACAAAAATATGATTTGGAACAAGCTGTTCTTGCCATGAAATCTCAAGTAAATAAGGTAGGCAAGGTTACTACTCAATCTCAGTCACTCAAAGTTCTCGAATTGCCAATACAAGCTTTAACAGCTGCTCTTGTACATATGGAAGAAGCGTGCCAGGAAAAGGCAGTTCGTAGAGACAAACAGTCACTACACGAACTTCTTCAACCCATTTCGCTGTTAGCACAAGAAGTTAAGACATTACAATCCAAGATCGATAACGTTACACAACCTACACAAGGTGTTTTATCAGTTATTGAGATTGCAGAACCTCTAGCAGAATTAACCACTGCTATGCAAAGTCTTGATGGTATCGCTGATAATATAGCTGGCATTACACCTGAACAAGCACAAGTATTCATGTCATTGGAAGAATCAGTGCAGAAGTTGACAGCTGTTGTCGTAGATACCACAGCAGTTGTTCATAACCCTAAAGAACTAGAAGATAAAAAGGAGGTAATGAAACAAGCAGTTATTGCTGTCAAAGCGCGCGCCGAGCTTGTTTTTCAAATAATTTCTAAAGCAGAGTCACTAAGAGTTCTTGAACTACCTTTGAATAAATTTAAAGCAATCCTCAGCCAAATTGAAGAAGCTTCTTCAGATAAATCACTTCGAAACGATACAAGGGCAATGCAGGACTTGGCACAACCTATTTTACAATTAAAACAACAAGTGCAAACGTTACAAACACGTATAGATACAATGCTTCTACCACTGCAAGGCGTTTTGTCTGTGATAGAAATCGAACCACCACTGACAGAACTAGCATCTGCTATACAAAATGCACAAAGTAGTCGTGTCGTTGCTACAAAAGACATTTCACCAACAGAGTATCAAACATTAACATCACTGAAAGAGCCATTGCAAAGATTAGAAACGGTTATCATTGAAACTGTGCAACTAGCAGATAAGCCACACGAGTTGGAGTTGCTAAAGACCAAGATGAAATGTACATTATCAGATCTTAAACAACAGATAAAGATTGTGAGTCGAACAGTTTCAATGGCACGAGCCTTAGAAGCCATCGATCAGCCTTTACAGTTACTCAATGCGGCGATTGAGCATATCGAAGAATTTTTAGAGGAGAAGCCAAAAGATGTGACAGACCAAGAAGAAAACCTTGAAAAAGCAGAACCAGAAAGTGTAAAACCTGAACAAGGAAAAGCAAAAGAAGTAAAGCAAGAGACCAAAGTAGAAGAATCTAATGAAGCAACGCAGGAAAAACAACAACGGAAGGATATCGAAGTATTGGAAGTAATTGTTAGTCCTGCAAAACATCTTAGAGAAAAACTGCTAAAAATTCATTCAAATAATAAAGAACGAGAAGTGGTGCAACATATCGTTGAAGCTGAAGCACCGATTTCAGAAATGTTAACTGCAATCGACTTTTTGAAGAAAGTTTGTGACGAATCTGTGCAAGACATTACCTTACAGCAAGCAGAAGTTGTCGCAACCTTAGTACAACCTCTGTTAAGCTTGATATCTGTTATAGATAAAATACAAAGAAGTATCTCTGCGGATAAACTGGATGAAGTGATACCAGAAATAGTTGAAACTGGCAGTGATCTGAAAGATCATATACAAAATGTCATCCAAG
Source organism: Acanthoscelides obtectus (assembly GCA_963669975.1). Taxonomy (NCBI): domain Eukaryota; kingdom Metazoa; phylum Arthropoda; class Insecta; order Coleoptera; family Chrysomelidae; genus Acanthoscelides; species Acanthoscelides obtectus. The sequence continues at coordinate 80,578,026 of CAVLJG010000003.1, read as the reverse complement.
TTGTTCTGCAGTCACATTCCCTTCAAACGATCCATATGCCTTTAGTAGATCTCCAAGGTGTCTTGGATCGAATGAAGAAATCTTTGGAGAAAGGAGAACCGAGAAAAGATCTTATAGCTATCAAAAACATTGTAGAGCCTGTTTCCCAGCTTCAAACAAACATATCTCAGCTGAAAATCATTTCAGAACAGTTAGGCTTAACGCCCCAACAAGGTGTACTTTCCGTTATTGAAACTTCAAAGCCTTTGAACGAAATATACGCTGCACTAGAATTACTGGAAGCTACTTGTGACGAGTCGATACCCGATATAAGCATAGAGCAGCAGGAAAATATATCGTCTCTAAAAGAACCACTACAAAAACTCGATTCAATCATTGCTCAATGTGCACCATTGCTGTCAAGGCCTAACGAATTAATTATACTAAAACCTAAAATGAAACAAGCTATTAATGCGTTGAAAGGACATGTTCAACAAATAATTTCTGAAATACCTCTAACTCTACAGACTCTGTCAGTTTCTCTAGAAATAATGAAGGGTGCTTTGGAACACGTAGAAGAAGTGTTAGAACAATCAGATGAGATAAAGAAGATAAGAAATGATGTCCACGCTATCCAAGAAATCCTTGGACCCGTTGCTAAGTTGCAAGAAAATATAAACAGGATGCGGGTTAAGTCTGAAGAACTGACAGTAACTCCTCAGAAGGGTGTGTTATCTGTATTGGAGGTTGCTATGCCTTTAGCTGAATTTTCAGTTTCAATAGAAGAGCTGAAAAGCACTATAAATGAATCATGTACTGACATAAGCATAAGACAACAACAAAACGTACAGTCTCTAAAAGAACCATTAGAAAAACTAGATGCATCAGTTATAGAAATCATGGAGGTACTTAGTCAACCACAACGGTTAGAGTTGGAGATACCTAAAATGAAGATGGCAATTGCTGCCTTAAAAATGCAAATTGAAAAAGTTTCTTCAGACATTCCACACATGAAAAGTCTAGAAATAATATCAGTGCCTCTGAAAACTTTTGAAGCAACCATAAACTATGTAGAAGAAACGTTAAACCAAGTAGAAGAAGAGAGAAGAGACCTTAAAGTTATCAAAGAAATCACAGAACCTGTTGTAAAGCTTAAAGAAAACTTGACCCAAATGCAATGCAAGTCTGAGGAACTTGCTTTGACTCAGCAAGGCGTTCTTTTTATTGTAGAAGTAGCTCAACCGTTATCTGAAATGGCTGAAACAATAAAAAAATTAGAAGCTTCATGTAATGAGGCTGTTGTTGATATTGCACTTGAACATCAAGAAAGCCTCGTTGCTCTTAAAAATCCACTTGAAAAACTGGCGGCTACCGTTGTCGAAAGCACAAAATTGCTATCAAAGCCAGAGGAGCTAGAGCTGGAAAAACCTAAAATGAAGAAAGCTGCAGTTGCGTTGAAGGAACATATCGAAAAAGTTGCCGCAGACATTCCTCAAATGAAGAATTTCATCGTATTATCCGCGCCTTTGGCAGCTATCAAAACTGCTATTGAACAAGTTGAAGAAGCTTTAGAGGAAACTGGTGAGCAGAAGCCTAGAAAAATTTTTGTGGCAGTAAAAGAAATTAAAGAACCTGTTATCAAGCTTAAAGAAGCGATTGTTCGGATGCAGGCGGAATCTCAAGTTCTTGGTGTGAAACTCCAACAAGGTGTTCTATCAGTTGTAGAAGTTGATAAGCCTCTTGCTGATCTTTGCAACTCGATTCAAATAGTCGAAGCTGGATGCGATAAATCAACTATTGACGTTACTTCAGAACAACAAGAATGTCTCAGAAATTTAAAAGAACCTCTGGAAAATCTGACAGCTGTTATAGTAGAAAGTACAACAATGATTAGCAATTTCAAAGAACTAGATGTGGTGAGGCCAAAAATGAAAAAAGCTGCGGTGGCATTGAAAGAACAAATCGAAAAGGTAACTGCCGATATTCCGAAGATTCAAGCACTATATGTCCCTTTAAATGATATGAAAACAGCAATCGAACACGTAGAAGACGCTTTGGGGAAATCTGAAGAAAAGCCACCAGGAAGAGACATCAAAGCTATCAAAGAAATTGCTGAACCAGTATCTAAATTACAAGAAAATATTAAGCAAATGCAGATAAAGGTGCAGGAACATAGAGTTGCTCCTCAACAAGGTGTACTTTCTATTTTAGAAGTAGCAAAACCTCTCTCTGAAATGTCTGCCTCGATACAAAAATTGGAACTTGCGCTGGACGAGTCGTCCGCTGATATAACACCAGATCAACAAGAGACAGTGTCTTCTTTGAAAGAACCACTGCAAAAACTCTCAGCTTCAATTGTTGATGTTACGAATTCGTTGGTCAAGTCTCAGAAGCTTGAAGTGGAAAAACCAAAGATGCAGCAAGCTGTGTCTGCTTTGAAAAAGAAAATCGAGAAAGTAGCTATGGCCATGCCACAAATGGCTACGTTACAAACCCTGTCCGTGCCTCTTGATGCCATGAAAGCTGCGATTGAGCACGTAGAAGAAGCTTTGAGAGAAGCTGAGGAAAAAGCTACACGAAGAGACATCAACGCTATTAAAGAAATTGCTGAACCAGTGTCCAAATTGCAAGAAAACATCAAGCAAATGCAGCTTAAGTCACAAGAACTTGGAGTTGCCACTCAGCAAGGTATTCTTTCTGTTCTAGAAGTAGCAAAACCTCTATCTGAAATGTCTGCCTCGATAGAAAAATTGGAAGTTGCGCTGGACGAATCGTCTGCTGATATTACACCAGATCAACATGAAACAGTGTCTTGCTTGAAAGAACCACTGCAAAAACTCTCAGCTTCAATTGTTGATGTTACGAATTCGTTGGTCACATCTCAGAAGCTTGAAGTGGAAAAACCAAAGATGCAGCAAGCTGTGTCTGCTTTGAAAGAGAAAATCGAGAAAGTTGCAGTGGCCATACCACAAATGGCTACGCTACATACCCTGTCCATCCCCCTTGATGCCATGAAAGCTGCAATTGAACACGTAGAAGAAGCTTTGAGAAAAGTTGAGGAAAACGCTCCACGAAGAGACATCAACGCTATTAAAGAAATTGCTGAGCCAGTGTTCAAGTTGCAAGAAAATATCAAGCAAATGCAGCTTAAGTCACAAGAACTTGGAGTTCCCACTCAGCAAGGCGTTCTCTCTGTTTTAGAAGTAGCAAAACCTCTCTCTGAAATGTCTGCCTCGATACAAAAATTGGAACTTGCGCTGGACGAGTCGTCCGCTGATATTACACCAGATCAACAAGAAACAGTGTCTTGCTTGAAAGAACCACTGCAAAAACTCTCAGCTTCAATTGTTTATGTTACGAATTCTTTGGCCAAATCTCAGAAGCTTGAAGTGGAAAAACCAAAGATGCAGCAAGCTGTGTCTGCTTTGAAAGAGAAAATCGAGAAAGTAGCTGTGGTCATACCACAAATGGCTACGTTACAAACCCTGTCCATCCCCCTTGATGCCATGAAAGCTGCAGTTGAGCACGTAGAAGAAGCTTTGAGAAAAGTTGGGGAAAAAGCTCATCGAAGAGACATCAACGCTATTAAAGAAATTGCTGAACCAGTGTCCAAATTACAAGAAAATATCAAACAAATGCAGATTAAGTCACAAGAACTTGGAGTTCCAACTCAGCAAGGCGTTCTCTCTGTTGTAGAAGTAGCAAAACCTCTCTCCGAAATGTCTGCCTCGATACAAAAATTGGAAGTTGCGCTTGATGAGCGGTCTGCTGATATTACGCCAGAACAGCACGAAATAGTATCCTCTTTGAAGGAACCACTACAAAAACTCTCAGCTTCAGTTACTGACATCAGTAGTTCTCTCTCTAAACCTCAGAAACTAGAATTAGAGAAGCCAAAAGTGATGAAAGCTGTTGGAGCTCTAAAAGAACAACTTCAAAAAGTTTCTTTGGAGATACCACAAATGAAATCCTTGCAAGTGTTATCCGTTGCTATAGATGACATGAGAGCAGCTATATCACGTGTTGAAGAAGGATTAGGTACACCTCAGCCAAGGAATGATATTGAATCACTTAAACAACTCATCATTCCTATAGAGAATTTAAAAATAGAAATTACTAAACTTCACTCTAAAACTAAATCGGTGGCACAAGATGCAACCTTTTTTGTAATTGATGTTCGGGAACCATTACATAATCTTTCCTCAAGTATCTTGAAGCTTGAAAAAGTATGTGATGATTCAGTAAAAGATATCACAGAAGAACAAGCCACGATTGTAAGAAATTTGGTAAATCCATTGCAAACGTTTCAATTGGTTATTCAAGAGATCATTAATGTAGCTAATAGTACAACACAGCTGAATCAGCTGAAGCCAAAAGTTTCAGAATCAGCAATAGTCTTGAATGAAGAATTACAAGGACTTATCGAAGTTTTGCCACAGATGCAATCTCTGCAAAGTCTTGATTTAGACTTGACATCTCTCAGCTCTGTTCTGGAACATATCCAAGCTCAAGTGGCCGTTAAATCAGTAAAAGTAGTTGCAAATGATGCTCTTAACGTCATGAGGCAGTTGAAGTTACCAGTTGCACAACTACAAGAAGAAATGAAAATAATGAATTTGAATATCGACAAACTGTCTGAAAATGACTTGATAATATGCTCTCTCAAATCTCCTCTAGATGAACTAGGAGCTGTTTTAGCAAAAATGGAGAACCGAGTTTTAAAAACGCCCGAAGACATTCCATCCCTATTTCTGTCTCAGTTAGAAAATTCTGTACCACCGCTCGAGGATATGCTCATAGAGTTTGTGAAGATAAATTCTCGACTAGAGAAGGATGTACCTTCTGAAGATTACGCTAGCTTCCTTAAAACAGTCTCAAGACTACAAGACAAATTCCAACCAGTTTTGTTACAACCCATTCAAAGCAGGACAGTTGAAGAGTTGGTAATACCATTGCAATCTTTAATAGAACAACTTTCACTAGTAAAGGATAAGTTGGTATCTATAGTACAGATAGAACATCAAAAACTTGCGTCTTCAGTGCTGGAGCCTATCTTATTAGTGAAAAAAGAATTAGATGCACTACATGCTGATTTGGCAATACTGCCTGCAGCAGTTCACAACGCAGTGCTTACAATAGTCAAGTTAGATCAGCCAGTTTCAGAAGTCTTGCTAACTTTGGAGAAAGACATTTCTACATCGGATGAGATGTCTAAACTAGTAAAAGATACAGCTCAGTCACTTAAGAGCTCTATGAGAAAAATAGAGAACGCTATCAAGACCATAAAATCAGTTATGAGCAGTGAAAAGTTGACTATATTGGAGCTGCCTGTGCTTTGTAGCGATATGCAAATCGTTAGGGAATTTCTGCAACGTATAGACTCTGAAGGGGTTTTCCACAAGCTGAAGATAGCAAAGCCAATGAAAGACGTAGAAAACGCCGTTTGTGAGATAATAGAAGAATGCAATAAAGAAAGGTTAGATTCCAAGTCTCTTGCTAGTCTTCAGGATTCATTAAGTAACTTGAAAACTTCTCTATCCACGTTGCAGTCAAAGAAAAAAGACTTTATAGTTATGAACCAGGATAATATTTTGCTTTTGGATAAAATACAATCACCTGTAAACCAACTCATAGATAATACTGTTCTTGCCAAAGAGATCAGTGATAACACTAGCGATTTTTCAGCTGATTATGTCAGTAAAATCAACAACTTATCCGATACATTTGCCATGTTGAACATTTTTGTTGACGATGTTTGCAAAGAGACAAATACGCTGAAGGATATTCCACTGTACGAAAAGGAGTTGTGCTTGATGTTACATAGTATAAATGATGCTCTAAATGAAGTGTCTGAAAGTGTGAAACTTAACGATAAAATTGAAATTTTATCGCAGGCAACAAAACTCTTCGAAGATGCAGTACGTGATTTAATCAGCATTTTGGAGAACAAAGCGATACAGAAAAGAAAAGATATGATGTTTTTGTCTGGGTTATCAAATGAAGTGAAAGATATAAAAATGGTGCTACAAAAGGCTGTTAGTCCAATAAAAAGGTTATCTACAAGTTTCAGTGCTGTTGAAGAAAGTATATTGGATGACCAAAGATACATAATTTCAGAAAAACCAGATGACTTTCCAGAGAACGTAACCAACAATCTTATTTTAGCGAGAAATTTCAAAAACTTGTCTTCCGCTATTGAACAAATCAACGCGGAAAATTATAAAGATAACAAAAACAATGTCTTGTATGTTTTGAGTAACCTGAATCAAAGTATTCAAAGCACCAAGAGTTTATTTGCTGATATGAAATCAGTCGGCAACTTAAATATGTCTCTTGGTGTCTTGTACGAAGACATTTCTGCACTCATAGATGCGACTGAAAAGGAAATCGAAAACTTAGAACTAGAACAGGAAGACAAGGAAGAAGCCGAAAAGAAAAATATAGACGAGGAAGCAAAAAAGAAGAAAGGAGAGGAGGAAATCGAGAAGAAAGCTAAAGAAGAATCAGAAAGAAAGTTGAAAGAAGAAGTAGAGCAAAAGGTAAAGATTGTAGCCGAAAATAAAAAGAAGGAAGTTGATGCATTGAAAAAAGCAGAAAAGGAGGAAGCAGAAAAGAAAGCAATAGAAGAGTCTGAAAGAAAGTTGAAAGAAGCAGAACAAAAAGCAAAATATGCCGAAAAGAAAAAGAAAGAAGAGCCGGCCAAAAAGGAGAAGGAAAAGGAAGATGCTGAGAGGGAGGCTAAAGAGGAATCGGTAAGAAAGTTGAAAGAAGAAGCAGAACAAAAAGCAACGGAAGAAGCCGAAAAGAAAAAGAAAGAGGAAGCCAAAAAGAAGAAAGACAAAGAAGAAGCTGAGAGCAAGGCTAAAGAGGAATCGGAAAGGAAAATGAAGGAAGAAGCAGAACAAATTGCAAATTATGAACTTGAAAAGAAAAAGAAAGAGGGGGAGTCTAAAAGGGAGAAAGAAAAAGAAGAAGCTGAGCGGAAGGTTAAAGAAGAATCAGAAAGAAAAATGAAAGAAGAAGCAGAACAAAATGTAAAGGATGAAACCGAAAAGGAAAAGAAGGAGGAGGAGTTCAAAAAGAACAAAGAAAAAGAAGAAATTGAAAGGAAGGCAAAAGATGAATCGGAAAGGACAATGAAAGAACAGGCAGAACAAAAAGCAAAGGATGAAGCTGAAAAGAAAAAGAAACAGGAGGCCAAACAGAAAAAAGAAAAAGGAGAAGCTGAGAGGAAGGCTAAGGAGGAATTGGAGAGGCAAATGAAAGAAGAAGCAGAACAAAACGCAAAGGATGAAGCCGAAAAGGAAAAGAAAGAGGAGCAGTTCAAAAAGAACAAGGAAAAAGAAGAAACTGAAAGGAAGGCTAAAGAGGAATCGGAAAGGACAATGAAAGAACAAGCAGAACAAAAAGCAAAGGATGAAGCTGAAAAGAAAAAGAAACAAGAGGCCAAAAAGAAAAAAGAAAAGAAGAAGCTGAGAGGAAGGCTAAAGAGGAATCGGACCGGAAAATGCAAGAAGAAGCAGAACAAAAAGCAAAGGATGAAGCCGAAAGGGAAAAGAAAGAGGAAGAGTTCAAAAAGAACAAAGAAAAAGAAGAAGCTGAAAGGAAGGCTAAAGAGGAATCGGAAAGGACAATGAAAGAACAAGCAGAACAAAAAGCAAAGGATGAAGCTGAAAAGAAAAAGAAACAAGAGGCCAAAAAGATAAAAGAAAAAGAAAAAGCTGAGAGGAAGGCTAAAGAGGAATCGGACAGGAAAATGAAAGAAGAAGCAGAACAAAAAGCAAAGGATGAAGCCGAAAGGGAAAAGAAAGAGGAGGAGTTCAAAAAGAACAAAGAAAAAGAAGAAGCTGAAAGGAAGGCTAAAGAGGAATCGGAAAGGACAATGAAAGAACAAGCAGAAAAAAAAGCAAAGGATGAAGCTGAAAAGAAAAAGAAACAAGAGGCCAAAAAGAAAAAAGAAAAAGAAGAAGCTGAGAGGAAGGCTAAAGAGGAATCGGACAGGAAAATGAAAGAAGAAGTAGAACAAAAAGCAAAGGATGAAGCCGAAAAGCAAAAAAAAGAGGAGGAGTTGAAAAAGAACAAAGAAGAAGAAGAAGCTGAAAGGAAGGCTAAAGAGGAATCGGAAAGGGAAATTAAAGAACAAGCAGAACAAAAAGCAAAGGACGAAGCTGATAAGAAAAAGAAAGAAGAGGCCAAAAGGAAGAAAGAAAAAGAAGACGCTGAGAGGACAGCTAAAGAAGAATCGGACCGAAAAATGAAAGAAGAAGCAAAACAAAAAGCAAAGGATGAAGCTGAAAAGAAAAAGAAAGAAGAGGCCAAAAAGAAAAAAGAAAAGGAAGAAGCTGAGAGGAAGGCTAAAGAGGAATCGGACAGGAAAATGAAAGAAGAAGTAGAACAAAAAGCAAAGGATGAAGCCGAAACGCAAAAAAAAGAGGAGGAGTTGAAAAAGAACAAAGAAGAAGAAGAAGCTGAAAGGAAGGCTAAAGAGGAATCGGAAAGGGAAATTAAAGAACAAGCAGAACAAAAAGCAAAGGATGAAGCTGATAAGAAAAAGAAAGAAGAGGCCAAAAGGAAGAAAGAAAAAGAAGACGCTGAGAGGACAGCTAAAGAAGAATCGGACCGAAAAATGAAAGAAGAAGCAAAACAAAAAGCAAAGGATGAAGCTGAAAAGAAAAAGAAAGAAGAGGCCAAAAAGAAAAAAGAAAAAGAAGAAGCTGAGAGGAAGGCTAAAGAGGAATCGGACAGGAAAATGAAAGAAGAAGCAGAACAACAAGCAAAGGATGAAGCCGAACAGGAAAAGAAGAACAAAGAAAAAGAAGAAGCTGAAAGGAAGGCTAAAGAGGAATTAGAAAGAGAATTGAAAGAACAAGCAGAACAAAAAGCAAAGGAAGAAGCTGAAAAGAAAAAGAAAGAAGATGCCAAAAAGAAGAAAGAAAAAGAAGAAGCTGAGAGGAAGGCTAAAGAGAAATCGGACAGGCAAATGAAAGAAGAAGCAGAACAAAAAGCAAAGGATGAAGCCGAAAAGAACAAGAAGGAGGAGGTCAAAAAGAAGAAAGGAAAAGCAGAAGCCGAAAGAGAGGCTAAAGAGGAATCGGAAAGGAAAATGAAAGATCAAGCAGCAACAAAAACAGAGGATGAACATGGAAATAAAAAGAAGGAAGAGACCAAAGAGAAGAAAGAGGAAGAAGCTGATTGGAAGACTAAAGAGGAGTCTGAAAGTAAAATGAAAGAAGAAGCAGAACAAACAGCAAGGGATGAAGCCAAAAATATAAATAAAGGGGAGGTCAAAAAGAAGAAAGGTAAAGTGGAAGCTGAGAAGAAGGCTAAAAAGGAATTGGAGAAAGAGTTGAAAGAAGGAGCAGAATCAAAAACAAGAGATAAGGTCGAAAACAAGAGGAAGGGAGGTGATGCGAAAACGGAAGAAGAAAAGGATGAAGCCAAAGGAAAGGTTAAAAGAGGATTAGAGCTGAGCACAAGAGAAGATGAAAAGCAAAAGAAAGAATGGCCCAAAAAGGAGGAGGAGGACGAGGCAGAAATGACATTAGGAGAAGAAGTCGGGAAGGAAAGGGAGGAAAAGGAGGCCAAAATGGACAAAGAAAAGGATGAATCTGAGACAAAAGCCAAACATGAAAATAAATTTAAAGAGGAAACTGAAAAGAAAAACGATGCGATCAAAAAGGAGAAAGAAAAGAAGGGATTAGAAGTTGAACCAACGGAAAAGTCAGATAGTTCGAAGGAGAAAGACGTAATCGAAGGTAAGAAGGAAATAGAACACTTTAGAAAACGATCTGTTGATAAAGTTGGCAGGAAGAAGTCAGAGGCATCCAAAATCATGACTCAAGAGGTTTCTGAAATTAAAGTCAGTCATGAGAAAGAGACCAAATCAGTTGAACTACGCGAAACATACAATGGACATCGCGACGACAGCATGAGCTCAGAGTCTCTTTCTGAAGCTGACAGAGTCAGAGTTAGAGACACCACCAGAAAGATATACGACATGGGCCTCGATATTTACAAGCCATTGTCATACCATGGACCACGGCTTGCAGAAAAGAAACCATTGTTCACCACAGATTTGACTAGTCGAACAGCCACAGTCGGTTGTAGAATAAAAATGACTTGCAGCGTCATATCTGAGGGTCCAGTAGACATTCAGTGGATGAAGAATAAAGAGCCAATACACGATGAAACCAAGTATTATATGGTGTACTCAAATAACGTAGCTACTTTGGAGATTTTAAACACAACGCTGACAGACTCTGCTGAGTACTCTTGTCTAGCTAGAAACGAGCATGGAGTGAGCATCAGTTCAGCAAGTCTGACAGTTGTCAAATGTTTTGATCCAACACGTACTCCGCCTGTATTCACGAGACCAATTAGAGAACATTATCGTATCTCTAATGATGAACTCACTCTGGAATGCAAGATCAGGAGCCAACCTACGCCGACGATACGCTGGTTCAAAGATGGAGAAGAACTAGGAACAGGACTTCGGCACTCTCATAGTTACTCAGCTGATGGAATTTGCAAACTGTTCATAAAGAGTCCCGAGGATAGCGATAGTGGCAGGTACACTTGCAAGGTTGAGAGTAATTCTTGGAGCGACCAAGTGTCCCATGACGTTAGATTTTCTAACAAAGAAGAGCATATTCGGACTAGAACTGAGCAAAGGAGCAAGAGTTATAGAGTTACTACTTCTGTGAGACCATACTTTTCCAGCGTACTGACGGACACTTCCGTACCAACTGGAGGCAGTATGGCTCTTCAAGTAGAAGTAAAAGGCAGTCCAGCAGAGGTTACATGGTTCAAAGAAAGCTTGATGCTGCCCAGGGCATGTCCAAAACACCGTACCTTCACAGAAAGAGGTGTCCATACGTTGCTAATACCTAGCATCTCAGAATATGAAGCTGGGAAGTACACATGTAGAGCAAGCAACATGCATGGAAAGGTAGAGACATCTGCATATGTTCAGGTTGTCCATCCTTCTTCGGTCAGAGGTGGGAAACCTCCGATGTTCTTGCATAGGCCTGAAAAGATCCTCAACATGGCTACTGGAGAAGATATTAGTGTCTCATTCAGAGTCACAGGCGATCCAAGACCTACAGGTAGGTAGTGGTTTATTCTTTTATATACTTATCATTTCTTAGCTGAGAAATAATATGGAAAAGTGCATGGCAAAAATCATATACAAAACCGTCTCTAGATTCAATCTAGCGTGATTTGAACTCTCCATTTTCTAGTGATTTGGATGAAGGGCCTGAAAGACATAACCAACAGTATGCGATCCATGAAGTTTGTATCTGACGATTACCAAAGATTTACCTTGAAGAGAGCTACTGAAGATGATGCTGGAACGTACTGCATCCTGGCTAAGAATCGACATGGATGTGATCGAGCCTTCTTTACAGTGCGATTGAGACATAGAGCCAGGTCGCTCACACCTACTTCTACCAGATCTGTAGAAGAGATACTTTCTGACATCCCTTCATATCGACAAAGACAACAACGTACAGGTGGGTACATCTTTTTTCATAAGAAGAAATAAATACTTTATGAAGCATCTAGATACTTTTCAGCTAATCTGTATCCACATACCAAGAAATTCAAACACCACTGATGAGGTAATGTGTACTTAAGAGAAGCGGGAGAAGCGTGCAATACTTATATACTAAGTGACATATAAATCCGAACACCCAGATTAAATGGTTTTATTTTAATAAAAGTTGGTGAATGTATTTATCTTACTGTAAATAACAAGTGAAAAAATTTTCAGCCTTATCAGTTGGACATTCCGGTTTTTATACTGCTTTTTTTTTAATTCACTAACGCACTAAAAATGAATAATTCAGCCGCAGTAAAGAATCAACGTTGGCGGATTTTGGTTCTTGACATCCTTTACGATCGGTTACGATGCCTAGAGTACGGAGACCTGTACGATTTCGTCAACTTAGTGAGTTTGATAGGGGCCGTATAGTGGGACTTCGGGAAGCTGGACTTTCTTTTCGGGCAATTGCAGTTAGAGTGCAAAGAAGTGTAGACACTGTGGTTAGGTGTTGTCAGGCATGGCTTCAAGAAGGCCGTACGCAAAGAGCAAGCGGCACTGGACGCCGCCGTAGAACAACAGACCGTGAAGATCGCCGCCTAAGATTATTGGCCTTAAGGGACCGTTTGTCCACTACCAGGTCCATTGCAAATGAATGGTTTGCAGAACACGGAAGACCTATTGGCATGCGAAGTGTTTACCGACGAATGAGAAGTTTTGGCTTGTTTTCATACCGGCCACACTGGGTCCTCCCCTTTAACTCGAGAACACCGACGTAATCGCCTTGAGTGGTGCAGACAACGGTCACTCTGGGATCAGGAATGGAACAGTATTGTCTTTAGTGACGAGTCTCGATTTTGTTTAGGCCTGCACGATGGTCGTGCCAGGGTTAGAAGGCGACGTGGTGAAAGGAGGAATCCACAGTTTTTTGTTGAAAGACATGTTCATCACACTGTTGGAGTTATGGTTTGGGGTGCTATAGCTTATGGTTCCAGGTCACCTTTAATCTTCATCAGAGGTAACATGAAAGCGCAGCGTTATATCCACGAAGTTCTAGAACCCCATCTTTTACCCTATCTTGACACCCTGGCAGGTCCAACTTTCCAACAAGATAATGCCCGACCACATGTTGCAAGAGTCACAATAGACTTCTTTCAACATAATGATGGCACATTGTTACCATGGGCACCAAGATCTCCCGACTTATCCCCAATTGAGCACGTGTGGGATATAATGGGTAGGAGATTGCTCAAGTTGCAACGTCCTCCTCAGACTCTAGAAGCACTTCGAGAGGAGTTGGTGGTTGTCTGGAATGAGATACCACAGGAGGACATTGACCACCTAATCAGAAGCGTGCCTAGGCGCGTTGAAGAATGCGTAGCACATCAGGGTGCATCCACACATTATTAAAGGTCAAAGGGCTTTAAAGCAGTGCAATCATTTTGAAATTTTTATTATTTACTTATTATGCTTCATTAAGTACTTACACAAAATTTTATTAAAATAAAACCATTTAAACTGGGTGTTCGGATTTATATATGTCACTTAGTATATTAGACAGGGTGCACCGATGGCAACGCGGCAAGCCGCAGCTGCAACCGTGGTCTTGTCACTCCGGTTACTAGGGAACGTGGTGCTTCTATCTCTTTCTAACATACTTATTGAATGCTTCTCGCGCTTCTTTCTCGTACGCATTATGACGTCAGTGGTATATAGATTTCTCTGTATATCTAGATACCTCAGTGAAATGGGTGTATTTACGTTGTATCTAATGTCTATCAGGACTTTCATATATTCTTAATTATGCATGCTCATTTATCATCTAACTTTTGAGTGAATCTTAAATTGCTTACATTTTCAATGGTTGCATTGAGTAAGTCAACTTCTGGCAGAATAAAAACAAACTGAAACAGATTGTGTAATAAATAGAGTTCCACCGTACATTTGCCAGTATTTCTGCTCCTACACTGAGTTCACTTTAAAATTAGATCAGTATACGAAAAATTCTCGTTCAAAACAGTCGCCTGTTTCTGGAAAGTCATTTGGGAATATGAGAATTATTGATACCAGTGGAGAATCGTGGAGTTCGAGCGAACTTTCCCTTAGTGCTTTGCGGAAAAAATGGTGTAGCAGGGAATGTTGTATATCTGAATTCTTGGAGTATCTTGTTAAGCATCAAGGTATTCCACAAATATTTTACAATTACATCCACAATGTTTTGCTGACAAGAACATCTATAAAAATACCAAATAAGCCAATTACTTTTTCGGGTTATTGTGTGCTATCTTATTAATTTTTGTTAATATATGATTTTTATGTTTCTTATTCCTATAAAGGTATCCCTTTTAACAGAGAGACTCACAAAAGGTCAAAAATCTAATAAGCACTAGTAGATTTTTATTTTTTTTCTAATACTTCTCTGATTATTATCGTTATCATATTCACCTGGTAACGTTTTTCACAATGTTGTAAAAGTCATTTCTCTTATTACCAAACATTTAAAACTTCTTTGTTCAACGCATAATATCTACAATAAACTAATACCGAGATTTCAATAAGTATTTCCAAATATATTGTTAGAACCTGTTCTAAAAATAAAAATCTTAATTTCATTGTTGTGGGATTGGCAAAGAATCTCACACTTTTGTTAATTAATTGTTGTCACTTTAACGAGTATCTTGGCATTTCAAACTTAAGTACAGTAGCTATTTCCGAGCACTGTTATATGAAAAAGTATATTTCTCATTTTAAGCATTTGCTGTAACATGTTATAATTTTTATAGCTACTTTCTCCGACTGCAAAGCTTTTTGATTTTATTATTTTTTACGGCAAAAATGAATCGTCCATTTATATTGAAGAACAATACAAAATGTCAGTACCATTTCTGATTTTGAAGATCAAAATAGCATACAACACCACGAAATATATTTGAGTTGCTTTTCAGAAAATTTTCTTAATTCCTATTATACATTATTTTCAACTGAATTTCTTACCGTTTCAGATGTTCCTGGCGCCATTCCCGGCCCCCCAGTGGTCACTGACACCGGCCGTAATTGGGTGAGCCTCTCATGGGGCCGCCCTGAACACCGTGGCGCATCCCCTGTACTAGCATACCGCGTGGAGGCGTGGCTTAACACCCGATGGGCGGAACTTGGAATTACGGCGACCAATTGCTTCGATGCTTTCGACTTGAAGCCAGGCGGTGAATACCAGTTTAGGGTGACGCCCAGGAACAGATATGGGTGGGGAGAGGCGTTGCAAAGCGGAGTGGTAATGGTGGGGAGGCATGCGGCATTGCCGGAGTTCACGAAAATACTTCCAGGCCAGATGAAGGCGCTTGTTGGGGATTCAGTTGCACTAGTCTGTCAGGTATGTTATATTTAGAGCATCAAAAAATGAGACGCTAGAACACGTTTGTGCAAATTAAGGAGAAATTCTTTAAAATGTGCATACAGGGTGTTTCAGAAATATGTGCCAATATTTATATAATTGAACAATATCCGACTCTTATCCTCAATCAGTAGCGTAGAAGCTTACCATTCATAAAACCTTTCCTGTCCTCGGCACTGGTTTTGTCGGCATATTTATCTTTGAGAATTAAACACCACAACAATAGACATTACATTTGATACAACTTACGTGGCTATTTCTGAATTTACACAACATGAAGAACAAAAAATAATGCTGAATAAATGCTATAAAATCCAACCGAAACGAGGTGTTGAAAAAGACTACCTCTGGATTCAACACAAGCCTGTGTTTTACGCCACAAAGACGCTTTGGAAAATACCTGGCGTAGTACGAACAGTGTCGAAAGAGCCTTCTGTATACTTCGTTCTCATAATTCATGGCCGAGGTTGCTAATGATTTGTGGTATATTTCTTGTTGACCTCACTTAATCCAAAATGATAAAGAATTTTGAGAAAAACAATTACTAGTTGTGATTTTAGACAAACAGAAGAATCTAACATGGCGACAGACAACTATTGTTGAAATGAGGTACCATAGCTTTCTTCACCTGCCAGATAGTGATTCCAATATCCTGCTTCACGGTGCTTCCAGAACTAGGCTAAACTATTCCACAAGATTATTTTTGGTTTTTACCTCAAATATTCAAACCTAAATATCTTCAAAACGAGTGACCTGACAAAAATTGTTCAAGAAAAAATGTATGGAAAATTAAATAGTATTTTATAAAATGCACTTCTGTTCTCTGTCAATATAATTTTTTTCAGTTTTGCAAATAAAACTTCATCACCCTGTACCTATCTCGGTAGGGGAGAATCTTTGGACACATATTCATAGGATTTTTTGGTAATTTTTGATGTAATTTCTATCCTAGAAGTAGTATCATACCTTTCTGAAACACCCTGTTTGTATTTTTCGTGGCAAGGAAGTACTTATAGTCTTTGGTTTGGAGTATGTTAACTAAGACGTAATATAGATCTCTATGTTTTACTATCCGGCAAATGTTGCATTAACTAGTTTTACGTATGGATAAAAAAAGAGTAGATATGTTGTCAATGATTTACTTCCATTTGTAGGTTAAAGGTGATCCAGTCCCAATGATAAGGTGGCTTAAAGATTCTACTGAAATTTATACTGAAGATGACACACGCTACTCTATCGCTCAAGACAACGGAATTTGCTCATTAATAATCGGTAATTTGCAAGACATTGATTCTGGCAGGTTCATATGTGAAGCTGAAAACTCAATGGGAAGGGTTTCGACATTTGCAAGATTGTGCGTTGTCAAGGACCCAAAGGTTCTGGCAGCAGATAAAAACTTGAGAATGTAAGTAAGCAGTTTCACTAAGCCTTAGGGGAAAGTCGCCTAAATCGTACCATTTTTCGGAAAAATGTATAATAAGCTAACATTTTCAATATTAAGGGGCTCCTTTTATTTTAAATATTTAACTAAATGATTTTTACATATTTCTACTTTCTTTTGTTATGGCTACTTATCTAATTTAAGAGAAAAATACATTTTTTATAAACATTGCAAATGGTACGACTTGGGAAACCAGATGCCAAAATCGTACCACTAGGTTTCCTAAATCGTACTGATCTGCTATATCGTACCACTTAAGTATGGTAGCATAACGTTAAACAAGAATACAAATTTTAATATGCTTGTGTGTAAGATGGGTATTAAAAAAAACGAAACAGGACAAACAATAATAACTAGATGTGTTATTTAGGAACAACTGTCACAAAAGTACGAAGAACTTCCTTCATAACTCGCACAAAGTTCATGGACCTAAAGCTTGCACTGTGTCATATTTTCTACTCGACACTCGTTACATATAACACAAAGCCACGCATCCCCTACTACTTCTACCACTACGTCATCTGAACCATACGAAGCATTTTTCGTTTTTAGTTTTTTTTCCGGTTGGCCATTGGCTATTCCTACTTTTCTTTTTGCCAGTCTCTTTTTCTTTTCTTCGATAGTAGATTGCTTTGCTTTTAATTCGTACTTATGTGCTTTTCCATATCCTTCCCGCTTAATCGGGCCACCTGAAATTGACCGATTGTTCTCCCGCCAATGCCGCCGGCACAAGCCGCGCAAAGCCGTCAAGCATCATTCCGGTTGTGACAGTCACACAGAAAGCTAGTGAAGTGCTGCATTTCTGAGATTCCATAATATATCATTTTCATGAAATTTTTCAATTAAGAGCAGCACAGCTTCGTCGTCCCAATTAAACGACATTTTAATTTGTTTAAACACACAAACCGCACAACACTACCGCTCGAATGCCAGGAACGAAGTGACGCCGGCACACCACGGCGGCTCCTTTGCGCGGCAAGGCCGGCGGCTTTGTATGCCGCAGGCGGCTTGCCCGGCGGCACTGTGTGTAGCAGCCTTAAAACCAAAAGCACTATATCCTCTTTTGAAGCTTTAACTGCAGCAATGAAATGTTTTAACCAAGTAACAAACAAATCGGCGTTAATGTAACCAGTATCCGGTATTTCGACCAGTGATCCTGGGGGAGCTCCATCTGCCAGCTCTGGCGCTATCCTTTTCCTCTTGAAAATTAACATTGGTGCCACGTATTGACCTGCAGCACTTGCGCAGCATATGACACCAACCTGGGATTTTCGTTTTTTAGCCAGCACTTTCTGACATCTTTTTTGTACGGTAGAAAAACCCATTTCGTCGATATTGTTATATTTTCGGAGCAGTCAAACCATGATCCTCAACAAGTTTTTCTAAAATAATGAAAAACTCCTGAACATTGCTTCTGTTGAAACCTTTACACCGTGCGATCGAAGTTGATTCTGGTTGTCCCAAGGAAAGTTGTGGATGGCGACTTATAAAGCTATAAAACAATTTTTTTCCGGCCATCCTAGTGATTTCATTAAAATTATGTTTAAGATCATTGCGCTCAGCGAATTCAAAGACAGCCTTTCTTACTTCTCGAATAGTCACTCCAAAAAAATTGACTAGTGTTGAAATATGCGTTTCCAAGTCTTCCTCCATCTCCGCAGAAAAAGTACAGGATCGACCTATTATTTTTTTTGATTATAAATTGCCTTAATCGTACCGGTACGTTTTAGGCAATCTCTAATGGTACGATCAAGGCAACTTTACACCAAATAAATAAAGATAAAGTTTTTCTGGAAATTATAGAAATAAGGTTATGTTTAAAGTTATCAAAAGGTGTATAAAAGTTGTTAATCTTAAAGGCATACAATAGATTTTAGGCTAAGTCAACTAAAATATCCAAAACTACTTACGGTAGATCAACCAAACTTTATATCACTTTGCCGCACAAAATAAAACGTTAAATATGTCGGGAGCGATACGCGCTACTGTCAAACTTTTGCTGGTATTACTGGTTGCCAACTTTAGGGGTTCTAATTGTGGTGAAAGATGTTTTACACAAAAGCGTAATATCTGAAATATCGACAAGGTACAATTAAGGAGCCAGTACGATATAGGCGACTTTCCCCTATAAATTTTGCTTCTTCAAGAATTTGAGTCTACATTTAAAGTTCCTGGGTCTTCAAAAGAATACTTTTTTGTGACGATTTCTTTCTGAGTATCACTTGCGCTGCTTTGCAGGAGTCTTTTAGATTTGGATAAGGCAACAGAACTTCCACCACAATTTACGATGAGATTGCGAGACAGAAGGGTACAACTGACTTATCCTGTCAGACTAACATGTCAAGTAGCAGGCGTTCCAGAACCAACAATAATCTGGTACAAGGATGGAAAAGAAATTTCATCTGATGGTAAGAGAAATATAATGATTTTTATTTCATTTATTATAGTTTCATAGCTGCTTGGATACGAAGATAGTGCACGGTGGTAAAAATGTTAACCTATTCAAAAGGGTAACCTGTATTTTCTTAAGGGATGCCTTATAACCTTCTTATCTTTTTTACTTCCTACAGGTATGCCAAAACTGGCGAGAAAGTATTGTAATCGCGAAAAGATTAGAAATGAGATATGTGTTTTTCATGTCATATGACATGTACATTACGAAAAAACATGTCACTCATTTCCGTCAGTCTACATGTCTGTCGGTTTGTCCACTAATTTTATAGCCGCCTATAACTTGGGAAGTATCTCTCGAACTTTTATGAAATTTTCACACAAGGTTACTACTAGGTATGCCAAGGATGAAAAAGCTTTGTAGTTTTTGAAAATCGGTCTAGTGGTATTGGAGCTAGAAGCAAAAACAAGAACAAAATAAAAATCACCTAAACCTAGTTTTTTGACGTTTCAGAGGCTACTGGTCATTTTCGGAACATTTTTTGCAGAGGTTGAAACTTGGTGGTTGGGGGTTGTAAGTGCTAGAGGGTTTAAATGTAATGTCATTAGTATTAGTCAAAAATGTTCTATAATTAACAAGCTTCTGATCCCAGTAGGAACGGCAAAATTAAATGATAAAGGTTCGATGTATAATGTGCTTAGAATTCGAAATAACTTGGCAACCGTTGGCGTTGCGTATTCGGGGGATGCTGCATCGTCGTGGAGGCTACTGCCGACTGTGCAACGGGTAACAAACTCCAACTGGTCTGCGACCGAGTCGTCACTGACACACCGCTACAGGAGAAATATTTATACATTTTAGCAATATTTGGATAATGGGGTACGTTCTGCGATGCTTTTGTGATGACTCAACTGTTTCTATATACTGGGTATTCCTTAATGATATGCGAATATTTAAGGGTGTGTATCTACATGAAAAATTAATGTTAGTTTGCTTTGTAAACTATGGTCCAAAAATGTTTCCTTACAAAAACTCGGGGTGTCGAAGTTTAAGGAAAAAAATGGAAATTAATTAATATTTTCAGAACCGCTTCAGATATTTCACTGTTATTTAGTACGTAGTGAAAGTTAACAAAGTTGCATATTTTTCATTGCAAAAATAATTGTTGCTTTAACAGTGGCGTGCGTACGGGTATTGAATTCGATATTTTTTAAGAAAAAAATGGTACGCCGTTGGTTTTTTGCCAAATTTTTGAATTCTCCGTTCAATTTGAAACAGATGATCTCTCTTGAATCGTTTTCCTTCGATGCGCCATTTTTGAGTAAAAAAAACAGTTCTATTGTCTAGCTTGCAAAATTATTATTAATTCAATTGGAAAAATTAAACACGTAATGAACAACAACACCTGACAACATAAACATAACATTAAAATCAACGAAATTCTTACAAAAATTGTTGAAAATTGCCCCCTTCACTTAGTGTGCGCTCCCGTTGAAATATCCCTGGAGTGTTTTTTATTCTATCACAAGCTGCAACTATTCTTTCTCTTAATTCCTCTACAGTGTTAATGGGACTTATGTACACTAGTGTCTTAAGATAGCCCCACAAAAAGAAATCTAAACTGTTGAGGTCTGGGGACCTTGGTGGCCATTCCTGAGGGCCATCGCGACCAATCCAGCGAAATGCGCTGATGCACCATCATGCATGTACAACATATTGTTTCTTATTACTAACGGAACATTATCAAGCAACAAAGGCAACTGTTGCTGAAGAAAATTGAGGTAAGTCTGTCCGTCAAGTCGTCCCGGCAAGAAGAATGGGCCAACAAAGTGGTTGCCAATAATTCCTGCCCATACGTTAACCGAAAATTGGTGTTGGAAATGGGTTTCGGTTACGGCATAGGGATTTTCTTCTGCCCACAAATGATTATTGTGGAAATTCTGAATGGCACTTCGAGAAAAATTAGCTTCGTCCGTGAACAGAATCATTGATACAAATTGCGGATTTTGTGTAATTTTTTGAAGATACCACTGACAAAAGGTGACACGTCTTGGAAAATCAATGGGAAGTCATGCCTGTACTCTTAAAATATGGTAAGGATATAAAAAAATCCACAAAAATTCTCCAAACAATTTGATGGCAAATATTTAAATGTCTAGCGATCTTCCTGGTACTCGTTTGAGGATGTTCTTCGACTTCGGGCAGCTCTGCTTCCTCAAATTCAGGTGTTCTCACACTTAGAGGTCTGTCTACCTTCAGATGTTCCTTTTCGGACAGAAGCAGTTTCAACAAGACGACGATGAATATTAGAAAAGATTCGACTATCTGGCAAAGCACGATCGGTATATCTCCGTCTCGCTTGCTCACCATTATCGTCGGTAAGGCCATATACGTAATGCATTTCCGCCATTTCTGCATTTGAATAATTCACCATTATTAAGTTTGTAGAAACTAAATAATGACAAAGCTGTCACAGCGAACATGTTTGAATATCAGAGACTTGTCAGATGTGAAAAGTCAGTGACATATTCCAGAGTAACTAGACAATAGAACGGTTTTTATTTTTTTACTCAAAAATGACGCCAAGGAAAACAATTTAAGCGAGATCATTTGTTTATATTGAACGGGGAATTAGAAAATAATTTTTATTTAGCAAAAAACCATTGGCGTACTATTTTTTTCATAAAAAATATCGAAGTCAATACCCGTTCGCACGCCACTGTTAAAGCTAAAAATGATTTTTGCATTGAAAAATATGCAACTTTATTAACTTCCACTACGTACCAAATATCAGTGAAATATCTGAAGCGGTTCTGAAAATATTAACTAATTTCCATTTTTTTCCTAAAACTTCAACACTCAGAGTTTTTGTAAGGGAACATTTTTGGACCATAGCTTATAAAGCAAACTGACATTAAGTTTTCATGTAGATTCACACTCTTAAATATTCGTATATCACTAAGTTACACATATATGTTTTGCTGAATTTTATGATCCTTAAATGTACCATGTATTTCGCATAACCTTTAATTTGTGTTACTCCGTCAAGGATGGTTCTCTAATTATTTCATCAAGTAGATTGACTCAGTACATATGACGCATTGATATATAACAGTTACCGACTGACAAACTGACAAAAACGAGAAACACAGAATTGTGTGATCTTCAAGCAACTGAAAACTTGTGAATCGACGTCTAATTTTATGGCGAGCTTAATACTCATATCGCTTCAGTAGTTCTAGATTTTGAAATTTGATTCAAGGGCGGTGGGATTAAAATCGGTCGAACATAGTGTTACAATGTTAAAGATATTTCTGCTCATTTTCAGACATTGTTTGGAGGAGGTGAACATTGTAGATTCGACACTGTATTCAGTAAATGGTTGTAAATTGTTACATATTTGGTGTCAGTGAAAGGGACCTTCTATTATTCAGAAGCTGCTGGTCCCAGGGATACTATTAACCAGTTAGACATTATAATTTACACATATTTTCCCCACATCTATGAAGAAAACAGAACTATAAATTTGCTTTATATATTTCGAAGAGGTCGAAGATTCATCATACTTTAGTGAACCTGCCTAATTGCGATTTGATTTCGCCTTTTGAAACGATTTGACGCATACCTTTTCTTTCCAACGAAGGCGTAGGAGTCAATCTACCTGACGATATTTTTTGCTTTCCAGATCGGCACAGTTTCTGCACGGACGACAATTTCCATACAATTGAAATAAGCAAAACTGACTTGACAGACTCTGGCGTGTATAGCGTCACAGCCAAGAACAGTTTTGGTGCAGTTTCGTGCAGATGCAACCTGGTGGTGGACAAAGGAATTAAAGGGTATATTTCGCCAGCATTTTGCAGTGATTTGGAACCGCCGTTGATCGAGATCAAAGAAGGGAAGGAGTTGCGGCTGAGTGGAAGAGTGGAAGCTTATCCATCGGTCGGAGTTATGTGGTATAGGGATGGAGTAAGTCTCATTCGGTTATTAACAAAGAACTATGGAGATTTTCGTTTCTGGTTCATAAATCACTACGCTCTAATTTTGCCTATACACAGTGTTCAAGATAAAGATCCTATACATGGGGATCTTAATACCTATGTTTACATGCCGTTGAGAAACCTGCAAACACCTCGTAGATATCTCAAAAGGGTCCACTATTGGGAATATCCATTTTTAACTACGGAAAAATGTTCTATAATTTTTGATCATATTTTTTCAATACTATTGGATCATTATTTACTTGATTGTGGAAAATGGAATATTTTATAGAAATTGGACATTTTTTTCTAAAAATCACCTTTCGATCCATGAAAAAATAAATTATCTAGTTGTGCTACTTCAAATTACTGTTTTCATTAGTTATCTAGTTGTAAATACATAATGTGAAAGGAATTATTCAGGATGATTTATTAATAAATCGGCAAGATACAAATTAATTATTAATATTAGCTACAAAATTAAACTTTTAGTTAACCACTAAAGAAAGAACTCAACTTTAATGTGACTAGTCACCTTGAGTTCCAAAGGCTTCGCAACATATTTTTTTTATTTTTCTGACTTTCTTTGTGTGGCAAACTTTAAGAAAAAAATTGTATTCTATGCCAAGTGCAGGAAGAATCTGTTTGAAAAGGGAAATCTAGTCGTCATACTTTTCTTTCAATATTCGTAAGACTGGCGCATATAAAGGCTTGCGTTCTACCAGTGTCAAAGTACTTTTGCTTCTTGTTCGTTTGGTGCAATCAAGACTTCTAAACTCTTCTTCGGAGGACTCTTTAGACTTTCGACTTCCTTTCGAAAAGTTGAGCCAACAGATTTTCTGCCAGCTTACTGGTTTACCCTTCAAGTCCCCTTTACGAATCATCATGTTGCTATCGACATAAGGTTTCCAAGTCAAGAATTTACCGTGCGACATTTTGTCTTGCACTACGAGCAATTGTTTTCCCATCCGCTGGAAAAGTTAATTGCCAATCGTTGAGGCTTTGTTGTTATTGCCGAATGTATAGAGACATTCAATTTCACTATGACCAACGACCATAAACTTTAAATCTATGGTATGCAAATTAGGTAAATCTTTTTCTGCAGTCAATCACATTCCTGCAGCATATTTATTTAGATTTTGACCAGCACAACAGTTGTCGTCAACTTCAAACCAGCTAAAACAATCACAATGGTGATAAGCTACATTGTAAATAGAAAAATTAAATAACTTGAATCTCTGCTTATAAAATAGGGCACTATTTGCCGGATCAGTTGGTGATTGTAAAGCTTGCTTAAGATCAAAATTTCAGCTAACAAAATTCTGACTTGCTGCTGCATCTTGGGCTCATTCCTTTTCCTCTGAAAGTGCTTGATTCTTTTCTAAGAGATGCCTTTGATAGTTTGCAACCAATTGACCTTTATTCACACAGTTTTTGTAAGTCATACAAGTACGACATTGATCTTTTTTGGCTTAGCCACTTCCAAGTTCTGTTTTAATCTGATCTGGTTATACTTTTCATACATTAAGTCTACGTTAGGGGAGCGATCCAGATATTTTCTTTTTCAGTCTGAACGACAATAATGTGACTCTACAACCGGAAAACTTTCGATGAGACATCTGACACTATTTAGAATGTCTTCTGCAGTTTGTTTTTTCATATGCCTGCCTCTCCTGTTGTGCTCACTGATGTTTTCTTGAGTTCTTTTTGTCATAGCAATATCAACAACACCCTTTCGTATGCCTAGCGTGTTGAGAAATGTAGTCTTACAAACTTTAACTTTTGCGTTAGGTTTTTTTGGTAAGTAAAAGTGAACTGTATAATTTCGTCTTGATAAACTCTCTTATTCTAATTTTCTTTTCCAATTTATCTATGTTGTTATGAATAAAATACCGTTTTCTTTCGTAAGTTTCCAAGTTATAATACCTGCTAAAATACTAAGTCTTTCTTCATTAGAAAATTTTGAATCAAACTTTCTTCGGAAAGTTATTGGACAATGATCACGCATACAAACTCCCGGAACAAATGTTTCTCGAGACGAGATGTAGGCTTGTCCATGTTGTCGTTTAATTCTCGATACATTTCTCGTCCATTTATCAAGTTGCCTACGACGTTTTCTGGCTTTTTGGGTCCTTGTATTCCTTCGAAGTCATCTTGGTTTAATTGTCTATCAGGCTGTGCTGTTGGGTCGTTTCATGGCACTGAATTTCTGATTATATTTTTATTTTGTGTCCTTCCTTTTACTGTTATTAACAGACTATTATCAGTTGTGTCATCATCAGTGTCGTAACTATCTGAATATGGGTAATATTCTGAAACTTCGGGAGAAAAAGGCTCAGCATCAGATGCACTATCGTACCGACTTATACCTGAGGTGGAAGGCTCTGCATCCAAGCCTGAAATAAATAAAATCACGGTGGTTTTATAAATTCCTCAAGCCGTAGTAGAATCCATCTCAAGTTGCACAAATAGAAAAGAGAAAAATCTTTTTTCTTAAATACTGACAACAACAAGTGGTATTTAACACTCAAGGTAGATTATCTATGTCAGAAGGTATAGGTTGCCATAATGTTTTTTGTTACTTTACTTTATGAACATTGACACTATACAGTTCACCGAGTGTCTTATTAAGGTAAATATACATACAATTGTTATATCAATAATAACTTTCTACAGACCACCCTCAAAAAATTTCAACATAAACATCTTAGATAGTAATAATTTGCTTGTTCATGAATATCTTAACATGTTGTCTATAGTAAGCTTAACCTCAATCATGAATACTCCGACTAGAGTGCTTGGCGCCTCCTGTAATGGTATATACCACATTTTTTTAATAAGTAAACAAGAAAATCATAGTTTTTACAGCTTTGGCAATAAAATCAAATATTACTGATCACTACACTACTAGTATAGAATCAACTCTGCCCCTCAACTTCAAAGATTTTGTACATACTAACCCTAATAAAGCAAAGCATACGGAATATATATAAAAAATAATAATAGACCTAAAATCCGAAACCTGGGGCAACTTATAAACCACAAGAAATGTTCACGCAGCAACTACTATGTAACTACAACAATCACTGAAAGTATCTCAAAAAATACCAACAAAAGTAAGATAAATAGTAAAGACAGCCCAAGAAACAACTTAGTAACTGCTGGCCTAACCAGATCAATCAATGAAAAAAATGAAAAATATGAATTATACAAGACAAATCCAACAGACAAAACAAAACGAAATTATTTGTACTATAAATCTAAACTCTGTCAATTGATCAACAAAAATATTTCACAGAAAAACTACAAAACAACAAATCTAATTCTAAAATGCTATGGAATACCATAAACCAAATCTGTAATTCATCCAAAGCTGAATCAAAAATTGAAGAAATAAACGTCCATAATACAATAATACACGCAAGTGAAGATATTGCTGATACATTCAATAATTGCTTTATAGAAGGAGGAAAAAAATTAGCAATGAAAAAAGGACTTTTATTACATTTTTTTTTTAGAAACCAATTTCCTTCATAACAGTGCATATGGTAAAAAAATGCTAACAATTAGGTACAGGCCTATAACTCTAATATCTAGCTTTGCAAAAATTATTGAGAACATTATAAAAACACGACCGCTAAATTCTTTTGATAAACATAATCTGATTAATGAAAAACAATTTGGATTACAGAAAAACAAGTCTACCCAAGACGCAATTTCTTTTTTGATAGCAAAATTATACAAATTACTGGACCAAAGTGAATATACCCTGTGTGTGTTTTTAGATCTAGCAAAAGCATTCGACACAGTAGACCACTTGCATATACAGGGTGGCGCATCGAAAACGAAACAGACGCGTTTACTGGCAGCACAGTTTTTTTTTAAAAACGTTCAGACCTGTCGATTTTGTTTTCAAGGGGGACACAAGTTTGGTAAAAAATCACGTTAGCACGTGCAGCCCCCTAAGCGGGGGTGACACCACCCCCATAATCTTAAATGGGAAGGGGGGTCGAGTGATACCTTATTTTAAAGGTGTTTCACTTCCCTTTATAATGATATAAAATTAATGTACTTCAGTTCAGTAGTTTTGAAGATTTATTGATTTAAAGCTTAAATAAAAGTAATACATCATCATTAGTGGAGATCAATACATTTGGCAGCAAAGTAATTTAAAAATGAAGAATGAACTGACCCGTTAGGCAAGTGAATGTTGAAAATGGCCACCATGGCTATCCATGCAATAATAAAGACTTTGCTCAAAACGTTGCCGCACATTTTGCAATGTTTGAGGAGTAATTTGAAGGCACTCATTCACAATTCTTTGTCGCAGGTCTTCTAATGATGTTGGCTGAGTAGCATAGATTTTGCTTTTTAAATGACCCCACATAAAGAAATCCAAAGGGGATAAATTTGGCGATCTGGGGGGCCACTCACTGGCACCTCTTCTACCAATCCATCGATCTGGAAACGTCTGATCTAAAAATTGTCGAACACGTAATGCGTAATGTGGTGGGGCACCATCCTGTTGGAACATCAACTTATTATATATATATATATAATTATGGCTGTTAATGCAGGATCTATGGCGTCTTCCAGTAATTCCAAATACATTTCACCGGTCAAATTTCCAGGTAAGAAAAAAGGACCAACTAAATGATCGCCAAAAATACCAGCCCAAACGATTCATTTTTGTGGCTGCTGTGTATGTACCTCATGATAAATTCTGGGATTAGAATCGGACCAATATCGGCAGTTATGACGATATACTACGCCATTTAAGAAAAAGGAACATTCGTCGGAAAAGCAAGTGTTGAATAGAAAATGTTTATCGTTTATAATTCGTTCACTCATATCTTCACAAAATTGTAATCGCCGATCAAAATCGTCTTCATTAAGTTCTTGTACCAGGTGAATTTTATACGGATGAAAACTATGGGCCTTTAGAATCCGTTGGACAGTATGTCGACTAACACCACACACAGTCTCCAATTTGCGGGTACTTAACGTAGGATCTACATAAACTTGCCCTAAAACCCCCACTTCTACTGCTTCGTTCCTTATGGGATTTTCAATGTTGCGTTTTTTATTGGCGACTGACAAAGTTTCCCGAAATTTAGCTACGAGTTCTAGAAATATTTTCAATGCACGTTACTGTTCTCATAAGGCTCATTAAATATTTCTGGTGTTCTATTAGCGCACTGATTATTTCCGAAAAATATTTCGATAATTTCAACTCTTTCTGCTGTGGAATATACCATGGTTAATTTATGTAATAAGGCGTTACAAGTTATTTTAGCAATAACGTTTGGTCAAATCAATCGCAAACTATGTACTAAATTCCTATTTAAAATAAGTACGATATATTTCCTTATCTTTCTTCAAGAAATAACTTTTTTGCCACAAAAAAACTCTCCAATAACTATTTTCAATAACAAAATGATAAACAAACCATGGGCGTAGTGAAGAAATCCTTTAACTTATTAAGTAAACTCTTTTAGTCAAATTTCTTCTGAAAGTATTACAAACTAATCTGATGTTCCTATTAAAGTCTACTTTAAGCTTTAAATCAATAAATCATCTAAACTACTGAACTGAAGCTCATGTATTTTACATCACTATAAAGGGAATTGAAAGACCTTTAAAATAAGGTATCACTCGACCCCCCTTTCCATTTAAGATTTTAGGGTTGGTATCACACCTGCCCAGGGGGCTGCACGTGTTAACGTGATTCGAAAACAAACTCGACTGGTCTGAGCTGCCAGTAAATACATCTGTTTCGTTTTCGATGCGCCACCCTGTATTAGAAATCTTACACGACTCAGGAATCAGAGGCAAGGCTTATAACCTCATGAAAAGTTACAATTTCAACAGAACACAGTGCGTACAAATAAATAATTCATTAAGCGCAAACAAATTGGTAACTTATGGTGACCCACAAGGAGCAGTGTCCCTTATTATTTAAACTTTACATTAGTAGCCTGCTGAGCTTAAAACCTGAAGGGACAATAGATGTTTTGCAGACGATGCTGGTATCATCTATTCGAATAACAACTCGTGGGATGGTCTAAAGGTGAAGGCTGAAAGCGACTTAATAATAATTGCATACTGGTTCAAACACAAATGCCTAACTACTAATTTCCAAAAGACTATGTTCATGCCATTCACAAATCATAGAAATAAATTACGATCCTTTATTCCTAAACAAATCAACTGTGATAATATAAATACTCGTATAAATTTAACAAAGAAAATAAAATATCTAGATGTATATTAAGACCCACATTTAAAGTAGAATTTACATATTGATCGTGTAATAACCAATCTGAGACCATTATTGTTTAAATTCACGTGTTTTAAATATTTGGATAAAAAGCAATGATAATTTTATCTCATGCTATGATCGAAAGTCGAATGAGTTATTCAATATTAGGTTGGGGCGGAGGACTTAATAACCAAATGATAAATGTGGAACTATCTAAAAACGATTTTTAAAAATAATCTTTGACAAGCAACTCCTACATCCACCTGATTTGTTGTGTTCTGAAGCAAAACCGTTAGACACTAGCAACAATTTTTTTACAAAATTATAATTTATCAGTTTCAACACAGAATTGATCTTATCACTTATATCAAACGAGAAACAGAATCAACTACATCAAACAAACACGGTTCACTTCAAAAAGTGTAGGCCAAATATGTCATACTCATCTTTCCATATTACCAAATTATATAAGGAATATTTAGAATAAAACAAAGTTCAAAATTGAAGTCAAAAAATGTATAATCGAGAAAAGTCTACATCAAATTGCAAGTATGTGTGAAGGAAATTTAAATTCAATGTAGTAGTACAAAACTCCAATGTTCATATACTCGTACATGTGTATATATGTATATCTATTTAGGTGTGTGTGTACATATATGTATTTATGTAAGTTATGAGCCATTCATTCTTACTCACAAGAATTCATTCTTCTGCGGGTAACTGCCGCATTTATGTACAAGTAGGTTAGGTTTAGTTATGTTTATACAATACGTGAATAAACTTATTATCATTTACAAACTAGGGAAATGAAAAGTGTAATTCCAGTAGCTCTATACCTTGTAAAGCAACTTATTTAATTCGCTTCAACTGTCAAATACCTTTGACTAGATTAAAATTATACTCTAATAATTTTTACACAAAAATTGAATAAAAGCTAAAAAATATAAAGTAAAAAATACCTGTTCATTTGAAAACTTCCCACCACGAATTTTTCGAAAACCACTGATCAAAAGAAAAACGCCGTGACACGTCAAAAGATTTGTCAAGAGGGACAAATTTTTTACCAAAAACTACTTCACCCCCTTTCACCCTCGACCCTCCAAGGTCATTCCCTTAAGAATTTCAAATGACAGGGGTACTGAGTAATAGCTTGTTTGTAAGTCCTTTATTTTAACATTTGATTGTTTAAAATCAGTCAATTCGTTTTCGAGAAAATCAGAAAATCTTTATTCATATAATTTGTTCAGATATGAAACAAAAACACACGAAAATATCACTTTTTATTTCAATCAGTATTCAAAACGTTGCCCGTTAGCGTTTGCCAAATCTATAATTCGTTTATGATTTAAAACGGAAACTACCAACATAAACAGCATTTTGGAAGATTAGACGTGGCAACAACCAAATAACAACCCGAATTTGCCAGCATTCTTTTCATCAACACAGATATCCTGGGCGAACTGTATTTATTGTTATACCTGCTTAGTTATTTGTTGGTACGGGAAAGAAAGAATTTAATTTGCTGTCAGTTTAACGCCAGACATCCGGGGAAGATAACTTCGCATAGGTACGTTTTGGACCTTCTTACTAAATTTATCTGTTGCAAATAAAAAACGTGATTATCGGAGGGTTTTGATCAAGCCGCTCAAGTTGAAGTAAATACAGTTACCAAACTCCATAAATTTCATCCATTTAAAATAAAGATATTGCAAGAGTTAACCGAAGATGATTTCGATAGGCTAGATGACTTTTGTGAACAAATGACTGCAGCGATTAATGATTATACAATTCATGTAAAGAATATCTGCTTCAGTGATGAATGCACAATTTATCTAAATGGATTTGTAAATAATCATAACAGCAGGTATTGGAGTATTGAAAATCCTCATGCTTTTGTAGAAGGGCATACCCAGTACCCTCAAAAAATAATGTATGGGCAGGCATTTTAGGAGGCAAAGTGATTGGGCCATTGTTTATAAACGGGAATTTGAATGGTGACATTTCTTTGGATATGTTGGAAAATACCATCAATCCGCTTATCACTAAAATCATCGAAAACCAAATCGAAGAGGAAGGAAACCCTGTACCTGATGAGGCTGAAATATATTTCCAGCAAGACGGCGCTCCTCCTCACTATGTTCTTCCGGTTCGGCTAGGGCTAGACGACGATTTTCCAGATAAATGAATAGGGCGAAGAGGGCTTATAGACTTTTTTCTATGGGGCCATTTGAAATCTATTGTGCTTAGTCTCCAACCTGAAAGTTTGGATGAACTTCGTCAACGCATCATAATAGCGGGCAACATTTTGAACACACACTTATTGAACTAAAAAGTGATATTTTCGTTTGCTTATGTTTTCTATCTGAACAAATTAGTATAAATAAAGATTTTTCTAATTTTTTTGATAACGAATCGATTGATTTTGAAAAATCAAGCGTCAAAATAAAGGACTTTGAAATACCTTTCAAACAAGCTAGTACTCGAAAACTCTTGTCATTTAAAATTTTTAAGGGGATGACCCTGGATGGAAGAGGGTGAAAGGGGTGAAGTAGTTTTTGGCTAAAAAGTTGTCTCCCTTGACAAATCTTTCGACGTGTCTCGGCGTTTTTTCTTTTAATCAGTGGTTTTCGATAAATCCGTGGTGGGAAGTTTCCAAATGAAACTATTCTTTTTCTTCTGGAAGTCATATTTTTGGCAATACAATATCAAATTTCACGAACACTAAATATATGTGTTAGCACCTATTTACCAAAGTTTAAGTAGCAACAACTAGACTAGTGTAAGCCTAACTTTATTCTGCTGCTATAACTGGGTAACTTCAGATACCTAATTTTCACATCAAATGTTATGTATATTTGAATAATAGCTATTTTAAGTAACTGAGGTTGCTCAGAAAACAACTGATTTACGAATTACAGTCATTGCATTCGACAGGGCAGCCATAGTAGATCAGTAGCCAGTTGAGTAGAACTAAAATTTGGCCAAATCATTATTATTTTTTCTGACTTTGTTTTAAGAAATATAAAAGAACTAATGGAACTTTTTCGTTGGAACTATTTAGGCACTACATAATGGTGTTTTTAAATTTTGTGCCCGACGTTTCGTTTTTGAGAAACCATAATCATCTTTATTTTACAGGCTGTACCTGATAGCATCTTCTACGAATTCAAGGACATATCACATATGATTTCTTAGTTATGACGAAAAATGTGTTTTCTTATTTTTTTATTTTAAGTAGGCGTTGCAAACAAATGCTTGCTGTAAGATTACTGATAGATGCATATTGCATATGCATATGCATATGTTACATAATGATGGGGTAACATTATATAAAATGATGCATAATCTGCTGATATTGAATACATTTTAAACATGATTTTTATTTTATTCACAATAGGTGTTATAATAGGTTGCCATTATTTTTCCAACAATAGAATTTAAAACATCACGTAATATTTCTGGTGTAATCATACTTAAATGCTTCTATTACACATTCCCGTAACTGCTACTCAGTCTCAAAAGGACGCCAATAAACTTGGTTTTCAAGAAGACCCCAAACAAGAAACTCCAGAGGAGCTAAATCGCAGGAATGCGCTGGCCAGGAGACTTCACTGGAGGTACCAATCTTCCTTCCAGGAAATAGATGAGAAAGATACTCTTGACCTTGCCTAGAGTTATGTGCAGAAGCACCGTCTTGTTGAAACTAATAACTAAATTAACTTGTGTCAAAGGTAAATTATCCAGACAGGGTTCTAGATCATGTTGCAACAATTGAACGAGCCCCTCTGCAGTGAATCAGCTCTGGTAAATAAACTGACCTGATATTTTGCTCCCTAGAACTCCACATCACATATTAAACCCAAAACGTTCTTGATGTCTATATACTTTCTTAACCCGCATACTTTCTTGAGCCCAGTAATGAGTGTTGCGGCAATTAAAGATCATTATTAGTAACAAAACTTTCGTCGGACCATTGTTTTTGGAGAGAAATTAAAATATTCTTCGCACGTTTGTGTGCATCACTCACAAAAATGCTGGCACCATCGATATCCCCTGGTCTAAGTCCTTGGCAAACCCTAAATTTATAGGGGTCATATCTATTTTTACGCAAAATAAATTAGGCTGTGGATTTGGCTACTCACACATTTTTCTCATTTTGCCTAGTTGATCTCTCGTTCTCAGCAACTGTTTATAAATCACTATTCTTAGTTTTCTCTGAAGATTCCTTCTTTCGAGACGTAACAGTATAATATAATAATGTTTATCGAAGCACTTATACAAAATGAATATATATATATCTTGAGACGTGGTCATTGTCTAGACCAGTCAGGTGAAAAATAAAAGCTTCCGCCTTTTGTTGGGTACGTCGACAAAGGTTAAGCAAATAGAACTTTCGTCTTAAATATTTTTAATCCGTTTAAACTTGTTCCTGTTATACAGCTGTGCGTAGTTTTTATTAATTTTGACGAATGTACTATGTATGCAGCTTTCACCAGGTTACTGGGTGTTTCCCTCAACCTAAACGATAATAACATTTAGCAACATCCTCACATACTACTGTAAGTTAATTTAAAATTCATTTTGCACAATAGTTGCTACTTTTTCTCAATGATATTGCAGCTCCTGATGAAGATGGCAAAGTACATTGAAAGCTAGATATTAATAAAGTATAAAGAGCCCTCCTTGCTCAAATTTTGTCGATATACATATATACAGGGTAACTTTGAAGTTGAGTCATTAATTTTCAGATAATGATTGTAGAAGGAAGATAAACCACACCGGCATGCCCTCCCCTGTGAGGTCTCAAGTTACCTGATTCACGAGCCCTTTGTACTACATTAACAAAGGCACGAGGGGTTGGTTGCACTCGATTGGGAAACCGATCCGCATAAATCCGTGATGCCGCGGCAGCATTTTGTAAATAAGAATCATGTCCACAAGTTCAGCATTTTCAACACAAACAACTCTATTCACTCACGCGTTACCGACTGACACATTGACTGAATACAACTGAATTGTAGTAAAACATAAGCGTTTCAAATTCTTTCGCTTTTTTGTTTCCGATGCGATGAACCGATAAGGCGGATTATATCCGTTGTTGCCAAACACGAGCACATAATATTATCATTGAGACGGGGCGGTACTCAAACTTCTAAAGGGCTATAACTTTGTTACTTTAATTTTACCAGAAAAATGTTATAGGAAAAAAACATTTCTTTTGATCAGATCTACTCACTGTTAAAATAAATGACTCAACTTCGAAGTCACCCTGTATATATACATTAAAAAAAAACAACACTCCAAAAGGCTGAGGATTGGCATTGCCATTTTTCACCGTCGCCTACAGCAATTACATAGAGATTCACTAAGTTAAAACTATTTTATGAAGTCATGAGATTCATCTTATCTCTAATTTTACATGGGTAATGTAATGTATAAAATTGAGGATCCATTGTAAATAAAATACAATATTGAATTGTGAATTAATAATCTGTAGCTTCAGAAACTTGTAACTGGAGAAGCATCTTCTTCAATTCCTTTCTGAAACTACCACCGAAAGTAATTTAGAAAAGTTCTAAATATTTATTCAACAAACAAGGTGCTGTGTAAATTAAAGCTTTTTGGAATTTAGATGCTACATAGCCTGGAATTTTATAACAATTATTGTTTCTTAGAAAAGCATGGCGAACAGAGTATCTCTTCTCTAAAATGTTATACAGATAACATAATTTGGAGATTCATATCTTAAAACTTCATATAATAGAGCACCAGAAAAAAGTAATTAACGATAATTATATTTTAAAATGTCTTCTCTCACGTAGTAGCCAGTGATGTATTCTTGTATAACTATATCATTTTAAGTTTTGCATATAGAAACATAGTAGGCCGCGCGGATCGAACGTCAGTACTGAATCTTAACCTCACCCTTTAGTAAACTTAAATTCAAAGTTTCACAACAATACGTGCAGTGAATTTTTAAGTGTCACCAAGTCATTAGAAAAATGGAACCAAACCGAGAACATTTTCGCGCCATAATTTATTACAACTTTCAGAGACAATTATCGCAACAAGAATGCCTTGCTGAGTTACTGTCTGTTTTCGGCAACGAAGCACCACATCAGTCGACAATTTCCCGTTGGTATGGAGAATTTGAACGCGGACGGGTGAGTCTTAGCGATGATCCCAGGGTGGGTGCACCAAAAACGGCAGTCACCTAGGAAAACGTCGATGCTGTGCGCAAACTCATCATTGAAGACAGACATGTGACATATCGCGAGATTGAGGCGTCCTTGAAGATCTCAAAGACCTCAATTCAAAAAAATTTACATGAGTAATTAGGAGTAAGAAAATTAGTTTCTCGTTGGATACCCCATCTGTTGACTGAAGAGCAGAAAGCAGCCAGTGTTAATTGGTGTCAAAAAACGCTTGACCGTTTCAATTCCGGAAACTCAAAAAATGTGTGCAGCATTGTTGGTGGTGATGAATCGTGGATTTACTGTTATGAATCAGAAAATAAACGACAGTCGGCTGTTTGGGTGTTCCAAGGTGAAGAAAAGCCAACAAAAGTCATCCGTTCTCGAAGTGTTTCGAAAAAGATGGCCGCGACATTTGTGTCAAAAGCGGGTCATATTGCAATAATTCCTTTTAATGAGCAAAAAACTGTTACTGTGGATTGGTATACCACCATTTGTTTGCCATAGGTCATCACCAAGCTTCGAAAAATCAACCCCGAAAGAAGAATCATCCTTCACGAAGACAATGCAAGCTCGCACACAGCTCAAAAAACAAGGCAGTATTTAATGGAAGAAAACGTGGAATTATTGGACCATCCTCCATATAGACCGATCTAAGTCCTAACGATTTCTTTACTTTCCCGAAAATTAAAAACAGACTGCGTGGTCAAAGGTTCCAGTCACCAGAAGAAGCTGTTGACGCATTCAAAGATGCCGATTTGGATCTGCCAGCAAACGAGTGGAACAAGAGTGGAATAAGTGCTTCAAAAGTTGGTTCGAGCGCTTGCAGATGTGTATTAATCTTCGTGGAGAATACTTCGAAAAACAATAAAGTCATTTAAAACTACCTACCGTGTTGTTTTATTTCCATATGCAAAACTTAAAAGACATCCCTCGTAACAAAATCTTATGTAGAATTTGAATTTTTTTTTTATTTCTTCTTTAAGGAAGTTGTAATAGACTGTGGCACCATATGTGTGTATGGATTAACGAGTTTACAAGCATTAATTTAATATCACTTGTCAGTATGTGTTTATATCTCCAAAGCGTTTTATATTTATATTAGCACAATTTGAGTTTATTCATAACATGACATTCAAAATTTAAATTTGTATCTAATAGTATTACCAAACTTTTTGTTTTATCTACAATTTGAATTACTACTACTGTAGCATCTAAAAGTATATTTGCGTTCACTGCTTTTTTGAATTTTGGAACAACTAGTCTCGAACCAATACAACAAGCCTTAGTTTTTGTGGGGTTAAGTCTCAGACAATAATTTTTTGAATATCTTGTTATCATTTCTAAATTTGTGTTAAGCTCCGATATGAGGGTATTTGCATCATCTGGTTTACATGCCTTATATATTTGTACTCGTACATCATCCGCATACAGGTATACATTCCAACCAGATGATATACGAGGCGTATTTTTAAAGTAAGTACCGTTTTGACATAAAAAAACAAGTAAATTTTGTCCAAAAATAATTTATTCACTTGAAAGGCCATACTTTACTTTTCTACGTAATTTCCATTACGATTGAGACATTTATCGTATCTTGGGACCAGCTTTTGTATGCCATCGTCAAAGAAGCTTGCCACCTGAGTAGACAACCACTGCTTCACAGTCGTTTTCACTTCATCATCGGAATGGCGCTGCCCCTCCAGATGCTTCTTCAAGTGCGTAAACAAATGGTAGTCGCTCGGCGCTAGATCGGGACTGTAGGGAGGGTGGTCCAATTGTTCCCAGCCAAAAGAAGTGATAAGGTTTTGTGTTCGATTTGCTGTGTGTGGACGGGCATTATCGTGGAGAAAAACGACACCTGCACTCAGCATGCCACGCCTTTTGTTTTGAATTACACGACGCAGTTTTTGTAAAGTCTCACAGTACGCTACTGCATTGATCGTGTCGCCGCGAGTCAAAAAATTGACCAGCAACACACCCTTTCTGTCCCAAAACACAGTGCACATGATTTTCTGAGGAGAAATTGTTTGTTTAAATTTTTTCCTAGGAGATGATGAAAGCTGCCATTCCATTGATTGCTGTTTCGATTCCGGTGTAACGTAGGCTACCCATGTTTCATCGCCTGTGACAATATGGCTTAGAAAATCATTCCCCTCGTTACTGTATCGTTCGAGAAAACTCAATGCACTGCCAATCTTTTGGTTTTGTGCTCATCAGTCAACATTTTTGGCACCCAGCGTGAACACAATTTCCGATAATTTAAACGTTCGGACACAATTTCGTAAAGAACACTTCTTGAGACAGCAGGAAACTTTTCAGCCAAGGACGAAATCGTGAATCGTCCGTTCTCTTTCACTTTACAGTCCACTTTTTGAATCAGGTCATCGGTAATGACTGAAGGTCTCCCACTTCGTTCCTCATCTTGAATGTTTATGAGGCCATCTTTAAAGGTCCTAACCCATTTCCGCACCATTCCATCACTCATAATGTTTTCACCATACACTTCACTGATTTGGTGATGAATGTCAACTGATTTGAAGCATTGAGCACAGATAAACCGTATTACAGCACGCACATCGAAGTCGGCGGTATTCTCAATCGGTGGAGGCATTTTAAAATCACGCAAACAGATGTAGGCTCGATCCTCGATCGGATGGTTCCGTAATGGCGTCTGTGGCTTCCCAACAGATGTAGCTACACGACGCGCATGCGCTTACTTTAAAAACACGCCTCTATAATCTGTTAGATCTGATATGTAAAATACAAATAGTACAGGGCCTAAAACACTCTTTCGTTTAACATCAGAATTTACTTTCACATAGTGCGATCTATCAGTCAAATAGTTCGTGAACCATTGTGAAGCTCTGTCGGAAAAACCATAATGTTTCAGTTTTGTACACAGCATCTTGTGGTTTAACATATCAAACGCTTTGCTGTAATGCAACATCACTAGCAGCGTAACCTTGCCGTCATCGATGCACTTGATTATGTCACTAGTAATTTTGATGAGTGCTGTTGACATACTGTGTAGTTTCCTGAAACCCGACTGGGTGTCAGGCAAAACTTTGTTTTGCTCAAAGTGCTCACGAAACTCATCGTCCACTATTTTCTCTAACAACTTCGACATGATAGGTACAGCAGTGATTGGTCTCAAGTTGCTCAATTCTGTAGCGTTATCGACTTTAGGAAGCGGTGTTACAATTGACTCTTTCCATATTGATGGTACTTCTCCTGTGTCCAGTGACTGGTTTATAATACTAGTTAGTTGCTGCTTACAAAAAGGTGATACCATCAACACCCGCAGCATTGCATCTCACTTCTTTCAATTTCCGCGCAATGTCATATGGTGTACCGTGACGAAATGAAGATTTAGATACAGCAGAATTTTTGAGTCCTGAAAATGTCTCCAGAAATAAGTCATCAAGCAGAACGGTTGGTAGAGAGTCAATAAAGTAATTGTTGATGGCTTCTGGGTCTTCAATTTCCTGTGATATCTGTTTGTCTGATTTTTGATGAATATTCCACTTGGAGAAATCACTCCAGAGTTGCTTATGGTTATTCCTATTTTTATCGAGTTGAACTCTTATATAAGCGGGTTTTTCGTTCTTCAAAGCAATACTAAATAATTTCTAAGTTCATTATAATATGTGTGCTGTTCTTCGGATCGCCTGCTATTAAATTTGTGCTATGCTTGTCGTTTCAAATTCATGATACATTTTATAGTGTAGGTCACATAATTTGGTTTATAACTTTTACGCTTTGTATATCTTTTCATTGGCGCATGTATATTATACAGCATGTTGATTGTTTCAGTAATAAGAAGAACCTTTTCATCAAGATTTTGTAAATTATATATTATGTAAATTATCTATGTGACTCCAATCCACCGTGGCAGCATCTCTCTCAAATTCTCACAGAAGCACAATCTATGATTTGTTATTTCTAGCAAACCTAAAGTTCCATGGCTGTATACATTTACAGTATTTGACACAAAAATCATAGTTGATGTATCAACAGTTATTCTTGTTAGCTCCCAAATAATCTGTTTCAGGTTGGATAGTGTCATAATTTGTAAAAACTGCCTGGTTGAATTACTAAATTCGTCAGTGAGGTCAATGTTGACATCGCCTAATATTATAGCATCATCCTGGGCGATGCAAATAGAGGCAACATTATTGTTAAATAAGGATCAACGGTCATTTCATCAAATCATCAAAAAATGTGGAATGTTTTTGGTTATGTTTTCATTATTTAGTGAATGGCAACAGCTACTTTTCAAGTTATTTCTCATATAGATCACATTAGTTAGGTATATTTTGTGACATTAGCTTCTATTCAAATAATTCTTCAAGTACATACATAGAAAAAGTAAAAGATTATAACTATAATATGGGAAAAACAATAACAGAAGTACTTTTGTGAAGGGCATAAGGCATTCTTAAAAAAAGTGTCTCCACCTAACGCTATCGTAGGGCACGAGGTGGAGTACAGTACAACAAAACCTGCCGGTTACACCTCCAAATCGCATTTTTATGACAATTCTGTGCCGAATGCACATTTTTGAGGTAGTATATCAGTAAGAATTTCACAAACCAAATTAAGGTATATTACTATCCATGGCATTGCAACATCGCAACTAGTTAGAGAGAGTATGATAGTGATGGTGGTGTAGTGATGGGAATATTTATCTGAAATAAAAGAAATGACTACTTAGCAATAACTATTTTCATCCTTAAAATTATGCAAAATTGCATTATTGCGATGAACAATGTCACAGTAATTTACAGTATATGTTATATTCGTATAATTTTGAACAATTTTTTGTGTAAACAAGAAAAAAACAGCTTAAAAGCTACTTTTTATACCACAGTATTATCACCCAAAATGCAACTTTGAAGTTCTATAAAATAGCAAGCAGAGGGTTCCTTAAAGAAAAAATGATAATTTCGTGTCGTTATATCTTAATTTTTCATTTTAAAATAAAAAATCAAATATTTGCGATAAGGTATAGTTCAGCCTAGGTATGTTTTAGATGCAGCAGTTGGTAAATGTATAGCGAGTTACAGCTGAGCTCGCCATATTCATTTAAATTTCGAGCCAACTCTAAGAAAATGGATTTACTTCTTTTGGGAAATCTATCGAGATACATTTCTGCAGTATTTTTAGTATTTTTGTAGCACAAAATGTAGCATATCAGCTTGTCGAACATTGCTAAAATGAACGCCTGGCATCTTTGACCATATAAAGCAATATTCACACTACACAATAATAACAACACTGGCACTAACAGGTATTTACGCCAAGCCAAGCATTTGTTTGAAGCACCTAGTTTAAAAAAAAATAAAAAAATAGAAAAAAACGCATTTCTCCTCTATAACCAAGAAAATAAATGTAACATCATTGAATTCATATGAACATGCTATTAAATACTGGGTCTTTTTCGGACCATATAAAAAATAAAGTTGATGATGGTTTCTGAAAAACGAACCGGCAAACACCATCATCTGGTGCCGAAACAGTGGCAATGAAAAAGTTATTTCATATTTCTATCAGAAAAAAATAAAAACGATTTGGCCAAGTATTAGTTCTTCCCAAATGCCTCAGTAAGCCATGAAATTTTTACAAGCTTCTCAACGGCCCCAAAGAGCGCAGCTTTTTCCTAATTTAGCCTAAGCTGTATCTCCCACAAGTATTGAGATTTTCATGCATAGAATCTTTATCCTGGTCACCCTGTATAGAACAGTATTATCACCATTGTGGCGTGGGGGTTTAGTTTACTCGGGGATGAGCATTCTTGCTGGTGTGAGGGCTCAAAATAAAAATTATTGAGAACTGTATTGCCGTTCAAATTATTTATGGTTAAATTTTCGTGTAATCTAGATGAAACTGAGACCTAGCCGTCGAGCTGTGATGACCCTATCCTATGATGGCAGATTAGAGCTGTCCATTGCAGGAGTGACAAAGCAAGATGCCGGAGTGTACACTTGTGTGGTCAGCAACGAGGTTGGAAGAGCAGAAAGCAATGCTAAAGTTGTCGTATTGGACAGAGATGCTAAAAAAGAAGAAGCGGATAGTGATGCTACTGCTGTTAAAAAGCCAGATGTTCCGTAAGTTTGGAACTCCACTGCAACACTATTAAATCTAATTAAATATTTTAATAATTTCGCAAATATTGATATATGTTTTGGTACAACATTTTAGGAAATATTTATTTATCTATTTGTTTACGTTTTCCACTCACATAAAAAAACATTACGTCTATGAGCTAGATTACAATGTATTTATATAAATTATTAAACTGAAGAAGAAGTATAGACTCATGTGATATCCAACCTAGTTATATTTAAAACCTAACAAGGTAAAGAATCATACCATGATATCGTAGAATGGTGTGAAATCGTAAACAGTCCTGTATTTGCAAGTTCGTCTTCCATTAACATTAAGATTTATTTGTACTAGCACCTCTGGGCAATCTATTCTGAACAGAAAACATAAATCAAAAATTTCCCTGCGGCATTTCAGGGAGTCTATGTTCAAAGTACTCATCATTAGTTCCGAAGCATTCTGACTCGGACCAATTTTAAAATCTGCCTGTCTTAAGAATTAACCTTGCTCTGCTTCAATGAAGTTAATGTTAAGAAATTAAATTTGGCGACCATACCATTGCGTTGTACTCCAAAATACTACGCACCAAAGAGCGGTATAAAATTCGAAAAGCTCCTAAAGAGAGTTGTTTGGTAGATCTAAAAATGTATCCCAATATTTTATATGACTTAGAAGTAGTTTCTCTAATGTGTGTTTTAAAAGTTAATTTTGTATCAAAAGTTATTCCTAAATTCTTAACTGTATCAGTTCTCATGAGGTCATGGTTTTCAACTTGAAATTCATACATGAGAGAATTTAAACTACGGCTGAAGCTTATCTGGTAGCTAAGTGTATTATCAGTATTATCACTACACCACCGAGTAAGATTTATGACATTTCTTTGTAAGATTTCCGCATCGTGGATATTTCTTACAGAATAATTTAAGATCTGCCAAAATCAAATTATTATTTGACATAGATTCTGCAATATCGTTAACAAATACATTGAATAAAACTGGACCAATGTGGGAGCCTTGGCGTACACCTGAAAATACATTGGTGGGATTAGATAATGAACCAGCTTACCTGACGCAGTGTGTTAAACCTGATAGGCCTACCAGGATAGTTGACTGCTTGATACTTGCAGTTTACCTAATTTAGCCAAAAGTAGATCGTTACTCTGTTTGAAGCTTTCATATAATCCGGGTAGATGGAGTCTACTTAAATCTTGTTTTTAAGTAGTGAGTATGAAGTTCTCATAAATGATTAAATTTGTAGCAGTTGATTTTACTGCGGTGAAGCCATGCTGTTGGTCATTAGTTAAATGTCCAGTGTCCCATGATGGTTTCTTTTATACCAGGTAATCTAAAAGCTCGGCAATTTCGGATTGGAGACATACCGTTCGGTTGTTTTGCATCATTTTTGGGACTAGACTTATGAATAGGTGTTAAAAAACTCTCTTTCCAGCAGTCAGGAAATGCACCTAAATCTAAAGATATATTGTTGATAGATATGAGCGGCTTAGCGAGAGTGAAAACGCACTTTTCCAAAGCAAATGGAGTCCATAAGATATCTTCCAGGGGGCTTGCATCACAGTTTCTATGAATTCCTGAATTTTACACTCATACCGTGTTACATACATTTTATATGTTGTATAATTTGGAACTTGATCAACTTGCTCGTTTGTATATACCGTTGAGGAATATTCATAAAAAGCTTAACTGTATCGTCGTTATTGTGGCTATTTAGATTGTCGTTTAATGTTTTTTTGACATATATTATTAGAAATGGTATGTTCAGTATAGTCAATTTGCTCGACTGCTTAGGTTTGGTTTTATGTTTTTTTCAAGAAATCATTACTTGCTTTTCTGCCACATTTCATGGAATAAGAATTATAGGATAAATATTTTATGGTTCAAAAGTCTTTAAATAAGTGCATTTTTTTTGTTTCAATCCAGTGTCTGAGAAAAACGTGTCAATTTGCCTGATGTCTCCTTCAGGGGATAATTCTTGTCATCAAGAGCTGTGTGTCGGTTTAAAAGGTTGCTTTCACGTATCACAAAAACAGAAATTGCTGTAATTTGCCGTAGTAATCACTCAATTATTTGATTTAATTGTCCGCAGCAGCTGTTGCATTCAGGCTATTCGCAGGCTCACAGAAAATTACCTTACGAAATCTGCGAATACCATACATAC
This sequence comes from Acanthoscelides obtectus, assembly GCA_963669975.1. Taxonomy (NCBI): domain Eukaryota; kingdom Metazoa; phylum Arthropoda; class Insecta; order Coleoptera; family Chrysomelidae; genus Acanthoscelides; species Acanthoscelides obtectus. The sequence goes on along the minus strand of CAVLJG010000003.1, from coordinate 80,534,562 downwards.
GTCTTAGTTTTTTTGCTGTGTATTTTCTCCTTTAATTTGTAAAATCACTGTAGTTTGCTTAGCAGCCAGGGACGTCCCTTATATGTTTTTGTTAGTATGATTACAGTAGTCAATTTATGGAATATATGAAAGTGCTTAATTGTTGATTTTAGATATTCCAAAGAACCAAAATTTCTGACTAAGCCAATGTCAACGGAAGCATACGAGGGAGATAACATAGTGATTTTATGCGAGGTGATCGGAGATCCGAAGCCAGAAGTCGTGTGGCTGCGAGATTTCCTAAAGGTAAGTCTTTTGCTTCTGAATTTTTCTACAGGGTGTATCATAATAAAGTGCACTTCTGTTACTTCACCCGCATACTGGTGAGGAATGTATCGCGAAAAATTTCGAAATTGAGCTAATAAGTTTTTTGATGCTATATTGAGAACTCATACACTGCCTCAGCAAGTAACTCCAATTAACAGGAAGGAAAAAAGCAAATTTATAAAAAAAACCTGAAGACGGTACTTGATAGGAAACAGAGAAAAGTATAACTCATCCAACAGTTAAAAAACGCTTTCAAAGATTGTTTTTGGTGGAACTGAAAACATCAAGTTTACCAACAAATTGCATATAAAGTGTCAAAAATAACAAATTGGTGAGTAAAATGGAATGTTACTACCATGACGAGTATGCAAATCGAGATCGCGTAGGGAAATCCTATCTAAAAGACAAGTACAATCAGTAGTTCCATTTAACAGATTACATAAAAAATGTGCAGCTAAGAGACTTTTTTTGTTTGACGAAACTAGATAGATTGTACTTTCTTAGAAGCATGTCATTGCGTATTCTCCTTTCAGGGTACCATCTTTGAACCATAGGTACTTCACAAAATTTCATTGAATTCTCTCAATATACCTTAGGCCGGGTACTAGATAATCGAACAATATTCTAAAATAGATCAGACAAAAGGATTAAACATTAAAATCAATGTACTAGTGTTATTGAAGTGTCTTCTGCTTTTAATAACAAACCCAAGACTTCTATATGCTTTTACTATTATTGTATTAATATGGTCAACAATTGAAAGCTTTGGATCGAATCAAATGACCAAATCCTTGAAGTTATCAACGCGCCGGAGAACACTGCTACCGATTTCAAAAATGAAACATGTCGGTTCAACTCTACATGTAAACGTGTGATACTAGAACATCTATTGATCCTCCAAATGCATTTTAATTGCTTTACACCAGTCATCTATGACATTCAAATCAGCGTGTAACTTAAAACTATCTTCCAAGCCGCACACACTATTAAACATTTTCAAATCGTCAGCATAAAGCAAGTACTCGCAGAGTAAGTCTGTCACAATATCTTTAATAAAAATAAAATATAATAAGGTCTGTCCGCTAATATTTGGACCCCCTATAACTTGGAAAGCACTGCTTGGATTTGGATGAAATTTTTACACAAGGTTACTACTTTTCCAAGGATAAAAAAGCTTTGTAGTTCTTGAACATCCGTACAGTGACAGCAGGACTAGAGGCGAAAACACGGAAAAAATCGCTCAAACTTCTCTTTTTGACGTTTCAGTGGCTTCTGATGATTTTCAAAAAATTTTAGTAGAGGATTGAAAACAGGTGCTTGGGGATTCTAGAGGGCGGGGCATTTTGTTAAAGGCAGTATATCGATTTGCCTTCAACCCCATAAATCTTATTATGGCCCCTGTATTTTCTGAAATATTCAACATTGCAAACGACAATGTTAAAATAGTTGCCGTTCATTTTCATGATGACGGCGATTTTTATTAATGATTTCTTGTCGCTGAAGTCTCAACCGATTCGTTGTTTCATCTATTCCTGTTATGATTCTTCAAAGCTGTTTCATTTTTCTGTACTGTAAAACATATTATATACTGACGTTGGCGTTGGTTATTCAGCTTTTTTCTGCAAGGCGGTGATGATCAAGCATTTAAACCACCGTAAGTTCCCACAACTACATTTATGGTACGTTAGCAATAAAACTTTCACCGAATATTTTACCATGTGTAGCTTCTTAATGACTATAACTTAGATTTTCACTTACAGCCCAAGCTTATTTACATTATTATTTTCCAAAAAATAGTAGTAGTAGCAGCAGTAGTAGTTTTTTTTATTGGCAGGGGAAAAACGTGATGGCATTCTTTCTTGAAAAGCCGTGCTGCGGTGATAAAGTTGCACGCACCGCTCTTTGCGACGACTGGACGATCCTACTCCAGTAAAAAATCCCCTGCCTCCTGAATACACATGTCGCTCTTCATTGATAATATCGTTCCGGTACCGCTTTCGTATTTCTTCAGAAACGGTGCTGCCAGCCTTACGTTGTGCACCTATGTTCTAGCTTGCATTCTCTTCTTTTCCTTCAGGACTTCTTCCACATGCGTTGCGATATTCCAAAACCTCTCGTTTCTAACCATCAACTTTGCAATTTTTGCCGGGGATCAGTCTCTCACCTACTTGCAATTCAACAAGCTGTCTTCTGGAGTTTCATCTGGGACAGTCAAAGAATGTGTCCTCCGCACAGAAGACGCATTGCGGTGTGTTTGTCAGCTTGAGACGATGCAGGTATGCGTTAAAAAGTCTATAGTCAGTGAAAAACTGAGAGAGACTTAACCTCTCCATGGAGCCTGTTATATACCACACAGTCCTTTGATAAATCAATTCCCTGCCATGGAGGTAATCCGCTAATACGTACAGGAGATACACTGGCACTTTGAATTGTTGCTCAAGTGCGGCAAGGATGACCTTTCTTGCAGAATTGAAGGCGTTTTTTGACGTCAAGGGTGACCAGCAAGCAGGAGTTTCGCGTCCAATGATTTCCTGTCCAAGTTGAGTTGGTATAATCCACCACTTCTTGACTGACATCACTGGTTGAATGGCCAACTCTGAAACCATGTTGCCTTCCGGAAAGCTCATCGGTCTCCTTTACCGCTCCGCGAAGTCATTGTCTCAGCAGTCTTTCGTATAATTTCTGACATCATCTAGCATACATAGGGGTCTGTAAGACGTTGGCGTAATGAGTGGACCGTTTACCTTATCCATTATCACAAGACGTTGCACCTTCTATTTCTATGGGATGAAGTTAGCCTTGAAATAACCTTCATGGTGATGATTAAGGTCAAATTCAACATCACTCGTAAAAATTTACCAAATATCTGACCTTGATAGTTGTTTCCATTACTAATCTTGTGAGATTTATAGAGGTTTTCCTAGCAGCACATATTTCACCTTTAGGGATTTTCATATTGTTAGAGTATTCGAGTGGACTGTATAGCTATTGCACTCTCGCGCCTTATGGCCTTTCTGACAGCAGCTCAGACAGTGGTCGGATAAGTCTGCACTGCCACAATTCCGAGTAACGTGGCCGATATCGAAGCAACGGAGACACCTTTAAACATGTATCCTTTTTACCCTAATCCGACATGCTACGAGTCCAATTCTAATTTTGCTCATGCTAATATGAGCTTCTGCAATTTCCCCCTATGCGGTAACTGTGACAGATTGGTTTCCATTTTTTGTGGGTCATAGATCACTTACAGCAAGCTTACTTCCGATGTTATGGCCGACAACCTGTCCCAGTGCAGCAGCGAGTTCCTCTTTAGTAGCTACCCCGTCGTGGAGGACTCTTTCTCGTTTTTGAATAACGACCTCAGATTCTGTCAACGATTTGGTAGCTTTCCCCAGGGTTTCTGTCATGCATTTGGCCTCTATATTTATTAGAAGGTCGCCAGCTGCGGTTTTTCTTAGATTTTTGACCAAGTCGGTCAACATCAATCTTCTCTTTCACTGATTTAAGAAGTTCAGCGTATCCTTTACAATACATGTCCACGTTGTTGTGTCTCCTTTTCCATACCTACCCGTATTGACTCGTTATGCCCTTCTACTCCCTTCTTGCCTGCTTTTAAGTACTCTAACTTGTTGTATCTCCCATGCATTACGGACTCGGCAATCTTCCGCATGTAGGATATATCCAGTCCTTCAGGACATGGCAAGACTTTCTGGCATAAGTGACAGAAATTGATCCCTAGCATTGTTAAGAAGTCATTTACTCCATTTTTATCAATGTCTAATGGTAATATACACACGGTCCTACGTAAGCCAACATCCATCTCACGACTTGTTCGCGTTTCACTGGTGGCGTATTCGATATATCCCTCTCTGCACCCATCGGTCAAAATGTGTTTAATATCCGGGAATCTAAAATGGCATCCTGAACTATATCTCGAACGCAGTTTTGTTACGGATCTAAGTATAGGATGACGTTTCTGTTCTCATAGCTCTTGAACGGATTACCTTCCAGCTCCTTCACTGTCCTATAACCAGCTTCAGGCCAGTCCATACCCAGGATTTGCGAGATATCTCCGAATTCAACTGTACTGTGGATCTGTTTCGTAGTCTTCAACTCCTCCGCCATCTCTTCACGGCTTTTCTCATCAAGGGATGTTTGTACCTCTTCTGTCTAGGCACTCACACATATACCTCGTTTTCCTCCAACCTGACTGATTTTACCACCGTTTGGATTGCTGTTTCTGTAGAATACCTTTTCTAAATCCAGCTTGATTTTTGTCAAAATTTTGTTTTCTTCAGTAAATTCAATAATTTGTTCGTATATTATCGCTTCGAACAGCTTCTTGACATCTGATAAGACGTTAATTCACCATTTACTGAACAATGATTCACTAATAATAATTCCCCTCCAATTACGTCGAAACACTCATTTAGAATCCTTTTTGAGGGATTCTCATTGGATTTTTATTATACTTCAAGTCTGAGACCTTTTCTTAGATTATTCATGTTTATTATCCTAACTTGATTGCTTATGATATACTTGTAATGAACATAAGTTGGGATCACCGTCATCAATGGTCTTCACTGATTTATACTTTCTGTAAAATAAGTGTTCATTCTTTCTGCTATAATTATTTTTTCTGTCACTGCCCCATCTTCGAAACGCATTCTAGATAACTCAGTCTTTCTATTTGGAGAAACAATATTCTTTAATCACATCATTTCAGAATTATTTTTATTGCTATCGGTTTTATTATCATAGTAGTTTTTTCCCTCCTGAGAACTGCTACACTCATTTCTTGATTAGGTTCCTAAAGTGGAAACAAATTTTGCGCTTCTACAAGTGTCAATAACTTTCGTTCGTCGTATTTTTGTAAAGGACGTGTTGTGTTACTAAAATAATTATGGTGTTTTCTCAGGGATTGTTATATTAAGTATTATTGGGTAGTGGTTTGTCGGTAATGCAATTTTGCGATATTGTAAAAAAGAGCACCGAAACCCGCGTGAAATTTGTCACATATACAAAAAACTGCGTCCAACAGCGCGGCATCGTTTCCTTTTGTGTACGTTGATCGAGCTTGCGCGATCAAACGCCCTAATAAGGTTGTAACAGCAGCGCGTTGTAAATATTTCCGTAAAAACATTTTTATGCCACGTCATCCCGCTGTCTCACCGGCGATAATAATAATAATTGCTGCTGCTGCAGCAGGACTTCATGGGATGAAAAACCGTGAATGTTCCGACACCATTTTTGTATAGCTGAGCGTTCGCTTCTGCTTTTTACAAATCCGCCCGTACAGGACGTGAGGACATTTCAAGATATGCAACTGTTTTTGCCCATTTATTTTACGATGGACAATTTTGTGGTTACTCGTTTTGTCATTGTAACGTGCTTTACGATGTGAGACTTTTTTCTCCAGCAAATTCTGCACGAAGTCTTTACACAAGAGAAAATAGAATTTGGGTACACGATAATATTATTTATATTTAAAATATCACCATCATTTTCGATTCACTAATTTTGAAAGAAAGTATTGATATTCTGTCTATACCTAAGAACTGATCAAGCTTTCATTTCATTTACTTTATCAGTCATTAGAAATTAAAAATAAAGTATAGGATTCATCATTTATACAAATGCAAACATATACAAATATATAGAAAGCTAGCTGTTACTCTTGACTTCGTTACATATAAAATTGTTTTTGGGTATTGCTACAATTGCATTGCATAGTAAATTAACAATCAACTTGCATGCTTAGGAAATATGATTATTTTATGAATTTTGCCAAGCTGCGGGGATAAAACCACGGTCTGGAAAGCAAACAAATTAATATTACCATTTTTTCGAAATGAGCATTTTTAATTGAACTAAATTTTACATTGTAAAAACTACCTCTCTGCCAAATTTCCGGCAACACAATCTATACTTAGTCTAAGCCTACTGTAAACAGATCTCAAAGTTGCCAACAAGATATTAGAAAAGCAATTTCAAATAGACCTGCAAGTGCCCTTCAATCCCCTGACCCTGCCACAAAATCGGTGCTTAGCTGAAATGTTCAGTCCATAAGCTGGCTCGCTGACAAGATTCATGTTTGTAGGTTAAATAATTTTCGGGATTCCTTGATTAATGTGTATTTTTGGCCTTTGTATACAGGGTGTTAATTAAATGTGTTCTAAAAATTTAAAAGACGTTTCTTTGAGTAATCTTAAGACAACAAAATTCTTATAAACGTAGGTCTGCAAATTCTTGGTTCTCAAGATACAGGGTGTTGTCCAGTGGCGTCTTGAGCGGGATTTGAACGAATATTTGTAACAAAAAAATGCATATGAAGAAAGGCTCATTTCTAACATCAATATTTCAAAAAAACTTGAATTCAGGCTTTGGCGCTAACATATAAAAAAGTTTAAAATCATAAGAAAAATCTGAAAATAAAAAAATAAAAAAAATTATATATGTATGTAATTTAACTTTATTTTACAATTCCCAGGAATCTCTGGTACTCCGTCAAATCTTTGACCAACCGTGTACAACGAGTCCAGCAGTCTTGAAACTTTTAAATTCACTTTTCACGAAACTTACTTTTTGTGACATTCATATTTTTTTCCCTGTACCATTCAAATAACATTAACATTTAGATAAACAAGTGTTGGAAATGGCCCGCTTCAATACAACCATCTAGCCGCCTCATCGATGAATTACGCATTCTCCTGAAAATACCTTACATATTTTTTATTAGGTCACATGAATTAATGATTCTATTCCATGAATCCTCTTCACTTTCAATAAGGGCTTAGTATCCATGTTCTTAGTGCTCGAGATAAATTCTTAAACCTCAATATTCATAATCCCCACAGAAATATGCAACCTTCATAAATCTTGAGGATATACTATTTCTGAAATTATCTGTTAATATAATTTAGGCAGTATCAATTCTATATAAAAATTTAAAAGTGTGAACTCCCAATTTACCCCCTTAGGCGTGAAATAAAATTTCTTTGTAAGTGTGCATTGACAGCGTATTAAAGAACCGAGCACATGAAACATATATGTATATCCAGCTTTAAGAAATAAAAGTTTCAGATAGTAGCTTTTACCCCTTATTGCAACCCCCTCAAGTCTAATTTTGACAACAAAAGCATCTTTAAGGTCTAATCTGTATAAATGCTAAAATTCATGGAAATCGGTTCAGCCGTTTTCGCGTGGAAACAGAACGTACAAACATTCATCCATTGAAACATACATCTAGCTACAGATACTTTCTCATTTGTAATAATAGTAGGCATATAAAAATTCACTTTAACAGATTTAAAAAACTAACTATATAAAAAACAAACATGTATATACATATTATGTAATTAAACACAATACAGACTTCACCTTAAAGAAAGCCCTTTATCCTTTTAAGATCATACGGTAGATTATCAAAGATTCTTGACCCAGGATTTAAGGAGACCTGCAGCCAAGTTTCCCTTTCACAAAAGGTACATGTTTATCGAGTTGCTGTCGGGTGTTGACACCATGTATGCCTTTATTTATATTAAACATTTCGTTGTTGAGGAGAGAGTACATTGACATTCCGTGAGGAGATAGTAAAGATAATGTCAGAGTTTCATTGTTTTGAATAGCTCTCTACAACTATGTCTACGGTCAACTCCCACCTTACATCAAATGACCCTCTTTTGGCTCAAAAGCGTTGGTCGAAGAGCCCCAAAAGCATAACGCATAAACTAGAAGGGCATAATTTGTGCATAATACAACATTAGCAATCTTCTAATGTCACATTTCCAACGGATTGAAACCGACTGGGTATGCGCAGTCAACCTAGTTGAGGATTATGGGTCCTGTTTCAGGAAAACAATGTTTGGTTTCGGACGGCGTTGTTATATGAAGTTAATATTAAAGCTACTGAGGATTTATGTAATATTATAGGAAATAATAAAGATAGATAAAATGTCATTCTTGAAGCGTAATTAATAAACGGCTGAGATTATAATCCAAATTTAGCCTGAGATTCCATTCATTTTTTATTGTTAAAGCTAAAAATATCAAACGGAATTTCCGTATATGTACATATTTTAAACCTGAACCTGACCTTGTTACGAGTATGTGACTCACTTTTATTAGTATTGTTATTCAGTTACCATCTTTACCGCTAAATGAGATGCCGCATTCACACGAGAAAGTTTATATTTTTAAACAAAAATAATATTATGTATTTAGAACAAATGACATCTGGCAGATGTGTGAGCTGAATGGTATTTCTTAAGTTCATTTACATAAATATTTAATAGTGGGATGTTCTGGATCATTTGTTGGGAATATGTGGGTGAATTTTGTTTGAAATAATCAAAATATTTGGAGATGGAGTCAAATAAGCGAAGTCGTAAAATTATTACCCTCCATATTGACAACTGTATGCTAGAAAATTGGTATTTTCAGCCCGTTATGGCTATTTTATCTTACTTATCATGAAATATGGCGAATTACTTCAAATAGTAAGCCGAAATCGATATTACTAGTGGATGAGTGAACGGAAGAACGAGAACAGGCCCATGTGTGATATTTTAATACGCAAAATACCAAAAATGGTTTCGTACTGTTATTAGGCCTAATTGAACTACTGTTGTAAATATCAAAAACCTATTAAACTCAATTGGAGTTATACATGGTGATTCCGACAAAGACACGAACGAATAAGTACATATAAAGCTAAAAAAATCGCAGATCGCAAACGAATTGTGCCACCAACGAACATATATATGTTGTAGAGGTCCCATAGGAGTACATCTTTACGGCATAGCTTTGAGAAAAATCTGGGGACTACAGGGTGATTCTGTGCACATAAGGGTTGACAGCTCAAAACAGAAAAACATTTGCAAAACCCAAACGAAGTATTGTGGCACCAACAAACCGATGTATGTCGTAGAGACCTCATAGAAGTACATCTCTACGGCATAGCTTGGCAAAGAATCTGGGGACTACAGGGTGATTCTGTTCATACAAAGCTTGACTTCGAAACAAAAAAAAAAATCGCAGATGAAACCGAAGAATTGCGCCACCAAGAAATTCATATATGTTATAGATACCTCATAGAAGTACATCTTTACGGCATAGCGTTCCGAAAAAATCAGGAGACCACAGGGCGAGTCTGTGGAAATAAGGGTTGACTCCTTGAAACAGAAAAAAAAATAGCGGATCCCGAACGAAGAATTGTGCTACCAACAAACTCATATACGTTGTAGAGACCACATAGGAGTACATCTCTACGGCATAGCTTTGCAAAAATCAGGGAACTACAGCACGATTCTGAAGATATAATAAGTAACATAAAATAGCCCCAGTGGCTGAAAATACTAATTTACTAGCATTTAGGTGACTACTGAACTGGCCGGCTGTAATTTCATGATTTTAGAATCTGAGTCTGAAACTAAGCTCTGGGACGTCATTAATGTCTATTCTGTAAAGTTAGCAGATTTTACGTGTTCACCTGTTACCGTTGCTAACTCAATCCTTCCATCATTATTCTTGTGCGATGGCATGATTTTCACGGTAGATAAAAAATAATGGACAGTAGTTACCGCAGAGGAATAGCCTCCTAATTATCCAGAAGTGAATCGTTTGTCTGTAAGATCGCCATTCGCGATATCGCGGCGCGATGATCACTTGAAAATGTTGGACATTTCATGTGACTAGTTTTGAAGTTTTTTTTGCCAAAAATAATTCAAATGTGGATTGTATTGTGACTTTTGTCTACCAATTGCTCTGTAACACTTCTTGAATTCGTGCAGAGGAAAGAACCGAAATGAATTTTGGTTTTTCTTTTGTTAGTTGATATGCCTTCTTTGTTGGTAAGTGCAATTTAGTCATTCCAATGAAATTTCGACCTATTTGACAATTATTCTAAAATCCCTGTTTATTGAAATAACGTTCACTGATTTATACTTTTTGAAGATGAGGATTAATTATTTTAATCCTAGATACAACGCAGGTAAGTACAAAGTGCAACAGTTGTGTCTAATAATAACTAGCATTCGATTTCAACCTTAGCGCACATCGACATTTGGGTCAATGAACAAATCGTCTCGAGAAAAGAGAAAATGATTCATTCATCAAGCGATCAGGCTGATCTTGATGTGCTGCGAACTGATGTGATATAATACCACAACATTTACAAGCAGACAGCTGTAATTTACCTCTTGCTGTTTTCTTGGAAAAATTGCCGACAATATGTCTAACAAGCACACTATAATAACATCGTATCAATGAGATTAGTTCGAAGCTCTATAGTGCTCTTGCACTTTTGTCGTTACATTGTAATTTCTGAACGTGGAGCTACCTAAGGTAGTATGTCTCTTTTTCAACTACCTGTTTGGAGCAGTATTCTAATTCCTTTTCATCACTTCATGGTGTGGATAGAGATGACTAAAAAAATGGCGTCAAGTAGATTGACAATACTGACAATACTGACTTTGAAGTTGAGTCATTAATTTTCAAATAATGATTGTAGAAGGAAGATAAACCAAAATATTTGTGTAAAAATAAAAAAAAATGTTACCTTATTTTATAAAGTATCCTAACGACAAGTATTTAAGTGCGGACCTGTATTTGATCGGGCGGTCTTGGAGCACCGGCATGCTCTCCCCTGTGAGGTCTTAAGTCTCCTGATTCACGAGTCCTTTGTACTACATTAACAAAGGCACGAGGGATTGGTTGCACTCGATTGGGAAACCGATCCTCATAAATCCGTGATGCCGCGGCAGCATTTTGTAAAGACCTCCCCCCCCGTAAATAAGAATCATGTCCACAAGTTCAGCATTTTCGTAAACATGTGCCATTTTTTATTTCGTTTGAGCCACGCAACAAACACCACTATCACTCACGCGTTACCGCCGACACATTGACTGAATACAACTGAATAAAATTGTAGTAAAAACATCGTGATAAGCGTTTGAAATTCTTTCGCTTTTTTGTTTCCGATAAGATGAACCAATAAGGCGGATTATATCCGTTGTTGCCAAACACGAGCACATAATATTATTATTGAGACAGGGCGGTACTCAAACTTCTAAAGGGCTATAACTTTGTTACTTTAATTTTACCACAAAAATGTTAAAGGAAAAAAACATTTCTTTTGATCAGATCTACTCACTGTTAAAATAAATTACTCAACTTCGAAGTCACCCTGTATATATCCTACGTCTTCGTTAAAACGTGATGAGTCAAATCGTTTCAAAAGATGAATTCGTATAGTGATTAGGTAGGCTGACTTAGGTATGATGAATCTTCGACCGCTTCATATCAAGCTATATGAAGCAAATTTACATAATTTCTATTTCCATCCCAGATGTAAAGAAAATATGTGTGACTTATCATGTTTAATAAATGCATAATATCATTGAGATCAGAAGCTTCTTAATAATAGGTCTTTCACTGATACCAAATATGCAACAATTTACAACCATTTATCGCCTGCAACTTCAAACCTACAATTTTCATCCTCTACAAATAATATCTACAAATGAGCATCTCTGAGACGTTATAACACTATGTTCCAGCTGTTTTATCTTTGCCGCCTCTGAATCAATTTCCAAAATTTAAGTATACCTAAACGATGTACGTATTGAATTCGCGACAATACTCGAACTTCGGTTCACAAGTTTTCTGTTGCTTAAAGATATCTGCACCACACAAGTCCGTGTTTCTCATTTATGTCGGTTTGGCAGTCCCTGTCTGTTGTATATAAATGCGTCAACCTCGAAATATTCGAAGATCCATCATAGACGGAGAAACACAAATCAGGCCAAATAGCTGATACATTTTAGGATCATAAAAAAATAGGTATGTGTAGATTAAGTCATCATTTACAATGCATCGTAGTCCGCTAAAGTGGTTCGTATTCCTAATATCCTTGTATTGCTGAAAATATACAAATATTGTCAAAATGTGCATTGCACAGTCGGCAGTGGTCACCACGACGATGCAGCATCGCACCGTCCACGTAACGCCAACGATTGGCAAGTTATTTCGAATTATGAGCACAATAAACATCGGACTTTTATTATTTGATTACACCGTTGTTACTGGAAACAGAAGCGTCTTGATGATAGAACGTCTTTTACTAATACTAAAGACGTTATATGTACAACCCCGTACCCCCTACAACCCCCAACATTCAAGTTTCAACCCCTACAAGAAAATGTTCGAAAATAGTCTGGAGCCCCTGAAACGCCATAAAACGAAGTTTGAGCGATTTTAATTCTATCCGCTATTGCCCTTAGTTCCACCACTACTAGACCGATTTTCAAAAACTACAAAGCTTCTTTATCTTTGCCATAGTAGTAAACTTGAGTGAAAATTTCATCAAAATTCGAGCGGTACTTCTCAAGTCATAGGCGGTTAGAAAATTAGCGGACAGACCGAAAGACAGTCAAACAAGACAGACCGACGAAAATGAGTGACATGGTTTTTCATGATGAATATGTCATGCATCATCCAAAAAACATAATATCTCAATTCCGAAATTTTTCGCGATTTCAATACTTCCTCGCTATTTTTGGCATAGGAAGTAAGTGTTATCAATTTTTTTTGAAAAAAAAAAAACATTTTGTTGTGTATTTTATTGTCCATTTTTCCTTCAATCGTACGTTGCTAACCAATATTACGTAGTACAGCTCTGAAATTGTATGTTAGTTTACTTTTATGGAAGAATGAAGCGGGGATTTCTTTTATTCTTATTACCTTTTCTCTTCGAAACATCTTATAGCTAATTGAGTTTTCAAGAAAAGCAAATATTTTTTGAAGGAGGGCTGTGATAAGAAAACAAATAATCACCCAGTTCATTCTTCCATAAAAGTGGAATTTGCACATAGAATTTTATAGCGCTACTATTATTTGTTAACAAGTTATGATTGAAGAAAAACTGAAACAAACCATGAAACAATCAGACGAACACTAAGACGTTAATCATACCCTCACGATATCAGAAATAAAGCTTTTCTCCCTATGGAGGTTCTTAAAAACCCCCGGTCCAGGCAATACCAGCCATGCATCTTCTTCATGGGCGTCCCCGCAGGAATTTATCTCACCGACAAGAGGCATCTTTTGTGAAAGTCTATCTGCTCCAAAACTTTTTGACGAGCGGGCTGCAAATCCTAAAGATCGCACTCAAAATCATGCTAAATAAGCAGTGTTTGAGGTTTAACCGAATTCTCCATTAGTGTCATGGCCTCCTCTAGCTCTTTCTCCTACGGTCTCCAATGAGCGTCTTATATTTGTACATCCAAATAGAGAAGTGCTGAGGTGAAGACATAAACGTCAAGGCATAATATATTGTACTATAAAATTTCATAAACGACATTACCATAATCGGCTTTCTACTTAGGATCGAATGGCGGCGGTACTATTATCACTACAAATTGTGGTTTAATTAGCCAGGCATTTTACTTGATGATCGTCTCTCGAGACTTGCTAGTGTCGTGTATACTTTCAAGAGAACTGGCCGCACCAGCCGCAGTGCCACTGCAACTGAATTCATTATTCCGTTTAAAAATACATCGACTTGTTTTAGGACTAATTGCCGTAGAAATCTGTATGCATCTATTCCTAAGTTGATATTCAGAAAAAGACATTCGTTCAGTTATCCGTTATTTCCTTAGGTGTAACATTGTTCTAATCAAACACTACGGACAAAATAAGGCAGCAAAGACTCATTACCAGGTGCGACCATATAGAGGATAGTTGCTCAGCTTTCGTTTGCTGTCATACCTGAGACCAACCCTAGACCATGCTGATGAGTTGCCAAAAAGCACGAAACAGCTGTCCATGGTTGGCAGTCTGTGGTCAGACCAGTGTTGCCAGGTACAGACGATCCGATTAAGAAATGTGTCGGCAGATCGAGTTTCAAAAAGCGAGAAAAGGAGTTAAACACTTATAAACTGAACTAATATGTATTAAAACAAAAATACAATAAAGAAATCAACAGCCTCAATCTCACTTCTGAGCTAATTAAAAAATAATTTTTTTCATGGAAAACAATCTATATAGTTTATAAAAGTATATAAAGTAGTAGTGTATAAACTATACAATACAAAATTCATAACAAATGATATGAGTCCATCAGTTTTCTATTTGTTTGCATGCAAATTTTTGTCTGTCATGCTGGAAACCATATGTCGGAAACTAACTTCTTGCTAACAAAAGTGTCATATTCTTCACCAATGGCATAGCCATATACCTTTTTGAATAAAGCAGGCTTGAGGTGATAGTATCGGAATTTAGTCTATCCCTTACAGCGGAACAGGGTTCACATGTGAAAATATCATTACAACAGTACCGGCCGACCGAAACGCAAAGAAACAGTTAAGTGTCGGGCATTTTTGGAAAAATATGGCTCAAGTAAATTGATTCTGTACTTCGCTATCCTGTCATCACTTCGTAAAGGATTATGTTCGGCACAAATTAGCCTTTCTGAGAAAAACGAGTTAGCCACGAACATGTATAACAAAAAATTAATTGACATTCGAGAGGAATTGTCATAGGTGCACATGATCGTTGCGATGACAAATCCCGCGTGGATGACGATATTGGCCTTCACCATGCACACTGCACGCAGTCAACAGTAGTGTGGAGGCGATTATCGACTTTGACGTACGACCACCGATGACGACGCTTGTCCATAGGCGAAAGACGTCGCATGTATCGATACCCGACTGTAGGAGATATTCCTAGGTTTCAAGGATATCTATGCTGAACAGAATATTATTAATATGTGCGAATAATTTATTACTGAAGTTGGAGGCGTATAAATATGCCAACGTAAAAAAATTGGGATATACCCTTCCCCAACCCCCTGCAACACCCAACCTCCAATTTTTAGCCGCTACACGCCTACTTGGCGATAAAGTGAAAATATCTGTAGTACAGTAACAATTGTATTTTACACAAAGCTTTAACATATTATGATACTGAGTCTGATTTCACATTCTCATTTGAAAACGCCCCACCAAGGATTTATCAAAAACCACTGATGAAAAGGAAAAATGAAAAGACACGTCAAAAGATTTGTCAAGGGGACAGCTTTTTCACCAAAAACTACTTCTCCCCCTTTTACCCTCTGCCCCCAGGGTCATCCCTTGAGAATTTTAAATGACAAGGCGTCGAGTAGTAGCTTGTTTAAATGGTCTTTTAAAGTCCTTTATTTTGACGTTTGATTTTTGCAAATCAGTCGATTCGTTTTTGAGAAAATTATAAATATCTTTATTCAAGTTAATTTGTTCAGATAGAAAACAAACACACGAAAATATCACTTTTTATTTCAATAAGTGTTCAAACAGTTGCCCGTCAGGGTTTGCCAAATCTACAATTCGTTTATAATGTAAAATGGAAACTATAGTCAACGCCAAACAAAGTGGCGTGCACGTCATCAAGGTGGGTGTGTTGAAAAATTTACATTGTTGCCAAACTTTTTGTAAAATAATAAAATTTATTATTTACATATCGAGGTTTATAAGCAATATTAACCTCAAATGAGAACAAAAATAATAGTATAATAAAATTATAGATCTGTACTTGCATAATCATTAAGTATGACAATTATTGATCAGATGACACTATGAAACTACCATATTTAATTGATAGCTTAAAGGTACTGAATAAAAATCCAAATGGGGTCCTCCAAATTTTATGCATGGTATTTATTTTACAGAATTCATACAGAAAAATGCATTCTAAAATTAGGTAAGCTACTGGTGTAAGCTTTTTCTGTACAATAAAGTTAGTCGGAGTTTCTTTCTTCAGCGCTGTCTGAATCTGAATCTTCATCACTCTCAAAGTTGATTATTAAAGGTTCGATGTCTGGTCGATCAAAAATTCGTTCTCTTTCATACCATTTAAAAATTTCTTGCTCAGTATGTCGAACACTATTTTTCCACATGTCTGGGGTAACCGTTTGTAGAGCCTCGTTCCACATATCCAAACAGTCTTTTTCACTGTTACCATCTCTACCAATATGTCTGTTATAGTAACCTTTTGCTATGCCCCAAATTAACTCAATAGGGTTAAATATACAATGGTAAGGAGGCAGACGAAGAACTTTATGCCCATGTTGTTCCGCCAATTCATCAATCACGTATATTTTAGGTGGTTTGTTTCTAAAAAAGCAGTTATTTTAAGAATAGGAATAAACAAAAGAAATATAAACTGTCGACCAAAATATATATAATTAAGAAGCATTATGTACCGAGCAACAATACTCAATAGCTCTGTTTTAAACATTGTGTTTAAAAATGGTATGTTTTGATTTGTCACCCAGTTTTGGATATTTTTTTTTGTCCATGCATTGTTGGGCACTTTGTTCAATATCATGCTGTGATAAGGGGCGTTATCCAGTATAATCATAGATGGACTCTCCAATTTTTCTAATAACTGATGTTGAAACCATTTCAAAAAATTGTCCTGGTTCATCTCTCCATGGTAATCGCTCAATTTTGTTTTCGAAGAAAATATCGCTTCACTACCCTCAATAAACCCATTTTCATTTCCAGCATGTAATATAATGTATCTAAAATATATTAGTTTTAAATTTTATAGTGCAAATTGTGTAAAAGTACATACCTTTTACCATCTGTTTTAATAGCTTTCACGCTTTTTTGGTTTCCATTTTGCCAAGAGCGACCTATGGTCCCATTTTGAAATATCCAAGTTTCATCGAGGAAGACAAACTGGTATAAGGCCTCAACCTTGGCTTGATTGTATTGCCTTAGAAATTCCACCCTTTTCAAAGCTATACTTGGTAGTTCCATGAGCCCTCGTCGCGGATTGTCCTTAAGCCACTTAAATCCAAGATCTCTAAGCAACCGCCTTAAAGACGTGGCACTACCATCAAATAATGCCCTATCTCTTAATCGAGACCATAAAGTTTGTATCGTAACTTGTTCTTCTGAAACCATGTGTAATATGACATTATAATTTAGTTAACAAATTAATGCAAATTTCTGATAAGTTATTATAATAAGATCTTACTTTTGTGATACATATGTATGTATTATAGATCACTTCTCGAATGGCACTTGTATCCAATGTCGCTGTGTTGGTTACACGTTTAATATAACTCCGCTTTTTCTTGGGCGATTCTAAATTTGCATCACTTTTCACACCCTCGGAAATACGACTAACTGTCCTTAAACTAATTTTTAAAGCAGCAGCAACACGCTACAAAAAATGAAATAAAATTTCACTATTATTAATATACATTACATATAATTATTAGTAACCTACCTCTTGAACAGCATTTAAAGGCAACAAAGGCCCGTTGTTGTCCCTTTCTTGCTCAAAGTAGTGCATTAACGAGGCCACGAGTTCCTTACACCGACTATTTAACTGTTTGGGCATCTTTATATACCAAAATTGCCTTTATCTACTCGTAAAATGAATAATTTTTTTTTTGAAACAGACAGTTGTTGATTTACAGTATGCGGGGCCAAAGGATTTATAAAGATTTGAAATGCCACAAATTGATTCAGTGTCAAAATTAATACAAATGTCAGTTCCCAGTTTAAATAAGTTTCAAGGTGACAATGTGTCAACGCTGCGAAATCGGTTTAGTGCGTTTACATGTCGATAAGTGATTGGAGCGTTTGCAAAACATTTTATTTCGCATAATGCGTCTAAATTTATCAGAAAGCAACTTATGTGATATTTTAATAACAATGTTTATATGACTATTAACCATAATAAGAGAGTAATGACCATTTTACAATTTATATATCACATTAATATGAAACTGCAATAGAGCAATTGTTTGTGATAGAAACCTAGGCATTAGGTCGGGGAATTTTTATCGTGATGACGTGCACGCCACTTTGTTTGGCGTTGACTATACTAACATAAACAGCGATTCAGAAGATTAGACGTGGCGACAACCAAATAACGACCCAAATTTTTTTCCGCATTCTTTCCATCAACCCAGATATCCTGGGCGAACTGTATTTATTGGGATACCTGTTTAGTTATTTGTTGCTAAGGGAAAGAAATAACTTAATTTGCTGTCAGATACCTTTGTGACAATCTTGGGATAGTGAAAATTAATTTATTAAATCAGATTTTACTTCCAAGATGGTTGACACACTAGCCCAGAGTTCCCCAAACTTTTTTGTGTCGTAGCCATGTCGTTGCCATGTTTTTCCGTGTTGGGTAGACCCCCTACTTATATGATATTGATTTCCTGTAAATTTCTAACTGTAGTGAAGTTATGTAAAATATACGTGCCCGCATTGGGAATAAAAAAAATTGAAAAATAATAAAAAAAGGTTTTTTACTTATAATAGTACAATAAGCGAGTTCGTTTATTAATTATAACATAAACGTATGTTCTGCAATAATTTCACTGTTAGTTTGATTAAATTCCGCTTCTTATACGTTTAAGTTATCTAAAAATAGGCAAAAGTTAACGAATTTTAGTGTGTACCTATCCTTGAATTTTCAGAATAATTTAAAAAAAAAATATTTTCTTTAAAGGGGGGTTCTTTAAAAAAACAATGCGGGCACCTATTCCCAATGCGGGCATTTATTGGTCAGACACCAATAAACATAAAATAAACTATAAATAAAATAACATAAGCAATAAGTCAATATTTTTAGTGAGAAGGATGAACCTGATGCTTTAATAATAAATTATCAACATTTGGCGTCAATTTTGTAAGGGTTAATCTTAAATCTCCTCGGCTAATGATGTCCAGTCTGATTCTTTTTTTCGTTAGGAGATTGGTAACAGCACTGAACCCCCTTTCCACTAGGTATGACGATGGAAAGGAAATTAAAAATTTCCTCGCTATATTCCATAATACGGGATAAGTAACGGGTATGTTGTTTTGCAGCTAGAATTGCTGATATCCATTTTTAAACTGAACCTTAAGTTCTTCGTTTATACTTAGTTCAGTCAGTTCCTCTTGTATATGATATTCGTTTCTTCTACGTCACCATATGGATTAATTATCCACGGTGGTATTACCATAGTTAAAATATCCTCAAACCTAGATTCAAAATCTGAACAGAGGGCTTTTAAATGTTGAACGTAAGTTGAAACGTCGTCTTCTTGGCAAATTGGGGAACTGAGAAAATTCCCCCCGTCCAATATTTTGCTTCATTAGTTTAACTCTGACAAGAAACGCTGATTTGGACTTTGTTTTAATCAAATTTAAACTGTCGCCTTGTAATTGCAAATTAACCATATTAAATTTTGTAAACAAATCTGTTAAATAGGCGATGTCTGTTTTTCTCTTCATTAAATTTTCTTTTAAAATTTTATCTTTAGTATCCAGAAATTCTAAAATAGTCTCAAAAAGTGCAAAAAATGTTGTCAAACATAAGCCTTTCGACAGCCAGCGTACTTCAGTGTGAAGGAGTAATTGATGAAAGTGTTCGTCATTTTCTTCACACAACTGTGCAAATAACCGCGTATTCAACGCGTTGCTTCGGATTCGGTTTACTGCATCAATGACTAAATGAAGTGATTCATGCAATCTATCACTCAAATTTTCAGCGACTAAATGTTGTTGATGGATGACGCAATGTATTGCTAACACCCCTGACAATTTTTTTTTAAATAGCTTATAAATCCACGATAACGTCCAACCATGGCAGGTGCTCTATCTGTAGCTACTGATATTATATTTGATAAAGGAATTGCTTTTTCAATGAAGTAGTCCTTCAAAACATGAAATATTGATTCACCTTTAGTGTCGGTTATCAAAGTTCTTGCGAAGAGCAGTTCTTCGTAGATTTCTTGATTCATAATAAAACGAACATATGCCAATAATAATGCTGCATTATCAGGTAAAGTTGACTCGTCCAGTTGTATAGAGAAATGGGTCATTTGCAAATAATTACATAAGAAGCTTTCAATATCAGAACTCATTTCATCAATACGTCTTTCAACAGTATTGTTGTTGTTAAAATTAACTTCTCTCCGATAGTATGCGGTTTTCCGGATTTTGCTATAAGTAACGAGATATTGTAAGACGCCCGCAAACCATCATCATATCTTTGAGTGTTTGAAAGTATTTCAAATCTTTCTCTGTTTTATCAGGGTGGCATCTTCTCAGATGATCTTGCAGTTTAGATGGTTTCATAGCGTCATTGCCCAAAACTTTGTTGCATAAAAGGCACATAGGCGATTGTTTGTCCGGCAATGATGAAATGAAGCCAAATTTCAAATAATCAACACTGTACTGTCTACATTTCTTTTTAGATTCGGACATAGCATCAGTCATCTGTGGGCAAAATTAAATTATTTAAATAAGACAGAAAATCCAGCAGCTGTATATTAAAAATATTTTTTGATTTTCCCGAAAACATTCCATAATTCGAACATCTTCTTGCAACAATTAGCTCGAATTACGGAGATTGCACTGTAATTATATTACCGATTGCTAAAACTTTCAAAAAGAAACTATTGAGGAGAACTCGTGTAATTTTGCATGATTGAATATTTAACTACTAATAACTAAAGTCATGATTGGCGTAATTTATCTATCTTTGCTAACTAAGAGTACAAAACTAAAATTTAATAAAAAATAATGTACTTACTTTTCTCCAGCACTCTCAAACAAAATAACACTGACTCACTATAATTTGTGTGATATACTATCTGTTTATATTTTTTAAAATATTTTCTTAGCACTTTCCTTTTCAAGATTCAGGAAACGAATAAACGTATTTGTCCCACATTCGTATTTATAGAGTGACGAATTGAACAAGTCAGTGTAGGGTAGCGAAGCTCTGAGACTGCGACTCTCAGGTTTTTACAAGTTCAAAATGTATTGCGACCACAAAGCGAATACCAACATCCTACAACTTACACAATTTTATAAACATATATAATAAATTTTTTACTTCATAGGTAGTTTAATAAATAATGTATATGTTTTGATATTATAAGATAGTATGATGTAAGTAAATAGGTACTATCAGTGTATGTGTTGAGATCCACTATCGTGGACCCCCATATTCATTTCATGGACCCGCTGACGTAGACCCCTTGCAGGTTGTCATAGACCTCTAGGAGTCGATATAGACCACTTTGGGAATCAATGCACTAGAATGCACTGAATCTAAAAATGATTCTAATTTATGGTGCCCTAAACAATGTGCTTGCCAGGCTGCCGTCATGTCTAACGCCAGGCATCCGGGGAAGATAACTTCGCATAGGTATGTTTTGGACTAAATTTTGTTACTAAATTTACTCAAACTGGATATGTTGCAAATAAAAAAAAAAAACGTGATCATCGGAAAGTTTTGGCTGAAGCCGCTGAAGTTGAAGTTGCAATAAATCCTAATACCCCATTAGGCAAAATTGTTGCTTCGACTGGTATTTCATTAGGCTCCGTACACACAGTTACCAAACTCCATAAATTTCTTCCATTTAAAATGAAAATATTGCAAGAGTTAACCGAAGATGATTTCGATAGGCGAGTTAAGTTTTGTGAACAAATGACTGCAGCGATTAATGATAATGCCATTCATGTAAAGAACATTGCTTCAGTGATGAATGTACATTTTATGTAAATGGATTTGTTAATAAGCATAGCTGGAGGTATTGGAGCAATGTAAACCCTCATGTTTTTGTAGAAGGGCATATCCAGTACTCCCAAAAAATTAATGAATAGGCAGGCATTTTAGGAAACAAAGTGATCGGGTCAATGTTTATTAAATTAAATTTGGATGGATACATTTATTTGGATATATTGGAAAACACCATCAATCCGCTTATCACTAAAACAATTGAAAACCAAATCGAAGTGGATGTAAACCCTATACTCGATGAGGCTGAAATATATTTCCAGCAAGACATTTATTTGGATATGTTGGAAAATACCATCATCTTATCACTGAAACCATTGAAAACAAAATCGAAGAGGATAGAAACCCTATACTTGATGAGGTTGAAATATATTTCCAGCAAGACAGCGCTCCTCCTCACTATGTTCTTCCGGTTCGGCAATGGGTAGACGACGATTTTCCAGATTAATGGATAGGTCTAACAGGGCCTATAGAATGGCCTGATTTGATGTCATTAAACTTTGGGGCCATTTGAAATCTATTGTCTGTACTCCACAGCTTGAAGGTTTGGATGAACTTCGTCAACGCTGCCATGATTATCCCACAATATGTTTTTGAAAATATCTGTCAGGCATTTGAACATCGTCTATATCATTGTTTAGCCAACAACGGGAAACATTTTGATCACTTATTGAAACAAAAAGTGATATTTTCGTGTGTTTTTGTTTTCTAACTGAACAAATTAAGATAAATAAATATTTCTCTAATCTTATTGAAAACGAGTTGACCGATCTTTAAAAATCAGACGTCAAAATAAAGCACTTCGAAAGACCTTTCAAACAAGCTATTACTCGATACCATTTGTCACTCAAAATTTTCAAGAGGGTGACCTTGGTGGCAGAGGGTGAAAGGGGTGAAGTAGTTTTTGGTTAAAAAGTTGTCTCCCTTGCCAAATCTCTTGACGTGTCCTGGCGTTTTTTGTGTTAATCAGTGGTCTTCGATAAATACGTGGTGGGAAGCTTAATAGATTTTTTGATATGCTGTAAGTCTCAGTTCAAAATTTATTATGACTGAATATAAGCAACAAATTCAATGTTGATTAATAAATCAGCAAGGTTCTTGGCATGACTAAATTGCAATACTTTCTGTTGCCGAACTGTGTTGTAAGCAATCTCATCTTCGTGCTGAAATTTATAGTCAATTATTTTCAATATTTATGGCTCCACAACGGTCGAGCTTTTATTTGTCAAAATATAAGTTATATGACTGTTAATTTGATTTTGATAGCGATACGGATCCTGGTCCATTTATTTTAATGACTTTAAGAAGGAAATTAATAAGCAAGAAGGTTCATATAGAGACGTAAATAATGCCTAGTTTGAGTGGTTATCAGGCCTGTAAAAAATGACATGACACTTATGCACTGTAACGGTCCCTAACCCCCCATAGAAAGCGTGGAATCAGAAATATTTTGGAGATAGGTATAGCAACTTGCTATAACTCCAACTAAACTAAAACTAATTTCTTGCATTTTTCTGTCATGTATGCAGTCTTATTTGATTGATAGATTTCAGTCTGTTTATTATAATGCTTTCCTATATGTAAAATATGTAGCTTCTTCTGGTGTTTCTCAGGGTTCCAATTTGGACCCTGAAGAACTTACTTGTAATCGTTTGTTCAATGATGATAATTTCAAAATCTTTGTAAATCTTAACAACCTCCGTGAATGCCTCTTGTAGCAAAATCTTGATATTTTAAGTGAGTGGTGCGTCGTCAATAAGCTAAGGTTAGATGTTCTCAAATATCACGTGTTTTCATTCAATAGAAGTAAGAATCCAATCCATTTTGAATGCAAAAGTAATGGAGTCACTCTAGAAAACAAATTCCCTCGTGTATGCTTTGACACAAGTATCAGCTTCAAGCAGCATATACTGCAACAAGCGAATAAAGCTGCAGGAATGTATGGATTCATAGTAAGAAATTGCAAATTGTTCACCAATGTTGAAGCCTTTAGACTACTCTATCCACCCTCACTGAGGCTTATTGTTACGTCTTGACTTTTGTAATGATCTGCACTTTTCCGTATATTTTCATTCCACGTGTCTATGTTTTATTTTCTTCTCAATGTTTACTTATTGGAAACTGGCAATTTTGCTTTTATTCCTTCGGTTATTTATCTTTGGTTTGGCAACATATTTACTATATTTTTTTTTACTGTTTAAATTTTCGATTTTGACACTATATTTTGCTGGGCAATAAATATTTTGATTACTCTTGGTTCCAATTGTCATGCATCAGTGAAGAATATTTAAAATCAAGATCAGTTTTTCGAATCATAATACTTTTCTTAATCCCGATTTTTTAGCAGGTTTATGTCCGTGTCTTTTCTCCTGTTAAATCCGTTGCATTGTCAATATTAACTAAAGTGAAACGCGTCCATTGAGTCGTACTGCCGTAAGCTTAATAATGATTAAAATAACATTTTGCTCAGATGATTAATGCTCATGCAGTTGCGACTTTTAATAAAGTTGTCACGCAGAGATTTAAATAAATTGATATTGGGGAGGAATGCAAAAGACACCAATTAATCCTGCTGAGAAGACACAATTTACAAGTTGCCGCATTCCCACTGCTCACTTTTGTTATTAATTTATTGTTCAGCCAACCGATGAAGTCGTTAAGGCTCTCTGAGCTTTTTTGCAGTTATTTGGGTTGTTCAAGACGGATTTCGTCGTCAAAAATGTACAGGGCGTAAGCGCAGTAGTAAATACAATACTAAACACATTCACATCCACACATTTTCAAAATATCGTGATTAAAATATATATGATTTTTCTATTATTTTTTTTCAACGTCTTTCTTCTGTGTTAAAATACGTTATTAATTTACCTCGCTTTTGCAGTAATTTTATATGCAAGTGTTTAAAACAGTAGTTTGTAGAAAAGAAGGAGTCTTCTTTTCTTGCGATTCCATGAAATATAAAAGTTTTCTAACAAATACTGCAGTTAACCATAACAAAAGAATAAGAAAACATCAAGGCAAATATTGATGCCATAAAATTTTTAATAAAACAATTTCATGGTATGCTATGATAACCAATAAGTATATCCGAGTAAAAAAAATGGCGACAAGTAGATTGACTATGCACTTATAAATATTATAACTTGACATGTTCAGCACAAACTAGAGCCTCTAAGAAAAAATCAGTCGAATAGGTCAATACATTTAGTCCACAGGCATTTTTTCCCTGCCCTACTGGTAGTTCATCTGGAAACGTCTCTTCTCCCCGATATCTGACTCAAGCAGATGCGGCACCGTGGTAGCGCGGTCGGAGCATCGAAATCACTATGCTGTTGCGCGGCAGAAATACGAGTGATTCCAAACAACATTCGTCACGCTTGGCCAGCAGCAGCCGCGGTCGATAGGTACGCGATCCCTCTCCCGAGAATATTTTTCCAAGTTTTCAGGGCTAATGTACAGAGAAATCTATGATGTGTGATATATGTATGTTTAATAGGTGCGTAGAATCAGCAATGTTGGGAGCGTATAAATGTAACAACATAAAAAAGTTGAGATCAGTCCTCCCTACCCCGATAAAACCCCCACCCCCAAGTTTTTTGTCTCTAATTTTTTTTGAGTAATGATCAGGATCATTTTGCCATCAGCTT
Source organism: Acanthoscelides obtectus (assembly GCA_963669975.1). Lineage (NCBI taxonomy): Eukaryota > Metazoa > Arthropoda > Insecta > Coleoptera > Chrysomelidae > Acanthoscelides > Acanthoscelides obtectus. Next base: position 80,509,030 of record CAVLJG010000003.1, on the reverse strand, counting down.
GGTATACCAGTAATACTGTGAAAAAACTTCATCGAAATCCTTGAGGTACTTCTCAAGATATAGGCGGTTATAGCAATAACGGACAGACCGACGGTGAGACAGACAGACAGAAATGAGTAACATGGTTTTTGTGATGTATATGTTATATAACAGCCAAAAAACGTATTTTCGTAAACTTTCGCGATTACTATACTGGCATCATAATCATTCATGGCAAGGAAAGGCAACTATTCAGGTAACAAGGAAGGTGGGGACTGTTGAAAACTTGTTCACACTTGTTTGGATGCCTACGATGATGAAAACGCTATTATGTCTCTTGCACAAGATGATTAAATTCAATCATAGAAATAGATAATTGACCTCAATATCAAACTGTATGAATTACACGTAGACAAAACATATTGAAAATAATGTTACTCTCTCGCTGTTGTAAAAAAAAACCTTCGATTGCGATGGGTCTAAAAATATAGCAGATGGAAAATTATACTATAACTGAAAAATTCCATTTGTAGCGAGGTGGTGTCTTAACAATAATTGAAAAAATGTGGCAGTCCGTTTTAGAAACTATACTCGTAATAGGTTCTGACAAAACTTACTAAAGAGAGCACGATGTTTGCCACATTCATAGTCTTATTCGTGAGCTACTTTTAGTAGATACTCAAACAGACTTTATTTGGGTTTTAAGCCATATTGGCGTACATGGCATTGAAACGGCTGACATGGCTTCCGAGCCAGCCATTATATATTAATAGAGAAAAACCACTACTGTACAAAGACTTAGTTAGTTTATACAAAACAAATGTAATTTCGAAGTGGAAAACTATTTGGACGGAAATCTGCTATTTGCTACAAAAACATTCTTCCCTCATGTATACCGCACATTTTCAATTATAATGTCAATGAAAAGTGCTCTGGTACCCTAACCAGAATAAAAGTCAACAAGCAGCTGATCTCAGTCATTTGTTTCCATCGTGATATGGATATAAGACTGCTACAGATAAACTAATAATTATCACTCTTAATCCAGATGGTACATCAACTTCCACTGAACATATATTAATACTATTTGAAAATAGAGAGGTTTGCTGTGCATTGCTAGAGTTTTGCAGAAAAACTGGACTCATGATATAATTTCAGTTTCTTGTGGTAAAAAGACTCTGATGCCTCCTCAAAAAAGAAACAACTTCAAATGATCTTAAACGCCTTATAACGCTTGTAAAGAGCACACCCATGTATTCCACAACAAGGCTGTCCAATCTTTCATCTAGTTGAAGGGTAGTGCTAAATCGTGAAGATATTTAAGATCTTGTACAGTTCATTATTTTTAACATTAACAAGTTGTGCAATTACTCTTGTTGACATTTACGAGTTAATTGCGGATCTGTTTTCGTTTCTCGAATAACCTCCTAAAGTCATGAATTAGTACGTGTTCTCTTTGAACTGGTCATAACTTTATGGAAACTCTGTATATCATTCAAACGTCCAAAAAACGTTTAAGTAAACCATCAAATAATTGTATTTACTCAGTATATTTCCCACTATATACGAGTATATACAGGGTGGCGCATCGAAAACGAAACAGACGCATTTACTGGCAGCTCAGTTTTTTTTTTTAAAAATGCTCACAGCCGTCGATTTTGTTTTCGAGGGAGACACAAGTTTGGCAAAAAGTCACGTTAGCACGTGCAGCCCCCTAAGCGGGGGTGACACCACCCCCAAAATCCTAAACGGTAAGGGGGGTCGAGTGATACCTTATTTTAAAGGTCTTTCAATTCCCTTTATAATGATATAAAATTAATGTGCTTCAGTTCAGTAGTTTTGAAGATTTATTGATTTAAAGCTTAAATAAAACTAATACATCATCATTAGTGGACATCAATACATTTGGCAGCAAAGTAATTTAAAAATGAAGAATGAACTGACCCGTTAGTCAAGTAAATGTTGAAAATAATGCAATAATAAAGATATTGCTCAAAACGTTGCCGCAGATTTTGCAATATTTGAGGAGAAATTTGAAGGCACCCACAATTCTTTGTCGCAGGTCTTCTAATGATGTTGGCTGAGTAGCATAGATTTTGCTTTTTAAATGACCCCAGATAAAGAAATCCAGAGGTGATAAATCTGGCGATCTTTGGGGCCATTCAATGGCACCTCTTCTACCAATCAATCGATCTGGAAACGTCTGATCTAAATATTGTCGAACACGTAATGCGTAATGTGGTGGGGCACCATCCTGTTGGTACATCAACCTATTCGCAATTCCAAATACATTTCACCGGTCAAATTTCCAGGTAAGAAAAAAGGACCAACTAAATGATCGCCAAAAATACCAGCCCAAACATTTAATTTTTGTGGCTGTTGTGTATGAACCTCATGATAAATTTTGGGGTTAGAATCGGACCAATATCGGCAGCTATGACGATTTACAACGCCATTTAAGAAAAAGGCACATTCGTCGGAAAAGCAAGTGTTGAATAGAAAATGTCCATCGTTTATAATTCGTTCACTCATATCTTCACAAAATTGTAATCGCCGATCAAAAGCGTCTTCATTAAGTTCTTGTATAAGGTGAATTTTATACGGATGAAAACTATGAGCCTTTAGAATCCGTTGGACAGTACGTCGACTAACACCACACACAGTCTCCAATTTGCGGGAGAATCTACATAAACTTGCCCTAAAACCCCCACTTCTATTGCTTCGTTCCTTATAGGATTTTCAATGTTGCGTTTTTTAATGGCGATTGACCCAGTTTCCCGAAATTTAGCTACAAGTTCTAGAACATATTTTCGATGCACGTTACTGTTCTCATGTAGCTCATTAAATATTTCTGCTGTGCTATTAGCGCACTGATTATTTCCGAAAAATATTTCGATAATTTCAGCTCTTTCTGCTGTGGAATATACCATTGTTAATGTATGTAATAAAGCGTTGTAAGTTATTTTAGCAACAAAGTTTGGTCAAATCAATCGCCAACTATGTACTAAATTCCTATTAAAAATAAGTACGAGATATTTCCTTATTTTTCTTCAAGAAATAACTTTTTTGCCATAAAAAAACGCTTCAATAGCTATTTTCAACAACAAAATGATAAACAAACAATGGCTGTAGAGAAGAAAAGCATATACTTATTAAGTAAATTCTTTTAGTCAAATTACTTCTAAAAGTAGTACAAACTAATCTGATGTACCTACCTATTAAAGTCTACTTTAAGCTTTAAATCAATAAATCTTCAAAACTACTGAACTGAAGCTCATATATACATCGTTATAAAGGGAATTGAAAGACCTCTAAAATAAGGTATCATTCGACTCCCCTTTCCATTTAAGATTTTAGGGTTGGTGTCACCCCCGCCCAGGGAGCTGCACGAGTTAACGTGATTTTTTGCCAAATTTGTGTCCCCCTCGAAAACAAAATCGATGGGTCTGAGCGTTTTTCCCAAAAAAACTGAGCTGCCAGTAAATGCGTCTGTTTCGTTTTCGATGCGCCACCCTGTATATATATACAGGGTGACTTCGAAGTTGAGTCATTTATTTTAACAGTGAGTAGATCTGATCAAAAGAAATGTTTTTTTCCTTTACCATTTTTCTGGTAAAATTAAAGTAACAAAGTTATAGCCCTTTGGAAGTTTGAGTACCGCCCTGTCTCAATAATAATATCATGTACTCGTGTTTGACAACAACGGATATAATCCGCCTTACCGGTTCATCGCATCGGAAACAAAAAAGCGAAAGAATTTGGAACGACGTTTTTGCAATTAAGTATTTTATTCAGTTCAGTTATACATACAGTCAGTCTCTGTCGGTTAGCGTGTGAATAGTGTCTGTTGCGTGGCTCAAACGAAATAAAAAATGGCACATGTTTATGCGGATCGGTTTCCCAATCGAGTGCAACCAACCCCTCGTGCCTTTGTTAATGTAGTACAACGGGCTCGTGAATCAGGTGACTTAAGACCTCACAGGGGACCTCACGATCAAATACAGGTCCGCACTGAAATACTTGTCGGGAGGATACTTTATAAAACAAGGTAAAATTTTTTTTTTAATTTTTTTTTTGTTTCTACACACATATTCCGGTTTATCTTCCTTCTACAATCATTATCTGAAAATTAATGACTCAACTTCAAAGTCACCCTGTATATATATATATAGGGGTGGCCCATCCATGTGTGGATGGAATATTACTCATGAACAAATACATTTTGGGAAAATCTATTTAGGGGATGTTATACGTGACATTTGAGGGCACATTTCTTAAATATTGGCTATTATACCCCAGTTTCGACCTAAATATCAAAGTTGTGATTTTTCAAATAGAATGCCTCAAATTTTATTGCGTATTTGGACAAACCAATTTAAAAGAAGACAATTGATATAACATACTATGGGGTTTTGGTAATTAGCTACTGAGATATAAGGTGTTTTGTCTAGAAAAACCCCCCACTTCGGCAACCCCTCAGTCTGCCATTTTGAAATCTGGAGTGCTGATTTCTGTATCGAAACAAAATTACACACCTCAGCTTTTATCTTATTTGTTATTATTTTGAATTTTAATTTTTGCTCATACAGGGTGGTCAAAAACGCAAATTGTAGTTTTTCTCAAAAATTTCAAATGCATCACCCTGTATGTCTGTGCATGTTTGGAATCAATTTTTTATAAGCTTTTTTTGACACTAGGCACATAAGAGTTTTTACGGCTATTTTTCGGTTATTAGCACGTCTTTTATGGAAAGTCTTAATTCCCAAAAAATCACATTATCCTTGGAAACAAATAAATTGTTGATTAGTTACAAACTGTCAAAATTAGATTTGTGAGCATTATTATTAAAAACGTGTTTGAAAATGACTTTTTCTAAAGATGAAATGGTGAATATGGTGTTCGTTTTGGGCGAAGCCCAGTGAAATAGTTTCCTAGCATCTCGCATTATATCTTGGACTATATCTTGGCCTCCTAGATCACCAGATATAACACCGATAGACTTCTTTCTATGGGGCTACGTTGAGCAAGAGGTTCATAGACCATCTACCCCGGAAAATATGAAGGAAATGATTAATGATGCTTTTCTGAACATAAGGGAACACATGCTGAGGGATGTGCAACGGTCATTTATCCAAAGACTACGGCTGTGTATTCAACATGGTGGAGATATTTTCGGGCAGTTTTTGTAGAGTAGGTCTTGCGTAGTGATAGTTGTTTGTTTATGTTGTTGTTATAGTTGTTTTTCTCTATTACGCTTGAAGCTGAATACTGTTCTGATTGTTATTAGTTTTTACGTCAAATCTGTACTCTTAGCGGCAGTATGGAACTAGCCCACTGTTTGTCTTTTGTTTCCATGGATGATGTGATTTTTTTCCTTAATTTTGGTGTGTTGTTCTATTAAAAGCTTAATAACTCAAAATCTAGTGATTTCATCAAACTTTATACCAAAAAAAGCTTATAAATAGTTGATTCTAAACTTGCACAAATATACATTGTGATGCATTTGAAATTTTTGAGATAAAGTACAATTAGCGTTTTTGACCAGCAAAAATTAAAATTCGAAAAAGTAACAAGATAAAAGCAGAGGTGTGTAATTTTTTTTTGATACAAAATTCATCACACCAAATTTCAAAGTGGCGGATTGAGGGGTTGCCGAAGTGGACGGTTTTTCTGGACAAAACACCTTACATCTCAGTAGCTAATTTAAAAAATCACAACTTTGATATGTAGGTCAAAATTGGGACACCCTGTATAGTTGCCAATATTTTAGAAATGCGCCCGCAAATGTCATGTATAACATGCCATCAATAGTTTTAACCAAATTTATTTGTTTATGAGTAATATTCCGTCCACACATGGATGGGCCACCCTGTATACAGGGTTATCCAAATTAAGTGTCCACCATTAGTAACTTTGTTATTAGTGAAAATACAAAGTTGTTTGAATTAGCAAACTAGTAGCATTTTTAACGCTGGTAAAAATGAGAAATAAAAAAAAACAATTGAGAGTCGTTATTTTGATTTTTTTCAGTAAAATAACATTTTTTTAAATGGAAACCCCTGTATATTATATTTTTTTCTGTTAAAGCATCAAATTTTAAACAAAAAAGCTTACAATAACTTTTCTCCTAGGTTACAAATTGTTGAAGTTATGGCCTCCAATCTGAAACAATTAAATTGTATCGACAAACTTTATTTTCAACATCAACTTATAATCTTACAAAATACAATAACAATTTTTTTTAAAGAAGATGCTCGAAAACACCACCTTGTTCTTCAATACATTTTTGGGCACGTTTTTCAACTGCTCGAACTGTCTTAAGTATGGTTCTACCATCTATCTGGGTCATCTTTTCCCTAACTGCAGTCTTTAACGCGTCAAGGTTATCGTACCTACGCTTGTAAATTTGGTTCTTTAAGTAACCCCACAAGAAGTAATCAAGTGGGTTTAGATCTGGTGATCTGGGAGGCCACTGTATTGGGCCATTTGTTCCTATTCACTGATCATTAAAAGTAGTACTTAGAAAATGATAAGTACCTCTGGAGTTGTGGGCAGGTGCGCCATCTTGCTGAAAATGCAGATGATGTCTACTTATAAGATCCAATTCGTCTAAGAAATTAGTCAGAATTTCTGACATAAATTCCACATATCTTTCACCAGTTAGGGTTCCCTCATAAAAGAACGGGCCAACAATTTTTGAACCAATTATACCGCACCAAACGTTGAAACTGAAACGGACTTGTGGGCCTCTTGGATGTACTAACAAAAGATTTTCTCTTGACCAATAATGGTGGTTTTTTCTATTAAACATTCCAGAATTTGAAAAATTTGATTCATCTGTCCATAAAAGGTAACGAAAGTTATTTACATTTTGGCGACAGAAGCTAAGATACCAATGGCAAAAAACAAGTCTTCTCTCTGGATCCCCTGCCAAAAGCGTTTGAACTGGTCGGTACTTATACGGAATAAATTTGTATTTTTTTAAAATCCTTTGAACAGTACCATAACTGAAATTAGAGTCCTTGAGAATATCTGCTATTGAATTCTCACGATAAGCTTCAAAATATCCAATAACTGCAATTTCCGTGGCCTCGCTTATTATGAATTCTTTTTTTGCCCTTGTCTTAGCAAAAACATTTTCGTTGCCCCTAAATTTTCGATAAAGTCTCAGAAAATATCGTTCATACGGTTGAATGCGAGCGGGATATAATTCACTGTAGTATTCTCTTGCTCTCAAGGAGGATTTTCTGCACACTAAATAGCATTCTAACATATCACACTTTTCTTCATGGGAGAACATTTTTCTTTAAATTAATGACACAATAAAGCTTATAAACAAGTATTTACACTAATGTTTGACATTATTTGATTTTATCATTGTTTTCCAAAGCCTTCTAGTTGCGAGTATGTCCAGTTTAACAATTTGTCGCTTATCTTAATGCTGTCAAATCGCGAACGCCATGTTGTTTTCATAGCCGTCTTAATATTATAATACTGCAAATAATTAAAAATATTTATCGTTATTTTGACTTTATTTTTGACTTTAGCGGAAAAGTCATTATGAACTTTTTTGTTTAAAATTTCCATTTAAAAAAATGTTATTTTACTGAAAAAAATCAAAATAACGACTCTCAATTGTTTTTTTTTATTTCTCATTTTTACCAGCGTTAAAATGCTACTAGTTTGCTAATTCAAACAACTTTGTATTTTCACTAATAACAAAGTTACTAATGGTGGACACTTAATTTGGATAACCCTGTATACAGGGTGTCCCGAAAAAAGTGTGCAATATTCTGCCAGTGGTTTATAGACCTTGAAATAGCAAGAAAAGTTTATATAAACTTAGGTCGACAAACGGCCCCTAAGGGCGCTACGGTCTTTTAAAGGGGCCCCCTGAAGATGGTTTTTCCTTAATATTTCCGAGACGTGTTGAGATAAAGACATAAAATTGGTATTCTAGCATAGTTTTATATGCTGGTCTTAAAAATATTAACAATTTTAGACAATTTTGTTTGGAAGCGCATGTAACAAGGACGGACTTGGGTTATTTTAGCCCCAACATTTTTGTGTGATTCTATTTTTAAAATTCAATTTTAGTATTTGAAAATTTAGGGTTTCCTACATAAAAAGGTACTCTTATTGAATATCGATAAATTGTGCCATTTTTGAATAAAATCAAACTAAAAAATTTGTCACATGATGGGAAATGTACTGCGAATTTAAATTAATTGTTGAATAATTAGCCATGGCAACGAAAAAACTAATTTAATAATTAGTAAATATTACATTAATACATATTTCTATTGCAACATAGCTAACATTTAGGCAAAAACAAAAGAAATACATTTTTTCTACGAACGAAATTGAAATTTATTTATTGGACATACTTAAAACTAGCTTTACAATAAGTGTTCAAATAAATTCTCATTTTGGTGAATACAGAGTCTCGCTCGATGAACTAATGATTGCGTACCCCTTCTTATTTCATTTGCAGCCTGATGGATTCTTTGAAGTAAATCTTCTTGAGTATTTACCTCAGTCGAGTAAACTAGGTCTTTTAATGACCCCCAAAAATAGAAATCCAATGGATTTAGGTCAGGTGAACGTGGCAGCCACGCTATAGGACCTCCTCGGCCTAACCACCTGTCTGGAAAATTGACATTCAACCAATTTCGAACATTAAAAGCACCATTCCTAGAAAATATTGACTCATCCGACCATAATATTCTAGGAATAGTGTTTTCATTTACTAATATCCACTGGTAAAACTCGATTCGTGGTAAAAAGTCTGCATCCGTTACATGCTGCACAGGTTTAAAATGATAAGGATGTAATCTTTGTCATTCTTTCTATCTAAAATTATTATTTTTAGGATAAATATCAAATAGGTATTCATAAATTTTTCTTACTATTGATCGAGGTATATTCATAATTTCTGAAACATTTCGTATGCTTATTTGCGGATTATTTTCAAACATATTCAAAGCAATATCCATACGATGATTTCCCAGTGGCCTTCCTGAGCCCTGCATGCCCTGAAAACTACCATGGTTGTTTGACAAATTCCGGTGAATATCAGTAAACATTTGACGTCCAGGTACTATGCGATTGGGAAATCTTCTTTGATATTCTCTTACGGCTGCCAATGAACTGTCATTGCAAAACTCGTACACAAAATGCATGCCAGTCAGTTCTCTGTCTGTAAATCTTGGCATTCTAAATCGATTTAATAAAAATTTTTATTCTAATCTAGTAATTTTTCACTGCTAACAATGTCAGCTTAACGTCAAAATAAGTCATAACAAATCAAAACAACTTTTGTTTGCAGTCATGGCTAACTATATATCATCAACAATTCATTTAAATTCGCAGTACATTTCCTATCATGTGACAAATTTTTGAGTTTGATTTTATTCAAAAATGGCACAATTTATCGATATTCAATGAGAGTACCTACCTTTTTATGTAGAAAACCCTAAATTTAATTAAATTAAATTTTAAATTAAATTTCAAAAATAGAATCACACAAAAATTTTGGAGCTATAATAACCTGAGTCAGTTCCTGTTACATACGTTTCCAAACAAAACGGTCTAAAATTGTTAATATTTTTAAATACAGCATAAAAAACTAGGCTAGAATACCAAATTTTATGTCTTTGTCTCAACACGTTTCGGAAATACTCGTATTAAGGAAAAACCATCTTCAGGGGACCCCCTTTAAAAGACCGTAGCGCCTTTAGGGGATGTTTGTCGACCTATGTTTATATGAACTTTTTTACCTATTTTAAACTCTAGAAACTGCTTTTAGAATATTGCACACTTTTTTCGGGACACATATATATAATTATTGCTATTCTTCTCGACGTTATTACAGCTCCTGATGATGATGGCAAATACCATTGAAAGCTAGAGATATTAGTAAAGTATAAAGAGTCCTGTTTGCAAAATTTTTGTCGAAGTACCCAACAAAAGGTGGAAGCTTTAATTTTTCACCTAACTGGTCTAGACGACAATGACCACGTCTCAAGTTATATATGGCTTTGTTATATGAATTTCAATACCGTCGCTGTATCACAAGTATACTCAGGATACGATGTGTGTGAAACCGAATATGATCTTTGAAAACCAAAAACGTCTTCAGCGTCAAACTGAGAGCGCCGCACTTCATTATGTTCAGAACAGCGGACGGTCATTTTCTTATGAAGCGGTTCAATCCAGTCGCTCCTTTGAACCCGATTTGGAGCTGAATTAAAGACCCATTTGAATGCAGGAAAGACTGAAATAAATTACTTTTGAGCAACGTATCGGGCATAATTTAAACAAATCATTTCAACTGGTGGTTCTGGGTAAACATCGAATAACAATCAAAAATCCATTGAACGGTGTCCAGAAAGTTGATCAACGTGATACTTTTCTTGGATTCATCTTGACGCAATTTTGAACATACAATTTTTATCTATAGTATCGAAGAATCTTTGATTTATTGAAAAGCCAATGTGGATTTTAGACCAAAATTGTTGTTTGTCAGTTTATTTTTACCCAATGTCATTTTATCATTTTTAACCTATTTATTTTTAATATCTGTTATGTGAATCTCGAATTTACCCTGAATGATCAGGGGCGCACATGCACTATTATACGAGTTCAAGGATTTTTTAATATTTTTCAATGAAATTCTCATTTTTTGCCCACAGCTTACAATGAAATCATTAGAAATTAATGAGTTGCATTCTAACTTGAATCGATATCAAAACCTGCGCCTGTAAAAAGTTTGCACAGAGTTCTAGTGTTCGCCAATTAATTAAAATGATTTCTGTTGCATTCAGTCACATTTCAGGTACTCTACTTTTTACCCGACTGCCTCAGAAGGAGATTTATGTTTTTCGCGGATGGATTTGTATGTGGATAAAATATTTTATTTCACGGGTCGCAGTCCAAAAGGCTCAATGAATTTTGACATAAATGGCGGTTTTTAATCGGAAATCTAAGACTAAATATGTCGCAATTGCATTATGCAACTAATTCTGCTATTCTGCTAACAAATCCATCCAACCATACTACAAGAATGCACTCAAATCATCCTTTTGGGTGACACACTTTCCAACGCATCTTCCAGGTCAAATGGTCTTGAGGGGGTCTAAATTTCCCTATTTTTCTCAATGTACCGTAGACAGTACTTACGCAGTGTATTATGGGACGAACGCAAAAACCTATATAAAGTCAAAAAAACTGACAAAATGTCAACCTGCTGACTAAATAGTTCTTAGCACGTTTCTAATGTGCCAATCGTTCATTCCGCGTTTGATTGCTTTGAGCGATGCGAGCGTCACCAAAAGCATCATTTATGGAGGAATGACTCAACGACACGCTCAATAACCATGCTACAAGTCACTCTTCAGCATGCTTCGTTGGTTGCAGAAGGCCGAGATAGTCTGTAGAGTATATCTTTAAGAAGATGGGATTGAATGGAAATTGGCTGAGTAGCAAGAACGCATCTGGATGACTGTGTGTATTGGTCTGCTTGTTTATAAAATCAACGATATTCGATATGTAAGAGAAAATTATTACTAATTATGCTAATCATGAAGTATATGTATTGGCTATACCACGCGGGTTATTTGTTATCCTCTCTGAAGGGAGGTTATGTTTTTTGCGTTTTCAAGAACTTTGAAAAGCATTATGGGAAATCACCACCGCGTCCGCGTTGAGTGTAATTTAGCCACTTTACAGAAAAATTGGGAATAACGCATCACAAACAAAACATTTTCACAGTGCCTCACTTCTAGGCGCTGATTTGTATCTTCTATTTGACATCAGGAAAAAAATTTCTATAAAATATAAATGATTGGAAATAAAAAATTATGTAAAATGTAATAACTTTTCCACTTTTCATAGATATCCCTATATGTGGCATATTTTCTCACCTATTGGTTGTAATATACTTCACCAACCTGGGATTTTATTCTCTCATCTCCCTCATTTTTGCAATTTAGAAAATTTGTAATTTCGATGATGAATAAGAAAAAGTGGATGCGCAACTGATTTCTAATTTTGCATACATCTCAAGTAAGTATATTTAAGACAAGAAACCAATGGAAGTATCAACACAGATTATTAGCACACAAATCCTCACTATGCACCTATGACTGCCGTTTTCTTCATGTCTGTAGCCTATTTTCACACCTGCTGGTTATAATATACTTCACCAACCAAAGATTTTCTTTTTTATTTCTGTAACTTTTGAAATTCAGCAAATTTGCATACGTAATTTCTAGGATGAAGCATACGTATCAAGTAAGTGTATTTGAAACAAGAAACTAAGGGAAGTATCATTAAGACAGATTATTTATTAGCCATACGAGGATGGTCCCAGAAGAACCCGGCCTGACCTAGAAATGGCGATACTTGTTTGAAAAATATCATTGTATTAGAAAGTATGCAACCTATAAAGCCTATGTGTCAAGCTTGAAGATGCCACGTTGTTTAGTATTTGTTTGGCAGCCATCAATACTGATCGTTTTCAGTGAATTTGTGAAAATGGAGAAAATTGGTCATCGTTATGTGGTACAATACTTTTATTTAAAAGGCTTCAACCCAACCAATATAAAAGCTGAACTGGATTCTACTCTGGGCGAGTCTGCTCCTTCGTTTACAACAGTAAAATATTGGGTAGCAGAGTTTAAACGAGGCAGTATGAGCTGCCAAGACGAGCATCGCAGTGGTCGACCAAATGAGGTGACGACTCCAGAAATGGTGAAGAAAATTCACAAAGCGGTACTGAATGATCGTCGACTGAAAGTGCGCGAGCTAGCAGACATAGTAGGCATTTCAAAGAGTGCGGTTCATCGCACATTATCTGAAAATTTGGACATGAGAAAGCTGTGTGCAAGATGGGTGCCGCGATTGCTCACAATCGAGCAAAAACAGTGTGGTGAAGATGTTTCAATTGAGTGTTTAGCCAAGTTTCACAGCAAGAAAGTAGAATTTTTGCGTCGTTTTATAACCATGGATGAAACATGGGTCCATCACTTCACACCCGAGACAAAAGAACAATCAAAACAATGGACTCAAAAGGGACAACCGGCTCCAAAGAAGGCGAAGACCGTTTCATATGCAGGCAAGGTTATGGCGTCGGTTTTTTGGGATGCGCGAGGGATAATTTTCATTGACTATCTTTAAAAAGGTAAAACTATTAACAGCGAGTCTTATGCGAACTTATTGCAATGTTTGAGCGATGAAATCAAGTAAAAACGGCCGCGTTTGGTTAAGAAGAAAGTGTTGTTTCATCAAGACAAAGCACCAGCTCACAAATCCGTCATTGCAATGGCCAAAATTAACGAATTAAAGTTTGAATTGCTACCTCATGCACCCTATTCATCAGATATAGCCCCTTCGGATTATTTTCTGCTTCCAAACTTGAAAAAATGGCTCAGAGGACAAAGATTTTCCAACGATGAAGAAGTGATGTCGGCAGTTAATGGCTATTTTGAGGAGCAAGACAGTTCTTATTATAAAAAGGGTATCGAACTTATTTAACATCGCTGTGAAAAGTATATAGAGCTCAAAGGAGATTACATTGAAAAATAAATATTTTTTTTTAACAAAATTTTTGTGATTTCTTCGTTGGGTCGGATACTTCTGGGACCACCCTCGTAAATGATCACTAATCACCTTCGCAATGCAGTTTCGTTGGTTTCCTTCTACTAGCTTAAGGAGTTTCATTTTAAAGTTGTAACGTCTGTAGATTGATGTGATGGATAGGATCAATGTTCGTGCAGAATTTCTGTGGAGTCTTCATCTGCCAAGCTCTCTCTGAAGACTACAGTAATATCATTGGAGTATTTATTCACTATACCGAGCCTCACCTTTGGGATTTGGGAAACTGTAAGAGATATGAAGTAGCTTAAATGGAAACAAAGTTGCGTATTTAGATAATTAACAAAATACTGCTCAAAAGGCTTTGAAATTTAAAGTACTTCCAGAGAGAGACGCAAAAAACGTATTTTCCCAAAATCGTTTAAATTTTTTCCTGACTGTATTTACAGTGGAATTTTAAAATAAATTGCACATTAAATTGCCACTTCTTCTCTACAAGGTGGCATAATAAGAATCTAAATATTTCTTGTCCTTCAGCATCAACCTAATTTTTTATTATGGACGCCATACTGAATTTTTGCACAGGTGGATAGAGTTTTTAATTCTGATTTCTAAAACTAATAATACGTTATACATTGACACTGCCAAACTATAGTAATTTAAAAAGCTAGGTCTTGATATTATGAGATAGTCATTTGTTTCGTATACCAGATTCATCCCAAAATAATTTTCATTCTTTCCAAACTTTATTTGAGATGACATTTCAAAATAAAATGCATGTTGTCATTGTTAATTATTCTACTCTACAAGATGGCGCAGTGAAATTTATATATTATATATATTTTATTTCTCATATGGACGCTATATTGGAATTTTGTACATTTTAATGGACTTTTCAGTCCTTAATTCAGTGATGTATTTCTTCATCTGGCCATGAATTTGTTGTTGGTTGAAAATTATAAGGAAATAAAAAGGTATGGTGAAACCTGAACCCTTCTTCTTATTCTTCCAAACACTGTTACCGTCTTCAGTTTGATCTGGCCTGGTATACGAAACAAATGACTATCTGATAAATCCAAGGCCTACTTAGGAAATTCTGTTTTCTTGGAATAACTAAGGTTTGGCAATGTCAATATTTGACACGTTATCCATTTTTGGAATCACAATTAAAAACTCTGTTAATCTGTGTAAAAATCCAACATGCCTTCCTCAGGAAAAAATAAAGTTGATGCTGGAGGACAAGAGACGAAATTGAAATTATTACTCTACCTTGTAGAGGAGAGAAACTGGCTACGTCAATGTGCAATTTATTTTAAAATCCTGTTACAAATAAATTGAGGGAAAAAATAAGTTTCTGAGAAAATGCGTTTTTTTCTGGCTCTCTCCGGAAATTTTGAATTTCCAAAGCTTCATTTTGTTACACAACTTTGCCCCCATGTGAGCGTCTTCGTAACTCTTACCCTTTCTGAGATCTAAATGGTGAGGGTAGAATTTGAATACCTGGTATGTCGCAGTACACCTTTAAAATGATGCATTATGGACCTATTTGCTATACGTTTGATTTGAAAGCTGTCTCGATGTGACGACGTTGAGAACTCGCAATATTATGATTTTATAGACCATTTTATACCATCTGATACCGTTTGTAATGTTTTTTCTCATTGAATAATGTAATCTTGACCCATGCATGTTGATGCGTGATAATGTTTTTGTCGAAAGGGATGTGGGGCATTCCTCGCATACGACCGATGTTGGTCAGAATTTCCCAGCGGAATTTTTGGTACCATAATCTCAGTGCCGCCGCCTATTAAAATGCTGCCACCCGTGATTTACTCGATAAAATCCAGAGCGTTACCACCAGAGGAATCCAGTCCAATCTGATGCATGGTACAACCTACCGATTGTATCGCTGTTATCGGTACTGCCGAAAAGGAACGAAGGATATAAATCAATCGTGAATGCAAATGTAATTGGCAATTTTGGAAGTCTTTAACTGAAATATTACTATAAACAACTATGGCAATAGAGTTTAACTGGCATTTAAGTATTTGCAATAATATCAAGAAATTATTATACTATCTTTTATTAACTCAGACCTGTTTTTACTAAGCTTGCAACCCCTACTAAGCAAAAAAGCGCGCGAGTCACAAATTCAACCAACAATAAGGTGTCTTTGAAGTAATGGATCTGATGAATATGTTTGATTTCTTGTAAAATGTATCTCAAACTAGAGAATCATAATACTATTTGTGTAAGCTGGCCCCCTAATTGCCATATTTAACTATCTCAATCTCTTTATCAGTCTCTCCGCTAATCCTTGACCCCTCATAACTCGGAAAGTACCGCTAGAACTCTGATGAAGTTTTCACACAAAATTATTACTATAGCAAGGACCAAAGTTTCATAATCTTTAAAAATCGGTTCAGTGGCGGCGGAGGTAGGGGCAAAAACAGAAATAAACTGCTGAAACCTCGTTTTTTGAGGTTTCAGAGGACCCTGATTACTTCCGGGAAAATTTTTTGTAGACTCATTCCACCTACATTGGTTCTTATAAGATTTTCAAAGAATGCAGAACAAGCCTGTTACGCAGAAGGCGCTGTTTCTGGGGTTCTGGGTAGCGTGTCGTCGCGTACACCAGGATTGCCAGATCTGACAACGTTTACACAGCGAGACAGAACGAGAAGAATCGCCAACTATTTTTCAATAACATCTATATCTGACTCTTTATATGATTTGCAGCATTCTAGAAAAATCCAAAATAGACATTTAGATGAACATAGGATCGAATCATCCTTTCAACTAAGAATACACTAGATTAGTTGATCTGTTCAAGACAATGATTATATCGATATATACTAATAATAATGATAATAATAATAATTATAATATTTAAAAAATAAATGCCTTTATTGATAATGATTACGTTATAGAAGGGCGAAGTTTAATTCATGTACTCGTATTCGCTATTCTTCCACTTGACTCAAATATCAAATCTTCATGTACATAGATACAACGAAAATACACCTATTTATGCAGGAGGTGATCTTTTAAATAATATTTAAACCTAGTGATCTACAGAAAAGTTGTAGATGAAGAATAGATTTTTGTAGCTAAATTATGTGATATATTTAGTATTTCTTAATTTAATATGAGAATTAGGAGTCCACTTTATACAAATCGTATAGTGCTTCTCTAGTTTGAGAGACATTTTACAAGAAATCGACGAACTTTCTAAGATCCCTCACTTTAAAGACGGTTTCTCATTGGCCCCATTGTGCCAAAAGCGCAAATTTTGAGTCCTGGCTTAGAGGTCACCACGTGAATCTATGTAATTATATGAAGCATGGAAACTTACATATTTCCGTCCCTCTATTATACTGTACATTATCATTGTCTGCTGAAAATTGTCTATCTGTTTAGGATATACAAAGAAGAAATACTCCATTCACAGACTAACAAATACAACCAAGATTGTACTTTAGATTTTAGTATTTGAGATTAAACGACTTTGGTTTGACCAATTTCGATGTTTATGTGTTGAATAAATTGCAAATGACAAAATACCCAAATAATGAGACCGGTGAATGTTAAATAAATCTGTATTCCGTAGTGTTTAAGTCATGAGCAATTTCGAATGAATTTGTCCGTTCTTCCTTGCAAGCTGGAACAATTGCGTCGTTGCGGCATGAATTTCTGAATTGTTTCTGTCCGCTTTATTCTCTCATCTTGTCGGATATTCCATTGAAGAAATTGCTGAGATTTTTCAGCTTTTCTCGACGATGTTACCACTCGTTCTTCTTACGGTACATACATTTTTATGGATATGTACTATTCGACTGCCCTCTTATTGCGTTGCAGAGTTTTCCAGAGACGTATTAAGTAATAATAATGATAATAAAAATAATATGCGCGGACTTTTCAATGAATGTCCCCCTCCTTACTATAAATACTCCCCATCCGCGGTACTAGAGTGTGGGCAGTCAGTCCTGTGCTCTGATCAACCAATTACTACGGATAGAACTGTTGACCGTAACCAGCCTGAACTCATATCATTAGAAAAAAGGAATAAATGTGCAACTGTCATGGATATAACAGAAAATAAAAAGGTCGAGATAGAAAAAATAAACAAATACGAAAATCTGGCCCATGAAATTAAAAACATTTGGAAACTGAAGAGTGTAACCATTGTACAATTTATTATGTCAGCCGAAGGAGTTATATCAAATACTCATTTCAAATATGAATTCTCTGCAGTTGAGCGAAAACATTGCACCCATAGGACAAACAGCCATCTGCCTACAAACATGTCACATTGTGAGAAAATTCGTAAGCTAAGTGGATAGAACTGAATTGTTTATCCATGTCAGCTATTACAACTTAGAATTGATAATGAATAATAATAATAATAATAATAATAATCATAATAATAATGTTTATTGGTTAAAATATAAAATGCAATATAAATAATAAACGAAAGTATACCAATAAGCATGCATTACCCACAAAAGTATGAATTTGTGCTTGTTCTTCAGATGTAATATATCAAACTTGCAATATTTGAAACTATAAAAGATTTTATGTTTTTAGAGATAACAATAATTTAGCCATAGGACTAGTACTGATTTTTGATGTCTATGTGTATATGTATAAATAGTCTTAGCTTACTTAGAATCCACGACTTTAAATCAATTTTAGTACGTTTTTTGGACTGTATATGATTTAAATTTGGTGGAATAATATTATGAAATTTGGGGCCTGGAAAATAAAATCATCGTTGACTTAAAGTTTTATTTGGTCTGGATATAGTTGCTAATGTGGTTCTGATCTATACACTGTAATAAATTTGTATGTTTAGCTAAATATATGATTGTATTGTAGGAATAAAGTTGCCTGGAATACAAAATTTGTAATTCACTGTAAAGACTTTCCGTCCGCTTCCGAGCAATTTCGATTTATTTTTATAATAATTATTGATTACTCCACACCAAGTCAAGATTCCATAAGAAATGAGTGGGTAGATAAGTGCGTGATAAATCATGTATAGATATTTTACATTTAGGAAACTGCTGAAAAATTTAATTGTTGGAATAAGGTATCTTGATTTTTTGACTGAGTTTTCAACATGTATATTCCATTTTTAATTATTATCTATAATTATATAAGTATTTGTTATAATTTATTGATTTTATATATATATGTAGCCATCTGGTGTTTGAATTTCGAATTTATTAAAGGATTAAGAATATCTCTTAGTGGAAGAAAACTTTATGGAGTATGTTTTGATAAAATTAATTTTCAAAATTCATTGGGTGAAAAAATTCATTATCTTTTGGCAATTCAATTCGATTTAGTTTTTTGAAGAATTCCAAGCATTATGTGAATATATAATAGCCAATAATTTTTCTATCATAATTCAATTTAAACAGATCTTTAACATATAGATTATATAAAACTGGTCCTAATCAAGTTCCGTGTAAGAGCTCCATACCTAGCTGAAAAGTCTTCACCTAGTGAGTTATTGATATTTACACAGTGTATTCTATTTTTCAAATAACTGCCCATAAGGTTATAAGTTCTTGAGTGATACTTTCAAACGCATTTTCTAAACCTATAAAAATGCAGGCGGTGGTGTAATGTTATCAATGTGCTTATACATTTGGTAGTTAGTTGTATGAGTGCATCTTGAGTAGATGTTCCCTGATGAAATCCGTATTGTTGCCTAGAGATGATATTAAACGACCCGGCAACACGCCTATGGGAAGAGTGGTTTCGGTTAGTTTCGCTGAATATGTTAACTTCAAGTCGGTCCAAGTCGGTTTAATGAGGTTATGGCTCTACTCGAATATCTGCTTTAAAGGGAAAAGCGGTTTCAATTAATTTCACTAAATTATTATTTATATGTTATGTGTCTCAGTGTCCTGAACAAATGTCTTGATGGACACAGGCCCCAAAACTCAACGAATCCCAAGATATATGTCGTCCAAGTCGGTATAATGGAGTGTCGGATTTAAGGTTGATTCTCACTATACATTCCGTTTCCATTCCGTAACCGTTCCGTAAATTATTGAAATTAAATATTCGCCTTCGCTTAAAGCAGGCTATTGCGTGTGTATGCACATTATCCGTAAGGTATACTGTGTATACAATCAAATTGTACTGAACGTTTACGAAACTAATATGGAATGGAAACGGAATGTATAGTGAGAATCAACCTTTACTCAGCTATCTGCTCTATCTAGAAGACTGGTTTCGGTTAATCTAGCTCAATTTTTGGAATATCATGTATCTCGGCATCCTGAACAAATGTCTCAAAGAGCAATCATATCTCTCTTCCATTAAGGTTCCACGTTAAATCCATTTATAAGTTTCTCGACAAGCTTAACATATATGCCGAAGGAGTATGTCTTACATTATTTGAGAGAATAATCGCGGCTGGGTTAATAAATAAAACTGTTGGCCTACCACGATAGATTAACGCTCGATTGAATGACGTAAATAATAATAATAACGTCTTTTTTTTGTAATAATACTACAGGAGTCGAGATTTAGATCCTATATATATTCTACCACCCTTAACAGTATGAGATGTATATGTTACGGTGACAACTAGGCTTAGCCGGTAAGAACTAGGTGTAGCCACTGGCAGTTGGTTAGTCTTAGGTGTAACCTACACATGTATGGCCAAACCGGGTATTAGCCGGTTACATTCGGTTAAAACTAGGTCCAAACAACTTGATCGCGGCTACACCTAGGTCTAGCCAATAGTGGTTAAAACTAGTTGTAAATGTTACAAGCAGATTTAGACGGGTATTTTTAAAGAAGATATAAGGTCATCATTTTCATATTATTAATTTTAGCAATAAATTTCTTAAACATAACTTAGCTATACCTTAGCATTGTCATCAAAGGTAAGTAACAGCAATGATAAAAAAAACTTACTCAATTAACATTTTTTTTCACAGCTGTAACTAAACTTTACAATTTAAACATACTTTTTTTATAACTGCAACTGAACTTTAAAATTTCTAAATATTTGATGTGGGTTTAACAATTAAAAACGTAATTTTCATTTGTAACTGTAACTGAACTTTCCAATTTTGAAATAATGTCATGCGAGTATAACCGTATAATGGGTTAAACATATTTTTTTGTCGTAACTGTAACTAAACTTTACAATTTTAAAATATTTCATGTGGGATAATCGTATAAGAGCTTAAGCATAATTTTTTGTCGTAACTGTACCTGAAATTTAGAATTTTTTAATATTTCCTGCGGGTATAACAACTTAATTAAAACAAATTATTGAAACATTCATTAGACCAAGTAAGTAATAAGAAAAGTAGATGGTTAACACTTCAAATGATAAAAAACTGAGACGATGGGTTATCCACTTATTCGAACAACTTAAACTTAAATGACATTTAGAGTTACACAAAATATTAGCAGCTTTACAAAGATACTTTATACTTGATTTTACAGTGGTATCTCTTATAGCCTTGTCCACCAGATGAAGATTGGGCATTGGCTAGTTGGCGGAGTGATTTGTTTTCGGGCAAAGCATTTTCAAGGTCTAAAAATTTTGATTCTGACATGCTGAATTGATTCCTAGAAAAAAAAACGGGCACTGTACCAAACTGACTGCCCAACTTATGAAAACCATCTTCAGTACATTCAAGTTCCACCATTAAAACATTTGGGAAGTTTCCTCTACCTCTATCTAACGTCAGGAATTTTAGCACGGACGGTATCACCTACCTTGCAAGGAGGAAACTTTTTATTTGACGAAGTCACACTTTTCACCTCCCTTCTGGCCTGGTTATTTTTCAGCTGTTCAAGAATTTTCTCCTGATCCTCCTCATTCTCGATTTTTTAGATTGCTTCGAGAGCCAGATCTGATGACGTTACCCAACTTTAACATCACAACTAAACATTGCTTGGTACGGCGATCTTTTAATTCCATGATGATATGCTCTATTTTTCATTAGTTGAACGAATATTAATCCTTCAGACCATTTTTGGATATTTTCATCGGTCAACCACACAATGAGCATTTTTTCGACATCTTGATTGGTACATTTCTACGCTACCCTGTGACTGGCTATGGCGCGGTTTCCCATGCACAATCTTTAGACCTGGCCACATTGCTGTCAAATTTACCACAATTCGGTTAACGAACTCCTGGCCATTATTTATCAGATTGCAATACAGATGGTGATCCAAATATACAAAATATATCCAGCAGTACCTTTGATACTCCCTCAGCAGTTTTACCTTGGGGGTAGCTGTACGAACTATGTCAGGTAAACCTGGTAAACTAATATGAAGTTAAAATTACCATCTGGGTTTGTTTACATGTCTATAAAATCTACCTTTTAACGGCTATTCAGCTCATTAGATAAAATGGGTTTCACGACAATACCTTTTTTGATTGAATTTTGTTTCATTTGACATGACTTACAAAAACAAAGATAAATGAGAACATAATCCTGAGTGATGTTGAAAATTTATATCTGTATACAATAGTGACAAAATAAAGTATAATCAACGAAAAGGCATAAAGAAAACATAGGTCAGTTAGCACACTTACAACATATTTCGCTGCTGATCAAGTAGAACTTCTTATATAATATTTTTTCTTCAATTCTGCTAACGAATTAGTTTCTTTTAAACTACCGTCTAAAGAATTATATAATTTGTTCGCATTATAAATATGTATTCTGAAATAAGATGTGCTGTGGCGTGGAATTTAAAAATTCTCTCTCTCTCTCTATATATATATAATATTGTCATATATATTTCGTCTACGTATGAATTTGGTTACGTTACTAAATATGACGATGTTTTTGAATAAAGAACCCTATGACTCAGACTTAGGAGCTGGTATTTATACATTTTATCAATGTTCATCCATTTGAGGTGATTTATGGCCTTCCGATATATGATCATATTTTCTGAGAATGTGGTACAAGCGTTGGTTGAGGATCAAAATCTTGCGAGAAGACTTACCATTTGGGAACGTCTGAATCAGGAACACGTTTCTCAGTTTCCTCAACCAGATTTTCATTTCTTCGTCGACTGACTTACCCCAAAGCAACTTAGCCCCTTCGTATGTTCAGGACAAGTTGGAATATGATAGTACTGATATCTTTGAACTCGATATAAGCAGAGACATCCCAGGCGTCTTGAGGATTAGAATTTACCCTCGATTCAGGAACGCGACCCGCTATCAACTATGGATAGGTTTTCGAGTTCAATATGGAAGCAATATGATGGAAAATGAAGATGAAAAAGAAGATATATTAGGATACTACTGTACTTTTAAGAAGGATGCAAGCATCTCGGCATCAACAGCACATAAAGTACCCCAATAGAATGCTTCTGCGATACATCTAGAATGCCGGTAATAGGGACACACAATTTTGCTCAAATAGGAGAATCCATAGTTTCTGGTGAAGATTGAAGTTATGCACTGAAAACAAAAAAATGCAACTAACTGACTTGCTTTCTTAGCATGTTGAGGTTTGGGCTTTGTGTCTATCGATACATTTATTCACGATGCCAAGACACACGGCATATGACAGATTCAGCCAAAATAACCGAAATCATTTATCTTAGTAAAATAGATGTCTGAGTAGAACAGATATCTAGTTGGGAAGCCTATATTTCGAGTTTTTGGGCATGTTCCCTTTGAGACGTGTGTTCAGGATAGCAAAATTCATAATATTTCACAAATTCAGTGATATTCACCAAAAGCACTCCCCCAGTAGAGCAGATGACTCAGTAGGACCCATACTCCAACATACTAACTCAGGCGTCCAACATTTTGGGACCCGTTGTGTTTTGAGAGAAATTAACCGAAACCACTCTTCCACTGAAAGCACATATTCGAATAAAGCCGATACCCCATTATACTGACTTCGACGGCCCATATCTTGGGATCAGTTGAGGTTGGGGCTCTGTGTCTATTGAAACATTTGTTCAGGATGCCAAGACGCATTACATACAATATCCAGAGAAAATAAGCGAAACCACTTTTTCTCCCATAGGCGTGTTGCTGGGCCCTTTCTCAATAAAATCTGGCAATCGTGTTTTCAGAACTTTTCCAACAATTTTGGAACAATATATAAATCGGTCAATAGTTACAAGTTTCTGTTTATCTCCAGATTTGAATACTGGTTTGATCATAGCATTTTTAAGTTGGGATGGGAATATTCCGTTTTCGATATATGGGAGTTTATAAGATACGATAACATTATTGAAATGTTGTGGTCTATTTGCTTCAGAGCATATGCAGTTAGGTTATTTATCAGAACCAGATGATTTTTTAACTTTTAGACCCTACATAATATCTTCAGTTTCATTCGGATCAGTTGGTGTCAGATAAAAAGAATTTTGTAATATAGTTTTCGTATATGAAAATTCTTTCTCATTTGAAATCTTTTTTGCCAATTATTTACCTATTTCAGAAAAAAATTTGCGAAACTTGTTAGCTGTTTCAGCATCGTTTTGTGTCATTTTTCCGTTTGTCTCTTCTATAGAGGGAATTTGATTATTTATTTCTCTATGCTGAAGGTTATATATGAAATCCCACATTTTAGCAGAGTTATTTTGAAATGTATCGATCTTTTCTTTTTACAATATCGGTCAGTTTGTTTCTATATTCATTTAAAAGTTCAAATCCCATGGATATTTTTATGAATCATGATGTAGTTTATTTCTTTTTGTTAATGGATTTGATAGATCCATTTGTTATCCAACTTCACTATTTTTAAAATCAATTTTCAGCCACAATAGTTTAGTTCAATAGCTTCAATAAGCAAATTCTTCTAACGGTGGCTTTAATTCAAGGTCGACCAGTGCACAACCAAACGTCGTACTCTATTCATAATGACATCATGGTTAAAACCGGGTACTGAATTTCTAAAACCAGCTCGGCACGGGTATTACGTATCTTGAAATGTGACACTATGTCTATTTTTGTTGACATTATATTAGCTTTTTGTGGCACTAGCTGATGGACACTTGATGTAAACTCGTTATGTGGTTGTACGTATTGCCTAAACGTCATGATGCTTCAATTATCAATGTTTGGCTATGATGAGATGTAACATCTGCTTTAGAGATGGCATTATATTGGAGGTTTAATTTGTAAGTTGTATACTATAGACTGGAAGCGAACGGCAGTGCATAGCTGCATAGTGAATATGTGTTGATGATAATTCCATTGGTTTCTTGTCTCAAGTGGATTTACTGGAGATGTATTAAAAACTTGAAACTAGTTGCACATCCACTTTTCCTTATTCAATCTGGAAATTACATTATGCAAATTTGCTGAATTTCAAAAATGAGAAAGATGAGAAAAGAAAATTCCTGGTTAGTGAAGTAACAGGTGAGAAAATGCTATAGACAGGAATATTTATGAAAGGGAAAAGGTTATTATATTATTTTTTATTTCCAGTCATTTAAATTTTTAGAAATTCACCTTCAACAGAAAATACAAATCAGCGCCTAGATGTGAGGCAGTGCGAAAATTTCCCGCAATGTTCCTCAAAGTTTTTGAATACACAAAAAAAAAACGGAAAAAATCGTCATTTATAACTTTGAACATAACCTGTCTTTAGAAAGGACAACATATAAATAGCCCGTCGGGCGCAGCTAATAGATATACTTCATTGGCAGCTTATTCAGTAATAATTTTGTCACAAATATCACTGATTTTATACACATGGAGAACAATACACATAATGATCCAGATGAGATCTGGGTACTCAACCAATTTTCTTTCTTTCACATTGAGCCTAATGAATAAAAATTAAGCTATTACTTTAAGCAATTACTTTTTGGCAAAAGCAATTGCTTAAATAGCAATTGCTGTAAGGAAAAGCAATTGCTAAATTTTGCAATGAATAATATTTTTAAGCAAATGCTGAATTTCCAGAATCTTAAAAGCAATTGCTTATATGTGTATGTGTTCAACGCATTTAGACTTGCAAGTATGTTTAGGAGTCGATACGTGCATTTATTTCAGTTTTGTTCCGAGTTTCTTACATTCAGCATAACTTAGTAGGTGGGATTAGGAACATATTTTTCGGTAAAAAATAAAAAAGGCAGTGAAAATTATGGCTGATTCAAGTGGAAGTGACGAATCCCATGATGAGGAAGAAATGGATAAGCAGTTGTTATTTGTGCATAAATTAAAAGAACATAAAATCGTTCTTAATAAATCGCAAGTTCCACAAGTTAAAATAGAAAAGGAGGCCGCTTTAAAAATTTTAGTAGGACAATATAAAGATATTTTTAACGCGACACTTACAACAAAGCAGTTAGCAAAAAAAATAAGTAATATGAAGACCGAAATAAAGAAGAAATTTGATATTAATAAGACAGGCAATAAAGCTATAATCTATAACTCTTGGGAAGCGTTGTTAATAGAAATGTTGGAAGTTCATAAGAGTCCCATCTTCAAAAAAAAAAACAGGTAAAGCAAATTAAACTTTATTGTATCGTAGGTTTTTTTAAACATCAAAATAAATCATTCAGGTGCTGTCTCTGTTGGAGCCAACGAAAGCATAACACTTGCTGAATCCTCCACCTCGGCCATCAGTGACACTCTGGCCCCCTCAAGTGCAAAATAAATTACTATTCCTGCAAAGAAAATTAAGATATCACATTTACCAGAAACTGAAGAAACCCAATAATTATCAACTGCTGAGTTGAAGCGATTAGTTCTATTAGAGCAGTTGAAATTATGTCGAATGCAACAAGAAGAAATCATTAAGAGAAGCAAGGTGGTGGTAACTTTATAACAAACAGTAGTTTTTCGGAGGAAAAAATGTATTACAACTTGTAATTATTATTAATTATTTAATTTAGGATTCAATTTTTAATTTAGGTTTACATCGAGTATCAAAAATTAATAAAAACTGAATTTAAGTTGAATATAGATACCTAAGAATTATATTGTTCTGTTTCCATTTGTTTAATAACGGTATAGTATTTCTGTTTTAAGTGTGTACCTACACGTAATATAAGTACCAGTTGTTACTTACATGATAATTGAAGAGCATTTCTGTCACTATTTGCCTTTTTTGTTGTCCTAATTGACGAATTAAATTTGTAGTTAAATTGACAGTGTCTAAGTTAATTTCAGCATCGGCTTCATGATGCACATAATCAAAATCTTCATCATTTAAACATTTAGCTTAGTTATGAAGAACAACGCAGGAAATTATTGTCGATGGTATTTTTTCTAATTTATTCCGGATTTTATACTGTAGGACAGGAAGTCTTGCTTTTAATTGCCCAAAGCATCGTTCAATTATTAGTCGTTCTCGACAAAAAACGTTATTATAATTTTGCTATTCCGGGTTGTTGGATTTCTCCAGGGAGTCGTAATCCAAGGGGATATAGAATAGCCATCATCCCCTAATGATACACATTCTTCGGTGCTGTTTTTAAGAATGTTGAATATATTGGAATTTTTTAATATTCTGCTGTCATGTACAGAGCCTGGCCATTGACAGTCTACGCTTGTAAATATTTCTTTGGCATTGCAAGTTGCCTGTATGTTGATGCTAGGATATCCTTTCCTGTTTATATATTCGTCACCGAATTCAGCAAACTTTGGAATCCTGACATGCGTACAATCTATTGCGCCAATAGAATTTGGGAAACGGTATCTCTCGGACCACAGTTGTTTAGCATCCATGAAGTCTTTAGCACTTTTGGGGAATTTAATCCAAATGTTGGCCTTCTCCAAAACGGCGTTCAGGACGGAAGTATATGTTTTACAAACCGTAGTCTGGTGAACACCAAGCTCTTCAGCAACGGCATTTTGAAAGCCAGGGTCTGACAACTGACGCAGAAAAATTTTCATCTTATTCACAGCTGATAATGCTCCTCCTCGCTTTTCACCGCTGTCAGTCAAAAAATAATGCGCTAACCACTCCACATTTTCGCGATTAAGCCGATATAATTTTCGGAAATCATTATCCCGGCACTCTTTACGTACACTGTATACTTTTTTTACACGAATATTCATATATTCGGTCATAATTACCAAATTCCAAATCAGTAAAAACAATCCGTATCTATATGTAATAGAACGAACAAAATTTCACTAAAAGCAAATGCAAGCTCTGATACACCTACTTTAAATATCAAATAGCAATTACTACACTAGAAAAAGCAATTGCGTGTTTTATTCATCCCATTCTAAGCATGTTTAAGCAATAGCTGGTGTTTTTTTAAGAAAATGCTTTATCTAAAAGCAATTGCTGCAACTTTAAGCAATTGCTGAAGGCAAAAGCAACTACTCAGATTTTTATTCATAGGTGTTTAAGCTTTTCCTTCAATTTTGTAAGACAAAGCAATTCCTACATTTTTATTCATTAGAGCCATTTTCTCAGATAAACACTACAGACTACTCGGCTTCACAAAACTTATACTTGCTTTTTGCCACCAACAATGCATGTAGTTGAGTTATTGCTCCATAGATGGACACTCACACTAAAAACTATCTAGTCTGCAAGATGACATTTTATTGTTTTTTTTTTGACGTTTTATAGGTTTATTTTTTGATGACATTATGTAGATGTTTTCTGACGATATACTGGTTTTCCTATAAAATGTCATCTTTGAATTAGCTTCATGCTCACTTTTAGTAGACGAGGGATGAACTAGCGGCTACCTAGTCCACAAGATGACATTTTTTTGGTATTATATAGGTTTCTTCTTACGGGAGGCTGGTTCTGGTTACGGTCTGTCACATCTGGCATGGAACTGGAGTGAATTGCCAATACGGAGCAATAATAATATGTAGTATTTACTGTTTTACTTTCATATTATGAAAGTCTAAGAACCTGAAGCAAATCTTAGATATTTCTAAATTTGCAGTACAACCAGCTTGTAGTAATCCAAATATCGGTCCAAACAAATTTTAGAGTCGGCATATTCGATTGCAAGTCGCACTAATTACGTCATTATCAGCGCCGCCCGTTAACACTAAAAAAAAATCCTGTCATTTCTATGTCGATCAGAA
Organism: Acanthoscelides obtectus; assembly: GCA_963669975.1. Taxonomy (NCBI): domain Eukaryota; kingdom Metazoa; phylum Arthropoda; class Insecta; order Coleoptera; family Chrysomelidae; genus Acanthoscelides; species Acanthoscelides obtectus. The sequence continues at coordinate 80,480,415 of CAVLJG010000003.1, read as the reverse complement.
CAAAAACTGTTTGAGATAATGTATAAAAACTTTGTACTGTTACACAATTCTCTCTATAAGTGCTAATTATGCCGATTTTGGCCATTTCATTTTCGATAATTTACAAAATATGTCTAACATTATACTTAATATCTAAAGAAAATTTTTCATTTTGGTATTATAAGTGGATCAATATTAGTTCACTTGAGCAACGGTTGCTATGGATGGGAATTCTGACGAATTTGGTCTTGATGAGTTTCTGAATAATTCGTCTTAATAAATAAACACCTGTTTCATAATAAGCGTGCTCATACTGCACTGGCAGCGACTTGCACGTCAGAATATGCAAGATGACGTCAGAACCATTTGAGCGTTCAAATAGATTTGATTTTTTTGTAACATCTGCGTCTTTTTTGCGTACTTCTTGGTACTCACCATGGACAACGATAAATTAATAACTCTTGTCCAGCAGAATAGTTCACTGTAGAATATGAGATATGAGAGACAAAAATTATTAATATTGACCTTTCAATCCCTCCGTTGTGACGTACTCGTCAGAACTAAATTTCATCAGAATTTGCATTCATAGTTACCGTAGTCAAATAATTTGTAGCTCTGAATTAAAATAGCCTTCATTCTTAAATCAAATATGACAGTTAAAAGACCGTGAAGAATGTAGAATTCAATATGGGGTAAAGTATCTACACAGATTTACCGTCAAAATGAACATTCGTTTAGGTCGCAGATATGTAGAGGCTTTTGATTTTCTTTAGAGGTATATCTTAAAACATTATAGGATTATGGTAGGTACGGATCTGGATGGTACAGATTTCTTTGCAGTAAAACATTCTGGTTATTAATTAATTCAGCCGCGAGAAGAATAATTAATGCTTCTGGGTGGTACTGTTATACGTTGGTAGTACCCAGTTCCAGTCGCAGGGCATTTACACGGTTTTTCTCTCTGCTACTCTCTAGCCCAAATCGGACCAAATTGATAAGAAAAATTCTCCGGATAGCTGCGTATTTTGGAAGCAATATGGCGCTACAATGCCGACTTGCTGTACCAATTATTTCAACGATTATAAAAAGCAGGATTATGGAAGGTTTTTATCTATTGCCGACTAACCAAATTAACCCAGGATACGGATTGAAAAAGAATGAGTTGACCGATTTTATAGTAAAACTATATTCTTTATCTACAACTTTTCTGTAGATATAATAATATTAGTAATAATAATAAATAATAATAATAATAAATAATAATAATATCACTTGTATTGATGAAGCTACATAAGTGGGATTCATTATGGCGATGTTTAGCTAAAGCCATTCTTACACTAAGCTACATGAATACAAAATAAAGATGGCAACACAATACAGTTTTTCTGTTTGCAATTTCACATCAGATTTCGAGCCAGCTTATTAAAACATCGAACTATTCATATAAATGCCTACAAACACAAAGCCAAAGTGCTCATTAACCAAATTACACATGTATTATTAACAAAAAAAGTGAACAAAGAAAAGAGAAATTATAACGCAGAGCTTTGTATACCAGGGCCACGATATATATTTTGAGATACACGAAAACTAAAAGCTATTTTTCGAAAACTAGTTTATTTATGTTCAAAGTATTCTCCTCCAGCATCTATGCACTTCTGTAGCCTGATCTACAAATGAAATTCTTCTAACCAGTCAGTTTTTGGAATGTCTTCAACAAACGCATAATTTTTTTCAAATTGTTGAAGAGTCAGAAGTCACACATTGCCAAATCTGGCGAATAAGGCGGATGTTCTAGCATTTTGATGTGGCGCTGGCGTAAAAGTCTACAGTAGATGGGCAGTGTGGCTAGAGGCATTGTCGTGATGTTGGATTGCACCTCTAATATTGACAGATTCGAGAACTTCTGTTAAACATCTGTTAACGTACCAATTTGCCGTAACTGAACGCTGTTCTTCCAGCTTGATTGCTTTTACTAAGCCAGTGCTGCGAAGGAAAACGGCGTACCTAACTTTACTCATGGCTCTGTGCTTCTTTACCATTGTTGGTGTGGGGTCATCTTCATGAATCCACACACGGCTCCTGATGTGTAGGAACGTCATAAAATGGTATATAGGTGTCATCACCTGTTATTATTTTTGAAATAATACGATGACCGCCATTGTTTGCATCTCCAATGTTTTCCGACAAAATCTAACATGCTCGCTCTTTCTTTTTGAAATCAGTAAGATGATGTGGCACCCATCTCCCAAAAAAACTTTTTTCAAATGAAGATGATCTTGCTAAATGGTGTGCACTGTTGCGGATCCTTAACCAAGAGTAAGTCGCATATGTGCAGCGAGAATCTTCTTCAATCAGCCGCTGAACTTTAGCAATGTTTTCTGGAGTCACACTAGAACATGGCCTACCACTACGTTCTTCATCAGCCAATGAAACACGCCCTCTTTTAAATTCGGAATACCAGCGAAACACACTTGCCCGGGACGGAGCTTCATTACCAAATGCCTGTTGTAACCGTTCCATAGATTGATGTTCAGTTAAACCGACTTTAAGGTCATAGTAAATCATAGCGGGATAACTCTCTCGAGACAACTCCATGTTTCGTCTTAAATTTGTTTACACCACGTGCAGTGTAAAACGGTTGCAAATGAACTGAGTGCGGCGTACTAATACAGGGCTGCTCTTTCCAGGGTTGCCAACACTTCGGTAATCAAATCTACTAAATCACACTGCCAGATCTACCAGAAATCTACTAGATGAAAATTATGAATTTCATAAATCTACCAGAAAATCTACTACAGTATATTCAGATAAGAGATAGACCGGACATAAACAAGACCACGTGATCATCGAACGCTGTAACATTCGGCAGGGACGTATTAAGAGTCACGCAGTACATATTTTAGATAGTAGATGCTGCTTTGCGTAACTTTGTAGTAAATTAGCACAATTCGATGTGTATACGATTGGTGATGGATATAGGATCATGTGGGGGTGGGGTAAGAAATATATAATAATGTAAATATACATAAGGGTTTCAAAATTTTCGCTTCGATTTCCAGCTTCGGATGCCGTCTGATGTTTGGTGAAATACAGTCGAATATAATCTCAAAATGGCGTTTAAATTAGCCTATAATTATAACAAGGTATAACAATAACAACGACAAACTCAACAACTTAATAAGATAACAAACGAAAACGTCCAAAGAAACATCAAATTGCAATGATGCACACGACATACGTAACACGTCTGAACCTGAATGTGACTCTGCCTTGATACGACTGCTCTGCCGCTCGGCATAAGCATTTAATTGCGAATTGACCAATGAGGGCTCCTGTTTTACGTCGAGACGGCGGCGTTAGCGTGAAAATCACCCGAACCTTTTGTTTACATCCGGTCTATCTCTTATCTGAATATACTGTAGTTATAGCTAACCCTCATTTTGCAGTTAATTACGTTTTAGGTTTTAAAGGCGTGTGCGCATATTATGTATTTTTAGTTTTTACTCTAATTTAGATTTTTGGACATATATTATTTCAAATTAGTAATACTATATTGTGAAAATATATTTTGTAAATATTAAAGATAAAGGCAAATCTATAAATGAAAGCAGAACATTTAGTAATATTGCCAAAATATATTTTATCTAGAAACGAAACAAAAATAGACGCATTAATTTTAGTCCTTGCACGAATAATAAAAAATACACTTTCTAAAAATAAAAATAATTCACTATTAATACAGTCAAATCTTGCGTTTTCCTTATGCTTTTTGGATTCACCATGGCTCTTAAGGTCGGCGTAATGACTCGTAATTATTTTACTACAAAATTTGCATTTAGCTTCCCTTCCTAAAGTGCTGTCAATAACCAACAGCCATTCTTTTAAACTAGGGTCCTTTAACCATGCGTCTCGAAACTTTTGAGTATATTGCGGTTTAGGCATGGTTCTGTAATCTGTAATACATAACAATTCAAAGTAATCTACATCATATATGTATCAGTATCATGCTCACTTACCAAAATCAAATAATTAGGCAGGCAGTCTTAAAATAGAATAGTATGCTATAGCTACTAGAAAGCACACAAATTATACTGTAAATAATGTTCAAAAATCACCTAAATCATCGTATACGAGATAAACTTCAATTGTCTGTGCAAGAAAAAACAATGTCTGTGATTCCCGTGGATGAAGCTCAGAACGTGACGTGATCAAATCACGTGACAAAAAGATGGCGGCTGAATTTCTCGCGCCATCTACCGAAGGAATTGGCAAACATCATGCAGTTAGTGATGTGCAACCCCAATAGATGTCCCAAAACGAGGCGCAAAATCGTTCATCTGACTTTCATACCCCTGATTTCCGACAAAGGAGAACTAAGAGAAGAAGTACGCATACGCAAATTAATTCATTGGTTCTGCCATCTATCGATTCGATGTTCAACTAAATCAAAATAGGATATTTCCCAATGACAGTTTGCTACTTTCTTGAATTATTACTTCAATTGACAAATTGACATGAGTAACTAAGGTTCATAATGATATAAATCGAAAGTGGCTTACTAATTATTCTGATTCTTTCATTCTACTGGATTTTCTACTAGCCACTAAAACGTAATTTTGCCCACTAAATGAAGACTGCAATCTACCAGATCTAGTAGAAAATCTACTAAGTTGGCAACCCTGGCTCTTTCTAGTAGTGCACTGTTGCCGGTTTTAACTAGTATAGTTAATAATGTGTATCTCAAAATATACAGCGTGCCACTCGTATTACATACAATACAATACCATTATAGAGACTAAAATACCTAATATGCTCACGGAAACAAGACAGATCAATGGTTTTATAGTCAACATGAATACCATTATAGAGACTAAAATAAACGTTGGAAAAGTGAGCTGCAGTAATGGACAATATTCAATGTATACGAGGGCCACGCTATATATTTTGAGGCACACGAAAACTAAAAACTATTTTCCGAAAACTAGTTTATTTATGTTCAAAGTATTCTCCTCCAGCATCAATGCACTTCTGTAGCCTGACCTTCCACAAATGAAATGCTTCTAACCAGTCAGTTTTTGGAATGCCTTCAACAAAGTGATTAATTGCTTGATCGATTTCTTCTTCGGACGAAAATTTTTGACCACGCAGATGTTTTTTCAAATTGTTGAAGAGCCAGAAGTTACACATTGCCAAATCTGGCGAATAAGGTGGATGTTCCAGCATTTTGATGTGACGCTGGCGTAAAAAGTCTACACTTATTGGGCAGTGTGGCTAGAGGCATTGTAGTGACTGTCAGGATTGCACGCAACAACTTTTTTTAAATGATGATGGTCATTCAAAATGGTGTGCACTGTTGCGGATCCTACTCCAAGAGTTGTCTCTATACTCGCATACGTGCAGCGAGGATCTTCTTCAATTAACCGCTGAACTTAAGCCATTATTTTTGAAGTCACACTAGAACATGGCCTACCACTACGTTCTTCATAATGCAATGAAACACGCCCTCTTTTAAGTTCGGCATACCAGCGAAACACTTGCCCGGGACGGAGCTTCATTACCAAATGCCTGTTGTAACCGTTCCATAGATTGATGTTCAGTTAAACCGACTTTAAGGTCATAGTAAATAAGAGCGAGATAACTCTCTCGAGACAACTCTATGCTTCGTCTTAAATTTGTTTACACCACGTGCAGTGTAAGACGGTTGCAAATGAACTAAGTGCGGCGACTTACTAATAAAGGACTGCCCTTTCTAATAGTGCACTGTTGCCGGTTTAACTAGTATCTAAGGGTTTTTTTGCGAATTTCATTAGAAAAAAATAGGCTTTTCCCTTTGGTACTTGGATTTACCAGTTGCGAGCAGTTTATGGAGAGAGACCAAGTAATGAACAGTAGTCAAATAGTCGAGCTTCATCCACCCAGGCATGTTGTAAGCATGGAACGTATTTTCTTGAGCCACACATGAATCCGACACAGTTGTTTTGAATTACTTGCAAGCGCCTTATAGTGAGCTGATCCAAGCAAGGCTAGTAAAGAATATTACAATAATTAATAATTGATATTACAATGGATTCAGCTATAACACGCCAATTTGCATATAAAACACGCAATTTTAAGTTTTTGTAATATGCTAGAGATATGACTTTTGAATCTCAACTTAGTATCTAAAATGACGGCAAGTATCTTAGACTCATTATTAAATGCCATTCAACATTAAAATCAACTAATCTCAAAATACTCTTCAGAATCTTATGGAGCAAGGCTTAAGCTTTAATTTATAAACTTAACCTCCAAAATTCTAACTTAAAACCGACTAGTCAAGCATTTAATATAACCATCTTTAGGGCTTTTAAGACATTTCACTTATAACTCAAAAATTGTCAACATAGAGAAACGTTTCTTGAGGCCCTTTTTGGTCAGAATGATGTACAAAACCTGAAAAAATTGAGCCGGACAAAAAGGATTGTAATTTTTTTAAAAAGATTGTCAAACAAATTTGGGCTGAAAATCTAGGCTAAAAACTATAATTTTTCAGGTGGGCAAATATCTAAATTTAAGTTACAAGACTCTGAAGAGTATTTTAAGATTAGTTCATTTTAAAGCCATTTCTTACTTCTCACGCCTACTAGCGGAGGTGTATTAATTGTAATCACGAAAACTTTGGAAAATAAAATATTGTTTTTAGGTGTTTTCAGTTTCTGAAACTCGGTCTAGTGGTGGCGGAGCTAGGGGCAAACAAAATCATTTTTTCAGTAGCTATTTATACACTTCGAACCCCATTATTATTACGCACCTATCAGTACATATTTCACACATCATATATTTTCGCGTACCGTTGCGAGATGGTTCATACTTAAGGCTCGTCAGTCGTTCCTACAATATTGTAGGGCGCCTTTATAGCCGCCTTGATTTTCATAGTATTTTCTCTCCTTCCGAAAGGCTGGGGTATTTATAGATTTCTACTGTTCCATGTTAACGTCAGCGCTACTGTGAGGCTATGTTTTCTTTTTGATTTGTAGAAAAACTCAGGCTGATATAACAGCTGATATAAATCAAAAGCATGAATAATTTGATGCAAATAGATATTTGTAACTTAACCTCAAAATAGAGCGTTGACACGGACCAGTAGAAAACTATGAAAATCAATTTTTATTAAATTATTATTATTATTTATTATTATATTATTATGTTTGTAGCTAGTTCAGACGGACTAAATTGTGCCGAACATAATCATTTAGAACTGATGACAATGTTGGGTGGGAAGAGTCAACCTACTTGATACCATTTTTTACCTTGTTTGTTAGGCATAAACTGGCGAACTTTTATCGCAGACTGTATAACGCGTAAGCAAGTAGGTAGTATAAACATTTTGCCCATGAATGATGCGATACGACATGTCATTGCCGGATTTGGCGCACCATTTCTGAACAAACGCACAGAGCGGACACTCAGTGAACGCGAAAAAAAAACAAAAAGACTTTTATCCGTGATCCAAGTTGGCGCCAAGACGATCGTCACCGTCATTGCATCGCCGGCTGCGATTTTACCTCTACTTTTATTTCTGTTCGTTGGCAGAGTGCTGCTGATTTACATTCCGCGCTTTGTAATATTTTAGATTTTGATGCGACCGGTGTTTCGCAATCTGGCTGTAGTGGCCCCAGCACAGCGCACGCCGAAAACAACGACATGCAGATTTGAGGTCGCCCGGTGGCTGATGCATACTCGATTTGTTGCTGCTGGCGGCTGGCGCCACATTCTCATCTTTTCTTTATTCTCAAGACCGTCTGTCTCGGTTCGGCTTACTCACATTACTAGCGTTTTATATCCGGAAATATATAAAAAAAACGAATCGAGAAATATAAATTAATAATTTAATCATAATTAGTATAACATTAATGTATATAGTACAAATGCACTCAATGGATAATGTGAATCAAAAACATTTTAAAGAAAAACTGTTGAAACAGTGTGGGGCCTTAAAATTGATTGAGGTATGGATGAACTTGTAATTTGCAGTTTTTCTAATCTCTAATACTACCACAAAACATCTAAAATGCTACTTTAGCGTCAAATTGTTTGTTCAGTGAATGCAAGTGTATAGAGGTCCTAAAAAATGTGTACCGAGGTACGACAATCTATGGACCTTTTGGCATAAATGTGCTTAGCTGTACCGTAAATGTAAAAAAAGACAACATGTAATTATGCTTACACAGGTATGTTTCGACGCGAAGCAGATGTTTTTTTTTTATTCTAGAATCTTCTCTCCTTTGAGTCGCGGCAAGCGGCAGGGTTATTACGTTAGAAAACCTACATAATGTCAAAAAGCTGACAAAATGACAACATGCTGACTGATAGTTCCTAGTGTGCAAAGAGTTCATTCCGCGTGTGCTCGCTATGAGCGCTGTGAAGTATATCTTTTATATGTGGCAGATCGGTTATTGATATGTTGTCCTTTCTGGAGAGATGTTATGGTTAAAGTTATAAATTGCGATTTTATCCGATTTTTTTACGATTTCAAAAACATTGAGATGTATTACGGAAAATCACAATCGCGCCCGCGTTGTGTAATTAAGCCAGATCACAGAAAAAATAGGAATGACGCATTACACACAAAACATTTTCGCAGTGCCTCACATCTGGGCGCTGATTTGTATTTTCTGCTTGACATCGAAAAATACATTTCTATAAAATTTAAATGACAGGAAATAAAAAATAATGAGAAATACGTTTTCATGATTCATAAATATTCTTGTCTGTAGCCTATTTTCTCACCTGTAATATACTTCACCAACCAACGGTTTTCTTTTTTATTTCTCTCATTTTTATAATTCAGCAAATTTGCAAACGTAATTTCCAGGATGAAGCATACATCTCAAGTAAGTGTATTTAGAATAAGAAACCAAGGGTGTACCTCCAAAAATGCCATCTCTGAAGCAGATGCGAGATCACATTAGAGCCAAATATTGATAGCTGAAGCGCCATGACATTTAGACAACATGTAAAGCGACAGAACGAGTGCACTTCAAGTGAACAACACTTAGTTCTAAGTTGACATTATGTATAAAAACCTAAATAATGTCACAAAGAACCTGTATAAACTAAAAAAAACGACCAATTGTCACTTTTCAAGATACAACATGGACTATTGGAACGAATTTTTAAAAATGTGCATGTGGGTTCAGCTTCAAATATGTTCCCTGGTCGTGCTGGAACAACCATCAGTGGATGCAGAAAAAAATGGAAAAATATAAATTAGCTTTTCATTTGCTAACTACAAGTTAGCACACATGAGGGTCCTAACGGATTTATAATGGTAGTAAACATGTATGATAGATGAAGGTGTAAAAAACAAGTAGAATTGTTTGCCGAATTGTTTTTCCTTAAAAAGTCTAATTTCAAATTATTTTATGTTCTGTTCCTAGATGGCGATTCGTGGCCCAAAAGCCCTTGATCCGCCGCTGATTTTGTGCTGGTCCTGATTTTTTCCTCCTAGTCCTTGAATCTACCGAATTTCAATGACTCTATCTACCGAGCTTTTACGAGGAAGTATTGTAGACTAAAAAAATTTCGAAATCAAGATATTTTGTTTCTTGGATGTTACATGACATGTACATCACGAACAACCATGTCACCCATTTCCGTATAACCGCATATAACTGGAGAAGTAGCGCTCGGATTTTGATGATTTTTTTTCTAGGCCAGTGTTGAAAAAGCTTTGTAGTTTTTAAAAGTCGCTCAAGTGGTGGCGGAGCTAAAACACGAAAATCTTAAAATCACCTAAACTTCGTTTTTTAATGTTTCAGAAAAATTTTTGCAAGGGTTGAAACTTGACGGTTAGGGGGCAGGGTTGTAAATATAACATATTCAGTACTCCTCAAAGACATTCTATCAGAAGTTTCTGATCACGGTATCAGTGGGAATATTAAATGATAAAAGTTCCATCGTCGTGGAGGCTACTGCCCACTGTACAATGGGAAATAAAGCTTTCTGCGGTGGTGTCGTCACTGACACACACCTACAGGAGAAATATTTATATATTTTAGCAGTATTTGGATTCCAGAAGTACGTACCAGTTCAGCGTTTTGCGATGGTTTTGTAAATGATGATTTAACCGTATTTATATATTTTTCTGAACTTTATGATCCTTTAATGTTACCACCCATTTCGTCTAACCTTTAATTTGTGTTAATCCGTGTATGATGGTTCTCTGCACGTTTCGTAAAGTAGATTACTTGTAGTAAGTGAACCTACCTATCATGAATCGATTTTGCTTTTTCAAGCGATTTGACACATCCCTTTTCGTTGAAACCGCCAACGAAGGAGTAGGAATTATAGAGACGATCTATTTGATGCCATTTTTTGGTTTGGCAACGCTGTTTGCGTGCATCATTTGATATGGCAGTGACAATTTTCGATTTTCTACGTGATTATTTGCTTTAAAATACAAATTACGGCTCACCGCTACAAATAAATATCATTGAAGGTCTTTAGTAGACAAAACATATATTTTGCCTTCAAGTAGCTTGAAAATGCTGCACCTCAAGTCAAGTAGAGCAATTAAAAAATCAAGTCAAGTGAGGCATATATTTAATTACTTCTCGAACCACTTTTCTTATTAAAACTTCTGTGAACGTATTCTTATAGAAGACTCATTAATGTGTGGTAATTACTGAGTCAATCTACTCTCCCTATCATTTGCTTTTACTACAAAGCTTTCCTATTTAGCCGTGCTGTTTGACCGTAAATCTGTCATGACAGGACTGCCTCTAAGTCTATCGTATACCGAATGGCAATGGCAATTTATTTTGTGTTAAACATTAGCATAAATCTATTTCCTTACAGTATAACGCATAGCTTCTAGTGGATTAAAAATACTTAATTAGCCGGATGTAAAACGCTATCAATTAAACACCTCGACATATACAAAAACTAAACACGTTTCCTACTTAACGAGCAGCTCCTATGGAACTACTTCACACGTTCTTCACTGCAAAATTAATAACACACACCATGAATACCAGATTACCATCCTAATAAAATCATGTTCTAACTCTGTAAATTATAAAATCGGTACGATCAAACGGACCCATTGAGATTTTTGTGTATGTGAATCGCTTTCGAATTGGTTCGGAATTTAGAACAGTTTGGACTTGAAGGTAGCTACAGCAGTCTAATGGCATGTTAAGTGGTGTCAATTACATGTCAAATTAGCGATACATATTTATCGATCGAGTTATGTAAATTAAAAGAGTAGTTTCTAATAGCTTGGTACATAATATTATGGAATATAAGAAAGTATATTTTCTTTTGAAGTGCCGACAGATATAAATATACTGAGTGGCATAGAAAAGAGAACACAAAGTAGTGATGAATTTATCAAAAAGATTTTCTAGGTATATGTTTAAGTTAGGACAGAAAACTGTCAGTTTTTCAACCATACTGATTAAGTGGGTTTTGTGATGTAGTCGTTTTTTACAATAACGTAAGTAGGCGATAGTTGTTTTATTGCTACAATTGACATTTTTGATCATCTTACAATACGAAATTTTTAACAGCTGAGCGGCTTTGATAGATAGTAGGCGGATACTGGGCTTGTGTAAGACTCGTTGATCCTATAGAGGAATAGCCACCAGGGTGCGCAGAAATATAAATACGGTAGTGGTTTGTTAAGTCATATTATAAGAAAATACCCCTGGTTGCGAAATCATTGTAAAGTCTGGTTTTATTGCTGCAAGTTGTTCAAGGGGGTATTCAAAACATGGACGCATAACATGGGTACACCATTTTTTGTGGGAAAACTTTTTATTCGACAACAAAGAATGAGAAAACTTGATTTTGGGACTCAATCGAAAGTGTTGGCAGTAAAGAAAAAACTCTTTATATGAGAGGTATTTATGAGACCTAAAAAATGAGACTACACGTAAAAAGAATGCAAAAAAGTCCTGGCCGAAAACCGAGGCAAACTGCAGGTTTTGGTAATGCGACGATGGTTTCTCGCAGATATTTGAAATTATTCAATTTCGTAGGATTCGTACTTCTGAATAACCACAAAAAAGTTGGAGTAGATTGGTCAAGTAGTTTTTGAGAATTTCTAATTGTTTATCCCAAAACACCTGTTTTCTGGCCATCACCACTAGTTTATTGAGCAATATACAGGGTTAGTTCAAAGGGCATTTAATAGCAAAATACTCTTGTTTACCTTGCCGATATGAATCGCAAACCTTTCCGGAAGATAAAGGTTATTTTTATGCAAAAAAGGATGGGTTACGTTTTTTCTTCTAAACAAATTCAAACATTTCGTATTTGTGAGTAATTTGCAACAAAAGATGATAGACAAATCCGCTTTGTTTTAAAATGTGTATGGTAGCGTATGTTCTTCGAATATCGTAGCGCATTTGTTCAATTCCTCACAAATACAAAATGTATGAATTTGTTTCTAAGAAAAAACGCAACCTTTGTATTTCGCATAAAAATAACATTTATTTTTCGGAATGGTTTGTGATTGATATCGGCAAGGTTAACACGAGTATTTTGCTATTAAATGCTTTTCAATTGACAAATCTACCCTCTGTTGGTTCACCAGAAAGGAACCAGATGAGAACCGATATGGATTGGAGAAAAAAAGAAAAGAAATGGTCATAACAGATCAGACAGTTGATTTTCAATCAGCTTTCTGATTATTACTACACTTTTGCTTTTCCAGGTAGGTTGAGTTATTTAGTCTCACTGCATTGAAAGTAAAACATTTTTGAAACAATGCGGTATAGTGCAAAAGCATTGTAGGGTTATTATTATGCATTAAATCTCCAAGGTTAATGATACCTCTAGCTATTATCAATTTACTATGGAGAAAAATAGGCATTTTAGTACATATGATCTTATGTACAAACACCTTAAGATGACATTCAAATTGTTGTTCCATTTTCAGCCATTCCAACTCCTTGAAGTTACAGGAGACATGATTATATTTTCGAATACTATACATAAACCTACAGTAGTTATTTTGCGTCCTTTGAATTTTACACTGACTCATTGAGTCAATACAAGGATAGTATAAAATTGAAGCATATTTATGGCTGGACATTATCAAACTTTATAGCTAGCTTTTTACGGGTTTTTAAATTCAAAATGAATATATTAGCATTCGTTGATTAGCATACTGTAGCCTGAATTTTAAGTTGGCACTCTTCGATAGATATCAAATCTTAGAGTCGAAGAAGATACCAAGATTTCTTGCTTAGTCCACATTAGGACTGAACTCATTGTTCATGGCTGAAGCGACCCTGTTCCAATACAAGTGCTTTGGACAAAAAGCATTGAAGTTATCACGATTTATCTTCAGCATGAGTTTCTTACAAAAATCAGTAATATTAAATTAAATAGTAATTTACTTCATATGACAATTTATCCAGACGAGACAAGTCAAAATGAAATGAAAGTTGCGTAACATCCGCGTAAGTTTGTATAGGTCAACGTAAGAAATAGCGACAGAAGATGAGATGACTATCTGTCTTTCTTTCCGACTAGTTAAGTTTCAGAAAACTTAGAGGCGTAGAAAGTCGAATATACTCTAACTTACTAATCGCTGGAACATAGTGTTACAACATTTCAGAGATGCCTGCTAATTTGTAAACGTTGCTTGGAAGGAATTATAGGTTGGAAGCTGTATGCGGTAAATGGTGTCAATGAAAGACCTACTAATAAGTCACACATATTTCCCTACATCTAACATCAGTATGATAGATTTGCTTTATATAGTTTGATCTGCAGAGGTGAAAGATTCATCATACCTAAGTAAACTTATCTAATCTCGATTAGATTTCGCCTTTTGAAACGGTTTGATTCAAGTCCCTTATTTAAATCCTCCAACGAAGGCGTAGGAAGTATAGAGTCAGTCTACTTGACGCCATTTTTTTTTAAGACTGGATTTTTCTGAATTGTTGTCAATCTATCAACCAACCCTAAGAGACAAGTAGGTATACAAACAATTGTTGTAATCAATTCAATATTACTGGGTGTTCTGTTTTCTATGAGACTCTAGATATATCTTGAATCTTATTCGAAACCAGTACAACCGTTGTCCAGGCAGAGATATTCACTATTCTCATGACGGCTTGGATATTTAGAAGTTAAGAAATTTGACTGAAGAACAGTCAAGGTAACAGGAAACTGACCTTTCTTCCTCCGAGAGCCTGTACGTTTATATTAACATTGCATTAATTGACAGTTCCAAGATATTGCATTTCATATACATTCGGCTTATGAATATGCATCAACTTACAATAGTAGAAGATATTTATTGAATCAATTAGAGTTTCTGTAGCAAGGCTTTCCCTTTATTTATATCTTTGCTGTCAAGAATTAAATGATAGCCTAATATTAATAATTTGCCATTGTATGTAAATTCGGAGGCCCGCTTGTTCTTAGTCCGGATTATTAGTCGATATTATGAGCTTTATAACTTACTAGCTGTTAACGGCGACTTCTTATGCTTTAAGCTGTTACTAACATACAACATTGCTTTTGAGTATTGCTCTAATTGCATTTCACTAGTAAATTGACAGTCAACGTGTATGCTTGGAAAATTTGGTTTTTTTATTATTGGGGTCATAAGCTTCGGGGGTAAAAATTTTACATTGTAAAACATACCTCTCTGACAAATTTCGTGTTATACTATACATTCTCACGTTAAGTCTCCTCTAAACAAAACTTCATCGTTGCCGATTCTTAGATATTAGAAACCTCCGAGCAATTTCAAACAAACTTACAACTGCCGTTTAATTCCTGTCACAAAATATGTTCTTAGCTGAAATGTCCTGTCTATAGGCTACCTCCCTGCCAAAATTCATGCTTGTAGGTCAAACAATAGTTTCCAAGATGTCGTGGTTAATTTGTATTTTTTCGTTTTTACATATATCTACCCTTAGCCTAAATCTAGCCCTGTTGCAAAATCCGTTTTTCCTTCTCCATGAACTTACCTCTATACCAAATGTCATGCTCATGGGTTAAATACACCATACAGCCATATCTTTGATTTGGGCGTGAAAAAACTGACGTATGAGGTGATTCTGTGGGACTGAATAACTTCTTGGTACAGGTACATTTTTTAAACATCACACATGTTAATAAATCAGTTGCTTATTTTTACGACATTCTTTCTGAAGGAACAAATAAATATATATTCAGTGACGTTAGAATAGTTACACCCAGAAAAAATAATATTTTCAACTTGTTTTTTTGGCAACATAATGACTATATTTAAAGCATGCTGTTCAACAATGTCAACATTTTATCTTTGTTTTTGTTTACCTTTGCTAAAATGTTTTATGTTAGTTTTTGTGAAGAAAGCAGTTTCTGTGAGCTGAGTAGTACATATATTTTTAGCTATTGCTCTTTCATTTACTAGTGTTAAGCATAACAAAATGTCCCGAGTTGGAAAACGTCCAAATTATCACCATGATAGTAACTTTGACAGAGGTAGAATTATTGCCTATCGATAATATGTTGGTTTGTCCTATCGAGAAATTGGCCATCGTGTTAATTGTACTACAGTGATGGTAATACGTGTGTGGATAGAAGAAGGTAAGAACACGAAGTAGGTCAACTGGTCTACCGAGACGTACCACAGAGCGTCAAGATAGGCGCTTCAGACAACTAGCCTTACGAGACAGTTTTGCTACTACGCGTCAGATCGCTGACCAATGGTTTGGAGAAGAAGGTAGACATGTTACTATGCGTATACCCTATCGCCGCATTTCAGCCTTTGGATTTTTTTCACACCGTCCTCGGTTAGTGCTTCCTCTGACTGCGGACCACTTTCGTCAATGTTTTAACTGGAGTAGAGAACGGCAATATTGTGAGGCAGAATGGCATAATGTCATCTTCAGCGACGAATCGCGATTTTGTCTAGCTATGCACGATGGTCGTAGAAGGGTAAGACGCTGCTGTGCAGGACGGCGTTTTTGGGGGCTATTGCCGATGGTACCCGATCACCCCGTCTCTTTGTTCAATGCAATATGATGCTGCGCGTTCTGTTGATGATGTCGGACAAAGCACTTTTCTGACGCCTCTAGAGGGCCGTCTATACGTCCTTTTTCAGTAAGACAACGCACGTCCGCATATTGCTTGTCATACTACAGGCTTTCTTCAAGAAGTAGGCGTTAATATTTTGCTGTGACCACCCCGTTCACCAGATTTAAATCGTATTGAACATGTGTGGGATGTGATGGAGTAATGGGGAGGAGACTATCCACTTTGCACCATCCGCCACAGATGCTGCCACAGCTAATCCATGAAGTTTGAGTTGCTTGGAATGAAGTGCCACAACTAGACATCGATCGATCTCATTTTATCGATGCCTGGATGAATACAGGAGTGTATTCAGCTGCGGGGTCGCCCAACACATTATTAATTTTTTTTCTTATTACTTGTCAATTAAATTTCGTGAGAATGTTATCGTTTCATTCTTGATGTAAGACTATCTCATTGCCCAAAAATCAAGTTAAAGAAATAATTTTGTTCCATCTTGGTTCATTGCCGATTTAAGATAATTGAATGAATAATTATCAACGGTAATATAAACGAACAAGATAGTTGAGTACCAAATTATACATATAAAAGGTACTGTAATGATGTAACGCAATATCAGTGTAACATTCAGGAAATCATAGAAACTGTTTTCCCTGTATATGCTAAACTTTATCAAAATTGGTTCAGCCGTTTTGGCGCGAAAACGGAACATGCAAACATACATACAATATTACTAGTAATATTTCTTTTGCACAAGAAAATATCGTGAACATTAACTTGCCACGGATCCAAAAATTGTTAATTCCAAATAGCTAGTGTACCAATAAACGGAGTGGTTACTGAAGATTGTTTGGTAACAAAAACAAAAACAAAGCTCTCGGGAACATGTATCTTTCCACAATTACCGTCGAAGCTTCGTTAAAAAATTAGCTTCAAATATGGCATGGCTTACTTCAGAAGAACATCTTCTTACTAATTTTCCAAAACGTTTTCTTGAGGATAATAGCCATTTTTTATCATCCTTCAACAATGGAATCGCCAAATAAAGGTCTTATTGTCTTCCTCAAAAACATTGGCGACGGTTTTATAGTCTGAAAAAGTTTGATCTTACCGTACCATATTTCAAGCTACATTATTGTTGACGAGTTGGCAATACTCGTATGTTAAATTGAACAGGTGGCGCATCAAGTCCCAAAAGTAGGATCATCTAGGTGGTATTAAAACTACGAAAATAATATGTATTATTTATCCAAGAGAAATCAATGTTCTACATAAGTATTAATGACATCCACCGCTAATAACCTGCCAAGGTTGATGGAGTTATTTCTTTAAATAGAAGAATGCTTCCTTTATTTGTATAGAAGCAGTAACAGTTAGCACTGTACTAGCAAGTTCACTTATAAATGGAATATTAAAAAAGTTTTTTTCATTCATATTGAGGTAAAAAATACTTCACGGTTATCTCCACTAAAAACGGGGTTCAGCTATTTTAAAGTATACGATGTCTTTAAAAATGGTTTTTGACCAACAGTTTGAGATAGCAGCTTCGCCTTCCTATGCCAAAACTGGTGAGGACGTATTGTAATCGTGAACCATTTCGAAATTGAGATATTATGGATTTTGGATGTTATATGGTATGACATGTACATCATGAAAAACCATGTCGGTTTCTCCGACTGTCGGTCCGTCCGTTAATTCTATAACAGTCTGTACCATGGGAATTACCGCTTGGATTTTAACGAAATTTCACACAAGGTGTGCTAAGGATGAAAAACCTCTGTAGTTTTTGAAACCGGTCCAGTGCTGGTGCTAGGAGCAAAAACCCGAAAAAAATATAAAAATCACATAACTTCGTTGTTTCAGAGGCCCCTGATCATATTTGGAAAGTTTTTTGTAGGGGTTGAAACTTGGGAGCTGGGGTTGTACGTGGTAGGGGGTTGCAAATGTAACGTCTTTAGTATTAGCCAAAGACATATCATTAAAAAGCTTCTGATCTCTTTAACGACGGGAAAATTGATGATAAAAGTCCGACGTATAATTGAGAGATTAAACGAACTTACCTAAGTGAAGTTTAATCCTAATTATATGAGCCTCGCCGAAATAAATAAGTATACGTGTAGTAGCTCTGCTTGCAGTCAAATCTCACACAGTTCAAAGCAAATTTTCTCACCCTGGATACAGTCCTGTCCCTTCGCCACTCCGTCGAACCCTCATACCTGTTCAAAGCATTGTTGCAACATATTGGGGGGGGGGGGGGTAGAGTAACGGGCGGGAGCTTATTTATTTCGGCGAGGCTCATATAATTAGGATTAAACTTCACTTAGGTAAGTTCGTTTAATCTCTCAATTATATTGCGCCTCGCCTTCATAAATAAGTATACGTGTAGTAGTTCAATGTAAGTTGCAACAATTTGTTTAGTATCATCAAGTTACATATGCGTAATTACATGACATGTAAGAAACGGGGTAGATTTGATTTGGATTTTACCCCAAAAAAATAAACGTCTATCCCCAATCAATACTTTATTCCGAGTACCACCATTTACTTCGTATTTAGGCACATTTTGTTTGGCTCTAGGTACGTGACTGTCGCCATCTTCGCTACTACCTGCGAGGGATCGCAGGTAGTAGTCGTCCCCGGACCCCGCAGAAGATAACGATATCATTTCACCCTTTTGAGAGGGAATTATGGGTAGTCACAGCGGCGCCGCTTACATACATAGTAGTCATTGCAAACTTAACAGTGATTTCCACTATTTCTCTATAGTGAACAAGAACAACTATTTCTAATTTCTTTAACATTAGGCAAAACTGAACACTGCTTCCGCAAAGTCAGACCTACTAGAAACTAATGGTTTTTGATAAAATCTTGCGAATGTTTTAGATTTTTCCGTCCACCCCGCGGCCAACCGGATGCTATCATAGCTTATCCCTTTCCTGGAGGCGGTAGAAGTAGCTGAATGTCTAGTGCTCTGAGCACAAAAAGAACTTATGTCTGTACCACTCTTTAATAACATAGTTTTTAACCATCTGCTGATAGTTTGAGTAGAGGCTATTCGATGCGGCCTTCTAAAACATAGAAACAAACTCAGTTCGTTACCTCGAATAGCCTTTGTTTTTTCCAGATATAACAGTAACGTTTTGGCTGGGCAAATATTCACATTATCCGGAAAAAATGGCAAAACTAATGTGGGCTGCATTTTGTTAACGCCAGATGTCTTTATCCTTTTAGATATGCGGATTTCTAACCGAGCTGAGAAATTTTGAATATTACACACTTCCATACTAGCTAATGTTTGGACGCGTTGGCCTGTTGCTAAGGCGAGGAGCATGGCCGTCTTGAGAGTTAACTGTTCTAAAGTAGGATTCGTAGAATATGAATTTTTATATGGTTCAAAACTATGCATGGATCCCAGGTGTTGTTATACTTAGGGAGCGGAGGCCTTAAGCAACTCAGTCCTTTGAAAAATCTTATAATTCTGAAATCTTCACTAAGATTTGGCCCTAGAATCTGTGAAAGCGTTCCTCTATATGAATTCAGAGAGCTAAAAGAAGACCCCTCATTGAAATGAAATGTTAGAAATTTAAGTACTGCAGAAAACCGACTGGGTGTAAATATTTTTTCTCCATTGCAATATTCCCACCAAAGCCTCAAGCCCACGTTGTACTGCTTAATTGTGTTATCCGTAACTGCTGCAAGACATATATTTAGCGATTCCGAGGGAACGTCCCCCAACATCAACGCCCGCCTGATACAATTCCTGCCACCAGGGTAGTTTTTCTCCAAAGGGGGTGTGGTGACCTGTTGAAAGACATTAACATCTTGGATGGACGAAATTTTATTGCATTACATTCTAAAAGGGATGTAAACACAGGATAGCAGGGTTGAGATGTCCATAGGGGGACGACAAGAATGCCCCTTGCTCCATCGAGAATGATTTTATTCAATACCCGCAAAATTAGTGAAAATGGCGGAAATGCATAAAAATAGAGCTTTCCCCAAATCAACGTGAAAGCATCAATTGCCATTCTCTCGGGGTCTCTCAACCATGAAACAAAGTTTTTGCATTTTTCATTAATTTTACTCGCAAACAGGTCAATTTCAGGCTTGCCAAACTGTGCAACTATGTTTTCGAATGCAGATACGTCCAGGGACCACTCCGTCTCGGTTTCCAAACTACGACATTCCCAAATCTGCTTCCTTATTATCGGCTGATTTTATGTATGCCGCATAAAGGAATAAGTTTCTTGTTTCACACCATTGCCAAATGGTGCGCGCCAGACTATTAAGTTTTGAAAATCGCACACTACCCATTTTATTAATGTAGGCCAAGGCTGTGGTGTTATCCACCCGACACAGGATGTTACAATTAGATAGGTTAGCTGCAAAACATTTTAGCCCAAAGAAAAATGCCAACAGTTCTCGATAGTTTATGTGATGTAGTTTTTCAATGTCCGACCAGAACCCGTGCGACTTTATCCCAAAGCAGCTAATACCCCAGCCAGAGTCTGGTGCATCGGAAAAAATTTCTATAACAAACGAATCAACTTGAATGAAGTTTTTTGCCTGTGGCAAATTATTAAACCAGCAGTTAAAATCGTGAATAAGTGTTGGGGAAAGTCGCATGATTGCATCAAAATTCCCTCTCGACTCGAATAATGCTAAGTGTTTTTCCCGTTCGAAGTTTTTTGTGTACAACCATCCGTACTTGATTCCAGGACAGATACTGACTAGTTTCCTCAACAATCTGGCAAATTCTCTAATGCTACACTTTTCCACTGATGACATTTTTGCACTAGCTGTCTGGATTTTAAAACTTTTTCATGAGGAATACGAATAGACATATCTATCGAATTATAAATGAATCCAACATATTGAATTGACTGGGATGGGGCTAAAATGGATGTCTCGTAGTTTGGCAGGAAGCCTAATGAAAGTAAGAGGTTTAGGGTCTCCTTCAGATTAGAGAGACACTCTACATGAGTGTTACCAAACAAAAGAATATCATCCCAGTAAATAACAGATAAAAACCCTTTTGCTCTAAGAGAAGTAATAACGGGTTTCATTAATTTTGTAAAAATGTAAGGTGCTATATTTAGCCCAAAGGGCATACACCTAAATTCATATAGCTGCACACAAAATTCGAATCTTAAGCATTTCCTGTATTTTTTGTGCACTGGTATTAGAAAATACGCATCTTTTAAGTCCACCTTACACCTGAAACAGTTGCGGACTAAATTCTTTACGGTGCGACTATCTTCCATCTTAAGATGGCTGCAATGTCTATGTCTGTTGACATTTTTCAGATTCAGAATGAGACGATTAGAGCCATCGTTTTTTGGCCTGAGAAAATTTTTAGGAATGTACTGCTTATCACTCGCCGAAGCCATGGTAATGGCTCCTGTTAGTAGTAATTTAACTATGTAAACTTGGATAAGCTTGATCCTGAAGTGACCATGAGGTAACTGCAAAATTCTGTTGTTTAGGATAATGTCTAAATGGTAACTTTAAACCTTTAACCCAACTAAGGACTGATTTATCCTGACAAACCCTAAGCCAATTGGGGTAGAAATGTTTAGGCCTACCAGCGACACGCACCTCAGAGGTTGGATTCATTGCCAACTGCGATTCTTACGAATCGATTTTGCCGGCTTTGGTTTTATGGTCTTCCCGGACAGCATTAATCTGCTTGCATCATTGAGCAGTTTAATGTTTTTTCGGTTGCCCCCCCCTCTTCAGCCAACATTAAGCTAAAGAGTTGGCCCGTAGCGGCTAAACATGCGGCTGTTTGACCCTGTAGAGCCATCAACCGAGGGTCCCTTTGAGGGTGATATTGCCTTGACAACCATCGGTTTAAGTTATGGGGCCGCCATGTATTGAAAATTCTCGGGGAGAGGATACTTGTTGCAAAGTTCCTTTTTGTCCTCTTCAGACAACCCCGCGGCCACAGCTTTTTGCCAACGGGAAACCAGATCTTTGTGTAAATTCGGCCCATAAATGAATGTGTTGGTATCAGGTGTGACCAGAATTTCGACGACATCTTCTGAGAGCTCGACACCAGGAGGAAGAAACAACATTTTTATTCCACCTGGATGTGTTAGTGTATCATCAACACTAATGTAACACGTTGTCCCAACTTGACCAGAAACTGTGAAGAGCGGGATAAACGGAAGGTATGCCCATTGATACCTTATCATCCAGCCAAAAACAAAGAAGGTACTCTCATCGATACCCGGCAAAATACGTAAGTACACTCATTGGTACCAGGCGACATAATTGGGTACACTCATTGGTACCAGACGAAATAAATAGGTACCCTCATCGATACCGGCTTAGAGAATGGGTATACTTCCTTGATACCCTGAAGTACGAAAAAAAGGTTCGAATGTTACTCACCTGGATGTGTTAGTGTATCATCAACACTAATGTGACACGTTGTCCCAACTAGACCAGAAACTGTGAAGAGCGGGATAAACGGAAGGTATGCTCATTGATACCTTATCATCCAGCCAAAAAACCAAAAAGGTACTCTCATCGATACCCGGCAAAATACGTAAGTACACTCATTGGTACCAGGAGACATAATTGGGTACACTCATTGGTACCAGACGGAATAAATAGGTACCCTCATCGATACCTGCTTAGAGAATGGGTATACTTCCTTGATACCCTGAAGTACGAAAAAAAGGTTCGAATGTTACTCACCTGGATGTGTTAGTGTATCATCAACACTAATGTGACACGTTGTCCCAACTTGACCAGAAACTGTGAAGAGCGGGATAAACGGAAGGTATGCTCATTGATACCTTATCATCCAGCCAAAAAACCAAAAAGGTACTCTCATCGATACCCGGCAAAATACGTAAGTACACTCATTGGTACCAGGCGACATAATTGGGTACACTCATTGGTACCAGACGAAATAATTAGGTACACTCATCGATACCTGCTTCTCACCAGCCGAAGGTAAACAAATCGGTGAAACCGTGCAATTTGAAGTGTGGCCCCCGGACCGATCCATGATACTCGAACCAGGGGGAGTCCTTGATCTAGATGACAGAGAGGACTCCGACGACTGAGACGATGAAGACAAAGACGATACTAGTCTCCGATTTCGTTTCCATACTGGGCTTCGGCTGCGGCGATATTCAATTTTCCGCAATCTCTTAGGAATGTCTCGAAGACAATTCATTACATCACCCACATTTCCCGCACTTTTCGCGCTAGACTCGCGTGAGGCCGCGGTGCCTTCGCTTAATTGACCTCCCGGGCATGACACCCACAATTTGAAAAAATCCCGGCACCAAGGTACGCACCAACCGGAAACGAACCGCTCGATTCGACACACAAACAAAGTATGAGGGTTCGACGGAGTGGCGAAGGGACAGGACTGTATCCAGGGTGAGAAAATTTGCTTTGAACTGTGTGAGATTTGACTGCAAGCAGAGCTACTACACGTATACTTATTTATGAAGGCGAGGCGCAATATAATGTGCTAATAACTTGGCGATGCGCATCGTTGTCGAGCTCACTGTCGATTGTACAATGACACACCACTGTAGGAGAAACAATTTATATATTCTAGCAGTATTTAGGTATTAGCCACCACTTTAGCGTTCTGCAATGCTTTTTAATCTGTGCTACTGCCTCTCTGATGGTTCTATGAATATTTCGAAAAACAGATTGACTCAGCACTTATGACGCATTGATATACAACAGACACGGACTGAAAAACCGACATAAATAAGAAACGCGAACTTGTGTGATGCAGATATAAGCAACAGAAAACTTGTGAACCGAAGTTCGCGTATTATCGCGGGTTTCTTCTTTATTCCTTATGGCTTCTGTATACGTGTACAATCCGCCATTATCGCGGATTTAATACTTCGTTTAGGCAGTCGTAGATTTAGAAAATTGGTTCAGAGACGGAGGAAATAAAATCGCTGGACATTTTTGGTTGTAAATTATTGAATATTTGGTCTCAGTGAAACACCCTCTATTACTCAGAGGCTGCTGATCTCAGTGAAACTATGCACATGTTAGACTTATTAAGTCACACATACTTCCCTACATCTGCCATGGAAAAAGAAATATAGATTTGCTTTATATAGTTTGATATGCAGAGAGGTCAAAGGTTCATCGTACCTAAGTAAACCTACGTAATCACGATTCGATTTGGCCTTTTGAAGCAATTTGACTCATCCCTTTTCTTTGGAACCTAAAACAAAGGCGTAACAAGTATAAAGTCAATCTACTTGTCATTTTTCTTCTTTCGGATTTCCAAGTTTATAAGAGAACGTTTTTTGCCGTGACGTTATTCACTGCCATTCATAACGCAAGCTGAATGGTCTTTGGCAAAAAGATTTGCCGACTGGCCTACCGACAAACAGACAGATCGAGGGGCCTGTGCGGTTGAATACGCGCGTATAATTGATTAAAATTGGACATCGTATGATTTTCGAGAAAATTACGATCGACATGTGGATTTATCGCTGCCGTCTGGACAGCGGACAATAAAAATACTTACTAAGAGTCAAACAATGCTGATCATTCGGTTTCGGTGGTCGTGATTTTGCCGATGACCAGTTTTTGCAAGAGGGCGACATGAAGTGCGCTTTCCAAAATTATTATAACTGTCCCAAATGTAGCTTTTGAGCTGGCTCATACTAGTTGAAGCCACTACTTGCTTGATATGTTATATATTGTCGATAATTTACTGTCAAAAAATTCTATTGCAGGTCATATAATTTTTACTTTGCACGTCTACTGGCCGGGAAGTATTGTCATGGCGCAAAATTTTTAAAATAAGATATTATGTTTTTTGGATATTATATGATTCATTTCCGTCGATCTGTCTGTCGGTTCGTCCGCTAATTTTATAACCGCCTATAGATTGAGAACTACTGCTCGGATTTCGATGAATTCTCTACAAAATATTACTACTATGCTAAGGACGCAAAAGCTTTGTAGTTTTTGAAAATCGGTCCAGTGGCGGCAGAAAAAAGGCTTAAAACAAAACAAAAACATACAAGTTGCCCAAACTCCATTATTTGACGTTTCAGAGGATCCTGATAATTTTTTGAAACATATTTTAGAGGAAAAACTGGGGGCGGGGGTGGGGAGGGGGGTCATAAGGGGCTGTGAAGGCTTTGTCTCAATTTTTTGATGTGGTACATTTGCACGCCCCCAATATTGGTAATTCACGCACCTATTAGACATATTTCACACACCATAGATTTCTCTGTAAACTGAAAAATATTCTCGTGACATGAATCGCGTACCTATCGGCCGTGGCTGATGAGTGTTCTGTTATCGAATCACACGCCTTTCTGTCGCGCAACAGCATAGTGTTTTCTATGCTCTGGCCGCGGTACCATGGTGCCACATTTGTCCAAGTTATCTACATATGTATCGGAGAGAGCCGACGGTTCCAGAAGCAATACCGATTGGGCAGGGTAAGAATGTCTATGGACTAATTGTTTGACCGACTTTTTTACTCAGAGGGTCTAAACATATTCCTTTATCTACTGATAAGGGCGATGCGTTAGAAGTGCAGCCTACTTGACGCCATTTTCTGCGATACCGAAGCAGCCGCGTAGGTAGGCGCTTGAAGAAAATTTGTTAACCCGTTTTTTGGTCTGCCTACGGTTACTGGAACTGGGAAAAACCTCCTCAGGTAAATTATTCCACAATCTCGACACCGTAGGGGAAGTACTCCAAACATGTGAGAAGTGTTGTAGTCTGGATGATAACCGATGATTCTCGATAATATTCTTTCAAATCGTTATGCTGCCGGTATCAGTGAATCATTGTTGAACATTTACAATGTTTGCTCGGCATTGAATCATGCGGATTGTCACTCGACCAGCTTATTATGAAGAATTATGCGCGACCTGTTGGCTTCAAGAACATGACACCTATCTCGTTTATCACTAGAATGTATGCTTGCTGCAGAGCTGTTGCAATGTGAACCATCCTTTGCAAGAAGGTTCCATGTACATTTGATGCCACATCGTTAGGTTATTTAAAGCATCCTAGAAAATATACAATTGAACAAATGATATTTTGATATCAAACTATATTTCTTTCTATTTTTTAGACAGAATGCATATATATATATATATATATATATATATATATATATGTAATAGCGATCATATTCAAAAGTCTAAAATTCCAACTTCTAAAGTTTCTCACCAATTAAGATAGTGTTTACAAATATTAGACTTTTAGAAATTACTGCAAATTTTGTAAATAGCTTATTTTAATACTCACGCCTACTGATGGGGAAGTATTGTAATCGCAAAATGTTTGAAAATGAGTTTTTGGATGTTATATGCCATGTACATCACGGAAAACTATATCACTTACTTCCGAAAGGTCTATCCGCTATCCTATAACCGCTTATAGCTTGAGAAGCACCGCTCAGATGTCGATGAAATTTTTGCACAATGTTACTACTATGTCACGGAGGTAAAAGCTTTGCAGTTTTTAAAAATCTGTCCATTGGTGACAGAGAAAAAGGCCAGAAGATCTCCCTAACTTCTTTTTCTTGACTTTTCAGATTGTTAAAAAATCTTCAGTGGTAAAGAAACTTGGGCGTAGGGAGGGTTTATTTCAATTTTTTGATGTTAGTACATTCATATGCTTCCAGCCTTGGTAAATTCTACGCACCTATTACACATATTTGACACATAATGGATTCCTCCCTACATAGTCATTGAAACTAACAAATACGGTGGCGTGTCGCCAGCCTGTGTTCTGTTACACGTACTTTTGTCGCGCCACTGCATAGTGTTCCTTATGCTCTGATCGCGCTACCAGAGTCAGAGCATAGCACTCTCTGTCGGAGTGATGTATTGGGGACAGGCGACGTTTGATGGTACTACTGGTAGGGCAAGGAAGGAATTTTTATGGACTGGATATTGTGAATAACTCTAATTTGAAAATAGATTCATATTAATGCTCAACAAGTGGTTAACGAGTTCAGATACTTGGTTACGTTTTCAAGGTTATTTTCAAATATTGTAACAATTGTACAGCCTATAGTCTTTTTGAGAAATCAAATTCTATTGTGTGTGAAAACGAAATGCCATCCAACCCAAGCACCTACTTGTTTATGTAGCCTTTTTAAGAAATTATGTGTTCATTGACTCAATCTGCTCATGACAAAGTTATTATCGGGATATTTTCTTTTGATTTATGGATTAGCCGCGACGTAGGCGCCAGAAGGTCGTGCATAACTTTTTTTCAACTATATCGTAAATCGTAGTAAAAGAAAATGGTACAATAGAAAGCGTATAGTATTGAGCACCGTTGGACATCTATAATTCATAAACAGCAGCAATGAATTATGTTGACCCAGTTGCTCCTTGCTAACTGCATCACATAATATGAAATAACAACTTTACATCAACGCAAGAAATTTTGTACTGGGTCGCATGTTTGTCTGTGTTTATCTTTCGCCTGCTCTTAGGTGGCTTTGACTTCTCCACCCACCGAAGCGCGCATTCCAGAACAAATGAAAGTGCGACAAGCGTGCATGGGCGCGCATTCTATTAAGCTTTGAATAATACTGACTATTGTTAGAAGTAGTGAGGTTATTTTTTTATACAGGCAGTTTGAGATCTTTTTTACTTCCTACGCCTACTGGCGAGAAAGTATTGTAAAAAATAGATATCACGTTTTTTGGATATTACATGACATGTACATTACGAAAAACCATGTCACTCGTTTCCGTCGGTCTGTCTGTCGTTCTGTCACCTAATTTTATAACCGCCTATATCCTGGGAATTACTGCTTGGATTTGGAGGAAATTTTCACACAACGTCAAGTTATTCGAAAATTGGTCCAGAGGCGGCGTAGAAAAAAGCCGCAAACAAAACAGAATCGCCCAAACTTAAAAGCTTTGTAGAGGCTAGAAATAGAGGGGTAATCGCGAAAATTTTTGACATTGGGATAATATGGTCTTTGGATGTTAACAAAACATGTACATCACGAAAAACCATGTCACTCATGTCCGTCGGTCTGTCTGTCTGTCGGCCTGTCCGCTAATTTTATAATCGTCTATAACCTGTACCGCTCCAAGTACCAAGGATGAAAAAGCTGAGCTAGGAACAAACACATGAAAAAAATAAAAACTGCATAAACATCGTTTCTTTAACGTTTCAGAAGAAGCCTCTGATCTCGGTAACAGCGGAAAAATTAAATGATAAAAGTCCAATGTATAATCTGCTCAGAGGTAGCGGAACTACGGACAAAAAATAAAATCGCTGGAACATAGTGCTACAACGTTTCAGAGATTCCATCTGATTTTCAGACATTGTTTGGAGGGGATGAAAATTGTAGGTTGGAAGATGTATGCCGTAAATAGTTGCAAATTGTTGCATATTTGCTGTCAGTGATAGACTTTCTCTTATTAAGAAGCTGCTGATGTCAGTATATCTACTATGCACCTGTTAGACATAATAAGTCACACATATTTTTTCGATATCTGCAATGGAAACAGACATAAATATGATAGATTTGCTTTATATAGTTTCATCTGCAGAGCTCGATTTATCGTACCTAAGTGAACCTGCCTAATCACGATTTGATTTCGCCTTTTGAAACGATATGACTCATCCTTTTTCTTTGAAACCCACAACGAATGAGTAGGAAGTATAGAGTTAACCTACTTGTCACTATTTATCATATTTGAAAAAAAAACGCGTCAGCTACGTAAGGTTATTGACTGCATATGGTTCAAACATTCCAATAATTAACACCTACAATTTTTTGTATAAAAATGGGGGACTTTACAACGAAAATTTTAGTGGGTGATTTTTAATCTTGTTTTTCGGACAAGCAAGTTGACTACAAAAACTAACAAAAAAACACACATACATAAGCTCATAATTTAATTGTTCATAAAGTAATCCAGAACTAGCTCCTTAAATTCAAGTGTATGGCATGATTTGAGATAATAAGTAAATTTGAAGCTTCTTTCAAAAGGAACTGTTCTGAGAGATGGTATATTGATTAGGTGTTTATGTCTCGTGACAAAATTATGGACATCTGCGCGAAATGACACTTTTGGGAGAGATAGAGGGCTTTATGGTATTAGTATTAGTATTTTGTGTATTAGGTATGCGGAATTAACCGGGTCTGTAAACGTACATATAAATTACTAGCACCAAGAGATTGAAATCTAGTATCTACTTTTAGACTCCTGAAAATTTCTTTCTGGGGACCTACATAAAGACCGATGGAAATAAGTGACATGGTTTTTCGTGACGTACATGTCATATAACATCCAAAGAAGATAGTATCTCATTTTTCGCGTTTACAATACTTCATAGACAGTGGCATAGGAAGTAAAAACCATTGAAAAGGAATAATATATAATAATTATTTAACTGAGGTTTTGTCGCCTGTTTTATGAGATTATGTTAAGCTATAACCGTGGTGGTGCAGTTGTAATTCAAGTATGGGCAAAGTATTCTCGGGTTCTGGCATTAACTTATGCATTTTCGGCCGATTGCTCATATAACATTAATCGGCCATCATTAAAATTGATGATCGTTGTAAAATCCTGCTGCAGTATTGCGCCGTTCCATCGCTACAGCGTCAGTCACACAGCTCAGAAAAATTTATTGTCGGTTTTATGTGAGCAAAAACCAACAAAAATGTTGAAGTGTCTGAACTGTTTTGCGTATATGCGTTACGCAGAACAATAGATAATGGTTTTAGTATATTGCAGGGCTTTACTGATTTCTTATCATCTAATCATTGGTTATATTAAATAAAGCCAACAAGATTCCGGCGCTCAAAAAGTTATCTGAAATATGCCAGTGTCATGTACGAGTATGAGACAGGAATAGAACACAACAATAAGTTTAGAAATCCACTTTGAAAATAGTGTTTGGTTCTGCTATTGTCTCATAGATACTGCTAGGATATTTCAGATCCCTTTTTTTTCGCCTGTTTAATGCCTATTTGAATTGGGTATCTTCAGATGAAATACTTTAATAAATGGTATAGCAAACATATTATAGATCTAATATCTGCACAAATAAACAATCATTTAAATGTTGAGAAATTCATTTTTTCTTTACCTTATAACTACTTCAAACAGCATACCTACTTTGACAAACAAATACCTTCAACCTGAGTTTATTATCCGGAAATTTTCTCTACAGTTTGAGAATTCATTAATTACTTAAGTCTGGATAAGCTGTTTGTATGTTCTAAAGCTTGATTTTACAGTTTTTATACGTATACGTCTTTTACGAATTGAAGTGAAATTATTGCTCCCAAGCTCACCAGTTGAATAGCGTTTATTAATATTCTGTTACCTATTATGCCCATTTAAAACCACAGCTAGTATAAAAAAATGTAGATTTACGTTAACTTGGTACAAACGTACGAAGCACACTGTATTTAAGAATGATTTGAAACGAGGTTGAATGACATCGTGATAATCGCAGTAAGCATTATATTTATAGACGCTTTCTAGTTGTTTTTAAAGACGTTTGTTTTCTTTAAAACAACCATTTTAATTAAAAAACTAATTGATGCTAAGAATAATTGATAAATAATAAATAAAATAAATAAAAAATAAACTTGATAGTACCTACTCATAAAATGTCTCTATATGTCTCTCTCCATAACCTTGTTTCTACCAATTTTGATTCCTCGTGATTTTCCAGACCGCTATGGAAATAATCATGAATGGAATTTTTGAATTTATTTGCAAAATATGTGTGAGGCTACAGTTCACCGTATACAAGGTAATTTACAAGTCGTGACCAAAAATGAAATATCATACATAGGACCGCATTTTAAGGGAGGTCTTCTATGTAGCATTTTTTCCTCGAAGGCTTCATTAAAAAGATACGGGGTGACGAAGTTTAAAGAAAAACAATTTTTTTTTAATATCTTCAAAACCGTCAACTGGAGTTAACTAAAATTTGATATGTGGACTTACCTAAGTATTGTCTACAATCAAAAGCCTTTACTTGAAATTAACGTGCCCCAGTGGCGGAGATACAGGGGATTAGTGGCATTATTTTTCCAAATAAAAATAATACGCTGCTGTTTTCTTTCGAAACGCGCATTTTTTCCAATTTTACCTTCAATTACACTTGTGTTTCTTCCTAGAGTGCATTGTTTTCGTAAAAATAAAAAAAAAATTGGTAATCAATACATGTTCAAAAAGACCACCATTCTGACGGATACAAGTGCGGCATCTTTTTAATAAAGAAAAATGTATTTCCGCAAAATAGGCTGTGGCTTGAATTTGATTAAACGCATTATCTATTCTTTCTTGTAACTAATCAACAGTATTAATTCGTTCAGCATACACTAGTAGTTTAAAATCGCCCCACAAAAAGAAATCCAGGGGGTTCAAATCAGGAGACCTCGCAGCCCACTGTGCGAGTCCGTTTCTGAAAATTTATCGTGGTCTAATATTATTATTTAACCTTGCTGTTATGTCACGACGAACATGTGGTGGGGCACCGTCGTGCTGGTACCAATTCGTACACTCATTGCTAACGGAACATCATCTAACACATTTTCTATGTAATCCTCCAGAAAAGCTGAGCGTAAGTTTGCATTTAAAGGTTGTGGCAATACGTGCATAAGCAGCTGGTCATTGAAAATGCCGCACCAGATATTTCTAGAAAATCTGTGTTGAAACGAGTGGATTCTTACAGAACGCCGAGGATTTTCTAATGACCAAATATCATTATGAGAATTAAGGGTTCCGCTACTCGTAAAAAGCGATTCATCTGACTACAAAAAGATATCAATAAAACCTGCATTCTGATTACGCATTTGCAATAACCACTCACAAAAATTTCGCCGTTGTACTTCGTCGCTGGGTTGCAGACATTGCACATTTTGCCGATGGTAAGGATGAAAAACTTCCCGGTTTAAAATTCTCCACGCAAGACTTTGGAAACATGGTAACTGGGCTGCAATCCACCTAGTACTTGTACTAGGATTATCCAACGCCAAACTAACCACATCCAGTTCCTTTTGAACAGTATGCTGGACACCATGGCCTCTAACTCCGGGAGGTTTGGCAATTCCATATTGCCGAAGTCTTAGAAATGAGCGCGTAAAAACATCTGGGGTAGGTTGGCATCCGTTAGGAAATCTACGTTGATACTCCCAAAAAGCCGTTAAAGCATTTTCATTACAGAACCCATACACAAAAATAATATCGGTGTACTCATTATTGCTAAATTCGATTCCACAACACTCAAAAATGGAGAAAAGTAACGTTTGACTTGACTCTTACAAAAAAAAATGGTAGTAGTAACGATAACAACCTATAGCACTTTGACTTGATTTGACTTTGACAAACTATCTCCCAAGTTACGTCAAGTTGGTATGAAGGCCTCCTATTTTATTTTGAAAATAATTATATCTCGGCTCTTCATGGATGACCTAATTTGTTTTATTTTTATTTTTACGAAAATAGTGCACTCTAGGAAAAAACACAGGAGTAATTACATATTTGTAGCAAATTGAAATACGAAAAAATGCGTGTTTCGAAAAAAAAAACAGTGTAGTACTATTTTTATTTGGAAAAATAATGTCGCAAATCCCCTGTATCTCCGCCACTGGTGTAGGTTTATTTCAAGTAAAGACTTTTCAATGTGGACAATACTTAGGTAAATCCACATACCAAATTTTAGTTCATTCTAATCGACGGTTTTGAAGATATTAAAAAAGATTGTTTTTTATTTCTAAACTTCAACACCCTCGAGGAAAAAATATTACATAAAAGACTCCCCTTAAAATGCATGATGTTTCATTTTTGACCACGACTTGTTAATCACCCTGTAACCAAATGTGTTCTATCTAACAAGATCTTTTTCTGCTGTAAAACCAGATCATTTTTTCATCTACTCCAAACTGTCACAGATCGTTGCGCTGTAACTCCTTGCAATGACAAACATCGCCGCTAACAACATGCTCCACGCAGAATCATTTGAATATTTGATAGCGATCTCAGAACCATTAATAACGAAATGTCCGAGCATATAAGTAGCCATAATTGCTGTTTGTTTTGTAACAAGCCGACTTGTACTTGTCCAAAGTTATTTCTTTAACGGCCGTAGTAAATGTGGATTTAGTAATGCCATGAGCTTCACCTCATACATACAGTTGACCAATTCGATGGAAACAGAATCCAACATATCCTGTCTGTATAATGTGTGTAAGTAGGTGAGAAATCTGATTATCTCCATCTACCAATGGTTTGCTACGCTGATCTTCATCCTCACCCTATACGTTGAAGATTAAAGGAGAGCCATAACTGTTCGACGTTCTGCGAAAGACACAGATAGGTTGTACCACCATATTCTTCAACCAATCTAGCAGACGAAATCCTAAGTATTCACAAGAGCAGACCAATAATGGTCGTTAAGAGCGAACTAATATGGACATGTTTGCTTTCCGTTTCTGTTACCACTTGTTTGCTTTTCGTTTGTCTGTTTCCAGGACTACTACACCTATACCGTTAACGAGCACGAAACAGCGCTGTCTGCGGTTGATCGAGGTTACAGAGACGGAAGTCAAACAAGTACATTTCAAGCTATAGCTATTTTACTTGACTAATTGTCATAGTACTATATAATTTTGAACATACAGGGTGGGTCAGCATAACTTTTCTCAAAACCCTTGTATTAATCAGAACATCTTTATTTGCTTTTATCATATAGACGCATGCCTAAAGTTTAGTTCTACATAGCTTTGAAGATCTAATTAGATAGTTGACGTCCTCCATTCTTGATACACTGAGTAAACCGATTTCTGGCGTTTGTCATGGCTTTGGCCAGCATTGCAGGCATTATGTTGTTATTTTGTCCCTGGATGCCGGTCTTCAAAGCTTGTAATATGCTTGAATGATTCACATAAACACCGGATCTTAAAAAACACAGACACTATAGAAAAACTCACAAGGGGGAAAATCATGAGAGCGGGCCGGCCACTCCAAATCGCCCCTAATTGGAATGAGGTGTTCCAGGGTGTACCCTCAAAGCAGCTGTCGATGCTTTTGAAGTGTGTGCCTTATTGGAATCAATTATCACCAGGTCCAACTCATCAAGCTGTGGAAAAAATCAGTTGACATGTTCACATACCGCAGGAGTATTACGTATCTTGAAAAGTGACATTATGTCGATTTTTTTTGACATTGTATTTGTTTTTTGTGACATTATGTAGGTTTTTATACGAGTACAAGATATTAACTTGCTCCAGTTGATAGACACTTGTAAATCCGTTTTTTAGTTGTACTTGTTGCCTTAACGTCATAATGCTTCAGTTATCAACGTTTGGTTCTGATGTGATGTAAAATTTGCTTCAGAGATGGCATTACTGGATGTCATAGGTACATAGGTGCATAGTGAGGATTTGTGTGCTAATAATATATGTTGATGATAATTCCATTGAATTATTGTCTCAAATACACTTACCTGAGATTCAAAGCTAGAAATTAGTTGCGCATCCGCTTTTTCTGATCCATTCTGTAAATTACATATGCAAACTTGCTGAATTTAAGAAATGGGAGAGATAAGAAATAATTATATTCACTGTACACTGTCGAATTACAAGTCATGCTAACAGTAATTACCCACAACGAGGGCGCGGTGGTGATTTCCCGTAATGCTCCTCAAAGTTTTTGAAAACACAAAAAAAAGACCGTAAGAATTCGTAATTTATCAATTCGAACATAACCTGTCTTCGGAAAGGACAATATATAAATTACCCGTCGGGCACAGCTAATAGATATACATTATTAGCAGCATTATTTTATATATACGAGGGATGTCTTTTAAGTTTTGCATATAGAAACGTAGTAGGCCGCGCTGATCGAACGTCAGTACTGAATCTTAACCTCACTCTTTAGTAAACTTAAATTCAAAGTTTCACAACAATACATGCAGTGTTCTCACTACAGTGAATTTTTAAGTGTCGCCAAGTCATTAGATAAATGGAACTCAACCGAGAACATTTTCGCGCCATAATGTATTACAACTTTCAGAGACAATTATCGCAACAAGAATGCCTTGCTGAGTTACTGTCTATTTTCGGCAACGAAGCGCCACATCAGTCGACAATTTCCCGTTGGTATGGAGAATTTAAACGTGGACGGGTGAGTCTTAGCGACGATCCCAGGGTGGGTGCACCAAAAACGGCAGTCACCCAGGAAAACGTCGATTTTGTGCGCAAACTCATCATTGAAGATAGACATGTGACATATCGCGAGATTGAGGCGTCCTTGAAGATCTCAAAGACCTCAATTCAAAAAAATTTACATGAAGAACTAGGAGTAGGAAAATTAGTTTCTCGTTGGATACCCCACCTGTTGACTGAAGAGCAGAAAGCAACCAGGGTTAATTGGTGTCAAAAAACGCTTGACCGTTTCAATTCCGGAAACTCAAAAAACGTGTACAGCATTGTTAGTGGTGATGAGTCGTGGATTTACTGTTATGAACCAGAAAATAAACGACAGTCGGCTGTTTGGGTGTTTCAAGGTGAAGAAAAGCCAACAAAAGTCATCCGTTCTCAAAGTGTTTCGAAAAAGATGATCGCGACATTTGTGTCAAAAGCGGGTCATATTGCAACAATTCCTCTTAATGAGCAAAGAACTGTTACTGCGGATTGGTATACCACCAAAAGAAGCAGTTGACGCATTCAAAAATGCCGTTTTGGATCTGCCAGCAAACGAGTGGAATAAGTGCTTCGAAAATTGGTTCGAGCGCATGCAGATGTATATTAATTTTCATGGAAAATACTTCGAAAAACAATAAAGTCATTTAAAACTACCTACCTATCGTGTTGTTTTATTTCCATATGCAAAACTTAAAAGACATCCCTCGTATGCAGACCAATGCGCATCGTGATATTTAAGCAAATTTTTTCTCAACGATGAAAACTACAGACTACTCGGCTTCATAAAACATATGCAACCAACAGTGCGTGTAGTTGAGTCATTCTTCCATAGATGGACGCCCACAACGGTCCTAGTGAGAAACTTGGAATGACTGTTTGCACCCTAAAAACTACCTAGTCTGCAGATGACATGTTATAGTTTTTTTGACGTTTTATAGGTTCTTTACATAATACCCATGTCGGTTAGAATAAGCGTAACTGCGAGTTCATTTTTCACGAAGAGTTCCAGCTGAACAAACTGCACATCACACAATGTCTTTAGGCGAATGCCAATGCCTTAGATGCAATTTTAGGGGATTGGTGTAAGCTCCAGTAGAGCGTATTTTGTTTGATGACGCATTCACACAAATGAAAATGGAATTCGTCACCAAAAAAACAATAGCGTCCTCAGGAAGGACTTCGAGAAGACGCTCACACGCGTAAATCCGCGAATTGGTTTAGAAAGTGCCGCAACAATTTCCATCTTGTAAGGATGGAAATGAAGATCGTCATGAAGAATTTTCCAATTTCAAGCGACTCCACTTCTTCGTTTTGCCATATTGCAGTTTGTCTGAATTTCAAAATGTATTAATAATACAATCGCAAGACTGTGTTCTATCATGGGTTACGAGGACATAAATGCCAAGTTTCTTTGACACTTTTCTTATCACTGCTAAACAGTTTTATTTGGTCTACACCATAATACAATACAATTCGTATTATTCAGTCGTTGACTTATCTTTCATCAATACAAACTGATATTTGTTCGCGACACTCCTTGCTCTGAATCCGTCGAATTTCAAGTCGACGATAACAACATTATAGAATTTACCATTTTTACCCAATAGATCTACTTCAATACTCCATTTACGGCTAAGAATGACCACTAAACATACCAGATTCAAGAAATATAGGTTCTTGGGAGAATAAGTTCAAATACTTTTTGCTATAATACTTGTAGGTAGAGTTTTTGGTGTATCCGCATTTCATTGTAGAAAAAACCGTCTTGTTTATAATGTATTGAGTACTCCTTGTAGTTTAGTGATTCCTGCTTATTTTTTAAAATAGGGGGCTTACGATAGCGTAACCAACTTTTTTTAAACGAAACATGATTAGAGCAAAAAACAGAAACAAGTTGGTTTGTTGATTTTGACAAGATTCAATACCTTTTTTATCAAAAGTAGTACAAGACTGAAATATAAAGTTTAAATCGAAATTGAGGGCTTCAGATTTTTGTATGCGCATTATTTTCACCAAACAATTCCATAAGGGCGAAGTTCGATCGAAAAGTTGCAGTAACGTAATATTTCAGTGTGTGTGTGGTGCGTTTTCGATGTTTTATGGATGAGGCAGGCGAATAAATCGTCTTATCCGCAATTAATCGTCGTTTTCCGGTAGATTAATCTGTAAATCGACCGTAAAACGGACCATCGGACATCGTGGACGATGGCTGAAGGCAGAATTGAGATTCCAAAAAACAAAAATCCAACAGATGCCTATAAATCGCGGTTATTAAATTCTGAAACCGGCGTGCGCTCACTTGCAAACTGATTATCGGCTAATTTATATGCCGAGAAAAATGAATGTGTGGTCCCTTTTTTATCGAATAAAAGAATCATTTTCACCAAGTACACTGTCCATACTCAGTGTACTTCAAAGGACACCTATCGGACCAATCCAGGATATTTCCTCAACAGACAGTTCTGCCGTTCTCCTCTAGGCCACAGATTCACAAAAATCCTGATAATATACTGACAGAGAAAAAAGAAACACCCAGTAGTAAGGAGCTTATAACAATAATTTTTTGACGGACGATATCACAAAAAGCGCTTATCGATATGGTTGAAGAGCTGATCGTTGTCTGTCGTACCGTAAAAAACATGTACCTAGAAAATCTTTATAGTACTCGTAGGTTCATTATTACTGGGTGTTCTTTTTTTTAACAGAAACATTAAAATATGACGTTTATCTATTTTGTTCCAGCCTGGTTACTACAGAGACGCGTCTAAGTTCAACCTGGTAGGAGATGGTCCAGAGTATCGGCTGGAGATTCCCGATGCCAAGTTAGACTTCACTGGAACGTATACCATTTACGCCAAGAACTGCCACGGAGATGCTAAAGCAATAATTTCCCTGCAAGTTAAAGTCAGAGGTGAGAAAATTTTTTGCAAACGATATCAAGTAATACAGGACTTTGAAGGGCAAATTTTGTCTCCTCTTATTACAAGGACGCTGGCCGAATACGATTCTGATGGACAAAGAATCGTCAAGCGTAGAAATGAGTTTACCTTTCCGTGAACCATATCATCAAATATGTGTTAAGAATTTACAAAATGATCTCGCAAAATATATGGAAAATGGGTCCCAGTTGATTTGTTTAAAAATTCAGCATGATATACTTCTCGTCGTCCTGAACAAAAGTTTACAAGGGACCAAAGGTCTATGACTAGTTTCTGAGAAATAGAATAAAATAAATTATTCCGATCGGCATAGCTTCGTCGATAAAAAATCATGTGTAACTAGCCTCGCTTGCTTGACACAAATCATTTACGAAACTTTGGATAGTAAGGGACAGGTTGATGTTGTGTTTTTCTGGACATGGGCAAGGCACTTGATCGAATAGATTTTGGCATCCTATTAGAATAACTGAGTTTGTTTGGATTCTCTGATAATCTTCTATCATTTTTTTTTCAATAGGAGACAATATGTTGAATGTGAAGGATACCGTTCACCGCTCATGAGGCCGACTTCTCTTTTCTCTGTTTTCTCTCTGTTTTCTCTGAAAACGAGGCGCACTTTTTGTAAAAACTGGTCCTTGAGAATATAATATGTGAATTTTCGTTAGGTAAAATTTCCTTAACGGTGCGCCGGCGTAACGATAGAAATTCGAGAGTGTTTCATTGTGATTGTGATAGAACTAATATTTTGACTGAATCACCGGTTTCAATCATTTGTAACAATTTTAACTCAATAGGTAACATGTGTGACATTAATTTCTCTCCTATCTCGCTTGTTAACAAATTTATTTTGCAGATCGCACTTAATATGTAACTGAATGCTAATTTTTTTGAAACATTTGTTGTTATAAATTAGAAATAAGAAAAAAGTATCTATAAGTCGGTTGGGCGAGTACAAAAAGCTGAGACCTGTCGAATATTTCAGAATGAAAATATTTTACTCATAACCAAAAAGTGGAAGGCCACGTGCATTTACTGCACAGAGGTCAGAGAGATTGGTGAGAGGAGCAACAAATCAGGTTCGAATGTCAACAAGGAGACTGACTTGTCAATACAGGCCTAGTACGATATCGTTGGAATTGAAAAGGAACGGTCTTAAATATCGAAAGAGACTTAAGAGCCCCAAATACTCACAAGCGCAAAAATCATTATTTTAGATGACTAAAAGTATTTCACTTTGAGAAATTCTGAAATGAAGGAAAACAACGGATTTTATACGGACAATCTAGAGGAATTCCCTGACAATGTTACGCAATTCCTATCCTAGCGGTGTATCCCGACCTTTTGTGGGAAGAGTGAGGGGTGAAGTTTTGAATATTCAGACCTATACTGATAACTGCCTTTCCAAATTGCTTCACTTTAATTAAGACGGCGAATCTACGAAAAACTGAGATAAATTGATATGAATTCCGTCTAGGCCTCTTGAGAGACATTGGAAGAAAGTTGCTTCTGGTAGCGCAAAATGGGCCACTCCACATAATTCGATAGTATGGTTTAGTTAAGTATTGAGTTGTTATTTACGTTAACTAGTTAGTGTTTAAATAAATGTCTTCATTAAAAAAATCCGATAAATATTTTGTGCCAATATTCTTAGGACATACGTTGTTTTATTTCTTTCACCCCGCAGAAATCGAAAAGTGGCAAAGACAGTGTCAAGTGGCATATTAGAATATACTAAGAGTTGTACAATGTTTCATTAGGAGTATTAGGCGTATATGCCACAATTTTGTAAATAATTTTGGTTATGTTTTATAGTAATGGAGATATTGTCCAGTTAGATACTAAAAACTGACCCAGTATGTCTAATTTGTTCAAGCAGCTGCATCGCTGGATAGCTTGGGCATTTTTTTAAGTTGTTTTCGATGTTAATCACTACAAATATATACAAATTAATAGTAAATGTTATCAAATAATTCGTTGATTAGTTGTATCTCTATTCATATTTCAATTATTATTGTATTAATCGCAACATCAATGGACCATGTTATATAGGCAATGCCTCCTATGCACCGTACCTTCATATTTATTCACTCATTGTTTGTATTTTGTTTCAGGAGTAAATAAATATTATTATTACAGAGGCTTTAACTTTTTTGGCTACTATTTCATATTTACTCTTATGCACTATTCAAAAAAAGATGAAGGCTTTTTTTTGCAATAACAAATTAGCTTTTTCAACCAACTGGACATACCCAATTTGAAGGTATTTTCATCCCTTTCCCAATTCTTCTACAGACTTACAACTTTGAAGTTTGTTCAACAAGTTACCCAGAATTTTTTATTTTGAGATGAGGGGCCTTTGCATTAATTCTAAAGAATATATAAGTCTTTCTGTACAATCGCTGATACAACGGGTTCACATTTGGCTGGCAGATTCCACTCCACATATTTTTGAATTACACATGTCGTGTTGTGTTTGGGGTCATACAAAAGTGACTGGATGATTGGAGTTTGAAAAACGAGTTTTGACAGATTTCACAATCCTTGAATCATTCAAATTAACTCTTAACTACGTCTTAAAATATATCAACGAAGTTTGACTCCATTTTGAATAGCCTCTAAGGAATTTTTGGATCATCAGATACGAAAAAAAAAGTAAAGTTTGGTGGACGTTATAGATTTTTTGGTCGTATAACTAGACAGACCTTTCAAAATTTCTTCGAAATCTAGCGACACTTTGTAAGTTATAAAAGGCCCAATAGTTTTTTTTTGATGATTGCTCTATTGCAACCGGACCGATTAACAAAAACTATAAATATTTTTCTGTCTGTAATAGAGGGCCAATGATTACCTGACGAATGCCACAAAAATGTGCCTACTGAAAATTATTCTTCCATTTGAAGTTTGTCCCGATTACAGAAATTTTCTGGCCTATTGACATGGCTGAAAAAATAAGCACCCTGTTTGAATTTTGAGGGATAAGTACGCCCAAAAAATAGATATATAAAATATGCAGTTTAGCAAACATTTTTCTTATAATATTATCTCATTAGTGTTGCAAACAACGACTAAATTATTACTTAAAAAAGCACCTCGCTCAATATTTGCTCGAATGTTTCAAGAAAGTAATCCTAGTACTTTTCCATATCCAATAAGAATTGTCAAATCGTGGTGGAAGACTCTATATTTATAAATGAGGTGCAAATAGAGCGAATAAAATCAAACATAGTTATGTACGAGTAGATATGATTTGTGGAAATTCCACCAAATATCTTTTTGAGCTGGGTACGTCCCTGTCTAGATTGATATGCAATAAAATTTGCATTTTATTGAAAATAACACTCACTGTTGCTGTACAAAATTCTGCTAGATACATTCTTTGCCGACATACTTAAAATTAATTACATAATATGTATTCTTTGTCGACTGGGATTCAGTTTCCATATGCTTTGTGCAGGGTTCTTGCTTTTTTCTTTATTCTTTTCCCTCTGTTATAAGTGGTTTTTGATTCATCATCTCAAAAGAAAGGATATCAACTTCTTACTTGGACTTTTGAGTCCATAGACTTTCGTTGAGAACATGCAACACTAAATGTTAAAGTTCTATGGAAGACAGCCAATTGGGTCGAACAGATTCCTTCTAAATTCATACTAACAACTACGTCGGCACTCAAAATGTATTCTTATCCAGACCAAGAACATTTGTTGCTGGTAGATTTATCCATGAAAAATATTTAATACCGTTACTATTTATTGGTTGGAATTTAGTTGGTAAAAGTTATGAATATAGAGAAATATTTAAAATCGGATGTCACCTTTATAGATCCCAGTATGCCAGTAGGATCAATGGACAGGAAGAAGATGGGGTAAGTTTATAAGCATACATTTAAATATAAAATGAATTAAAAAAATCTTTGCAGAGAGGTTAAAACTATTCCGAAAATTGTGACCGAGCTAAGAGATATTCGTTGTTGTGACGGAGATTCTGCAACATTGGAATGCGTAGTAGAGGCGAATCCACCACCAGATATTAGATGGGAAAAAGCAGGAAAGGTAAGCAATACTATCTGAAATCCTGACAAAAATTGAGTGTTTTTTTCGAAATATTTTTTGGCGAGCTAAACTCACCGTACACACTTGTATGTATTCTTGTCCATTCTTTCAGGTTCCACAATCAAAATTTTGATTAGTATCCCAAAAAATTGAGAAAACAGGGAAAAATATTGTGTATAAATTCATCTTCTACATCATCACCTCACGTTTTTTTTTCTTTATTAAAATAATGATTTCATACCCAGAAAATGCAAAAATAAAAGTCTAATTTTCACCGACTTTTTCCATTCTAGGTACTATTTACGAGCGAAACATTGCTCAAAAAATCACTTATGCTACATTATGATATCCTAGATAAAAGTATTTTTAGATTTCAACTTATCTATAGGTTAGAGAAAATAGTATTTATTTTTCGAATTTGTGGTTGGTAATCAGAATTTCTCAAACTTAAATATCCTCTATTTATCAATACTTTATTGCGTCATTTTTAGATCCACGAACAAAATCATGAATGTTTGCCCGGAAAATCGCCAAAAATCGTAAAAACACATTTTTGCGCCCTTTAGATATTTTTTTTAACTTAGCTTAGACTTGAAAACTCAACCTACATATGTATTTATGTGAATATTCCTGTTTCCACGACCAAAATTTTGATTTGTTTCCCGGAAAATTGTGAAAATAGGAAAAATTGCATTTTTGCCGATGTTCTTTAATTTTAGCCGCTTTTGGTTAGTTGGAGTGTATTTTCGGGATCCACTGTCAAAATTGTGAGCTGCGATCCAGAAATTAGGAAAAACCGTGGTTTTAATGATTTTTTACAATTTTAAACATTTTAGGTCAGTAAAAAGTTTCTAAATCATAATAGTTATGATATCCTGCTATAAAGATATCGAAAATCGTAAAAACTGGTGAAAATGCGGTCTTTCCGTTTTTTGCGATGTTCTGGTTAAAAAATCATGATTTTGTTAGTGAATCCGAAAAGAACGCTAAATACACTGTATACTGTGGATTTTTCAGTTTTCATTACCCAACCAAAAATTCGAAAAAAAATGTTTCTCGAACCGCCTCAAATTTGTAAAAAATAAAGTTATGCAGGATATACTCGTAACACAATAATTTTTTCAAAATATTTTGATCAAAAATAAATTGATCAAAAATTATTTCCAGAAAAGTACTTTTTGAGGTTAAGAGCCCCTAGATGCGACCTATCAATCAAATTTTGGTAAGGTGATTTAACCCAATATACCTTAATTTGGAATGATCCAGATTTGGATAACTTTGTCAATTTTCATGTAGTTTCGTTTATAGTCAT
Organism: Acanthoscelides obtectus; assembly: GCA_963669975.1. NCBI lineage: Eukaryota > Metazoa > Arthropoda > Insecta > Coleoptera > Chrysomelidae > Acanthoscelides > Acanthoscelides obtectus. Next base: position 80,436,937 of record CAVLJG010000003.1, on the reverse strand, counting down.
TATTATCTTTCCAAATTTACCAAAGCACTCCAATAACGCCCAATCCATCGAACTGTAAATGAATTAATAACAAAATTTGTCTCACTCACTCCTTGTGGATATGTCAAATTTATGAGAAATTCAAGATAAATTTAAAATGAGAATTTGTTTCAGTTGATTCATCTTGGAAGCGACTTCAATGCAGACTTTGATGGCGAAACAGCAAAATTATCGATAAGACAAGTTTACCCTGAAGATGAGGGAGAATATACTTGCGTCGCTTACAACGAGCTAGGAAAAGCTTTTACTTCCTCATGCCTAGTTGTGGACTGTAAGTACTTCTCTGATAAGTGACGTTTCTGGACTATTCTGAGACTATTTCCCCAAGTTACGTGAAAATGGCCTCCTAATGTCACATACCGATGACGTCATATGGCAGACGTCAATGATACGTCACTTGATGAACATTAATCAAATCCAAGCGAATAACCAAAATTTCTGTGTTATGTGTCGCGGTTATAATATGGTTCAAGATGACACACGGGTTGATGACGTCAGTTACACGAATCGCTTGAACGCGTTGGTTTTAACCGCGGTTTTGTTGCAAGTTGTTTATTTTAGAAAAGCGCGTATATAATCTCTGATTATTTTTATTATCACTTAATAATCGGTGCTTTTTCGTCTACAACTGTATATGGAAAGTTTAAATAAGAAACCTTTCATAATATTCATGGGAGAAATGTTTTTTTCAGATTTTTTTTTTAATGATGGAACCATGGCTTTGTTTCTATGATAACTTTCAATTCTCTAAATTTTTCCGCATGTCAAAGAAAACATTTATTGATTCAGCAGAAATGATGAAAAAAGAAATTAGCAAAACCGTATACAGGTGGATATCATCTAGTGAGTTTATATGGCCATATTTTAATATTCTTGTGGTATATGGCTACACAGGATAGGTACTTTGTTAAGCATAGGAACTACATTTAAAGTGCCCCCAACAACCGTAATGAGTATAACTAATAAGGTGCTCCACTTTATGGTAAAACTGAAGTCAGCCTGTATCATTTTTCTCAAAAATGAAGCTGAAGTACAATAACAATATCCAATACCCGGCAAAATTCTAACTTGTCACATTTCAAATAATAACCAGAAATATAAAACTATTCTTGAGTTGGGTAAATACCACATTTTTTCGGTGATAACTATGACATATAACAGCTGATTTGTGACGTCACGGATCTTATAACCAAACTGATAACTACACTCGCTTGAACGGATTGGTAAATACCAACCCAAAATGGTAAATACCATTTCCATTTGGTTATCCGCTTGAACTTGATTATTGAATAGTTGAAATGTGATATGTATTTTTTGTTCATTTTAAGCTAAAACGTAATACATATTTTTTTATTTGGTATGTTCTATCTAAATGTTGTATCTAATCAGGTCATGTTTTATTCATTTTGCACAAACTTTTATTCTTAAAAATCATAAAATATATACCGGAGTGCTAGAAATATAGCAGATAAATGAAACATTATACGATAACGTTTGGAGACACCTCAATAATTTGTCATTTCAGATAACTCTGAGTCGCTTTAAGTTAATACCGATCAGGTATCCAATGAAATAATTATTTCTCTGTTTTGAATCGGAAATATTGATCCTTAATTAACGAAAGCATCGTAGATGTGGAAATATATATAATTAATTAAGAAATATCACATAAAAATACGTCCTTTCAACGTCGTACACAATTGGAGATTCAGAAAACGTCATTACGATGTCAATATTTGGAACAATCACGTCAGTTGACGAGTTATCCCTAAATTTCGACGTCATTATGACGTGCCTGTGCTAGCGGGTCTTCATTGCCAATTTTCAGAAAACGTACAATTTCCTTTTTGCAGTACCCGAAGAGAAGGATACCCTACTCCAACAGCAACTGCGTCGCCCCGCCGGTCTCCTGGACACCCCCACTCCTTCATCAACTCCTAGGTCCACCCCTATTCGCAGTGTATCCCCCCACATTCGCCGTAGGGAGGTGCCGCCCCCAAGCGCGACATCGCCTGTTGAAAGGGTGAGACGGATCAGGGCCACTGCTCCTAAGTTCTATGCCAGACCTCACGATAGGGTTGCTGAAGAAGGGGAGACTGTTAGGTTTCAGTGCGCTGTAGCTGGACATCCAGGTAAGGAAAATGGAATCGGGGATTCAAAATAGATAAACGGGGGTCCCAGCTATACCAGAAGGAAGTATTGCTTCTAAACGAAGGCTATAGGTTACTATACAGGGTGTCCCAATATTCAGTGGACATAGAAATACCACGAATGTTTAAGTTTTTTTATTTTTTAAAAGAAGTCGATTGGACATGATTTACTTCTATGCAACAGTGCTTCGTTTGTCCGTTAGGGGGAGTCAAAGTTTTCATTTTAAAACACATTTTTTTCAGATATTTTTGGCAGCGGTAGTCCGATTTGAATGAAACTTGTGAAACATGTGTTTTGCTAGATTTTCTAATATTTGACACATAAAATCTCAAAGGGTTCGGAAAGAGTGAGAACTATCTCCACCCCTACATGGATTAGAGCAGAAAATTTTCGCAACTCTCCCAACGGCTCTGAATTTTTTTTTTCAAAAGATGCTTCTATTTACTTCATTTTTAGCCTCTTATAAGAATCTTGCATAGTTTTCGAGAAAAAAAAAGTTTTTCGATGTTACTAAAAAAATTCTTATTTCGTCAAGTGTTACAATCCAATAGGCATATAGTTGCCGGAAATTTGAGATGTTATGTCAGTGGTGTCAGATTATTTTTGATAACGAGTTATTAAAATATCTGAAAAAATATGTTTTAAGAATACGTTCGTGACCTTTAACCTGAGATATGTTTTTTGGATGTTATATGACATGTACATCACAAAAAGCATGTCAATCATTTCCGTCGGTCTGTCTGTCTGTCGGTCGGTCCGCTAATTTTATAACCGCAACTTGAGAAGTACCCTTCGCATTTTGATGAATTTTTGTTTATCAGCGAAAGACTCTCTATTATTAAAAAGCTGTTTTCGGTAATATTCTGCACATAATCGAAACAGAAACATGATAGATTTATTTTATACAGTTTGATATGCAGAGGTCGAAGATTCGATTCCGCTTTTTGAAACGATTTGACCCATCCGTTTTCTTTGAAACCTCCAACAAAGGTACAGGAAGTGTAGAGTCAATCTACTTGATTGTTTTGTTTTCAGATCCATGGGTGATCTGGGAAAAAGACGGCCAAACTGTGACCCCTACAGCCAGAATCAAGATTACCGAAAAGGAAGACCTTCGTATTTTGGAAATATCAGAAGTCACTACCAGTGATTCTGGATCATACAGGGTGATTCTGGAGAACGATGTTGGCAGAACTGAGGCTTCTGCAAGGCTCGATGTCATAAGACACAGACCCTATTCTTCAAGAGGGATTAGAGCTAGGAGTTTATCTCCTAGAACCACCCCGTTCTACTCTAGGGGTCTTATGGGGACAACTGCACTCTTAGGTATGACTCAGATGGACTTGAGCTATTAGTAGATAGTATCAGGAATCATGAAACGAATTATCGAGATTCTTGTTTTTCAATTTCTTGAGCATATTGTTATGTATATTCTGATACGATTCTGTCATTACTTATTTTTTTTTTCTTACAGGTAGCAGAGCAAGACTGTATTGCGACTTGAGGGCCAGTCCTTCGCCGTCAATTAGATGGTACAGGGACGGGGTAGCCCTCGAGGACACTACAAAATATCGAACAACTTACGATGGAAAAACCGCTGTTTTGGAGATAGAACGAGTTAATAAGGATGACGCGGGAATCTACACTTGCGTGGCTAAAAACAAAAATGGCGCAGCTGAAACAGTTGGTAGTTTGGTCGTGAATGAGTTTATGCCACCGGAAATTCTCGAGGATTTGCCTAGGAATGTCAGTGTTATTGAGGGAACACCTGTCAATCTAAAAATGAAAGGTGATTAATCTGACAAAAAAAATATTTAGTACCGAACTACGTGAGGCAGACAGCTAACAAATTAGTAATGTTATCAATTTTTTGAAATCAGCATTTAAAAGCTATCTCTCCGGTTAATTTCGGGTTACACAAATCAATCAATCTTCGTTTGAGTTTACTCTAAACAGAATCTCATCGTTGTCAACACCACTAAGCACTTTCAAGTAAACCTGCAAGTGATCTTTAATCTCTTAATTCAAAATTCTTAGCTTAAATGACCTATATATAAGATTTCACCCTGTCAAAATAGTCAAAACCCGCTTAATCCCGCCCTGTTCCGCAATGCGTTTCTAGCATTCTCCATAGACTACCTCTCTACCAAATTTCAAGTTCATAGTTCACCCCATCTTGAGGATATACTTTCTAAGACTCTTTGCTAATAATAATGATTCTAAAGACAACAATTAAACTCCTACTTGTAGGCTGGATTAATTTGAAATATTCTCGAAAAAACTTTACAAGTGTAAATTCCCAATTTATTCCCTTGGGGGTGGATTTTACAAAAAATTTTTGTATTTCACTGTATCAAAGAACCGAGCATATGGTAGCCTATGCCGATCTCCAAAGTCTAATCTATATAGATATATGGTGAAATTCGATAAAATCAGTTCAGCTGTTTTGGCCTGAAAAAGGAACATACACGCAAACATATGTTACGTTCATGCAAACCATAGAATTCACGGTTACCAGTAGGATTGTCACTCCGTCGGAAAAACAGATTCTGTCGCGGTGGCTAAGATGATACATCTGGTGACTGAAATGCTATATGCCATTTGGATGCGATCACGCTTTCGTGGGGTAAAAGTCCAGGAAGTATCTTCGCATCTGCTCGGAAAAATATTCTGATAGGCGTCTTGCGCAACCTTAACAAAAAAGAAAAACAACTTTTGACGCAATTTTAGGTCTGGCAACATGCAGATTTATTAAAAGAGATATTTGTTAATAATATTATGCGAAAAAACATTAAAAATATTTTTTTAAGCAGACGCGAAGATGCTTCCTGTACTATAACTAAACAGGTAGTCGATGGCCGGCATCCGTCGGAAGTGGCGCGCGTGGCTGTTAGAGGTGTACAGTGCGATTCACTATGACAGGTTGCTGCTGCGTCCTTGGGTGCACAATAAAGGAGAGAAACGGTGTTCAGATTTGCCTTGCTATTGATTTTAGGCATTTATTGTTATTCCAGCATATTTGGAATCCGTTTTTTCATAAAGGAGCTCAGGTTGAGGTGTAGTTGACGAAGGAGATCCATTCATGAGTGTACCAGGGTCAAAAACGTGATGTCACAAACATATGTTTTACTTCTAATTTTCAAAATAACCCATGATCAAATTGGAACTTTGCGGAGCTTCATTGAATATGTTACAGAATTGGAGCGAATACTGACAAATAACTTGGTTGAGCTGGCTTGTGTAGACAAAGTAGGAAAACAACCAAATTTGAAGTCTTGGGTATAAGTTTCACTTGCCTGCCAGTTTTCTGCTGATCATATTCTCTCACTTTATAGTGTCCGCATTTATTTTCAATTTAAATATGTCAGCCTGGATATAGTCACTACTATTGCAAATACAGATAATACTAAATTGAGAACATTAATTCATCTATAGATTTAACGAAATAAGACAAAACTATTGTTTACATTTTCGGTAACAGATGGCGCTTTGTGCTGTCTTATTTCGATTGACCTTATACCATGCATAGATGATAGTTGCTCAGCTATCGTTCACTGTCCTACTTGAGACCAAGCCTACACCAGGCTGAGGAGTCGTCAAATACCATAAAACAGCTGTCCATGGTGGGCAGTCTGTGGTCGGATGGACGAAAGCTACATTACAAGTATGATCTATAGATTTGTTTATGAATGTTACTAATGATCCACCTCCAGCAGTGGCATTCATACCATATCCTTTGTAGCTTATAATGGGTGATTTTTTTGCTAGTATCTTCTTGGCAACACTGTTTTTGACAGATGACGCGTGAATCGTGTCTTGTGTCATTGTCAAACTTGTTCAGTTTGGTCTATAATTTATCCATGAATCGACTTACGAACGAACAACGCTTGCAAATGATTGAATTTTACTATCAAAATTTATGCTCGGTTAAGAGAGTGCATCGAGCACTGCTTCCAATTTATGGGCAATTTGGTCGGCCTACTGAGCGAGCTATTCGGAAGCTTGTGACTAAATTTCGAACCCAGTTTACATTATTGGACATTAAACCACCAACACGCAGACGTAGAGTGAGGACTGAAGAAAATATTGCGGCTGTATCCGCCAGTGTTAGTGATGACCGTGAAATGTCGATTCGCCGCCGTTCGCAGCAATTGGGCCTCTGTTACTCCACTACGTGGAAAATTTTGCGACAGGATTTGGGTGTGAAACCTTATAAGATACAGCTGGTGCAAGAATTGAAGCCACACGACCTCCCACAACGTTTCCAATTTGGTGAATGGGCGCTAGCAAAGTTGAAGGAAGATCCACATTTTTATCGAAAAATTGTGTTCAGCGACGAAGCTCATTTCTGGTTGAATGGGTACGTTAATAAGCAAAATTGCCGCATCTGGAGTGAAGACCAGCCAGAAGCATTGCAAGAGCTACCAATGCATCCCGAAAAAATCACTGTTTGTGGATTATGGGCCGGTGGCATCATCGGGCCGTACTTCTTCAAAGACGACAATGGCCGGAACGTAACTGTGAATGGCGAGCGCTACCGTGCGATGATAACAAACTTTTTTTTGCCCAAAATGGAAGAGCTGGACTTGGCTGACATGTGGTTTCAACAAGACGGTGCCACATGCCACACCGCACACGAAACAATGGTCCTATTGAGAGGCGAGTTCGGTGAACAGTTTATCTCACGTTTGGGGCCCGTCAACTGGCCGCCTAGATCGTGTGATTTAACGCCGTTGGACTATTTCTTGTGGGGCCATGTTAAGGCTAATGTCTACAGGAATAAACCAGCAACGCTTGACGCACTGGAAGCCAATATTGAAGCATTTATTCGTGAAATACCGGCCGATATGTTGGAAAGAGTGTGCCAAAATTGGACCTTGCGCATGGGCCATCTAAAGCGGAGCAGCGGCCAACATTTACAGGAAATAATCTTTAAAATTAAATTATATCGACCGATCTAACGACTCAAATAAAGATTTAATCGTTGTTTCAAATGTTTTGTGTTTTTTTTGAAAATCGAATCCTATACCTCTTAAAACATCACCCGTTATATGTTTCATTTCATTTATTTTACGTATTTTCTATTCTTTATTTCAGTTCTTCACCTAGCAGCAGATAAGACATCTGTTTTTTACTTAACTCAGCGCGAGTGCCCCTTGTACTGGTAACTTTGTATCCTTTGCTGCTTTTACCTGTATCATATTAGTATAATAGAATAAAAATGATCCATGGTACTTAGATCCTCAAGAATTTTGAATAAAAGTTAATTTAGTGAGGTTTATAAGAAAACTATTTTTTCATTTGCGTGGTACTTGAATATGTGGACTCCTCCAAATAGTACAATTAGATTATTTTTTTATTACAGTCCGTGGAAATCCCCCATACGACGTTATCTGGAGCAAAGATGACTGCATTTTGCCTGTGAGCAGCGGTGATTTCAAGCAAACCGTCGATCAGGAAAAAGGTATAATCACTATGAGGATTTCAGACGCTCATGGGGATCATTCTGGGAAGTACAGGTGCGAAGTGTATAATTTGTATGGAGACGCAGCTTCCACCTCTCTCATTGACGTTCATGGTAAGTTTCATTCTCTTTTCAATATTCAGCTGTCCAAAAAATATAACTTTCGAGACGGTAACCTGACTTCAATAAAAATTAAGCTACTTGACTGTAAATATCCCAACTAGCAAAGTAGTGCTATAAGCTTTTGGTAAAAGAACCATTCAGCCATAAAAGCTCTCTATTGTTGTTGCCTGAACACCAAAATGCTGGCTTAATGTTGTGTGGAATGCAAATTTGCTTTCTGCAACATATTTGCTTTAAAATGAGGTGTTTAAAATATTCTTTAGCATAGTTATACAACACCTTATAGGACAATTTTTTAACTGTTGCATAAACGTTTATACAACTATTTTATACGGCATATTTACACGTTAATCAAAATGGTTGTGTTATGGCATCCATGGTAACGTTTATAAAACAAACCCGAGCCTTGTTGTTTTGCTGTGCATATTACTACTTTAGCCAACAAGTTGCTCCCAACGGAAGCACTTATACAACTGTTGTTTAGTAACTGTTAAAGGCTGTACATATGCTAAATATGTTGGTATACAACTTCACCATAACCTAACTTTCTGCTGTAATATTTAACCAATGATTTAAGACAAACAACGCATGCATATCGGTTCAACTGTTCAAACAGAAGATATAGATCTGGTACAAATTCTGGGTAAATGATTGGACTCTGTCGGTATTTCATTTCAGAAATTTGTCAAATTGTTGTATAACACCTGCAGGCAACACCAAAATATTCTAATAAACTGAAGACAACATAGACGATGCCATGATTATACACAACCACCAACCATATTGGGCAAACATTTATTCCTCTATTTAATATTAAATAATTATGTTTCAGTTCGAAATTACAGATATAAAGTGATAAACATTAGTGTAATTGTGTCTAAATATAGGATTTCTGGATGATTTGACGCAGATAAGTTCAGTCTTCCATCTTAAAAATACTTTTGATATTTTTGATCATTATCAAAATGTGCATGAAATAAGAAGCCCGTAGAAATTGCGTAACTACTTTGCACGATAATCACAATAAAATTTGCTGCGCAAGTAATTCAATAGCCCTATATCACAGTGTCGAAGTTTATCATATACCTGTGTATGAAATTCACAATGGCCGATATGTAAGTAAACAAGATGACTGTAATGTGTTAGTTATACATTCTTCACTTCGTCTATGCAATACATAAGAAATAGTTTGGTTGCAATAAAGTAGAATCACGCAAATGTCCTATAGCTGCAAAGGGCTTACACTTTTGTTGTATAAATGTTACCTGCAGCCCTTATACAACCTCTTAAATGACTGAAGTGTCCTATTAGGTGTGCCCATTCCGCTTGTATAGCTGTTCTAAGAGGGTTTTGTCAATGTTCTTACAGTGTACAATGCTGTGTAAGGAATACTGTATAATCATTTTTGCAACTCTAATAGGAGTGATAATTGTTAGTTGGGATACGAATCGGGGAACTCACATACTTTCAGTTTACAGAAGATTCCGATATTTCATTACTTATTTAAAAAGATGATATTCTTACAGCGACTTGTGGCATTCTTTTTTGTGGTCTATATGCACACGAGAGATTGTTGTATTATTCTGGGACATGCAACCTTCCATTCCATGGCATCCCAGAGAAGCTTTGCAGATAGATGGCTGACTTCCTCTCTGGCCGCAAGAGATCCATTGTAAATGACGGGTTCTCCTTTTCATCCCACAATGTCAACACGGGTGCCCCCAGGGACCGGTGGCGGCTCCTACATTGTTCCGCTAACATATCAACAACATCCTTTCCGGTATGATCAATCCCATACAAGCTTTGCTGATGACAGCACTCTACATGCAGGAATTCAGACTGCCAAGCCGATATCTGCCGGTCAGCTGGAGAAAAGAAGACCAGGAGCGACTTCCTCTGTGACGGGAAATTTGGATGTTACCACCGCTTGGGGTCGCTACAATCTGGTACAGTTTAATGCTTCCAAGACTTGGCGAACAGGAAACATCGTAGCGCTCATCCGAGTTCTACCAATGACCCGTTCATTTGGGCAAGTCGGAGTCCGGATCACCAAGGAATTCATTTGGCAGCTGCTGGGAAAAAGTTAGGCTATTTGTTTTGGGGACAAGAAGTACTCTTCTCGGCATAACCTTCTCATTCTATGCCGAGGCCAGACAAGACCTAGTCTCAAGTATTGCTCACATGTGAACGCTGATTCTTGAATGTATGACATGAACAGGCTTAAGGGCGGTCGTGTTTTCTGACTCCAACCAGACTTGTGAACCTATTGGGAAAATTTCGTGTGATGCAGGGTTGACCTAGCAATGTGCTTGACATATCTCATATGCTTACTTACCCTGGTATTTAGGCCTCTGCCTACGCGGATGCTTCGGAATAAAAAACCTCAATGAAAAATTAAAAATCAGTTTACAGGAGAATTAGCTTATGGAATACGTCCCTAATATATCAATCTTCTATAAGGTATTTGTCATTCAATCTGAAAAATATGATCGTACTGCGTTTAACTTGAGACCGAACAAACAGCAAAAGTTGTTCATCGAAATTCGTAAAATCGTCGACGAATCGTGAATGCGAATCTTGATCGAGTTCGGCGTTCATCTTATAAATTATTGATCACTTCCTACAGCGGCGATCCGAAAAAATCTCTTTTGTCGTTGCGGCACTGCGGATCGCAAAAAAACACCGAATCGGCGACACTCGAATTTGTTGGTGCATCGACGATGTGACGATGCATGGTGAGATTACATACTCGCATTCTCACTTATTTTTAGATTTTTTGATCGCTCGGTACAGAAAGACGATGCATCAGCTCAAAAACAGGAAGATCAGTATTATTCAAACAATATTTGTTATAAGCGGAGTGATTTGAATTACACTCCTTCCAAAAGGAAAACGTGGAGCGTTGCAGATAATTAAAATATCCTAAAGTGCCGTGAAACTTAAAATTTGGGCTTAGACGCGTCTTGTCGATCTTAGCAAAAAATGACATCAGATTCGTGATCTACACACCCTAGAAACAAGTTTTGGTTGAGATTGTATCCAACTAACAACTGTCATTGGGGTTGCAAGAACGTTTATATTCATCACAGAGCATGGTATGCTGCAAGAGCATTCGCAAAACGTTTTTAGAACAGCTGTACAAGCGGAATGGGCACACTTACTAGAACATTTCAGGCACTTAAGAGGTTTTATAAAAGCTGTAGGTAACAGTTACACGACAAAAGTGTAAACAGTCTAGCAGCGGCTAGATAACCTTTGCGTAACTATTATGTAACTATTTTTTATGTATTGTATAGGCGAGGTGAAGAATATTTTCAAACTAACACATACACAGGTATAACGTATGTAATAAAAGTTTTGACACAAAATACTTACTATTTTTCCATTGGTAAAGTGTATCCGCCTCAGTTGACGACAGCTTCTTGGTATACGAAGGAGTTGCGCTTGAGAGTTTCCGAGGCACTTAAGTCTCTTTCGATATTCAAGATCATTCCTCCTCAATTTCAACGATATGATACTCTTAGAAGATCTGTATTGACGAGCCAGTCTCCTTGTTGACATTCCAACTTGATTTTTTGCTCTGCTCACCAATCTCTCTCACCTCTCTGTAGTAAATGCACGTGGCCTTCCACTTTTTGGGAGATTCAAACATGGTATTTCCTGCTCGCACTCCACTGTTGTTCGATAAATGGTTATGCGTGAAATGTGTTCATTCTGGAATATTCGACAAATTTCACCTTTGGTTACCCGCCCAACCAAATTGTAGATACTTCTTCTTATTTCCAATTTGTACAACTTAAAGCGAAAACTTTAAAATAAATAGATGTCAACTGATAGTAAAGTAAATATGCAAGCTTTTGTTTCCAAAGGCAACTGGTATTATTTTGTGTTTGTTAAAATTAGAGCCATTGAATTTGTGCCAAAACTTTTAGGACATGTGTTATTCTACAGTTTGGTATAAGGCTATTGAATGACCTGCGCAGTAAATTTTATTGTGATCATCGTACAAAGTAGTTACGCAGTTTGTACGTATTTGATTCATATTTTAACAATGATCAAAAATATGTCTACATTTTTAAGATGAAAATCTGAACTTATTTGTGTTAAACCTTCCACAAATCATATATTTAGTCACAATTAGATCATTTTCTGCCTGTTAGGTCGCACTGAAACAGAATTATTTGATCTTCAACAGAGGGATATACTTTTATCCAATATGGCGGGCAGTTATGTATAATCATGGCGTCTTCCATATTGTCTCTGGTTTATTAGAGCATTTTGGTGTTATCCGCAGGTATTATACAGCAATTTTCAAATTCCCTGAAATGAAATATGGACAGCGTTACGTGCTTTACTCAGAGTTTGTATCAGATCTATACTTTTTGTTTGAAAAGTTGATAAAACCTTAGAACGAATATCCATCCGTTGCTTGTCTTGAAGAAGGAAAAAACTGGTCATGGCATTTTACCTAAAAGGATGACAGCAGGATCTTAGGTTATATATACCTGTATATTAAGCAACAAATATATGACAAGCACAGCAATTTTCTACTATGGAAGATACTGTTGCAGATGTTTTAGTCACCTCATTTTAGAGCAAGCGTGCTGCAGGAAGCAAACTCACATTTCTCAAAATGTTAAGCCAGCATTTTGGTGTTCAGGCAACAACAACAGAGAGCTTTTATGGCTTAACAGTTCCTTTACCTAAGACTTATAGCACCACTTCGCTAGTTGGGCAAGATACAGTAGAATATTTGGAACTTCAATGAAGTATCTTTAGATTTTCAAATTTCTCTTAACCTGTACTAAATATTAGTTGTGAACCGAGAGTGTTATTGGCTAAAATCAAATACCTAGGGCACACTATGAAAATTACTGTTATATCATTGTCACTAAAAAGGGTGTCCCAATATTCCGTAGATATGAAAGTACAACGTATTTCAAGACTCAAAATAAGTCGATTTGGACATGATTTACTTCTATGCAAAAGTGCTTCGATTTGTCTTAAGAGGGCGTCAAAGTTTTCTTTTCAAAACACATTTTTAAGATATTTTAAGGTAGTCCCCGATTTGAATGAAACTTTGAACACATATGTTTTGGTAGACGATCTACTTCTACTCCTACATAAATTATCGCAGTATTTTTTTGCAACTTTCTCAACGACTGTATTTTTTTATTTAGCAGACCGTTCTGATTACCTACTAAATAGGATATCTCGGATAGTTTTCGGGAAAAAAATATTGGGCTACATAAAGAGATTCCCAGGCGTCTTATTGTTTGAATGTAGTTAGCGAAAATAAACAAGTATGATGTTACTTATTGTAATTTTATATAATACAGGCAATACTGGGAATATTTCATAAAAGGTCTTCAATATGACCACCATTTCCGTTTCTGCACAAAAAATGTTAACATTTGATTTAATAAGAAAATTTTTTAGAAGCCAGCTCCAAAAAACTTTTTTTTTCACGAAAAATATGCGAGCTCGCCTGTTTTTACGAGAAATTAAAAATGATGTAAATGAATGGACCTTCCAAATAAAAAAATATCAGAGTCGTTGGGAGAGTTGCGTAAAAAGTCTATTATAATTTATGTAGGGTTGGGGGTAGCTTTAACCCCTATCGAACTCTTTAGAGTTTTTTGTAAGAGTTAAATATTAAGACGTCTAGCAAAACAATTGTGTACCAAATTTCAGGAATCAGGAAATGTATTTTAAAAAGAAAATTTTGATGTATTCTAACGAACAAACGAAGCGCTTTTGCATAGAGGTAAATCATGCACAATCGACTTATGTTGCCTTTGTGCAAGAAATATTGGGACACCTTGTATACTAAATTTTTTTTTTGTTCTCTTATTGGCACTGGTCGATGATCAACTGGTAAGCTTTAATTGAAAATATAACATCCATTATTTAATATTAACCTAGGTATACTATTTCTGCATTTATACTGCTGTTTTTTTAAACGGGTTTTTTTTGTTCCAAATAACTCAATTTAGAAATTTTTCTCATTGGTAGGCACACCATACATTTTAATACCTGTCATCTTTTATGAAATGGTCAGGATCACAAAACATACTGCATGTGTAGCATTCGCCTGGCCATTTGTGTAATCTGTATAGAGAGAATCAAGTTACAGCACTGGTATATAAGAACACAAGCAATATTTTGCTGATATTTATTCCTTACGAGATACAATTTGGACTATAATTTGAATAATTCGTTACAAAACGTTTCGTACCCCCTATGCTAGGCAGGCAAGATGTTAGTACTCTCTTCTTTAGTATCAATCGATAGTGAATCCCAGGAAAGATCTTCCATGTCAATGTTCAAGGTACGATCCGAATCGCCCGACTTGCCTCTGAACACCAATTCCAGCTGATCCTTAGCATGGATCGTTCTATCGACATTTTGCACGATCTCTTCAACTACCGCAGCGCATACGTCCGAAGGATTTGAGGGAACCACGTCGGAAACTCTGTACTGGTACGACGTTGTGTCTGCTTCATAGTGTTTCACTATTGGTATCTCTTTCATTGACTCTTCTGACGCTTTAGAACTTTCTATGTACAGAGATACAGCTTCCGGCGATTCCTTTGTAGGTGACTTAGCGACTGCCATCATCTTTTTTTGTATCTCTTGCCAGTTTTCTACAAAGTATTCGGCTAAGAATTGCTGGATTTTTATCATAGGCCTTGCTTTAAGTACTTGTGTAAGCACTAGTTGTATAGCTACTTTGATTTCAGGGTGATTTTGCAGATATTTGTTATTATCTTTGATGATGTTGATTTTTTGATCATTTAAAGATGTTTGTTGCTCGCTGCACAGATCCTTTAGTTTGTAGTAGGTCATACCTCTTGGAGTATCGCAGGGGTGAAACTTCATTTTTTCATGGGGTACATCCGAGAGATCCACCATCTTGTCGGAATTTCTTCTCCACTGTGATTCTGAAATATCCTCTCAAAAATTCGATACCATTAGGACATGCTACAACCGAAAGATTTTCTGATCTTCCTTATTATATTGCCTTTAAGATACTTTTGATAAAATCAGTATATTGACATATCACTTGAATGGTTTTGACAAATTTTGTCATTATTTTTTCCAAGGTGTCAACAACATACTATGAGCTAAAGATGATTGCTGAAAGTTTGACCAAGTTCGAAAATAAAACGCTTAATGGCTAAGTATAATCGCGGAATATTTCGAAAATAGGATATTGAATGTTTTTTGTCGGTTTGTCTGTCTGTCGGTCTGTCTCATCTTTGGCTCGGCTATAACTTAGAAAGTACTACTCGGATTTGTATGAAATTTTTACACAAGGTTACTACTATGACAAAGACTAAGCTGAATAGTTATTGAAAATCGGTTCAGATCCTGAGAAAAGGGCCAAAAACTAAAAAAAAAAAATATATATGATTCCTAAAACTTTTGATTTTTCTCTACATTTCCATTAAAGATATTTTCATCCACCTATCGATCGCATATTGCATTTTCGGTATTCGATCCGAGTGACGATAAAGGTATAATACCTAGGACCGCAGCGACGTACGTGGTGGGTGCGATATCTATACAGGCGTGGCAAAAGTACCGGAACCGCTTAACCTTGACCCAAACTACCCCCACCAGCCTGACTGCCTGTAACTCCGTACTATACACGGACCGAAAACTAAATTCAACGTCAGGTCTTTTTGATGTCATCGCACTACATAGGAGATTGTACCAGAAGTTGTTTCGGAAGCGTGGAAGTATAGAGTCCATCTATTTGACGCCATTTTTTTCGGATATCTGGCTGCTATTTGTCTGTCCGCTAATAATAATAATAATAATAATAATAATTTTTATTGGAATATTTATACATAAAAATATAAAAACGACAACATTCCAAAAGGAAAGAGGATTGGCAGGGCCATTTTTCACCTCCCCCTAAAAGGTTAACTTCATAATTAACTTCATTAACCGCATAATTTGGAAAGTAACATTTGGATTTTAATGAAATAAAAAAATGTTAGGCCAACAATCAAGAACGAAAACGTCTTTATTCTGCTCAACCTGCTAGTTCCGAGTAACTTCAAAAACCCGAGGGTCGATGGAGGTACTGACTTAACCTTTTAATTTTCGAGTGGCTTGAATGAGTCAAGTATTCTGCAATATGTAGCAATATATTTTTATTTTTTTAATCTAAATTTTATCTAAATTAGATCCTTGATCTATGGAAGAATGCGTAAGGTTGTTCACAGAATGAGGGAAGTACACCATAGGATCAGACTCGGTGTACGGCAATTCCTCATTGGAAATTATCTCCTGATTCACCACAGCATTCACTATATCCTGAACGATTTCGTAGCAAACGAACACTGCGTCATCTTCGGCTTGTTCAGATTCCCCTGCTTCGTCTAAAACATCTTGATAGGCAAGATAATCCAAAGTTATTTGATCCAAATCTTTCATTTCTCCTAATATGCTGTGTTCTGAGTGAATTTTTACACCTGTTTGTGTTTCCAACTCTTCTTTGACCCTTTGATTCTCCTCTTGTTCTTTACGCTTCTCCACAGCTGCCTGCATTTTTGTTGCAATTTCTTGATGATTTTTCTTGAAAAACGTTGATATGAACACTGGAATGTTACTCAAAGGTCTTGTTTTGAGTATCTCATCCATAACAAGTTTGATTGCAACACTAACTTCACGATGACTGTTCAGATATTTATGATTTTCTCTGACGATTTGCAACTTGTGCTGATTCAGCGAGATTTGCTGAATAGGGTCCAGATCTGCCACTTTGTGGCAAGTCATGCCTCTTGGGGTGTTAGCAGGATGAAAATCCATCGTGACGTGGAGATGTTTTTCCACGTACGCCATTATGTTTTAAATATGATTATTTGTACCTTATCTTTCCTCTTTACGTCCTATAATAACGTTTAGTCGATTCCAATAAATAAAATTGTAATATTGACGGCAAATAATGATTTTTTTGACATAATACTCATATCTATGTATATCATATCTATCATATACAGCATGATAATATATGTAGCAACTATAATGTTAACATCGCAAAAATCTAGAGGAAACTTCATCAGCTGGGCATAAGAGGGTCACTAAAGGTAAAAATACAAAATACAGAATCTAAAACATTTCCTGCATCTTTTGGGCGTCCCATAGGGATCAATCAGTGCTGGGACCATTAACAATTATTTTTTTATATTTGCGAAAGGTCTCCCCAAACAGGTAAAAGCAGGAAAGGGAATCCCCAGAAGAGATTAAAGGAAAATAATCAGCAGTATGTCTGAGATCGAGTCTTGGTGTAAAAAAGTCACCCGATATTAGATAAAAGACAAAACAACATTTATGCATTTTTTTATTAAATAATTAACAGACCATATTTTTACTGACAGTCGGATATATTTCTAATTCGGTGTAAAGCTTTTAGGTACTTTTTTAAACTCGGGTCTCATAAATCATGTCTGCAATACTGAACAAGGCTTTTTCGCTATTTTCAAAATGAAACCCCTCCTAAGCCAGGATGGTCATTTGTTGTTTAATACTGCCACTTGTGGGAGGTATTAAAAGAGTATTTTTAGTTCAAAAGAAAATGATTAGGCTCATTTTTCGTTTAACCTGAAATCACTCATGCAGGCAAACTTTTAAAAAACACGGAATTAATTCTAGCACTATTATCAGTGTACATATTAAAATGTGTAATGTGTGTGAAAAGCAACCCTGGCGGTTTTACTCTCCTTGGAAGTAACCACAACTACACCACACGCAGTATGCTTTTAAGTTTTTCCAGCCATAAACATATGAAAGACCTGTATTTTACAACTGCATCCATCTCTTCAACAATTTACCAAAAAATCTAAGGGATGTCACAAATTTAATGAGTTTAGGAAATCTCTATCCCACAGCTGCTTTTACACTGTACACGAGTTTTTATCTTACAAATTTTAAATTGTCGTTATTATGTCTTACTTTTTTTAATTCTCATTTTTGATATGTCTAATGTATCAATCATTTTCCCTTTTTTCACTTGACACGGGTATTAATTTACTATGTATCTTATAATCAGGTTACTTATTCCAACAACAGGAATGAAGTTTGAAAATGTCACCAAGACTGTAGACTCTTCACTTTTTACGTAACGCTGACCTAAGTTATATAATGACTTATTTCGATAGGCCGTACGACCTGGATAGAGGTTAGTTGCGATACTTCCGTTCGTTGTCCAAGAGATGAGAGACCAAGCCTAGACGTTGCTGATGAGTAGCCAAAAAGCACGAAATAGCTGTAAATGGTTGTCTGTGTTTTTTGGTCGAAGGGACGAACGCATCATGTTTAGTTTACATGTTATAAAACATTCAAAGAACATCTTCAACCATACAAAATTTTTTCGCCAGTGACTTAGGAAGTAAACTGAAAAAAGAATTATGTTTTCGACACGATAAAGCGTTTTCATGAACATTTATTTGTTACAGAAAAGGTCATCCAAGGTCGCGAAATCGAATTTTTGAAGTACCCAACACCAGTGTTGACAGCTGAAGGTGGCGCAGCATCTTTCTGTGTTCGAATTCGTCGCTGTAAAGAGGAGGAAGTCGAAATTCTATGGCAAATCGCTGGAAACCCTGTCACATGCTCGGAGAAATTTCAGGTGAGTTTATTTTTTTAAACAACTTGTAAGATGATAAAACTTGGTATGTCATGTTATGGTTGCATTTTTAATATATCAGGAGAGTCCAAGAAGCTAAATGGTTATTCGAGCATCGTAGGGACCTACTGGGCTTTGAATATTAGATTGCCGCAAGAAAAAATTCAAATTCTTTATTATCCTTAGAGACCTTACAATGTATGAATAATACTCGTCAGAGTAAAAACTAATTAAACAACAAAAAATAAATATATGTATAGAACAAACAGACAAATAAATAATAAAATGACAAAATCTTCAAGTTTAGCCTTAAAATTATTTATATCTCCACTCTTTAATGCGATTTGGTAGCCAATTGAAAACGCGTGGACCCAGTATTTCTGGAGATCTGACGCTAATCTTATACTTGGCAAAACACATATTTGAGTCACCAGCTTGTTTGTTCGAGTACGAGTTAAAATTGTTTAAAAACCGATTTTTGTTAATAAAAGTCATTTCGTATAAAGATAATGATAGTAAAGTTAAAATGCTTCAAAAAGTATTTTAGAAAGTCTATTTCTGACTCCGGTCATACATCTAACCACTCTTTTCTGGACTAAAAATACTTGCTGGGCATTTGTGTGCGAACCCAGAAGGATAGTACATACCTCAGTCGTGCCTCAACTTGAGCATAGTAAACATAAACTAACTATGCTCGAGACTGTTCTTCATGTTATATGATATGAACCTTTCAGTGGAGAGAAAGGGGCGCGTCTGCATGTTGTCAAAAATGTAAAAGAAAGTTACATAGAAATACTCGATTATGTCAGATATTGATATCGTATATACCATAATGTCTCTCGTGCCACTGATATTGAAGGTATGGTAATCTGCCAGTTTGTACCGGGTAGACGCCGGCTGTATCTCGGCAACTAGTTAACCTTGAACTATCGGTTATTTGTAACAAAGGTAACTAAGAGATAATTTCTGAAAATTATTTTCAGCTTCCTGAAGTAGCCGCTAGGAGTCGTAACTCTAACCTCAAAATTAGAAATGCCATTTTTTTTTCGAAAACTTTAAACGCAACTGTATTATTTTATTTCTTTACTCAGAAAGTGCATGAAAAACTCTCCAAACTAGTGAAAATCGCATGTCGTTATCCTCATTCGTTTTTGACTCCCCCGCCCACTCCATTACGTTACACTCAAATCGTCAGATTATTGAAATACACACCTCTTAGCATTTAGTTTACCCGCTCGATCTTAGTCTGACGTGCACGAGTATTTTTTACAATCGATTTTTTTACTAGTCGTACCCCCTGTATAAAACGCTTAGATATGGTGGAGGTACTTAACCTCGCATGTCCCTTTTTTCCAACAGACTGTCAAGAGGATTATTCTTAACACATTTCGTCCGACTGTTTCATGGTGACTGAAAAACAATATTACCAGATTCTTATTTATCAAAAATGAATTTTTTGTGCTTTCTTTTTGCATGTTTCTCTCAATCGTCACAACTTTAAAATTGTATATCAGTATTCCACTATTACGGAAGAATTGAGCGTGTGTTTATTTTTTCTTATCACTTTCTCTTTTCAAAAAATCTTTGCTTTCCTTGAAAACTCAACTTGCTGCAAAATGAGGTTTCAAGAAAATCAAAGATTTTTCGAAGAAAAAAAGTGATAAATATCCGCTCAATTCTGCTAAATATAAAAGTGGAATTTTGACATTATGTACTAATATTTGCTAACAAGTGAGGATTGAAGAAAAAATGCACAATAAAATTCTCAAAAGCTGCATTTTTTGCCCGAAGAAAAATAATAACATTGTTTTTTATTCAGCTCTACATATACACAGCACGGAATAATCAGATGAAACAGGCATTCGAAAAAAATGGGGTCAAGTAAATTGACTCTATATTTTCTATGCCTTCGTTGGAGATTTCATAAAAAGGGATGAGTCAAATCGTCTCAAAAGGCTAAATCGAATCTTGATTAGGTATGCATATCAATCTATACAGGGTGACTTTGAAGTTGAGTCATTAATTTTCAGATAATGATTGTAGAAGGAAGATAAACCAAAATATGTGTGTAAAAATAAAAAAAAAATAAAAAAAAAATGTTACCCTGTTTTATAAAGTATCCTCCCGACAAGTATTTCAGTGCGGCCATGTATTTGATCGAGCGGTCTTGGAGCACCGGCCTGTGAGGTCTTAAGTCACCTGATTCACGAGCCCTTTGAACTACATTAACAAAGGCACGAGGGGTTGGTTGCACTCGATTGGGAAACCGATTCGCACAAATCTGTGATGCCGCGGCAGCATTTTGTAGCATGTCCACAAGTTCAGCATTTTCGTAAACATGTGCCATTTTTCATTTCGTTTGTGTCACGCAGCAAACACCACTATTCACTCACCCGTTACCGACTGAATAAAAACATCGTGATCAGCGTTTCAAATTCTTTCGCTTTTTTGTTTCCGATGCGATGAACCGATAAGGCGGAGTATATCCGTTGTTGCCAAACACGAGCACATAATATTATTATTGAGACAGGGCGGTACTCAAACTTCTAAAGGGCTATAACTTTGTTACTTTAATTTTACCAGAAAAATTTTAAAGGAAAAAAACATTTTTTTTGATCAGATCTACTCACTGTTAAAATAAATGACTCAACTTCGAAGTCACCCTGTATAAAGCAAATCTGTCATACCTCTGTTTCCATGGCAGATGTAGGAAAATATATGTGATTTCTTATGTTTAACAGGTGCATAGTATCACTGAGATCAGTACCTTCTTAATATACTAAGTGACATATAAATCCGAACACCCAGTTTCAATGGTTTTATTTTAATAAAATTTTGTATAACTACTTAATGAAGCATAATAAGTAAATGATAACAATTTCAAAATGATTGCACTGCTTTAAAGCCCTTTGACCTTTAATAATGTGTGGATGCACCCTGATGTGCTACGCATTCTCCAACGCGCCTAGGCATGCTTCTGATCAGGTGGTCAATGTCCTCCTGTGGTATCTCATTCCAGGCAACCACCAACTCCTCTCGAAGTGCTTCTAGAGTCTGAGGAGGACGTTGCAAATTGAGCAATCTCCTACCCATCATATCCCACACGTGCTCAATTGGGGATAAGTCGGGAGATTTTGGTGGCCATGGTGACAATGTGACATCATTATGTTGAAAGAAGTTTATTGTGACTCTTGCAACATGTGGTCGGGCGTTATCTTGTTGGAAAGTTGGATCTGCCAGGGTGTCAAGATAGGGTAAAAGATGGGGTTCTAGAACTTCGTGGATATAACGCTGCGCGTTCATGTTACCTCTGATGAAGATTAAAGGTGACCTGGAACCATAAGCTATAGCACCCCAAACCATAACTCCAACAGTGTGATGAACATGTCTTCCAATAAAAAACTGTGGATTCCTCCTTTCACCACGTCGCCTTCTAACCCTGGCACGACCATCGTGCATGCCTAAACAAAATCGAGACTCGTCACTAAAGACAATACTGTTCCATTTCTGATCCCAGAGTGACCGCTGTCTGCACCACTCAAGGCGATTACGTCGGTGTTCTCGAGTTAAAGGGAGGACCCAGTGTGGCCGGTATGAAAGCAAGCCAAAACTTCTCATTCGTCGGTAAACACTTCGCATGCCAATAGGTCTTCCGTGTTCTGCAAACCATTCATTTGCAATGGACCTGGTAGTGGAGGAACGGTCCCTTAAGGCCAATAATCTTAGGCGGCGATCTTCACGGTCTGTTGTTCTACGGCGCCGACCAGTGCCCCTTGCTCTTTGCGTACGGCCTTCTCGAAGCCATGCCTGACAACACCTAACCGCAGTGTCTACACTTCTTTGCACTCTAACTGCAATTGCCCGAAAATGAAGTCCAGCTTCCCGAAGTCCCACTATACGGTCCCTATCAAACTCACTAAGTTGACGAAATCGTACAGGTTTCCGTACTCTAGGCATCGTAACCGATCGTAAAGGATGTCAAGAACCAAAATCCGCCAACGTTGATTCTTTACTGCGGCTGAAATATTCATTTTTAGAGCGTTAATGAATTAAAAAAAAGCAGTATAAAAACCGGAATGTCCAACTGATAAGGCTGAAAATTTTTTCACTTGTTATTTACAGTGAGATAAATACATTCACCAACTTTTATTAAAATAAAACCATTTAAACTGGGTGTTCGGATTCATATGTCACTTAGTATAGTAGAAGGTCTTTCACTAACACCAAATATTCAAAAATTCACAGCCATTTACCGCATACAGCTTCTAACTTACAATTTTCATCCTCTCCAAACAATATCTGAAAATGGACAGGAATCTCTGAAACGTTGAACACTATGTTCCATCGGTTTTATTTCCGCCGCCTCTGAATGAATTTTCAAAATCTACAACTAGCTACACGATGGGAATATTAAACTCGCGATAATATTCCAACTTCGGTTCACAAGTTTTCTATTGCTTAAAGATGTCTGCATCTCACAAGTCCATGATTCTCATTTATGTCGGTTTGTCAGCTCGTAAGTGTTTTCTATCAATGCGTCTTAAGTAATGATTCAATCTAATTGGCGAAATATTTAAATAACTATCATAGACAGAGTAACACAAACTAAAGTTTAGGCGGAAATTCAGAAAAATGTATGTGTAGATATAAAAACAGTTAATTCATCATTCACAAAAGCATCGCAGAACGCTAAAGTGGTACGTACTCCTAATATCCAAATGTTGGTAAAATATATAGGGTGTCCAAATAGTGTGTCAAAGCTCAATCTCCCCGTTACTATAAGAGCTGCAAGAAACTTAAATATGACAGTTGTAGGTAGAGCTAAGGGCTACAACCTAAAATATTTGGCTATACAGGGTGTTCCATAAATTAGTAGCAATATATGGCCAATTTTGCGGTAAAATCATTATACACTTGACTTCCCGTATCTTAACGCACTTTAGATAAAATCTATGATGGAAACGTACATTTTTCATCCGAGGCGTACATGGTGAGTCAAAACGGAAAGATGCAATATTCTCGAAAAATTTGATGCATTTTCATTTTTATTAAACATTCACTATACCCTATACCTGAACCTAGTATTTTTTGAGATATTGCATGTTTTATAGGTGAAAACAATAATATAGGAATTATTAGGGAAATATAGGTCGGCCATGCTTTTTTGACAAACCTGTCATCATAAACTTCAGTATTAAAGTGTTGCTTGTATTAGTATCGCTTAGAAAAAAGAAATGAATTTTCTAACACAGGAAATGGTTGATATGATTTATGCGCTATGATGAAAATTCTTTATTGGCGATAAGATAGTATAATCAGCGTCACTAGTGGCGCTCCCAGGATTTCAGCGTGCGAGAAGTAAAATGGAAAGTAAATTCTTAATGTGACGTACTGACGTGTTACAATGATTTAACATTAAAAGCATGGACATATGCAGACATATGAATTTGTTACAGTAATTTCTGTAGAAAATACATACATTTTTTTTAAATTTTGAATCATATGAAATCAAAGTGTAAATAAAGCAAACCAACCTCGAGCAATCTTCATATATTAAAACAAAAATGCAATATAACATACTTTATCACAGACTTTTCTATATAACAGTGTCAGACAAAACAACAAAAAATACATCTTCATGAAAAAAATAACAATAACAAATATGTTACGGCTTCTATAAAGTATAAAACTGAATAAAAATCAAAATAAAATACTTAATCATGAGAAAAGCACAAAAAACATTCATTGCATAACTACATCCTCTTAGCCAGTCTCAAAAAACAAAAACATATAAACTATGAAACTACATCAGTTCACAGTCTCAAAATAAAACAATCATTACATTAGCTTATAAAGTGATTTGAACAGACTTTTACATCAATCTGCTGGCCAATAAATAAAAACACATGTCTTGATTGGATAGTTTGGAACAGATCACAGTGGTGGCTTAAACGTAAGCAAACCCTTAACTACATCTGCTTTTTTATTTATTGGCCAATAGAAGGGAGATGGATTTGAGAGACAACCTTAGGCCAACTTCAGGTGTTATCATATTACAAAATCAAGGCGCCTATTCTTTTTGCTGGCGAACCGATCTATGGTTGTATTCACGTCTATTTTAAGATCCCTATGCATGTACAAAAGAGCTGAACCCACTAATCGCTCTTGTAACATAGTGGAGCGCAGCAAAGTTTTTATCCTCTAGAGATGGGAGAAACTTCTTTCAGATGTCGCAGCACTTGCCTTCAATGAAGTCAACAATTGTAGGCATCTATTAATTGAAGGAAAAATGTTTTCATCACATGATAAAAACAGTGAAATTCCACTTTCTATAATATCATGTGTACGTGACTTTCAAAGGTCAATTTCTGTTTTTAATCTGGTAGTTATTAATTTTTTTTTTTCGTTACTATTTAGACCATGCAAATATTTAGAGATTGTTTCTAATATGTCCATTACTTCAGCTCCAGTTTTTGAATTAAATACTGAAGCAAAAAAAAATTAAAATTTTATATATTCAAAGATTCTTCATTGAACCGGTATACCAAATCCTGTAATATATTATCTAGCAAAGAGACATATAGGTTCAATCTGAAAATGATTTTCCTTGTCAGAAGTAACTATGTTCGGTCTGTTCATTTGCCTGCTTGTTATTCTTGGCACACTCAGTTCAATACCCAGGATTTCATTATAGATGTGAATAGTATTCTAAAGCGTCTCGTATAACTGAAATAATATTTCCTATGAAATTGACAGCGTATCGATTGTCAATTGTATTTGATTGTAAAATCTCACTCAGGTTGACTGTTAAAGCTAATATATCACACAAACACTTTAGTAATACGATAAATTGGGTGGAAGTAATGGCAGTCTTCAAAGACTCCGCTTTTGAAGAAGCTTCGCGGTCTTTCCAATTTGATATAATATTTAGTATCTCTACAATTTCCTCGAATTTGCTTTTAAATTGGAGCACAGAATCATGACTCTCGGCCATCGTGTTTCGCACATACTGTCCATTTGATATCCGTCTAGTTTTCTTTTTAATACTGTATTTTTTTCAGCGGATGCTTTAAGAACGCAATTACTTTCCATTTTTCCGTCTGTCATTTTTTAGACACGATTCTTTTATAGTATAAAAATTAAAAACAAACAAAAACTAATTTTCTGGCTTATGCGTGGAAAATAAAAAATCTATAGAACATAGAAAATAGTGTTAATACCAACCATATCAATAAAACTCCGCTTGATCACTTCTCAGCTAAATTTCGGACTCCGGACTGGTACAGAATTAAGACACTAGACTAGACCATAAAAGACTAGACTACACCTGTTCCAACAGGAAGAAGCGCACACCGTTGCTGTTGGTGGGACAGTAGTCGCTAGTCGCATGCGCACTGAGCCGGTTGGTAGTGTTGCCGCTATCCTTTCTTAAAGTTACATATTTTTTTATAAGACGTTTACTTTATAGCACCTTTTCAAAGCTTGCTCGAGTCGTCTGGGGGAGCAATTACTCCCTTTAACCCCCCCTGCCCGCGGGAGCGTCAGTGAACGTCACCCAAATAGAAGACAACCGTGTAAGAAAACTCTCGATAATCTTAAGGAGGGTTTCGAGCGTACAGGAAGTGTGGTATATGAGAAGAAAGAAAGGGTGAAACCAGTTTTACGGAAAGAGAATGTGTTTCAAGTTAAGCTCCGCGAAACTAAAGATCCCCATATAAGTGTTTGGCGTATTTCAAAAGATTTAGACATTAACAAATCATCCGTGCACAATATATTTCACTAAAATAAAATGCACCCCTACCATATACAGTTGCACTAAGAGCTAAGCGAAAACGATTACGGCTGACATTTTGTTGCTAGGCACAAGAAAAAAATCCAAGATTTTTTTGAAAATGCTCTGTTCGCCGACAAATCAACTTTCCATAAAAATAGATGTGCTATCAGGCTCAATTTCCACTATTATGCCAGCCATCAGCCCTATGTAAATGCTAGCGCACAGCCAGGAAAGATGGTCATTAAACGTCTGGGGTAGCATAATTGGCATTTTTGTTATGAGGCCACATTTTTTCAATGCTACATTAAACGGACAAGTTTATCTGGACTTTTTCTATCAAGACATATACCAGAACGTGTAAAGTAGAGAATGTGGATTCTTCATTATGGAGCTCTTCCACATCACACACAAACAATAATGAATTATTTAAATACTAAATTCCCTCAGAGGTGGATAGGACGAGCAGGGCCAGTCAGATGGCCACCCAGGTCTCCCGACTTAACGAAAATGGACTGGGGTTACGTTAAACAAGAAGACAATAAGATTCCATCTACGACCAGAGCTAATATGCAAGACAGTATACGAGAAGTTTTTCAGATCATTAACCACCAAATGTTAAGAAAAGTCGCCGAATCATTTAAACGGCGGTTGCAAGCGTGTACTGATGCTGGTGGTGGGCACTTTGAACAATTAATTTAGTAGATAAATCCACTTAGTTATCATTATCGTAATTGTTACACAGTTGTTATTTTTAATTTTATTAAGGTTCTTTAGCAGAGATAAGTATATGTTTTTTGTTACAGTAGCCGTTGTATGTAAGTGTTTAATTCCATTATTTTAACCACTCAGGGACATATTTAGATTTTTTTCATTTTATTAATAGCATAACTGACGGATATTTCGCTAATAATTCCAAAATTATGGTTTTCACTTCTACAACATGGAATATCTTAAAAAATGGTAGGTTTAGGTATAGGCAATGCTCAATAAAACTAGAAGACCACTACGAGATGCGTTGAATACAGTTATAACACACAGGGTGTTTGATTTAAATTTATTGATAAAATTACATCATTCGGTTTTGAATCCAGTGTATGTCTCGAATGAAATGTGTACAGAAAAAACATTCGATATGAATGTCTACCACTGTTTCCATCACTCAGTATAATAGAACAGATTTTATCTAAACTATTGTTTAAGATACGGGAAGTTAAATGTATAATGACATCAATGAAAAAATGGCCATATATTGGCAAGGAAAATCATTTAGAAAAATATAAGTTTATATTGACACTAATTTATGAGACTGTATAACGGAAAATAATTTAAAAATTATAACTTTTATATTTAACTTTTTTCTGCCACTCTAACATTAATGAAGATATTGATCTTTGACACACTATTTGGACACCTGTATAAATATCTCTCCTGTAGCGATATGTTAGTGATGACTCTACCACAGACCAGATAGAGTTTGTTATCCACACTCTACAGTATTATTAACGTCTCTGACTAATACTAAAGACGTTACATTTACAGCCCCCAACCCCTACAAAAAAAATTCTGAAAATGATTAGAAGCCTCTGAAACATCAAAAAAAACGAAGCTTAAGCCATTTCTATTTTTTTCGTGTTTTTCTCTACCACCACTAGACCGATATTCAAAAACTACAAAGCTTTTTCATCATTGGAATAGTACTCGTAGTAACCTTCCCAACTAGCAAAGTAGTGCTATAAGCTTTTGGTAAAAGAACCGTTCAGCCATAAAAGCTCTCTATTGTTGAACTGAACACCAAAATGCTGGCTTAATGTTGAGTGGAATGCAAATTTGGTTTCTGCAACATATTTGCTCTAAAATGAGGTGTTTAAAATATTCTTATAGCATAGTTGCACAACACCTTATAGCACAAATTTTTAACTGATGCATAAACGTTTATACAACTTTTTTATACGGCATATTTGCAGGTTAGTTAAAATGGTTGTGTTGTGGCATCCATGGTAACGTTTATAAAACAAACCCGAACCTTGTTGTTTTGCTGTGCAAATTTACTTTAGCCAACAAATTGCTCCCAACGGAAGCACTTATACAACTGTTGTTTAGTAACTAAATATGTTGGTATACAACTTCACCTTAACCTAACTTTCTGCTGTCATATTTTAGTTAAAATGCCATAACCAATGTTTTAAGACAAACAACGCATGCATATTGGTTCAAAATGTTTTATCAACTGATCAAACAGAGGATATAGATCTGGTACAAATTTTGGGTGAATCATTCGACTCTGTCGGTATTTCATTTCAGACCTTTGTCAAATTGTTGTATAACACTTGCAGGCAACACCAAAATAAACTAATAACCTAAAGACAACATGGACCATGCCATGATTATACACAACCACCCGCCATATTGGGCAAACATTTATTCCTCTATTTGATATTAAATAATTATGTTTCAGTTCGAAATTACAGATATAAAGTGATAAACATTAGTGTAATTGTGTCTAAATATAGGATTTGTGGAAGATTTAACGCAGATAAGTTCACTTTTCCATCTTAAAAATCCAGACATACTTTTGATCATTATCAAAATATGAATCAAATACGAAGCCCGTAGAATTTGCGTAACTACTCTGCACGATAATCACAATCAAATTTGCTGCGCAAGTAATTCAATAGCCCTATATCACAGTGTAGAAGTTTATCATATACCTGTGTATGAAATTCACAATGGCCGATATGTAAGTAAACAAGATGACTGTATTGTGTTAGTTATAGGGTGTCCCAGAAGTCGACGTCAAGCCGAGACCGGGTGATAGGCAAAGTCATAACAGCTATCAGAAAAATATTTAAAAAAATTTTATGTATGTGTTTTGAAAATTATAGGTCTTTGAAAAAGATATAGAAATTTCACACCCTACGGCAGTCTGTCAACTCCTGTTACTACAAATATTAACTTTTTTTGGATTTTATTTTTACAATGTAATGATGAATAATGCATCTTCAAACTGGTGTCTCAACCTTACTGCCAACTTTTCTCGTTCAGGAAAAATTTCCACTTATTTCCCAACCAAGTATTCCAAAGTAAAACTTTGCTCAACTTTAACTGACTGTACTGGAAAAAAATGTACTACGAGAGTTTGGCAAGTAACCTTAAAAGTTGGCGCATTTAATAACGATTCCAAAATGGTATAACACTTACAAGATTACTCGTTAACTTATGCACAATTTTTATTTGAAAAAAAACTGATGAAAATTTTTCAAAATTTCCTAATTAAACAGCGATTATGAAAACGCACAAGGACCCTTAAGGATAACTGTTTGCACAACAGTGGGCGTCAAAATGCTGCTGATGATGATTTACCTTTACAGCAAATGCTCAAACTGTGTCCCTTCAGCCGCAATACACGCTCAACATCTTCTTAAAAAAGATCGGGTTATTAAACGAGCGAATCCACGGTTATTAACAAACTCAGCTGCTACCAATAGTCTTTGCCGTAGCTCAGCTACATTTTGATTCGGCTTGAAATACACTTTTTCTTTTACAGTTCCCCAGTAAAAAAATCTAAAGGATTCAAATCAGGTAATCGGGCTGGCCACGGTATTGTACCAGACCGCCTTATCCATCTGCCTGGAAAGTTTTGATCGAGATAATCTCTCACTGAGAGTGCATAGTGCGCTCGGCAGCCATCATGCTGAAACCACATGTCCCTGTAAATACTCAGTGGCACGTCCACCAATAAATTTTGTACATGATTTTTCAAAAAATCCAAATAAACTTCAGCAGTCAAAGTCTCTGGGAACTCAAACGGACCGATTATTTTACCATTTAAAATTCCTGTCCAATGGTTTATCTTGAAGCGATATTGAGATTTATGTTCTCTCATCAAATGTGGGTTTGCTACGTGCCACTCGTGTAAGTTATGCAGGTTCATGTACCCATATTTCTTAAATGTGGTCTCATCCGACCATAAAATTTTTTCAAAGAACCGCGGATCTTCCCTTTGTCTTTCTAACATTGTGCGACAAAAAGCAACTCGGGGCTCATAATCCCGGGGCAGGAGAGGTTGAACACGCTGTACGTGGTATGGATGGAGCACGTTTTTTTGCAAGATTTTTTGCAAAATCATTTAGAAAATTTATTGGAGGACGTACCACTGAGTATTTACAGGGACATGTGGTTTCAGCATGATGGCTGCCCAGCGCACTATGCACTTTCAGTGAGAGAGTATCTCGATCAAAACTTTCCAGGCAGATGGATAGGGCGGTCTGGTACAATACCGTGGCCAGCCCGGTCACCAGATTTGAATCCGTTACATTTTTTTTACTGGGGAACTGTAAAAGAAAAAGTGTATTTCAAGCCGATTCAAAATGTAGCTGAGCTACGACTATTGGAAGCAGCTGAATTTGTTAATAACCTTGGATTCGCTCGTTTAATAACCCGATCTTTTTTAAGATGTCGAGCGTGTATTGCGGCGGAATGAAAACAATTTGAGCATTTGCTGTAAAGGTAAATCATCATTAGCAGCATTTTGACGCCCACTGTTGTGCAAACAGTTATCCTTAAGGGTCCTTGTGCGTTTTCATAATGGCTGTTTAATTAGTAAATTTTGAAAAATTTTCATCAGTTTTTCTTCAAATAAAAATTGTGCATAAGTTAACGAGTAATCTTCTAAGTGTTATACCATTTTGGAATCCTTATTAAATGCGCCAACTTTTAAGGTTACTTGCCAAACTCTCGTAGTACATTTTTTTCCAGTACAGCCAGTTAAAGTTGAGCAAAGTTTTACTTTGGAATACTTGGTTGGGAAATAAGTGGCAATTTTCCCTGAACGAGAAAAGTTGGCAGTAAGGTTGAGACACCAGTTTGAAGATGCATTATTCATCATTACATTGTAAAAATAAAATCCAAAAAAAGTTAATATTTGTAGTAACAGGAGTTGACAGACTGCCGTAGGGTGTGAAATTTCTATATTTTTTTCAAAGACCTATAATTTTCAAAACACATACAAAAAATTTTTTTTAATATTTTTCTGATAGCTGTTATGACTTTGCCTATCACCCGGTTTCGGCTTGACGTCGACTTCTGGGACACCCTGTATATTCTTCACTTCGTCTATACAATACATAAGAAATAGTTTGGTTGCAATAAAGTATAATCACGTAACAGAATAGTTGTATAGTTGACAAAAACTGAATCTTGCATCGACGCAAATGTTCTATAGCGGCTGCAAGAGGCTTACACTTTTGTTGTATAACTGTTACCTGCAGCCCTTATACAACCTCTTAAATGACTGAAGTGTCCTATTAGGTGTGTCCATTCCGCTTGTATAGCTGTTCTAAGAGGGTTTTGCCAATGTTCTTACAGTATACAATGCTGTATAAGGAATACTGTATAATCATTTTTGCAGCTCTAATAGGAGTGATAATTGTTAGTTGGGTTTTGTGAACATTTCATCAAATTTCGAGCGGTACTTCTCGAGCTATGGGCGGTTATAGAATTAGCGGACATCCCGAAAGGCAGACAGGCCGACGGAAATAAATGACAGGGTTTTTCGTTATGCACATGTCATATAACATATATCTCAATTTCGTAGTTTTTCGCGATTAAAATACTTTCTCGCCAGTTTTGGCACACGAAGAAAAGGGACATGCGACTTTAACGCGATGCAAGGTATCCCTCCTTATCTTAATCTTAATCTGTGGCTTTCTACTACTCGTATATCCCCAAAATCCCCTATCGGTCTCCGCTACTAACATAACGTAAGTATATTCTTGTTTTCGCATTCTGAAATACAGTACGACGCTGGATAAGTGCAAGGAGGACTGAGAGTGCGTAAGTCGACATCGAATATTTCTACTCTGGTAAACCGCATATAATTTAAAGTCTCGGCCGTCGGGCTGCGGCCGGCTTGCTTTCGAACGGCAGCGGATTTATGGTTAATATCATTTTAATGAAAATCGATATACAAGCACCAAAAGTGTATAATTAAATTATGGCCGTAATAAGTTAAATTCGTGTTCTGTACTTGGCTGCAGAAAGGAAACAGAACCAGGATTTATGCGACACGATATTATCCGTGTAGTTAGCCGCGCAAATAGTCCCCAATGTGTCGACTCTCGGACATGAGAAATACGTATATGGTGTCTGTTAAATTCCCGAACATCCCGAAAACTTGACAATCACAATGTTTTGGAAAACAAAATAAGGAAAAAGAAAGGTATCAAAAAAAAATTTTTTTCAAAGATCTCAGTTATAAACTAGACAATGACCTTAGAGGTCAGTTGGTGGCTAAATTTGTAATCTCAAATAGTAACCACGATTATTGACAACAAATTCGTGTCGATCAGAATATTTTACATCAGATTTCATTTTCATTAATGAGATCAAACGGTCATAAGTGGTACAATCAGCATGATCTACTGTAACATCTGAAAAGTACACCTAGAATACATGGTGATCATGCATTTTTTTGGATACCTCAGATATGACTTAGACAACGACCTCAGAGGTCAAAGGAGGACAACCTATTTGTAAGTTTAAATCGCAAACAAGTGTTTGTTTGTGTACTTTTCAGACTTTATAGTAGGTAATTGCTGATGACCAGTTGAAAATGGATTCTGATGTCAAATCTTGAGCTCGACACGATTTGCTGTCAAAAATGGTGATTGCTATTTGAATGTACCAACTTGAGCTCCAAATGACATCTGAGGTCACTCTTCAGGTCATATCTGAAGTCACCGACAATTACCCTTGGTACCCTAAAAACTTTTTTCTGGAGATTTTCCCAAAAAATGCGTGGTTGCCAAGTTTTCCGGGTGTTCGTGTACTTTTTAGACGTAACAGTAGGTCATGCTGATCGAATCATTTACGACCGTTTGAACTCATGTTTAAAAATAAATTTCCTGATGCTATCTTGTAATCAGCTTCTTAAATTGTAAAAAGGGCTAAGGTGCACAGAACAACAGCTATAAGATTCCCTGTGCCGGGGAAAAACGGCATCAGTTCATATGGAAAGGCGGCGTTGCATCGGCCGTACCGCTTTATTGCATCAGCCACTAGTTTACTATTATTAATATTGACTATATCCGCTAATTTAGTTTATAATACGGGTTTTATGTATAATGGATAGCGACTATTCAGTTTCAAGTGAAAATCGTTTTACTACTGTGAAAGTAATATTCCCGATCAGGGGGCATTCATACCTCGAGTGTGATAGAGATATGAGTCTCGTGAACCAAAGAGCATACACTGAGGTATGAAAAATTTCCGGGTGAAACCTACACCATTTGAGGTCATTAACTGTCTCAAAAATTTTGATATTCAAGATTGGAGTACGTTTTTATCGCCGTTTTATCCAACGAAGGGCCCCTTTCCAACCCGACCAGTCAGGATGCTCTAGTTTTGTAATCAGAATCCTCCCGTAGTTTTTCAGAAATCGACATACATGGGCCTATATGCTAGTTCAAAGTTTGATAAGGTAATTCGGAAGAATCTAAAAAAGACACTAAAAGATTAACAAAAATGAGAAGAGGAAAGATTGAGAAAACTTTACTACGGCTCAATCCCAATTAAAAGTAAGAAATGGAAGGATCTGCGGGATCTGACTAAATTTCTAGAGAGAGCAGATTCCAGAGCATTTTATCAACAGTTAATATCTCTTAATAGACGCAGGGGAAAAGTGGCATGAGTCCAGAGTTGAACATCATCTTTTGTTTGTTACGTTACTAGTTTTGAGAAAAAGTTCATTTTGTAAAATCTATTTTACCAATAAGCACACTGTTTAGCAAAGATATTCTTTACGACTTTACTATATTTTCATCAATTTTACTTTCCAACAAGGAAGTAAAACTTAATACCGATTTTCTCAAAATCAGTCCGGATGGAATATTGTCGTTATTCCCTGGTACCCTTCATGTAGATTCTCGAGGTCGACACGAATCTGTTGTCAAAATTCTGGTTACCATTTGAATTCACAGAGTTGACCTCCAGATGACCTCTGAGGTCATTATCTAAATCATATTTATAAATTGCTTCTTTGATATCAAGGAACTTTTTTCCAGAAAATGCGTACTTGTCAAGCCCTCGGGGTGATCGGTTATTTAACAGGAGTTTTTTTTTGTGCTAATCATAGATTGTCATCGGTTCAAGTCGGCCCCCTTCAGGAATTTTTCTCTGGGAGGACCGATGTTTGCTAAAGTGTTCCAAAGGTTATGATAGTCTTATCTTTGTACATGGGCAATGTTTTTAGTATGGTCCCTATATATTATTCACACATATTGGACACTTCCGATCTATTCTCACATATTGCTGTCAGATTGCCGAAATGTCGGAATCCTTTTTTATGTAATGTAAGTGTAAGCCGCTGCAATGCATACAATTTCCCTAGTCTTTCTTGCCCGATTTTGTAACCCTTGAGATAAGAAATTCTAAAAAGTTCAAGTGAAACATATTGCAGACGTAATATTGCAAAGATATAGTTGAAATATAGCTGATATAACAAGATATATGACGGACGATAATTAACAACAATATGTGTATAACTAGATAAAGATAAAGATCATCAATAAACACCCTGTATAACTAGCAGATTTAACCAACTTCTACAGTTTAATAACCTGCTGTCAATCTTTATAAGAAAACTTCACGTGTGGCATCCGAAAAATTAATTGATTCATCCTTTGTGAAACGCGAATAAAGGTTTGATATCCCTCAAGTTACCCGCAGCTTAAGTGAATTTTTTGGCGAGTACCCGTGTGCGTAACAACATTTTTTATTCTTTTAAAAGATGCATTCTTAAGAAAATTGGCTCACATATACCTGCCAAGAGAAATTTGTTCAGTCATTTTCAATTATCATGTTATTGATGTGTCTGATTTTTGAGGCTGCGTATCAGGAAAGTGTCAGAATAAGGTTCAGGGCATCAACTTTTACTATAGGTACAGCAACTATATTTTTAAGAGACACAGGCCATACCAAAAATGGGTTTCCTCCCAAAAAAAAAAACGAAAGCTTGGAGTCTTTTGTTCAGTATACCTATATATTTAGATTGCAACCCGCCTCTGATTATTACAGGTTTTCAGAATCACGCGAAAAAGAAATAAGATATTACCGTCCCGGAACTTGGGCGAGCTCTCGGGTTTTTGTCAAAATTTTATGCCAGAGATGCAGGCCTATATTATTTTCTTCTGAAAGCTCTATAATTACGTTTATAACCTAAGGATATGTTTTCCGGCGGGTAGGTAGGTCCATCAACACTGTCACTAATAAAAATATATTCATAAACTAAAAGTTACATTGAAGATATATAATAATAACAATAATAATAATAATGATAATAATAATAATATAATAATAATAATAATAATAATAATAATAATAATAATAATAATAATAATAATAATAATAAGACATTAATAGTGTTTGCTATCCTAGCAACACACAACATAAAAAAGACATACCAAAACAAAATAAGTCAATATATAAACCTGGCCACGCACTTAAAGAATGCACAGGATATCAAATCTATAAAAATAATGCCTATCAAAATATCATCTACGGGCGTTATTCCACAAAGTACCGTCGATGGAATCAGAGAGCTAGGTATGAATGAAAATATCATCAAGATCATGCAAAGGGTAGCGATAATCAGTACTTGCGGGAAGCACCAAATCTAAAAGAATAGATAAGCTGGAAGACTTGCCTCTGTGAGTGTCGTCAACAAGCAAAGGGACCGGGCACAGTGATCGAGAGAACAGCGATAATAATAATAATAGACCTCTATTTAGGAATAAATAATAATAATAGTAATCATAATATTAATATAAGTTTATTCACGTATAAGCTATTACAATTTATTCAAAATAAATATTTATTATATAATATTTAATGTATAAGAGTACTTGTATTGTCACATTTAATTTGTAAAGAGCTGAATGACGGTAATTTATCTTTAAGGTTTGTGAACGGTATATAGATACATGGTTTCCTGAAAATTGATTGTTAGATATATGTGTCTAAACTAGTCTGAAATTAAAAATAATACCATTTTAAACAGTCTCTTTAAGGCTGTCCATCGCTGTGTCATCTGCAAGGCATATTATTGTACCTTGCGAATATAATGGTCCTCAAGAGTCTAGAAAAAAAACTGTTCTACTCAACCTACCCGACGAAGTGAATAAATTGAATAAATTCTGTTGTACAATGAATAGAAACAAAAAATGTCTTTATACAGAAAATAGTATAATGAAACCTAATAAAAACAATTCTAAAACAGTAAAAAATATATAGAGCTAGAGTTCAATACACGGAAACTATTGAGCAAGGGCGTAACCAACGATTATTTGAAAATACTCACTAAACATAAAAAGAATAAAGGTATAAGCCAAAAATCCCACCGTTGTCCGAGGCAGTACAGCTCTTCGAGTAACCACTTCTGCACATGCTCCTTAGAATCAGTTATAGAACGCGATTTGACGATATCGTCTAAGTTATTATATATTTTAATAGAGTTTTATATATAAATGACCGACAATACAGTGTACAGTATATAACGAGATTTCAAGTCATTTTTTAAACCATAAATTGATGTCATCATTTCGTCGACGACACAACAATTTCCTGTTTAGGTAGGCAGTAGCTTATAAAGTTGCCTACCGAAGTAGTTTTTTTTGTAATGTTGTTCCTACTATGTCATTAGAGTGAAATATCTCAAAATTATAACATGCTCCTCCTAAACTTTGAAATCTTGCAAAAAAGGAAGATACATATTAAAATAACTTCCCAATCACAATCCTCCTTTGAACATGAGTGTGCAGTCACCTGTCTTCTGAAGACGAACAATGTTATCATTTAGGAACGATTGGAATTTCAGTTAAATCCTACTTGATAATTGCACACTACCAACATTTTTATAAATTAATAAACAACGCAGTGATTACACCAACTACATCAATAATAATCCAAATGTGACTATGAACAGCTGGTCTTGTTTACAGGCGTGAGTTTGATTGAACTTGCGATATTTATAAATCAACGTAAACGTTCAAATATGCATTCGCACTTTGGCACGTTTTATTGCAACTCAAGGTCAGGATTTTTCATCACATTTCTACTTTGTACTTCCCATTAAGATAATCAATCTACTATTGCAGACGCAACTTAGCCAAACTGTGAACCATTCATGATGAAGCTATCTTTCCGTGCCGCGATTTTATCAGTGGAATTTCTCGCAGCGACACTGATATAGTAACCAGATTCCCACAAAACAAAATGCAAGTCGTAGCTGCAAAAAAAATCTGTATCGCTTAACAGTCACATGTTAAGTGGGGCGAAGGCAGGCCGTGCTGCTGCCAGCTGGACGCTAGCGGTGGAGATTTTGGTGCTTGATACGATAGTTGTTTGCAAACTCGACGATGAGTGCGCGGATAAAACCATGGCTGTAACATTCCCCGGGTATTAATTAGTAAACATTTTGTACCTATATCTCTCCGTATTGTGGCGGAAACGTGATACTGATAAATCGGTTAGACATTCACATTAATATGTCATGTCATGTAATTTCCATCAGTCTGTCTGTCTGTACGGCTAATTTTATAACCGCCTATAAATTGAGTACTGCTCGGATTTTGATGAAATGTTCGCACATGGTTACTACTCCGCTAAGGATGAAGAAGCTTTGTAGTTCTTGAAAATCGGTCTAGCGGTGGGGCGGAAAAATATTAAAAAAGAATAAAAATCGCCCAAACTTCGTTTTTTAACATTCTAGATTTTAGAGGATCCTGACTATTTTCAGAAAAATTTTTGTATATAAATTTTTTTTGACCTTGGTTTATTTATATGTTCCCAACCCGGGTAATTATATGAACCTATTAGCCATATTTCATACGTCATAGATTTATATTTGCCTTTAAAACTGATAGAAAAATGTTTTCGATCCGCGTACTCGTGCCTATCAAAGCAAACCGTCTAGCGAACCAGTCCGGCGTATATGTATGTGAATTCGTACTGAAGCCCAAAAAACATACGGAGCTTGCACGAACCGAAACTCGCTGCAGAGATGCCGCGCAGATATGGAAAGGGACAACGTTGCCACATGGTCGGTAACAACTAGTAGAGCTGGGAAAGAATGTCTATGGTAATTGTATGGGCTTGTTTGCCTGACTTAATATGTTTAATTTCTCTGCTCTACATTTCCATGACTCATTATTTTCTTTTAAATTGCGTTGAACTTAATCCTTTATGAACAAACGGATGACAGCGTTGCATAGGAAGTGTAGGGTCACCCACTTAAGGCATTTTTTTTAGAAGAGTTTGCTAGATAACAGATGAATGTACCTCGCTTAGTAGCATTAAAGATTGTAGGATAAATAGCCCAATAACTACTTATTTACAGTACGAAACACAAAGAGTCTAAATCAAGAACCCCTCTAAGAAAACAAAAGTCAAAATGCATGATGTAAATCCTTTATTTATATACCCTTACTCATTTCGGTCGGACCAGCGACTGAGCGCTTCTCCGCCAGACACCTCATCACGAACTTCAATAAGCCGTCGTTGCTGTAGCCCGTGAAATAGTTATTTCCAGGGAGAAAAGGTAACTTATGTGCTATTCCAGAATACATTTTATCTTTGTAGCAAATTTCATCCAGATCCATTCAGTCATTTCGGTGTGATTGAGTAACAAACATCCACACTGTCTCATTACATTTTTTGTTAGAAATTACTTATTGGATGGAAGAGCAGAATCTACAAGGTGCCAGGTTAATACGAGTGAAAATACCGTATAGTTATACTACGGGATATACCTACATTTATAGACATATTTATCTATTTATCCCAACCTTTTAAATGCCGGCAAAACACTAAAACATTAAACCCATAATATTTAGAATATAATTAAATGCCTAACGTCACAAAAGATAGCCAATAAATGCTAGAAGACGTAATGCACCTTTCGTAGCTGATCTTTAGCGATCGATCTAGCCTTGTTAAAACTTTTATGGCTACGAATCGGCTGCCTAATATGACTGCGAACCATATAAACAGGTTGTAAAAATGTGTTTTTCTATTTTACTGGGGCTCACCGGCAAATATACGGCATCAAGTATACTTACTGATATCCGTCACGCATTGGTGACTCGATTTCTTGATACCCTTTGTCAGATAATTCATGTTCTAAGATCATAAGGAAGTGACTACAAATCTATTAAAAATATTGTATTGAATATAAAGACCGAAAAAGGCATGAGATAAAAACATCCAGATTTTACATTTCTAAATATTCTATTCTTCTATTCTATTGTTGCTTTACGTCAGATCCAGACTAAGTCAAAATAATTAGTTTTGAGATAAATGCTGTTATCGATCCCTTCAAAAGTATGTAACAACGCATTTATGGTTATTTTTCAAGTTGTTTACGTCTGGTATGTGTTGGTTTACTTTCGCATGGAAAAGCAGGCAAAAAGAGCGTCGACTGACCCTTTCGGGGCCGTTTATAACAATGCGTTTGAAATATTTTTCTTTTATTGCAAAGTATGCGCTTTAACATTATTTATAAAGTCATAACTTGCTTATTATTGCAGGTATAGGTGAACAATATAAGTAGCAAATAATAATACAATATTATCATGAGTAAAGGCAAATAACAGGGAATCTCCTAATGATCTGATTTTGAGAAAAACGCAATCGAAATTTTGAAAGTATATTATTTTTATTGAGATTAAAGTAGAACTTAGAACCAATTAAATGTTTTATATCTTATACAATTTTTTGTTGACATTTGACCTTTTAGTTATTATATATATATATATATATATACGAGCCCCTTCCCACTTCAGTTGGCCCAACTATTGAAATCTTAGTTTTTTTCTTATCAAACACAAAATAATAAAAATGTAGCAGGGAGTTATAGGTTTAAAATATTAACAATGAATATTTTGATAATATATAGTAGAAAACACCAACTTTATCACTCCCTGGTCAAATTTGCAGCATAAAAATAACACATGTTGCAATTACAGTATATCAACCTATTCTCATTTCAATGCAAAATAAGTTTATAACGCATAGGTGGCTGTGAAAAATAAAAGCCATGACAATTGTTTTTATTAAACACAGCTGTTAGAATACGTTTAAAATAGTTTTGGGTAGTTAAGGTGTTTAAAATGGGTATAGGAAAGGTGATTAGTGAGAAAATTCGGTTACTGGTAATAAAATTTTTGAATTTTGGGAAATGAAACTCAGAATTTGTAACTTTGTTAGGCTTATCGCGGTACAGTGTGAGAAATATTGTTAGAAGATATAACGTAACTGGTTCAGTTAATATTAAGCCACGATATGTGAAAAA
The DNA here is from genome assembly GCA_963669975.1 of Acanthoscelides obtectus. Taxonomy (NCBI): domain Eukaryota; kingdom Metazoa; phylum Arthropoda; class Insecta; order Coleoptera; family Chrysomelidae; genus Acanthoscelides; species Acanthoscelides obtectus. Next base: position 80,396,403 of record CAVLJG010000003.1, on the reverse strand, counting down.
AAGTAATATCACAAGTGCCGACCGAAGAGGATTAAGAAGAATAATCGTGAAAACCAGGCGTGCCAATTATTTACAATTAAGTGCCCTGTGGAGTGACGCTGTTGGAAGGAGAATTTCGAGGTTCACAACTCATAGAGAGGCCCACAAACTGGGATTTAGCACTTGGAAGGTAAGTTTTCTTATAAAAAAAGTGAAATAAAATCCCTAAAGTTGCAAAACTTGTTTATAGGCAAAAGAAAAGCCACTATTAACTCCACGGCTTAGATGGGCTAAAGAACATAGATAATGGACACCTCAACAATGGAGTGCAATACAATGGAGCGATGAGGCCCGATTCGAAGTTCGTGTTGGTGACAGTCGCAGTAGAGTTATTCGCAAAAAAATGAAGCATTCCATGTTGACTGTATGAAGAGAAAAGTGAAATTTCCAGCATCCATTATGGTCTGGGGCAGTATGTCATCAAAAGGAGTAGGAAAACTTCATTTTATTGATGGAAATGTGGATATAAACAAATATTTGACAATTTTAGAAGAATCGCTTTTACCAATGATGGAAGAATGTTTGACATCCGGCCGAGATTTTATGTTTCAGCAAGATGGTGCAACGTGCCATACCTCAAAAAAGGCTATAAAATGGATGGAAGAAAATAATATACCACTTTTGAAATGTGTTTCTAGCAGTCTATATCTGTCACCTATTGAAACTTTGTGGCACGAGATGAAAAAGGTTCTACGACAACGATGTTTTACACCAAATTTTTGCCAAAACTTGGTTAACACTATGCCCCAAAGAATTTCAGCCGTATTGAAAAATAAAGGTGATGTTACCAAATGGTAATCTTTTAATTGTTGCTTTGTTAACTTCGCGCATTTATTTGCACATTGTTTATTTGTTCAGATGTTCTATTGGTTATAGGTCTAAGTGATTTCCAATATGTATTTTTTACGACTAGAGTGAAGCTAAAATGTTTTTGAGAAAATAAATTTTTTTAGAAGTAAAGAGTTTCGTCAGGTTTAGTTTATAAAGGCATATTTTGGTACAAATCTTGAAGTGGGCCAACTGAAGTGGGAAGGAGCTCGTATATATATATATACAGGGTGACTTCGAAGTTGAGTCATTTATTTTAACAGTGTGTAGATCTGATCAAAAGAAATGTTTTTTCCTTTACCATTTTTCTGGTAAAATTAAAGTAACAAAGTTATAGCCCTTTGGAAGTTTGAGTACCGCCCTGTCTCAATAATATCATGTGTTCGTGTTTGGCAACAACGGTTCATCGCATCGGAAACAAAAAAGCGAAAGAATTTGGAACGATGTTTTTACGATTACAATTCAGTTCAGTTATACATACAGTCAGTTTCAGTCGCATGTGAATAGTGTCTGTTGCGTGGCTCAAACGAAATAAAAAATGGCACATGTTTATGCGGATCGGTTTCCCAATCGAGTGCAACCAACCCCTCGTGCCTTTGTTAATGTAGTACAACGGGCTCGTGAATCAGGTGACTTAAGACCTCACAGGGGACCTCACGATCAAATACAGGTCCGCACTGAAATACTTGTCGGGAGGATACTTTATAAAACAAGGTAAATTTTTTTTTTAATTTTTTTTTCATTTTTACACACATATTTTGGTTTATCTTCCTTCTACAATCATTATCTGAAAATTAATGACTCAACTTCAAAGTCACCCTGTATATATATATATATATTGTAAAACATTTTGAAACAAGTAGGAAAACCAGGGATGTCCAATTCAGTTATCAGAATCTTTAGTTTTTGAATCATATTTTAATGATTTGTAAAATAGTTGCGGTGCGCTAGTACAATATGGCATCAGATACATCAAGCATTTGTATTTAAGTTCACTTATTGGTAAAAACTCTTTATATAGTAAGTCAGGTAGCTCAAACTCATTACTAGTGACATGGATACTATTTAAAATCTTAGTATTATCCCAAGCTCCATCATAATTTTCTCTGTGCAATATCACACAACCATCTCCTCTAGAAACCATCACTTCTCTCTGTTTCTGATGTGAGATCTTACACTTTTTCATATATTTTCCTGACAGAAATGTGATCCATTCTCTAGCAACACGGAGCAATGTATATAACTTGAAAAGGTGATGGTTTTGTTCTTGAATTCTTAAGTAATTCCAATGGAATGGCAATTCCATGTGGTTCCACTCAGGTTGATTAATTGATTCCAGTAAATTCAATTCACTAATGATAGTGTGTAGGAATCTCAGCATTGTATAATATTTATGATGTCCTCCACAGGAATCACAAAATATAACAATGTGTCTTAGTAATTTGTCCATCTGATTAGTAATAAAGCCAAATAAGAAGGAAACAACTTTATCTGACTCCTTTTTGGCACAGGTTTCTAGATGTGAGTAGAAACAAGACTGTCCAGTTCCTAGATTAAGAATATTAAATGTGTACATCGACAACTGTCTTTTGTAATAAACATTAATTGTTATATTGGGAAGTGAAATATTTTTTTGAAAATCTACAGCTATTGCTAGAGAATCTTTTTTGATTCTTGCTTTGCTGTTTAACTTTTTTCTGTCATAGAATACATAAGCTTTTGTTAGATGAACTTTGTTTAGAATTGTTAGATGTTTCAATTCATTAAGTTTTTTGCGTCTTCCAGTACGTTAGATTTGGCTATATAAGCATCACGAGTACGGCATGTGTCCATTCTTGGATACCCAAATGTTAATGTATATTAAAAATATGCTTGTAAGATTCAAACGAAACTAGTTTTTCATTGCTATTTTATTCTGTAAACGTTTGGCATATTGTTTTAGAGTAGAATCCTCTGGAAAGTAAAATTTCATATTGTCTTTTGAGCTGAAATGAATCAGTCTTCCTTTAAACGAGTTAATATGATGAAAGATAAAAAAATCTTAAATCTGTGATTCAATTTTTTATTATTTTCATGCTTTCCTCTTTGATCTGCCGCAGCTGTACCTGTTGTTTTTAAGCTTTTTTGTAAATATTCAAATTTTCCTTTGAGATCTTCATCTTTTACCCTCACTTTATACCTTTATGCAGCTATATGAAAATTAATCTCATCTTCAAACTCCCTGCTCCTTCTTCGTTTCACATTATACAATTTTTAAGCCCTGACAAATATAAGCTCTTCTCACTGATACTACCCTATGAATTAAATTTTTAATAATACTTCTTTGCTTATTTTCATTAATATTTCCAAAACACTTGCACCTTGAACAAGTACACGGTGTCCCTTGTTCATAAGAAGGTCGGACCTTTTCCATTACATCTTCGGTTCTACCAGTCTTTTCCCACTTCTTTGTCGATTTGTTAATAATACTCTGATTATTTTCAACATTATCTGAATCAAAAAACATATTCACCTTCTAATTATTATACCGCAAATTTCATAAAAATTCTAACCTCAAAATTATAACTGCCGTCTTGGACAGTCCTTTTTCTTTGACGGGATGACATGGACATTCCCAGTTCTTTTCGTTTCGGCCATAGACAAACATGCCTTTCTGGCGCCATCTGTTTAATTTGCTTCCAATAGGAAAAAAATTGTTACATCCCCTATTCTTTACTTGTACCGTTCATATGTAAAACTCATTTTAGGTAAAGATCGACTTTACCTAGTCTGCCTTAGGGGTACAGACTTGAAGTATGCTGTTTTTAAATTCTTTTATATGCGATAACCTTTTAATTTCTTGTGGTAACTAACGTGCAGTTAATTTTGGTACAGCATTATGGGTCATTTTTTCCGATAACCGTAAGATGATGGACTTGATACAGAAGATATACGGGTGTCTGAAGAGTTCCGAAGCCCCACGATAATTTGTGAAGTAATAATGGTATGAAAAACGCAGCCCCGCGATTCATAGGAGTTTCCTCTGCTATTGAATAGTGACCTTGAATTTGACTTTGATCATGACATTCAAGGTCATTTGAAGGTCAATTCGATTTTTTTAAAAAGAACCCCCATTTTCTACCCTGTTAATGAAAAGAGCGAAAAATTTTATGTTTAAGTGTGACCATTCTTAAATGTGAAACCCAGGTACGGTGGGATAACTAGAAAACCAGTAGTCGTACAAGGAAACGACTGTTTCGTTATTGAAATGACGTTTCTCCGTATATCCAACGTTGACCTTGGATCTGATCTTAACCATTATGACATTCAAGGTCATGTGAAGGTCAAGTCGATTTTTGTAGGGAACAATCCTGAAGTTTATGTAGGTATTACACAGTTTTCTGAATTATCAAGAGATTAAGGTAATCTTGTGATTGACCTTGATAGTCAAGTTCAAGGTCAGGTTCTTAAAATGGTCAAGATCATATTTGAACATAACATTTTTTCTCTTCTCCATTTCTGCGGTCAAAAGTATAGAGTCCCATTAAAAAAAACAACTTGTAAATGGACTTGAAAGTCATGGACAACGTCAAATTCAATGTCACCATTCGATAGCTGGGAAAACTTCTACCAATCGCAGAGCTTCGTTTTTTCCAAATATTATCAGTTCACAAATTATCGTGGGATTCAGGAACTTTACAGTCACCTATCTAATGGTGTAACAATAATTTTGTAAGAAGTGAGTGAAGTCGACATTGGCGCATGTTGCATAGTCCATAGCAAAACAGGAAAAGCTTAAGTATGCAATAATATCTCCAGGTATATCACACCTAATATACAAATAAATGCAAAGCTCTTTTTGGCAGTGGATACTATAACTTGAATACGGTGTTTGCTTGCAATCCTCGATGACTTCGCGCGTGTAAAATTGATTATGATTGTGTCAAGGGATTAAAATTTTACGCAAGCCGCGTTGTTTTGCAAGAAAATATTTCCAAGCTTATATGGTAAACGTTTTAATGACTCCAGCGGTATTTTCACTTTTTATATACATACTCTGACATCGGAATTTTTGGGTAACAGCGCATTTCACCTTTTAATACGGTACAGATTTCTGAAAAATAAACGGATGACACCTAAGATAACACAGGCCTTACAGGATGGTAAGAAAAACATTGTATACAAAAAATACTGTAAACTTCAACAGCTTTGAAATATGAATGCTACATCAGATGATGATTTTTCTGCCTTACAAGTTGATTTTAATTATCCTTAAAATTTTAAATTCGTATTTAGCACCTATCGGTATGTCCAGTTCTGATATTTCAAGAGCTTTAAGTTTTTGCTGTTCATTACATCTTCTGAACATTCAAGAAAGACTGTTACGATGACTTCTTTGTCTCCGGTGTGCTTAGAATATATCACAGAAGCTTTTTCAAATGAAAATTTCTTGATATCAGTCGCACAAAGCAGGAATCTCTTTTTTCAAGAAGACAAATTCTCTTAAAATTGGGACATTGATTAGAGATTACAGGGACTTAAAATCAGGTAATTTCAGTGTTCCACATCATTCAAATTGAGGTATGGATCTCAGTTCAATAAAATATGTTTCAGAAATATTTCAAGGTCGCGAGCCTCAATTCAATTTACTCTTGATCTAAGAGTACTCTTTTTAGTGTGATTCACATCAAAACTTATAACAATCTACCTTTAACGTTTTTTAACAAGTGTTGGTATCAGGCATTCATTAAGTCAAGTTGCTTGATATTTTTAGAAACTACTTATTAAATTACTTGAAACGTTAATAGTTGACTTGACCCGATTTTTCATTGTTCTACTTGACTTGAAGTCAAGCATTTCCAAACTACTTGATTCTTGATGGCAAATTATATTTTTGTTCTTCTAAAGGTCTTCAGTGATATTTATTTGTTCAATCAGTGAACCGTAAATTTGTATTTCAATGGAAATAAGCACGAGTGGTGGAAATTCCCAAATCTAGTTTTAATGACAAGAGATTTTTTATTGACACCTGCAACATCAGCGTCCTTTGAAAGCGAATTTTCTACGGCTGCACGGACCATTACGGAACCCCACACCAGATGAAGCCATAAATCCGTTAGACCTTTCATGTCTCTTAACTCGTGCTTAGCGAACGAAAAGCTGATTCAGAATATTTCTTTTTTTAAATAATCTCATGAAAAAAATTTTTTCTATTTGTGTTTTAAGTTTCATCGTTCTATTATTTGTTAAAAGGCGAACAAAATATTTTGTTCAATATGTATTGCTTCTATAACTTGTGATAGTCTTTGCGTTGTGTATTTATAATCTACTCGTATTTATATTGCAAAAATTATCAATTAATATCAAGTCTACTGGAATTTTCAAGTACTTGATGTAAAAATTACTTGACTTGCTTTACACTGCTAATATCTAATACTTGACTTGAACTTGATTTGATTTCAATTCAAGATGAGTAGTGGATCCCTTGTTGGCATTTGTGTTTTGTCTTGTGGTTACTTGGGCATAAAAACGGTCTTTGCACCTTGTATTCTCGAAAATCGTGTATTTAATATAGGGAAAAACATCATCATCAACCATTTTTACCTGTATATTTAAAAAGAAAGTTTATTACTTAAATATAAAGACGTACCGCTATGAGAAGCATAAATATAACTGTAAAGCACCTGGTAAAAGCATCTTCACTTAATTTAATCTTAGTTTACGCTCTTAATATCAATGTTTCAATTGGAATTTATGTGTATCCAAAGCCCCGGATAAATTCGAAGAAGTCATTTAATAATGTGGCAAACGACATAAGAAACATAGCGGGTTCTTTGCGGCCAGTATACAAATTGATTGGTTAATTTTGATCCAATTACTGATACATTCATTTCAGACAGGATCTTTGGATAGTGTGCATTTCATTGGGATAAACGTTTATGTAAATTCAGTCTGATTCGATGACATTAATTTGCATTGTGTTTTTTTGTGTCTCACTGAACAAATTCCAAAATTGCTAACACATTTTTGGAAAAATAAAGGTCAAGATATTTAATGATGATATTTGTTTGTGTGTTTTTATACTGAAGAAGCTGCGCAAGCAGAAGTCTAAACGCCAATGCGCCACGGATACTATGAGGAGCTTAAAGAAACTTTCAATCCGATTTTTAAACTGCCTAAGCTTAGGAGAACGGTGACAAGTCTCCTCAGGTAGCTTCTTCCACAATATCGATACCTTAGGGATAAAGGAGTAGTCTTATCGGTTAGTTATCAATGTACGAAGTTCGACACGGCTAGGATGGGAGAGCCAAGTAAGGCGGGTCTACCTGGCAGAAACATCGCGCGACGGCTTCATGGAGGAGAGCCCTGAAGAGCAAAGACCGTTGACATAGCTAGATTGCCGGCGGTCGGTCGGAGCGAAAGGGTCTCGAGACTATCCGTTAAAGAAGAGTCAACGATCAGTCAGACTGCCCTTCTCTTAATAGCTTCGACCATTGTTAATGTAGTCGGTGCGCCACCAGCACCCCAAATGTGTGAACAGTACTCGAGGCTTGGTCTTATTTGGGCCTGGTACGGAGTGAGGAGGATATGTGCAGAAACGTACTTCTTTGCCCTAAACAAATAGCTTAGCTTTTTCCTAGCAGCTGCCGCTATTGACGGATTGTTCAAGCCCCGTCAAATCTTCGTCGATTTGGACTCCGATCAACTTAAATGAACGGCTCTGGTAGAACAGTCATCCATCGAATCCACATGAGCACTAGGGCGCTTCTTATGTGAAAATTTCATCAAAATCCCAGCGGTTATAGACGAGCCAAGGATTAGCGGACATACAAACCGACGGATATGAGTGACATGAGTGTAATATCTCATTTCTGAAATTTTCCATGATTAGAGTGCTTTATTTCCAATGGCGTAAGAAGCAAAAGAAACATTTCAAACGTTCAGTTTTTTAAAATTACTTCTTTCAAATTTCAGCTTTTACTGCAGTTGTTATTAAATTATTATACCTATATCTATTATTATATCCATTCTTAAATTCCAATTTTCGATGACTCATTCAAACATTTCGAGTAGTATTTAGCGACCGTTACTGCGCCATGATAACACACTACTTGCTGACTAAAATTCAAGTCCGTGATCTTGTTTTTGGCGTTAACAATACGGCGTGATGCTGCTTGCATAATTTCTTGTTTTCGGATCGATCAATTGGCTACATAGATCGTGTCTTTTCGTACCTGTAGAGTTTTTGCTGCGGGTCTCTATCTACATGGATAAATAGAGCACTGTCGAGAAATTAGAAAGCAACTGTAATCATCCGTGAAATATCACTGGAACTTCACGCACAGTATTGAAAATTGAAATTCTACAATAGGTGACAGCCATTGGAATTACACATATTCGAAAAAAAAATGAATGTTTCTTTGATCTTGATAGTAAAAATAACCCGACATAATAAAGTATATTATATTGTAGTAGGCGGGAAGGTAGAACTTAAATATTAGCTCATACAGAAAAAATGTTGCAACTTTGCAAATATTCCCATAAAGTTTAAAACTCGTACATAAATCAAAAGTATCGATTCCCGAAGCAAAAATTTGAATGGATGTTGAACGTCAGAAAGTTTTTAGAAGGAAAATTATATTTGAAATTGACATGTTTGCTTTACGTCTCTGTAACGACGATCAACCGCAGACAGTGCTGTTTCGTACTCATTAGCAACTCATCAGTGCGCTGTAAGTCTAGTAGTCCTGGAAACAACACTTGTTTTCGTTTCATTCATATGTTTCCAGGATTACCAGACCTATTCCACACTGATCAGTTGCTAATGTGTGCGAAATAGCGCTCTCTGCAGTTGAACGTAGCTACGGAGATGGAAAGCAAACATGTCCATTTCAATAGTTCATATTTATGCATATATGTTTAGAAAGCTATTGTTGGTCTGCTTTGTGGATACTTGGTATTCCGGCTGCCAGGACTTGAGGTAAAGTGAAAGTGAAGATTGAATTAAGGTTAGCTTGAGGTTAAGTTAGTATGAAGTCAAGCTTGACTACAAATTTTTGCCGGGCTATGGTTAATTTAATTTAAGGATAGAATTAAAGTTGGTCCCAAAAAATTGTATAATTTAAATTTCAAATAGATCATGTAATTTTCATATATAGAGGGAATTTACAAACACAAAACATTTTCTCCAAACTATTTTTGAAGGCTTTTAAAATATTTAGCCTTTGCTTTTATGGCTACCCAAAAGTAAATGTTGCGATTCGCTGAAACATCTTATCGCCTGTCCGTCTGTCTATCCCTGAGGCATCATAAATCGTAATGCATTCCTGGCGGCTGCAGTTTCATCCATTTCAATAGACGCTTAATTAAAAAGATTAATGATTATTATTAAATCAGTTGCCGCTGCATTTTCTTCCTTTTGAATGTCTCGTCATCGCTTAGCGTCATCGAACGGCAACAACCTTCTATCACTTTTATTGAGGAAACTGGAGGTCAACCGCGTCAACGCCTGCTCTGATGCCTCGTATATGGCTGAGAAAAGTGCTACTTTTTTTTATTTCATCGTCTACTCAACATTGTACGTGCAGCTCGCACTTAGCAATGAAATAATTTATTCTCTAATGGACTAATTTCAGCTGCAGTCGTCTTCAGGTGAAGTTGTCATTCGAAACGTTGTGATCTCAGAATTGTATAGAGAACCTTTGAAATGATCCTATATATCTTTTATGAAGTGATGACAGCATTGCCTAGGAAAATCAGACGCCATTTTTTTTTATAATAACCCGATATGGTTTCACATTGGTGCTTGATAAAGTACGTTTTGCTTCACCCTTTATCACGAAATACGGACATTTTGTAATTAGATCTCAATATTTCATTTTTGTGTTTTCAGATTAAGGAAGAAATATATCCGGGCTCTATTGTAAGCATCTTACGTATAACCGAAGTGCGCCGTGAGAATGTCGGGGTGGTACGATGCACAGCCAGAACCATCTCCGGTACCACTGTGGGTTCCACCAAGATCGACAGTCAGTCCGACTGCGATCGTCGTCGCGCAGAGTTGCAACTGCAGCAGCAGTACCGCGAGCAGCGCGTCAAAGTGGTACCACCGGATAGTCGTACCGAGCACCAACCGGAGCCGGCCATCAGACGCGAGTGCAAGCTGGTTGATACACAACCGAATTATTCACGCGGAAAGCAAGCGGGTAAATGTCTTCTTTTGGATGGACATGTCAATTTGCTCAGTGTTTTTTTTTAAAGTGGAGGAATTTTCAGATTCAGATGGAACCTTTACCTACCTTGTAACCCATTCTGATGACACTAATTTATAAGCGCGACTGAACAGTTTTCGGAAGAAATGACGAGTCAAACAGATTGTTTCGGTACCACTACCAGTAGCACGAAAAACTCACTCATTCCAGAATATACTAAATATAATACAAATACACGTGTTATGAAAATATAAGAACGGTAAAGACTGTATTACTAACATCATCTCAACGGCTTTGAAGGTCCTCTTTCCTCTTCCCCTTGTCTCCTTACTTCTTCCATTCTTTCTAACCACTTTGCCTGGTATCTGAACAACCTCACCTGAGAGGTCTTTTAACATACAAAACCAATAGCAGAGGTCCAACAGAGCGCTCCGACAGGTTATGCTGAACACAAAATAGATTTGAGCGACTAACGATGACAAAAATACTCAAAAGTTTAGCACAAAGATTATCTCTCTTTTTCTCATATTCTAATAAACGGATTTTCAAAAACTATAAAGCTTCTTCGTCTCTTCTATAATTCTAAATCATTGTAGAGTTTCATGAAGCATATAAGCAGAAAAATTTAATATTATTGAAGCTGTCCGAGGAACAGATGTTACAAAAATACGATATATTACGGAAGGTTCACCAAACCATGTCAGTTACGGAATTATAATCAATGTTGATAGGGTAAAAGAGTCACGTGCAGCTGACATAAGTATTGAGATATTTTAAAATTGGGTTTTAGTGAATTTATTATTATAATAGACTTGGATCTTCCTGTTATCAGTTGGAAGAGCATCAGAAATTTGATCCCAAACACTTGAAAATGAAATTCCGCAAGTTAGGAATATGAAGCATCAAGGTTTTTCCAAATTCAGAAATAGCGACAGTGGTCTGAGAATATGTCTATAATAATGCAATGTTCAACGTATTTATCATGATAATTCATCCACACACGTAGTAACTGATTTTTTTGATTACAGATATCTGTGTATCTACTTCTGAATATTTGTTCATCACGTCAACTTAGATTTCACGCGTATCTTCACTCTTTTTGCTTTATTCAAATATCAGTGATAATATAATTTTAAGTTAATTATGAAATGGCCATTAGCCAGACTTCGCCACTCTACTGTACGTGTACACTATATATTTGTTAACAATAAAGTCGATTGAATGAATTTAGATTTGATGTATCCATGCAACAATAAAGGGAAACAATCTATGCATAGTTTCTATCTGAATTAATCGAAATTTGCTGAAAATCCCTTATTAAAAAGTCTGATTTCTTATTTCAGAAATTAAAATTGTAATATAAGCTTGGTAATCAAATTAAACTGACATTTGCCAATAACTATCATTTAGTGTTGTATTTTGTTTTGTCGATTGTACAGTGAGTTGCATAACTGAGCTGGCGTTGATCGAAGACGAAAACAATATGGAGGAGGCCGAAGAACCGGCAATGGTCGTTCGCGGTCCCCAGGACACAACGGCACTTGTAGGAGATAGGGTACTACTCAAAGCCACCTATGCAGGAAGACCTGAACCTACCATTCGATGGACAAGAGCGGTAAGTGTGTACTTCTATTTTCTACTCAGAAGAAAAATGAGACATTTGATTGACCGAATATGCTTCAAAACTTCAAGGCCCGATTACTAACCTGGGGCGCAAAAAAGCTCGTGGGTCACAAATTCATTCAATGAGAAGGCATATTTGAAGTAATGTATCTAATAAATGTGGACGATTTCTTGCAAAATGAAACTCAAATTTGAGTAAAATTATACGGTTTATGTAAGGTTTGCCCCTCATTCAAATATTAAATAAAGAAATACGTCATAAATCACATGATTCAGCTAAAAAACCTGATTTTTTCATTTGCGTCGGCCACTAAATTAGTGGCCATGATCATACAATGCACCAATGAAAAATAAGCATTTGCGCCATACTCGAAGCATGGTCACAAATCTGATTTAAATTTGCATTTTATTGAAAATAACAGTGTCTCACTGCTGATGATATACACAATTCTGCTTGGTAAATACAGAATGCTCATTTTAACAAACATCGAGGTAATACTCAATGTACTTGACTACCGTGCGAAAAACCCTGTTCCTTAAGCCAGTCCTGTTAGGGAGCTCTCACGCCCTCTACTGGACAGTAGGATAACTACTTCTGGCCCTGCTAGTTGTGCTACTGTCCAGTAGTGTGCGCGACATCTCTCTAGTTAACAGTAACAGGGCTGGCTTGAGGAACAGGTTTTTTCGAACAGTCCTCAAGTTAATTATCGATGTTTTTTTTTGTTAAATAAGCGTTCTGTAATTTTAATTATGTCATCAAAGAATTTATTAGGCAGAATTTTTTATAGCAGCAGTGAGACACTGTTATTTTCAATAAAACGCTCAGTAATGGCGTCATGGCAATCTGGTGTATCAGGTTTGATTTTTTTTGTCTAGACATAAATTATTGAATAATAGGTTTTTGTGGCCAAGGACTACTTGATTTAATATGATCCTTAGAAGCCTATTTTACAAAAATCGACCAATTTCATTAGATCCATTACTTCAAAGTCCGTTCGCATTGGACCAATCTGTGCCAAAGGCACAAATTTTGATTCCCGCGAGTCAATAATAAAATCGGGCCTGAAAGTACCGAGACAAATATGACAAAGACGGAATGGTGGAAGGTGGCATACCCTCCCATTTCAAATGATCAATTTTGTGTACATTCCTACTAAATTGTTTTTGATGAACACTGAAACTGGGAGGAGCCGTGTTTCATCGAATTTTTATTATTGCGAGAAAAATTAGAAATATTGTTGACACATAAGTACTATAAAGTGTATGTTAACGTGATTGAGGTCTGAATGACTACACAGTTCGTAGGTTTTGGGAATTCAAGAATTATGTCCATGTTCTGATGATAGGAGTCAGCGTTTTGAGCTATTTAGTAGACATCATTTTAAACGTCAAACGTAAAATAAACACACTAGTATGCACCTATCATCTGGTAGATATAAATGTTTTCAATGCAATAATATATATTTTTGGTGTATATACTCAAAATCAGATAAAACTTTAAACTCCCGAGCCCCACATAATCCTAGGTGCATCAGCGGCGATTGAAAGGAGAGAAAATGCTAGAATAAAAAGGCAGTTACTACGCGTGGAAATGCTCATATTTTATGTAAGCATACTTGGTAGTATTTTTTAGTCAAAACAGTATTATTTATCAGGTAATAGAAATTAGCAAAACTGTGAATTCCAACAACATCCGTACCTCAATCGTTTCTTAAGGTCCACAATGTATGTTTCAACAGTTTTTTTAGTTTTTCTTGTAGTCATGAATAATCGATGAAATTATATAAGAAAATGATGATATGTCTTCGGGAACTAAACGATAGAATTCTTTTAAACTTCGCATCAATATGTGTAGATACAAAGTCTCGAACATATGAAAATTCCAAACATTTCTACGTATTGTGATTAAACGCAAATGCCTTTTGTACAGGTATCTTGTAAACATTTGTTAAACTAGCTTTCAGACTGAAAAATGACAAAACATCCTTTACTCACCAGCAACCTCTATACGGTTCCTTTTAAGTACAAACACACATTATCATTTTCGTTACCCGCATTTAATAATAAAATATAACGTTCTACGTAGATACTCCATATTCAACGTTGAGATGATTATCTAAAAAGTACCAATTGCATACCGTCAGTTTTAACGATTATAAACACAGACGCGGTGTTACCTTTTTCTATTTTATTGTACATCCTTTGCAAAAATTTATTTATTTATAGGAGTAATTCTACGACTTCTGCGTTACCCAGAGGCCGATCTTGCTGATTAAGTGAGTGATAAAGATCTCACTGGCACCAAACTGTATTTTATTATTGCTATAATCTTCAATGCTACCCATAAGTTTAATGATGTAATGGTATTGAAAAGATTTAGATCTTTCACATTGAGCTTTGCAGATAGCATACGTTTGCTTTAAAATGGCATACGGAGGATGTCTCAATCGAGAGCAAAATACTAGTCATAGCACTGTGATAGTAAACACATTAGTTATAAGATCGATGAATAGATATCGCTTTTTGAACATTTTTGAGAAATGTAAAAAAAACAAAACAATATGATGTTTACAAGACAAAGGCTTAGATCTGACTGACTGTAAATTGAAAAGATTATCGAGGACGAGATGTAAGTATACATAATGAGGTTAATTCTAGTAATGAGTGGGCGTGGTATTTTTACGTCTCGTGGAACTGTATTCCTGAAGACTTATAAAAGAGTCTCTCCCCGAATAATTCTTGGAAGTCTCGCTGATGTTCGTCAGTCTCATCTTTAGAGACGAAATTAACTTTGTGCTGAAACATTCAATGATGTGACGATATGACGTACCTGGGACCATATTATTTGCAGAATATGGATACATTCACGAACTTGGGATCATTTCCCAGGGATAAGAACCACGGCCACCTTTCTCAGTGATTCCACTCCCTCGTTTTAAAAAATTGGGTTCCTGACGTATTTTTTGATTGGAATGGAAACATCTCCAAACTAAAAGTTGAGGCAACCTAAAGCTTTTGTTTTTTGGGTGCACGAATGAGCTTATAATGCCTGGCAAACTGTATCATTAGCGTACCTTCTCAGTCTGTGATCATCTTAGAAGTATTGCAGTCGGGAAAAATTTCGAAAATTAGATATGATACACATCAAGACAAAACATGTCACTGATTTCCGTCGGTCAGCCTGTCTGACGGTCTGTTTGTCTGTCTGTTTGTCTGTCGGTCTGCCTGTCTGTCGGTCGGTCTGTCTGTCTGTCGGTCAGTCTGTCGGTCAGTCTGTCGGTCAGTCTGTCGGTCAATCTGTCTGTCTGTCGGTCTGTCGGTCAGTCGGTCAGTCGGTCGGTCTGTCTGTCGGTACGTCTGTCGATCTTTCGGTCGGTCTGTCTGTCGGTCTGTCTGTCGGTCTGTCTGTCGGTCTGTCTGTCGGTCTGTCTGTCGGTCTGTCTGTCGGTCTGTCTGTCGGTCTGCCTGTCGGTCTGTCTGTCGGTCTGTCTGTCGGTCTGTCTGTCGGTCTATCTGTCGGTCTGTCTGTCGGTCTGTCTGTCGGTCTGTCTGTCGGTCTGTCTGTCGGTCTGTCTGTCGGTCTGTCTGTCGGTCTGTCTGTCGGTCTGTCTGTCGGTCTGTCTGTCGGTCTGTCTGTCGGTCTGTCTGTCGGTCTGTCTGTCGGTCTGTCGGTCTGTCTGACGCTCTGTCTGTCGGTCTGTCTGTCGGTCTCTCTGTCGGTCTGTCTGTCGGTCTGTCTGTCGGTCTGTCTGTCGGTCTGTCTGTCGGCCTGTCTGTCGGTCTGTCTGTCGGTCTGTCTGTCGGTCTGTCTGTCGGTCTGTCTGTCGGTCTGTCTGTCGGTCTGTCTGTCGTCTGTCTGTCGGTCTGTCTGTCGGTCTGTGTGCCGGTCTATAACTTGGAAATTACCGATCAGATTTGGATGAAATTTTCACGTAATGTTTCTACCATGCCAAGGACAACAAAGTATGTAGTTTTTCTAAATCTATTCAGTGGCGTCGGAGAAAAATGCCAAAAACGAAAAAATAAAAAACGACGAAACTTCGTTTTCTAACTCAGGGGAGTAGGGGGTTGTAGCCGGGTGAGGTAGGTTATATCTCAATTTTTTTAATGATAGTAAATTCATTAGCTCATAACCTCAGTAATTTTACGCTTCTATTGGACATGTTGCACACATCATAGATTTTTCCGTACATTTGCCCTTGAAACTTGGAATGATAAGAGAAATACTGTAGATACGCGTCCCTGATTCCGCTGTCTGTGATCACCGGCTAGCGTGCTAGCCTTTGTAAGTGTACTGCCGCGTATACTGCTGCGATCAGGTGTAGAGAAGAGATGACGTTGCCAGATGGACTACCGGTAGCGCAAATAAAGAATGCCGATGCACTAATTATGTAGACCTGTTTGACTTACTTGATCCGTGTAGTTTCTTTGTTATACTTGTTTGTAACTATTTTTTTTCTCAAAGGGTCCAACTTGTGCTTGTAACGGTTTCACCGTCCGATCGTATTTATTAAATCACTTCTCGATTATCATTTCATTAATCCCATCTCTAGCTTTTTTGCTTGGAAAATTTTCCGCTTGGAGCGCTTGATGCGGAGTTCCTGATCTGCGATCTTCCTCGCGCTTCCTTTTCACTTGAGCCGCCGATCGAACAACGGCTAGAAATTTCTTCTCAGTAGCACAAGGTTATATAGCACCATGTGCTAGAATTTTCTAGAATGTGTGTCCGTATAGGACAAAAATGATTGGGGCCACCCCCTTTCTCTTTCCCTTTCACTTTGCCTAGCCTTGGCCAATATTTTCACCCATGCATGTACCTTGGCAGCGCCATCGCCTTTAACTTCGCCTACAACTGGTTGTGAAGCCACTATATGGAGGTCACCCCTCATAACTGGGACCTCCCCTTCAAGCCCCTGGCCATCCTGGCTTCAGTCGAGTAAAAATGGACCAGCGAAAAGATAAGTCGATAGCGTTATAGCAGCGCCAAAGATGTAAAACTTATTTTGTTATTTTTGTAAAATTATAATGTAATGAAAATGCCTTTTTTTTGTTAAATAAAATCTGTTAAATTTTTGTGTTCTGTTTGTTCTTCTATCCTCTAGCCATACCATGGTCGACACACAGCTACACGCCTGTGGATGTCTTCATGCCACCGACTGAGCTACCGGAAGCTAATTGTAACCCCCTTTCTGTGATTGTGCAGAAAAGTTGGAATCTTCATTGCATTCCATCTTTTCTGGACTTTTTGCGGAAAGGAAGCGTTACATAAATTGGCGCCCAACGTGGGG
Organism: Acanthoscelides obtectus; assembly: GCA_963669975.1. Lineage (NCBI taxonomy): Eukaryota > Metazoa > Arthropoda > Insecta > Coleoptera > Chrysomelidae > Acanthoscelides > Acanthoscelides obtectus. Next base: position 80,379,434 of record CAVLJG010000003.1, on the reverse strand, counting down.
CTTCGATAGGTGTTTGGCTTTGTCGACAAGTGGTTTGCTAGTGGAAGATTGGCAGACAGAACATAGTTTTTAAAATTCTTTACAATCTTTGGCAGCATTTCTATTTTTAATTGCTTTTGGTACTCAAATTTCTAATTCCTTAATCATCCTTACTTTTTGCTTAATGCTTAAAATTTTTATCAAAAGATTAAAATTTTTCCACCTGTTTATTTCATAGGCATACTATTAACTTTTAAATTGTCTTGTTTAGTAGTCAGCGAGATCATTGCCAGAATTTTTTTTTCTCACATACTACTACAGTTTTTATTTACTGCTGGGGACAGTTATAACTTTTTTCTCATTGTACTTTTGAGATTGATGATATTTTGATATTTTTTTGTTGTTGAATATTGATAGTCTGGGGACTTTAGGTTTCTCAGCATTTTTGTCGAATATCATCAAACTTTTGATTGAGGTTGTGACTATTGTTGTTGATAGTTTACATATTCTTATATGCTTTTCATTTTTGATCACTAACCTCTTAGTTTTTGAAAGTATTTCTTCATGTGCAGTTTTTTGATTTCTTGAGACTTTTCATGTATGCATATATAGCCTAATTGTTGGATCTCTGGTGTACTGATATAGCTCTCATGATGTTTGGTACGTAGGAAATTTACTTTCAAAATTATTTTAGCCTTCCCCAAATGTATTTACTTTTTGAATTTTTGACTGTACTTGAATTTTTGATCATTTGTTTTCATTCTGATGGCAATAATCTACTGACTAGAGTTATCTGGAGTAAATCGTTTTGCGATTTATCCATTTTTCTGAATTATATGAAATTGATATTCATAATTTTTCGTATATTTTGGCGGTTTACTTTTTTTCAAGTATTGACACTTGGACATAGTACTTTGATACTTACCTTTCTTTTTTTTCAAGAAACAAATGATGTTTTTCTTGACTATATTTTTGCTACTTTTCAATGAGGGGGTGACTCCTAAATCATTTTTACCTATACAAAGACACACATACTCATTTATGATAATTAAACTTCAACTTGTTGTTGAAATAGTATACGTTCCTCAGTAACTATTGTAGTAATTTTGTCTCTTGTTTGGAGCAAAAGTTTTCATAATTTTAATGTTTTATAGTTTTATCTGGCATATTCTTTGGGGGAAATTAGAACATTAGTGTCTGATTTTCCATTGGATTAACAGGACTTGAACGTCTCTGTACTCTTTTAATGTATGTGAGATATAAAATAATTTTTTTTAAGATTCGGCTGCTCCTGTTTTTGTATTGAAACTTTTTGTTTGTATTGTTAGTTTTTTATAGTGTTTTAGATCCTTGTCATTTCTTGACGTATTCAGGTTTTTAACTTTAATTTTTTTCTTTCAAGTGTTTCTTTGAGGTTTATTTCTCAATCATGGTTCAGTCTAGACTAAGCCCAAATGACTTATTAAGTCATGAACTCCACTACGAGATTCATATCAGAGGTTTGGAAGTCCCTAATACCGTGGAGGATAAACGTAAAGTTTTACGTGGCTTATTAGCACAGGAATTTCAAGGGCGTAGTTTCTCAGAAACTTCTGTGACTATTCCTTTTGATGAGGATGAGACTGAGATAAGACTCTCATTCAATAAACTCACTGAGATGATCTCTAGATTTACTGGTGCATTTGATTCTGTTGAACATCGCAGAATTTGTGTGCGCTTATTGCATCTATCTGGTAGGATAGATCGAATGTCTCTTACTTGTGATGAGGAGATAAGTACAAAATCTAGATTAAAGACACAACTTGTTGTGTGTGAATCGGATCTTTTAGAGAAGCTTGAGATGCCATCTGCTCAATCATCTCCTCCATCAGTTTCATCTCGTCCTATTCCATTAGCATCAAATCCGCCTGTGACTGTTGCTAATCCTCAAGTATTTCCTCCAGTACATACACAGCCACTCTCTCCTATAAATTTTGATCCGCATAAAAAGATACCAGTTTTCAAATGGGGAATCAAAAAATTTTCTGGAAATAGCTCAGTTATTGAATTTCTAGAAATTGTCGAATCTCTAATGTCTTCCCGTGGTTGCAATGAGATGGATCTCTTTGCATCTGCAGGTGATCTCTTTGAAGATGTAGCCTGGACATGGTGGCATAATGGCCATCTAAGAAATAGCTTTCATGATTGGCAGGACTTGATTAAACAACTCAAGGATGCTTTCCTACGTGACAATTATGATATGAACCTAATTGATGAGATTCGTAGACGCAAACAAGGTCAGCATGAACATGTTACGATATTCATTTCGTTCATGGAATCTCAATTCAATAGATTAACCTACAATACATTTACAGAAAGGGACATGGTCAATATTGTCCGTAGAAATGTATTGCCTGACTTCATAAAGTCACTTGCTCTTCATGAAATTTCCACTTTTCCTGAACTAACATCACTTTGTAGGAAATTAGAGGATTCCTTCTTGACTTGTCAACCCCACAATAGACTTTCCACTTCCAGCTTGGTTACTTCTGATAGTACTCCATCATCTCACAGAAAAGCTCCTGTATGTTGGAACTGCGAGAAACTAGGACATTCTGTTCGAGACTGTAGAGCTCCTAAGGCTGTTTATTGCTATACCTGTGGTATGAAAAATGTCACACGCTCTAATTGTCCTTCCTGTTCAAAAAACGTGAGGCAAGAAGTTTCCAATCCGACTCCCGGAACTTCTTTCGCCCAGACTCGAGGAGTCATAGACGTAAAGGGCAAAGCAACTCCAGGTCTCATTCTGAAGTCCAACAAATAGCCAAGTTAAGACAACCTTCAGCAATTAATCCCGATTTTGACATTAATCATTCACAACTTGCAGGTATGCCATCAAATGATCATTCAGAACCATTTATTCAAAAACCAAATGACAATCGTCCACATCTTTCAATATCCATTGGTGATGAAAACATTTTAGCTTTGCTTGATACTGGAAGCAATGCCAACATTCTAGGTTCATCTGGCTTATACTTATTACGTAAATTAAATCTCAACATCGATTACAGTAGTACCTTGCAAATAACAACTGCTGATGGCCAGATGCAGAATACTTTAGGTTTTGCTTTGCTGCCAGTAGGTTTTAATGGCAAAGTTCATGTCATTAAATTCATAATAGTTCCTTCCATTACACACACATTACTTTTAGGCATGGATTTCATCCTAAAATTCAATTTCAACCTTGATTTTCATACTTTTTCATATCAATCTTGTGCTGTAAATTGTATTCAAGGTGTGGAGAAGCTATCTAATATGGAAAAGGAACAATTATTTGAAATTGTTGAACTTTTTAATAGCATTGCACCTACTGACAGTATTGGTTGTACACATTTATATACACATCACATTGACACAGGTGATGCAAAGCCCATCAGGCAAAGACAATATCCGCTTTCTCATGTAATGGAAAAAGCTCTTATTAAGCAAGTTGATGAAATGTTGGACATGGGTATTATAGAACCTTGCAGCAGTGCCTGGTGTTCAGCGCTCTGGCTGGTTTCCAAGAAAGACGGTTCATATACAGTTTGTTTTGATGGTAGAAAACTAAATTCAGTAACAATTCCTGACGCGTATCCTCCTCCTTTAATAGACTCTGTAATTTCTAAAATCAGAGATGCCAGATATCTATCATCCATTGATTTAAAATCAGCATTTTTCCAGATTCCACTTGATGAAGAATCTAAATTAAAAACAGCTTTCATAGTTCGTGGTAAAGGAATGTATTGCTTTCGAAGACTTCCTTTTGGCCTTTCTAATAGTTCAAGTGCAATGTGTCGATTATTAGACATGGTTATCGGTCCTGATCTGGAACCATATGTTTTTTATTATCTGGATGATATAATTGTGGCAACTCCTGATTTTGAAACTCACCTAAGGATACTGAAAGAAGTTTATAATCGATTGAAAGATGCTAACTTGACTGTAAATTTTGATAAATGTCATTTTGCTCGCTCATCTTTGACTTTCTTAGGCTATGTTGTTGATGAGAAAGGACTTAGAACAAACCCCGAAAAAGTATCTGCACTCTTATCATATCCTCAACCAACTAATACTACTCAGATTCGAAGGTTGATTGGAATGTTTGGATATTATCGTCGTTTCCTTAACAATTTTAGTGGTGTATGTTCTCCAATTTCAGACTTGCTTAAAAATCGGAAGAAGGGTGAACCTATCACTTGGACTCCTGATGCTGACAATGCTTTTAAGGAAATTAAGAATTTGCTAACCAGCGCTCCAATTCTTGCTAGTCCAGACTTCTCCAAGCCCTTCTATATTTGTTGTGACAGCTCAAATACTGGTGTGGGAGGCACTCTTTATCAAGAAGAAAATGGTTTGGAACATCCCATAGCTTATTTCAGTAAATCTCTCAACAAGTGCCAAAGAAAATACTCTACAACTGAAAAAGAACTGCTTGCAGTCATTCTTAGTATTGAACATTTCCGTTGTTACATAGAGCACACACATTTTTTCGTTATTTCTGATCATTCAAGTTTGCAGTGGTTGAGATCTCAAAAAACACCTTCACCTAGACTATGCAGATGGTTATGTCGTCTCTCCCCTTATGATTTTAAAATTATTCATCGTAAAGGCAAAGATATACCTGTAGCAGATGCTCTTTCGCGTTTGCATGAAAATGAGGTTAATGTGTCAGTTTTAGATCTTGCGGAATTATCTCCTGACAAGTGGTATCGTAAAATGATACGTAAGGTTGAAAACAACCCTGAATTGTATCCATCTTTTAAAGTAGAAAATAATATTCTATACAAACATATTCTTTCTGATAATCCACTTGCAGAAACTTATACTGACTGGAAAATCGTTGTTCCAGCTCCAAATAGATCTAAATTGCTCAAAATGTATCATGATGATCCTACTTCTGGTCATTTAGGAGTATTTAAAACACTATCTCGCATATCAGCTATTTATTATTGGCCTAAAATGAAGCAATCTGTTCAGTTCTATGTACACTCTTGCAAAGTTTGCTCACAATGCAAACCTAGTAATTTACCTCAAGCTGGTTTAATGGGTAAATATAGAGACATCAAGTATCCATTTCAAATGATTTCAGCAGATCTTTTAGGACCATATCCTCGTTCTAAAAAAGGAAATCGTTTTCTTTTAGTAGTTTGTGACTGGTTCACTAAACTTGTACTAGTTCATCCAATGCCTAAGGCAACTTCAAGCTCAATTGTAAAATTTTTAGAAAATCAAGTTTTCCTTATATTTGGAGTTCCTCAAATCATCGTTGTAGATAATGGTCCACAGTTCATTTCTAAAGAATTTAAAGCGCTTGCAGATTCATATAAAGTGCAGAAGATCTGGTATGCAGCAAGATACACCCCTCAGGTAAATCCTACTGAGCGAGTTAACAGAACCATCGTTACTGCAATTAGGTCCTATATCAAAGACTCTCATAAAACTTGGGATGAGTCTATTCATCAAATAGCTCAAGCAATCAGACTTGCTAAACATGAAGTCACAGGATACTCGCCCAGCTTTCTAAATTTTTACAGAAATGTACCAGTTGATGGGTCATTCTATGGAAAGATTGCACCTGTTGCCAATAATCCAGTCAATATCGACCAGAACGTCATAGATCCAAATTTTGTTCAGCAAATTCCAGAATTTTACCTTAAAGTCCAGCACAGAATGCGGCATTCCTACGAACTTAATAGAAATAGGTATAATCTGCGTAGACGACATCTGCAATTTAATAAAGGTGATAGAGTTCTCAAACGCAATTTCTTTCAATCAAGTGCTGCAGACAACTTTTGTGCCAAACTAAGTCCAAAATTCCTTCCTTGTATTATTCATATAGTAAAATCTCCGTTAGTATACACATTGAAAGATCTCCATGGTAATATCTTGGGAGATTTTCATGTTAAAGACTTGAAACCTGATAATACGTTGAATGTTGATCATGGCAATGGTATTGATGTTTTGCGTAATGATGTAATGAGTGAGAGTTCTGATTCGGACAGCGATTAACTTTTGCTTTTGTGTATTATTATGCTTTATATACTCTCATATTCTAAAATTCAGATAAATTATTCTTGCTTAATCATTATCATTTGTAATAATACTTATAGTTCCGCTCAATCGAAGGGGGCGAGTTTTTCGATCTGTACATTGGAGCAAGTAGGTTTTCCTATATTTATTTCCTAGTACAGATGCGAACGGAGAAGAATTTCCTTTGATAATGATTAAACTTATTTGCTGTAAGAGGCAGCTGAATGTTTACTTTGGACATTTAACATCGTTGATCATTCAACCTTTTGAAATATTATAACCAGTCCAGTACTCATATTTCCGCTCAATCGAAGGGGGCGAGTTTTTCGATCTGTACGTTGGAGCGAGTAGGTTTTCCTATATTTATTTCCTAGTACAGATGCGAACGGAGAAGAATTTCCTTTGATAATGAATAAACTTATTTGCTGTAAGAGGCAGCTGAATGTTTACTTTGGACATTTAACATCGTTGATCCTTCAACCTTTTGAAATATTACAATCAGTCCAATACTCATATTTCCGCTCAATCGAAGGGGGCGAGTTTTTCGATCTGTACATTGGAGCGAGTAGGTTTTCCTATATTTATTTCCTAGTACAGATGCGAACGGAGAAGAATTTCCTTTGATAATGAATAAACTTATTTGCTGTAAGAGGCAGCTGAATGTTTACTTTGGACATTAGTCATCGTTGTTCTTTCAACCTTTTGAACCATCACGTCAGTCCACCATTTACAGAATTTACAAGTCATAATTATTTTTCTGATTCCAATTTAATGTGTATACTTCATCTTTTGAATATTTCATTTTTCTGAGTGTACTCAAAATTTAAATTGCATTCCCGATCTAAATCATGTGACAAATATTGTGTATAATATTTTATAATGTTTTTATGCGTATATTTTCTGAATTTCCTTTACATACTTACGTACTTCTATTTTTGAAGTCTATTACTTTTGAAGTTTTTGATAGTATCCTCTTTTTGAATTCATTATAACTTTCTTCGAGAGCACAGACTTACATTGATTTTTGGTTCAAACTTTTGATGTTTGTTTACATATTTTTGAGTGGTTTTGAACTTTGACAGTATTTTGTAGTCTGGATAGTTACATAGATTCGTTGCGATGTATGCCTTGAGGGTCTTGTACTATCCACAGTTTCTTTAATTGAAAGTGTTTTCTTCATATGCATTTTATTTTCTTCTTGAGACTTGTCATATATGCTTTCCGCCTAGTTGCAAATCTGTGCGTATTGATAAACTCTTGAAATCTCTGGCGTATAAGTAAAACTCACTTTTGATATAGTTATTTATGTCTCAGTTCAATTCAATCAGTTCAATTTGATTTGAAGTAATTGTCAATTCCTTCTTGAGATTTTTCATATATGCTTTAAGCCTTTGTGCACATTTGTGCGTATTGCTAAGTCTTGAGCTTGGTTGCGACATTGCTTTCATGTTTCGCTATAGATTTTGAAATATCTGGTGATTTTGCTTTTGCATTATTGCATTTGTTTTGATAGTCTGCTCTCATTTTTTTTTCTCGACTTCTTATTTCTTTCAATTTCTGTCTTACTTGAAGTAATCGCCAATTCTTATAAATTCAGTATAGTTATTATTTTTTCATACTTTACACTGGTAAATTATTATAGTTTTTCTAATCTTGTAATATTTAATATTTGAACTTAACTTTCATTTTACAATGTTATGGTTATTCTCAGTGTAGACTTTGAAGTGCGCTGATGATATCAGTGATCTACATGAGAATATTCCATAGACTATAGACATTCTTGTCTAGGGCTTTGGAATGCACCTATGGTGACCCTAGAAAGTTGTCTTTCTCTCATATTTTTGCTTTAAATCAAAATTCGAATTCTTACCTATCATATTTATTTCTATTTCTTGTTCACTAGATTTTTTTTATAACTCCAATTTTGCACCTACATATATCGTAGTCTTTTGCATACAATTTTTGCTTGCGGCATTACTCTCATGTATCATGATTTAATAAAATATCTTGTGATTTTCGTTCCGCTATTTTGCATTTTACATATGCTCACTTCGTTTCTCATTTATTACTCATGAAACTTTTAATATTTTGCTTACTTTTAAATTTTTTTGAGAACCCTTTATAAAATCATGCTCATATAGCTTTAATATTTCCTTTCACTTTATGATTTTAACACTATTAGATTTACAGTTGCACTTGTGTTGCACTTAGTTTTTTTGGAAATTTATTTTGTTCTTTTCTATATTGTACTTCAAATTTTTTTTTGGTCTGGTTCTTATGTTGTCACATGACCCGAAAATTTTGATTGAACTTACTCTTGAATTCTAGTTCATTGATTGAACTTAAGCTATATTTTGACTTTGAAAATCTTACTTCAATATTTCATGAATGTCTCTTATATACTTTAATTCTCTGAAACTATTTTGAATTATTTTGTAGTCTTACAGACTGCTGGCGCCCGACAATTTTTTTTTGGAATCAGAACTGCACTTACTTAACATCTTTTTTGATTAAAATACCTTCATGATCAAGTTTTCATTGGTTTAGTACTTGTAAATTGTTTTGTTATATGACTTGAATTCCTAATGGAATTTGTTAATTTCTTTTGATTTTCATGTTTTGAAAAAAAAGTAATGCACAGTTTTTTATATTGGATATTGGTTTAACATATCACTGTAGATGATATTCTTTTTGGGTTTGGAGTATTGCGAGATAATCTGGCAATTGTTTTGAGAAAGATTATTATTATTTTTTTTAGTACCTCTTATGGTTTAGGTACTTACTTAGTTTTGAAGTTTATAGTAGTCAGTCGTGCATTTTGGATGCCATTGTGATTCGTGCTTGGACTACTGCTGAAACTTTTGGTCTATTATTTTTCTCGTCTTAGGTATGACGATGTTTTATGTTTTGGGTTTTTCATCATATGATGATAGTTTTTTTTAAGTGCAACTCACTGTACTTTTCAGCGAGTTGGTGCTATAACCATCCCTCTTGTTTGGTAGACTTGAGGCTATCCCTTTTTCTTCCAATTCTCTTCTAACATTTTTGTTTCTACCTTACTTTTACTACTTGTTATCTGGTCGAATGGTTGTACATTTGTCCTTCCGTGATAACTTTCAATTTCCTAGTAAAAAAAAAAAATTCTTAAATGCTTCTTCGATTTTTTTTTTTGGTTAAGTTGGGGCGAGTGTAACGGTTTCACCGTCCGATCGTATTTATTAAATCACTTCTCGATTATCATTTCATTAATCCCATCTCTAGCTTTTTTGCTTGGAAAATTTTCCGCTTGGAGCGCTTGATGCGGAGTTCCTGATCTGCGATCTTCCTCGCGCTTTTTTTTCACTTGAGCCGCCGATCGAACAACGGCTAGAAATTTCTTCTCTGTAGCACAAGGTTATATAGCACCATGTGCTAGAATTTTCTAGAATGTGTGTCCGTATAGGACAAAAATGATTGGGGCCACCCCCTTTCTCTTTCCCTTTCACTTTGCCTAGCCTTGGCCAATATTTTCACCCATGCATGTACCTTGGCAGCGCCATCGCCTTTAACTTCGCCTACAACTGGTTGTGAAGCCACTATATGGAGGTCACCCCTCATAACTGGGACCTCCCCTTCAAGCCCCTGGCCATCCTGGCTTCAGTCGAGTAAAAATGGACCAGCGAAAAGATAAGTCGATAGCGTTATAGCAGCGCCAAAGATGTAAAACTTATTTTGTTATTTTTGTAAAATTATAATGTAATGAAAATGCCTTTTTTTTGTTAAATAAAATCTGTTAAATTTTTGTGTTCTGTTTGTTCTTCTATCCTCTAGCCATACCATGGTCGACACACAGCTACACGCCTGTGGATGTCTTCATGCCACCGACTGAGCTACCGGAAGCTAATTGTAACCCCCTTTCTGTGATTGTGCAGAAAAGTTGGAATCTTCATTGCATTCCATCTTTTCTGGACTTTTTGCGGAAAGGAAGCGTTACATGCTGAACATAATCCTTTATGAACGGCGTTGCCATTTTTTATGACAAAAAGGACAGCGCTTGCATTTGTTGTTTATCAATGTGCGGGAAATAAACAGTCAATGAGCTTATCGTCTTAGCAATAACTTGGTGGCGGATTTTTATTTTGATTTATGTGAAAAACAAAAAAGTTTACATCATATTAAAGTACAAAATATTTAGGTTTTCAGAGAAGTACTAAATATGTTTGACGAGAAAGAGAATGAATAACAATTTTTCCTGCGGAGGTCAGAGACGTGACGCGACGATAGATGATTCATTTTTACGGAAACATCTGAAATAACTGTTAACGATATGAAAGCGCTTAAAACCACAGTTGCTTATCTACGAAGAAATACGACTTTTAGTAGGCTGTTACAGATCGAATACTTTGCAAAGAAGAATTAAAGTTATTGGAAATAATAGACGCAGACTTGAATGAATGAATCTTGAATTTTAGAGGCATCCCGGCCACCATAAGGAGCCAGTGCATAGGCCGCTTAAGCGGGCCCTTATGCACCTCTACAATACTTAAATCACAAGCCTCGCCCTTTTAGCGAAGTTGAGAATCGCCTTGAGTCCAAGCTCCTTTACGTCCTGAGGGTCCAAAGTAATGGACCCCAGTATAGTCTGCCTATAGTAGCTAAGAGCTTCACAGCGACACAAAACGTGCGCCGAGGTCTCTTCCTCTACTCCGCAGCGTTCGCATAAGGGATCCTCAGCCACCCCCATCACGTGCAGGTGCCGCCTTAACGTGTTATGGCCAGACAACAGTCCCACCAGCAACCTTAGGTTGGCTCTACCCAGAGATAGGCAGAAGCGTCCATCCTTAGCACTGGGCCCTTCAATGAGCTCTCGTGCCTGGCGGAGATGTCTAGAGATACTTCTCCATTTCTGAGAGTGTTGTCTTGCAACCCACGTCTCCATTTTCCTCCTAGCTTTATGCGCGGTTACTCCTAGAGCTGGCTCAGGACCAACGAGCTTGCTGGCTGATCCTGTTTTCGCCAGAGTGTCCGCCGTCTCATTGCCCCTTATCCCAGCGTGCCCCGGTACCCATATTAACGATACCGGATGCCTCGCTGCGAGGCAATCCAGAGCCTCCCTGCATTGCAATACAAGACTCGAAGTAATCTTACATGCACTTAGTGCTTTCATTGCAGCCTGGCTGTCGGATAAGATTGTTATTCTTCTCCTAGGCCCACCCTCCTCCAGAATGTGAGATACACAAGCCAGAATCGCAAAGATTTCCGCCTGGAAAATGGTGGTGTACTCACCGAGAGGCAGAGATAGCCTAGTTCTAGGTCCAGAGACCCCAGCACCTGAGCCCTCTTCGGTGACCGAGCCGTCCGTGTACCAGACCTGCCCGCTCACTTCGGAGAGTCCTCGGCTACCGGCGTCCCACTCCTCCCTCGTTGGGTACTCCACAATGAACTTGCGGTTGAAGCGATATTTAGGGGTAATACGATCACCCCTGCTTAGAAGGACGGGGTCCTCCCTATCTAATTCGACTAATATGGCAGTATGCCCCTTGACCGGATTCAAGAAAGCCCAGCTGCCCTGACTCCACAGTCGATGAGCGACTACTCTCGCTTCACCGCGGATCACCAGATCCAACGGTGGGAGATCCAACAGAGCTTCCATTGCACTCAATGGCGTTGTTCGCACTGCGCTTGTAATGCTAATACAGGCCAAACGCTGAATTTTATTGAGTTTGGCCTTAGTTGACTCAGTTCTAATGCAAGGCCACCAGACCAGGGAGCCGTACAAGAGAGATGGACGTACTATCGTCGTGTAGAGCCAGTATACCACTTTGGGTTTAAGCCCCCACCTTACACCGACAACACGTCTACAAGCCCACATCGAATTGCGAGCCTTGCTAACCTTGTGTTCCACATGCTCTCTCCAGTTCAGTTTGCAGTCCAGGATAATTCCCAGATATTTCACTGACTGGGACAAAACTAATCTAGTCCCAAAGAAGGTAGGCATGACCAGTCCGTCAAGCCTTCTTCTCCTAGTGAATAGGATCAGCTCGGTCTTTTCAGCATTAACAGAAAGATCGACTTCCCTACACCACGATTCCACGGAGCGCAGAGCGCCCTGCATAATTTCCGAGACTGTTCTACAGAAACGCCCCCTAACCACTATGCTTACGTCATCAGCATAGGCTTGCACGTAGACACCCATACTGTTGAGCCTAACGAGCAGTTCGTTCACCACGATACACCACAGTAGGGGTGACAGAACTCCACCCTGAGGGCAGCCTCTAGCTACGTTCACGCTGCAGCTTACGTTATTCAGCATAGCTGTTGTTACCCGACCCTCCAGAGTAGAGAGGACCCAATCTATTAGGATTGATCCAACCCCGTGTCTAACCAAGGCCTGTCTGATAGAGTCGGTTGTGGTGCAATTAAATGCACCTTCAATATCTAAGAAGGCCACGAGTGCCACTTCTCGCTGATCTAGAGTCTTCTCCAGCCTCCCAACCAGATTGTGTAAGGCCAGATCAGTCGATTTTCCAGCTTGGTATGCAAACTGATTTGCATGAATGACACACCTTTCCAGTGGGCCATCCCTTAGGTATCTATCAACTATCCTTTCCAGGGTCTTAAGCACAAAAGATGAAAGAGTAATCGGTCGAAAATCCTTCGGGCCAGTATATCTATCTCTGCCCGGTTTAGGAATGAATACCACTTTAGCCTGCCGCCAACTTCTAGGTGTGAAGCCCGTGGCCACACATGCTCGAAACACATTCAACAGGTAAGGAACAACCGAAATCCGTCCCTGCTGTAACATGGCCGGAAATACGCCGTCCAGACCTGGACTTTTGTATGGGGCAAACGAATCTACTGCCCATACCGTCCTTTCGAAGGTGACAATCTCCCTTGCCGTGCGCCAGTCCTCCCTTGAGGGCCTGCGCAACTGCATGCACTCTGTGATTGATCGCGCTACTGTGGAACCGGGAAAGTGCGTATCCATCAGAAGCCTCAGAGTATCTTCCTCGGAAGTAGTGTTCCCTCCCGAGGGATCATGCAGAGATCCCAATCTTGCTTTATTGTCTTTGCATAGGACTCTGTGTATTCTTGCAGTAGCAGGAATGTCATTTATGGACTGACAGAAGTGCCTCCAGGATTCTCTGGAGGCCCTTCTAATCTCCTTTTTGTACTCCTGCAATGCCTTTTTGTATTCTTCCCATAGAGGAGAACCTCTCCTGTGCTTAACTCTGCTAAGAAGTTTGTGCACCGCTCGTTTTCTATCCTCTAAATCTTTGGTCCAGAAGGTTGCCTTGCCCTTACCTTGTACTTTGCGTAACGGGCAGTTTTCCTCATATGCGGCCGTCAAGTCCCTGCTCAGAGACTCGACAGCTGCTTCTATGTCAGAGCCCCTGCCAAGCCTGTATGGGACCGCTCCAAGCTTACTGTCAATGTCTGCCCTAAAGGACCCCCATCTAGTATGCCTGGGATTCCGAGCATATTTATCCGGAATCTCTCCATCAGTCTTGAACAGTATATACCTGTGATCCGATAGAGAGGGTGTTAGAGACACTTTCCAGTCCCTGATGTCCTGAGCTAAGTTAAGCGTGCTCAGTGTTACGTCGATAACCTCTTCTCTTACACTATTGCTGAAAGTGGGCATGTTACCGACATTCAGAACCTCAAGGTTCGATGCCCCAAGAAACTCCATCAGGTCTTCGCCTCGTCTGTTGGTGTTCGAGCTGCCCCACGCAACGTGATGGGCATTACTGTCGCATCCAATCACAAGGTCGAGTCCAGAATCCCTACAGAATGCGACAAGGTCCCCCATTTCCTTAGACGGAGGAGGGTCTCTTGAATCGTAAGGAAGGTAAGCCGAACAGACAACCAAGTCCCTGTCACTGCCTTCCTTCTTATATCTAATTCTGACTGCAACTAAGTCTCTAAATGTAAATTCTTTAAGTTGCCATGAGTTGACGGAAGTCATTACGCAAGCTCTGGGCTTAGTGTCCGGAGTATCGCTAAAAAGCGTATAGCCCGGTATACTAAGCCCGTTTACTGAACCGTTTCTCAGCCAGGGTTCCTGGATGAGAGCCACGTCATGTCGGCCTCGAGTGATCTCCTGAGTAAGGGCCCTCGAAGCCGCTATGCAGTGTTGTAAGTTAATTTGGATGAAATTAAAACTTACCATGGATGTTGAGAGGCCCTTCCTACACCTTCTCGAATGACGGTATGTAACCCCTATTCGGGCGTACCGCCGTCGCCGCCGCAGTCATCGCTGCCACAGTCGCCTTCATCTCCGCTTCCACGGAGGAGTTCTCGGACTCGGTTCAGGATTCCATCCTCGTCCGAGTCGCTATCGTTTTCCTCTGGGACCAGATCCATCGCAGGGTCCGCCACGATGTTTTCTGCGGATATCCCGCTTGGACCCGCCGCCTCCACGTCCGTAGCCTCCGGTGGCTCCAGCGAGAGCTGACCCGGCCGACCCATCCCCTGTGAAGGAGCCTGGTCTACCGCCACAGGTCCCGTCGGTCTGGGCTGGTCCGACTCCTGGTTTGGAGCCAGGCCAGTTCCAGCAGGTGTCGCTCCACTGCTCTTCTTCTTGCTCAGGAGTGTAAACACCCCCGAACTTCCACCGCAACACAGCCTGTTGCCGTTACCTACAATGACCTTCCAGCTTATGGAATCAACTGAGAGGACAAGTCGGACACCTATCGGCTCTTCCTTCCTCTCAAGTATCCTCCACGCGCTGGGAAAAGTCCCAGGATTGTGTCTCCTGAGTCTCCTCGTGATGACCCCGTTGTCCAGGTTGGGACCCGGAAACCAGGCCATCACGCGGTGGTATATGGGAAGGTCTCCAAAGCTCATCGTAATGAGCCTTGCGCCTTCCCACGGCCGCAGATCCCCCACGTGGGCCTCCAACCATGCCCTAGAGGATTCGTCCTCGCAGACAAAGATGGCTGCCCCTCGAGAGAGGTAGCAGTCAATGTACCTGGGAAGGGTCACCTCATCTGGGATCCCATCTATCAGCACACTGACCGCCTCCTGGACCTGCTGCACCTGTACATTAGTAAGTTGAGTCCCAGGATAACCGTCGGACACGACGGCCACCCTGAGACCCGCTTGGGACGCTCGCGCATAACTAATTTGCGCATGCGTCGCAATGCGAGGCTTCTTCCGCGAGGATGCGCCCTCCGGTGTCCCACCGGCAGACCTCTGCCGCTTCCCGTCACCGGGCCGCTTTAGGGTCTCCGCTGACACACCGGATTGCGCACCGTCTAGCCCAGATGGCGGTTGGGTCCGTCCAGCCGGGGTCCCAGAAATGGTGCCCCGACCTTCCGAGCCCTCCGTCATCTGCGCCTCTCTCCGCTTCCGAGCCCTTTTCCTTTCGGAACCTGGCCGAGACTTTTTCTTAATCTTTAGAGAGCCCACCCTTTCCGCTAGCTCTCTCGCTAAGCTTCTGACAGATTCCTCTGTCAGAGTACGATCAGGGTCCCCTGGTGAGGGGTCGCCTGGATGTTCGGGGTCCCCTGTAGGGGGGGCCTCGGGTTTTTTATTATTGTTTCCATCGTTTGGTTCCATAATGTTCCCACGAGTATAGGGGAAGTGGTGATCGACGTCCGCGGTGCCCCTACACGGACGCAAGGCTGGATACTCTGGGAGGTCGCCCGGTGTCCCAGAGGCTCCGTTTAAGACGGTGCATCCCCACCGCCACGCACCCCTCGGCACGGAATCGCTTAACACCTTGGGTTGGGTAACGTACCATTGCCCATGATGACCGTTGAGCTGCAGGCGTCCCAGATATACATCCGAGACACCTGTGGCTCAACGAATCATTCGATTGGCCGGGCTACCGGCTTTCCGGCGGGTCTCCTCAAAAACTAATCGAGGCGGTCCACCGCAAGACCGGCACCCCGTTGCCCCCCCTACACGGTCGCACACGGTTCAGCGCCCAAGGCCGCCCCGCAGAACGAACTCGAGGACGTACGGGTTGGATTTTGTAGAGGCGCAGACTTAGTATACATGTGAAAATTTGAAATGTATTCAATTATGTTTTTCTAACGACATGAAAATAAATCTAAATACCAATAAGTGTAAGGTTGTTAGTTATAGTAGGGAAAAACCCCTCATACTTTCAACTATAATATCCATAGTGTGTAGATGTGATACAATCAGATATTTGGGTGTTCTTTATGACCAAAGATTAATATTTGCTTCCCATATTTCTCAAAGAGTTTCAGAATCGCTTAAATCATATGGTTTCCTTATCAGAAATTGTAGGCAATTTCAGGACGTAGAAAACTTGAAAATGCGATTATTATTCGCAGCCCGTATTACCAAATGTATACAGGGTGTTTTCAAAGTTAAGTCATTCATTTTAACAGCTTGTAGAACTCGCCAGAAGAAGTTTTATATACCAAAAATCACCTATATAAAAGTTGCGTAACAAGAGAGTTAGTTTATTAAAAATTGTTAAAAAATCACCATCAAGTTAAAGAAATACGATTATTAATCTCAGCAAAGCACTACGTGCGCTGAGTCGATTAATAGAATTATGTTTGATCAACAAGTTCATTTGTCCAATAAAAATCATTGATGATGCTAACAGAGTTTTAATAAGACCCACAATCACAGGTCAAGCTGTTTAAGAAACTACCAATGTTGTCAGTCATATTTGTTCATAAAAAATGGCGCTAAGTAGTATGAGTCTATACTTCCTACACCTTTGTTGGAGGTTTCAAAGGAAAGGAATGAGTCAAATCGTGATTGGGTAGGTCCACTTAGGTACGATTGTAACGCTTCCTTTCCGCAAAAAGACCAGAAAAGATGGAATGCAATGAAGATTCCAACTTTTCTGCACAATCACAGAAAGGGGGTTACCATTAGCTTCCGGTAGCTCAGTCGGTGGCATGAAGACATCTACAGGCGTGTAGCTGTGTGTCGACCATGGCATGGCTAGAAGATAGAAGAACAAACAGAACACAAAAATTTAACAGATTTTATTTAACAAAAAAAAAGGCATTTTCATTACATTACAATTTTACAAAAATAACAAAATAAGTTTTACATCTTTGGCGCTGCTATAACGCTATCGACTTATCTTTCGCTGGTCCATTTTTACTCGACTGAGGCCAGGATGGCCAGAGGCTTGAAGGGGAGGTCCCAGTTATGAGGGGTGACCTCCATATAGTGGCTTCACAACCAGTTGTAGGCGAAGTTAAAGGCGATGGCGCTGCCAAGGTACATGCATGGGTGAAAATATTGGCCAAGGCTAGGCAAAGTGAAAGGGAAAGAGAAAGGGGGTGGCCCCAATCATTTTTGTCCTATACGGACACACATTCTAGAAAATTCTAGCACATGGTGCTATATAACCTTGTGCTACAGAGAAGAAATTTCTAGCCGTTGTTCGATCGGCGGCTCAAGTGAAAAAAAAGCGCGAGGAAGATCGCAGATCAGGAACTCCGCATCAAGCGCTCCAAGCGGAAAATTTTCCAAGCAAAAAAGCTAGAGATGGGATTAATGAAATGATAATCGAGAAGTATTTAATAAATACGATCGGACGGTGAAACCGTTGCACTCGCCCCAACTTAACCAAAAAAAAAAATCGAAGAAGCATTTAAGAATTTTTTTTTTTTTTACTAGGAAATTGAAAGTTATCACGGAAGGACAAATGTACAACCATTCGACCAGATAACAAGTAGTAAAAGTAAGGTAGAAACAAAAATGTTAGAAGAGAATTGGAAGAAAAAGGGATAGCCTCAAGTCTACCAAACAAGAGGGATGGTTATAGCACCAACTCGCTGAAAAGTACAGTGAAGTTGCACTTAAAAAAAAACTATCATCATATGATGAAAAACCCAAAACATAAAACATCGTCATACCTAAGACGAGAAAAATAATAAACCAAAAGTTTCAGCAGTAGTCCAAGCACGAATCACAATGGCATCCAAAATGCACGACTGACTACTAAAAAATTCAAGACTAAGTAAGTACCTAAACCATAAGAGGTATTAAAAAAATAATAATAATTTTTCTCAAAACAATAATTGCCAGATTATCTCGCAATACTCCAAACCCAAAAAGATTATGATCTACAGTGATATTTTAAACCAATATCCAATATAAAAAAAACTGTGCATTACTATTTTCAAAATATGAAAATCAAAAGAAATTAACAAATTCTATTAAGAATTCCAGTTATATAACAAAACAATTTACAAGTACTAAACCAATGAAAACTTGATCACGAAGGTATTTTAATCAAAAAAAATGTTAACTAAGTGCAGTTCTGATTCCACAAAAAAAATTGTCGGGCGCCAGCAGTCTGTAAGACTACAAAATAATTCAAAATATTTTCAGAGAATTAAAGTATATAAGGGACATTCATGAAATATTGAAGTAAGATTTTGAAAGTCAAAATATAACTTAAGTTCAATCAATGAACTAAAATTCAAGAGTAAGTTCAATTAAGATTATCGGGTCATGTGACAACATAAGAACCAGACCAAAAAAAAAATTCTGAAGTTCAATATAGAAAAGAGCAAAATAAATTTCCAAAAAAACTAAGTGCAACACAGGTGCAACTGCAAATCTAATAGTATTAAAATCATAAAGTGAAAGGAAATATCAAAGCTATATGAGCATGATTTTCTAAAGAATTCTCAAAAAAATACAAAAGTAAGCAAAATATTAAAAGTTTCATGAGTAATGAATGAGAAACGAAGTGAGCATATGTAAAATGCAAAAAAGCGAAACGAAAATCACAAGATATTTTAGTAAATCATGATACATGAGAGTAATGCCGCAAGCAAAAATTGTATGCAAAAGTCTACGATATATGTAGGTGCAAAATTGGAGTTATAAAAAAAAATCTAGTGAACAAGAAATAGAAATAAATATGATAGGTAAGAATTCGAATTTTGATTTAAAGCAAAAATATGAGAGAAAGACAACTTTCTAGGGTCACCATAGGTGCATTCCAAAGCCCTAGACAAGAATGTCTATAGTCTATGGAATATTCTCATGTAGATCACTGATATCATCAGCGCACTTCAAAGTCTACACTGAGAATAACCATAACATTGTAAAATGAAAGTTAAGTTCAAATATGAAATATTACAAGATTAGAAAAACTATAATAATTTACCAGTGTAAAGTATGAAAAGAGAATTACTATACTGAATCTATAAGAATTGGCGATTACTTCAAGTCAAGACAGAAATTGAAAGAAATAAGAAGCCGGAAAAAAGATTATGAGAGCAGACTATTAAAACAAATGCAATAATGCAAAAGCAAAATCACCAGATATTTCAAAATCTATAGCGAAACATGAAAGCAATGTCGCAACCAAGCTCAAGACTTAGCAATACGCACAAATGTGCACAAAGGCTGAAAGCATATATGAAAAATCTCAAGAAGGAATTGACAATTACTTCAAATCAAATTGAACTGATTGAATTGAACTGAGACATAAATAACTATATCAAAAGTGAGTTTTACTTATACGCCAGAGGTTTCAAGAGTTTATCAATACGCACAGATTTGCAACTAGGCGGAAAGCATATATGACAAGTCTCAAGAAGAAAATAAAATGCATATGAAGAAAACACTTTCAATTAAAGAAACTGTGGATAGTACAAGACCCTCAAGGCATACATCGCAACGAATCTATGTAACTATCCAGACTACAAAATACTGTCAAAGTTCAAAACTACTCAAAAATATGTAAACAAACATCAAAAGTTTGAACCAAAAATCAATGTAAGTCTGTGCTCTCGAAGAAAGTTATAATGAATTCAAAAAGAGGATACTATCAAAAACTTCAAAAGTAATAGACTTCAAAAATAGAAGTACGTAAGTATGTAAAGGAAATTCAGAAAATATACGCATAAAAACATTATAAAATATTATACACAGTATTTGTCACATGATTTAGATCGGGAATGCAATTTAAATTTTGAGTACACTCAGAAAAATGAAATATTCAAAAGATGAAGTATACACATCAAATTGGAATCAGAAAAATAATGATTACTTGTAAATTTTGTACATGGTGGACTGACGTAATGGTTCAAAAGGTTGAAAGAACAACGATGACTAATGTCCAAAGTAAACATTCACCTGCCTTTTACAGGAAATTAGCTTAACAATTATCAAAGGAAATTCTTGTCCGTTCGCATCTGTACTTGGAAATAAATATAGGAAAATCTACTCGCTCCAATGTACAGATCGAAAAACTCGCCCCCTTCGATTGAGCGGAAATATGAGTATTATTACAAATGATAATGATTAAGCAAGAATAATTTATCTGAATTTTAGAATATGAGAGTATATAAAGCATAATAATACACAAAAGCAAAAGTTAATCGCTGTCCGAATCAGAACTCTCACTCATTACATCATTACGCAAAACATCAATACCATTGCCATGATCAACATTCAACGTATTATCAGGTTTCAAGTCTTTAACATGAAAATCTCCCAAGATATTACCATGGAGATCTTTCAATGTGTATACTAACGGAGATTTTACTATATGAATAATACAAGGAAGGAATTTTGGACTTAGTTTGGCACAAAAGTTGTCTGCAGCACTTGATTGAAAGAAATTGCGTTTGAGAACTCTATCACCTTTATTAAATTGCAGATGTCGTCTACGCAGATTATACCTATTTCTATTAAGTTCGTAGGAATGCCGCATTCTGTGCTGGACTTTAAGGTAAAATTCTGGAATTTGCTGAACAAAATTTGGATCTATGATGTTCTGGTCGATATTGACTGGATTATTGGCAACAGGTGCAATCTTTCCATAGAATGACCCATCAACTGGTACATTTCTGTAAAAATTTAGAAAGCTGGGCGAGTATCCTGTGACTTCATGTTTAGCAAGTCTGATTGCTTGAGCTATTTGATGAATAGACTCATCCCAAGTTTTATGAGAGTCTTTGATATAGGACCTAATTGCAGTAACGATGGTTCTGTTAACTCGCTCAGTAGGATTTACCTGAGGGGTGTATCTTGCTGAATACCAGATCTTCTGCACTTTATATGAATCTGCAAGCGCTTTAAATTCTTTAGAAATGAACTGTGGACCATTATCTACAACGATGATTTGAGGAACTCCAAATATGAGGAAAACTTGATTTTCTAAAAATTTTACAATAGAGCTTGAAGTTGCCTTAGGCATTGGATGAACTAGTACAAGTTTAGCGAACCAGTCACAAACTACTAAAAGAAAACGATTTCCTTTTTTAGAACGAGGATATGGTCCTAAAAGATCTGCTGAAATCATTTGAAATGGATACTTGATGTCTCTATATTTACCCATTAAACCAGCTTGAGGTAAATTACTAGGTTTGCATTGTGAGCAAACTTTGCAAGAGTGTACATAGAACTGAACAGATTGCTTCATTTTAGGCCAATAATAAATAGCTGATATGCGAGATAGTGTTTTAAATACTCCTAAATGACCAGAAGTAGGATCATCATGATACATTTTGAGCAATTTAGATCTATTTGGAGCTGGAACAACGATTTTCCAGTCAGTATAAGTTTCTGCAAGTGGATTATCAGAAAGAATATGTTTGTATAGAATATTATTTTCTACTTTAAAAGATGGATACAATTCAGGGTTGTTTTCAACCTTACGTATCATTTTACGATACCACTTGTCAGGAGATAATTCCGCAAGATCTAAAACTGACACATTAACCTCATTTGCAATGCAAACGCGAAAGAGCATCTGCTACAGGTATATCTTTGCCTTTACGATGAATAATTTTAAAATCATAAGGGGAGAGACGACATAACCATCTGCATAGTCTAGGTGAAGGTGTTTTTTGAGATCTCAACCACTGCAAACTTGAATGATCAGAAATAACGAAAAAATGTGTGTGCTCTATGTAACAACGGAAATGTGCAATACTAAGAATGACTGCAAGCAGTTCTTTTTCAGTTGTAGAGTATTTTCTTTGGCACTTGTTGAGAGATTTACTGAAATAAGCTATGGGATGTTCCAAACCATTTTCTTCTTGATAAAGAGTGCCTCCCACACCAGTATTTGAGCTGTCACAACAAATATAGAAGGGCTTGGAGAAGTCTGGACTAGCAAGAATTGGAGCGCTGGTTAGCAAATTCTTAATTTCCTTAAAAGCATTGTCAGCATCAGGAGTCCAAGTGATAGGTTCACCCTTCTTCCGATTTTTAAGCAAGTCTGAAATTGGAGAACATACACCACTAAAATTGTTAAGGAAACGACGATAATATCCAAACATTCCAATCAACCTTCGAATCTGAGTAGTATTAGTTGGTTGAGGATATGATAAGAGTGCAGATACTTTTTCGGGGTTTGTTCTAAGTCCTTTCTCATCAACAACATAGCCTAAGAAAGTCAAAGATGAGCGAGCAAAATGACATTTATCAAAATTTACAGTCAAGTTAGCATCTTTCAATCGATTATAAACTTCTTTCAGTATCCTTAGGTGAGTTTCAAAATCAGGAGTTGCCACAATTATATCATCCAGATAATAAAAAACATATGGTTCCAGATCAGGACCGATAACCATGTCTAATAATCGACACATTGCACTTGAACTATTAGAAAGGCCAAAAGGAAGTCTTCGAAAGCAATACATTCTTTTACCACGAACTATGAAAGCTGTTTTTAATTTAGATTCTTCATCAAGTGGAATCTGGAAAAATGCTGATTTTAAATCAATGGATGATAGATATCGGGCATCTCTGATTTTAGAAATTACAGAGTCTATTAAAGGAGGAGGATACGCGTCAGGAATTGTTACTGAATTTAGTTTTCTACCATCAAAACAAACTCTATATGAACCGTCTTTCTTGGAAACCAGCCAGAGCGCTGAACACCAGGCACTGCTGCAAGGTTCTATAATACCCATGTCCAACATTTCATCAACTTGCTTAATAAGAGCTTTTTCCATTACATGAGAAAGCGGATATTGTCTTTGCCTGATGGGCTTTGCATCACCTGTGTCAATGTGATGTGTATATAAAAGTGTACAACCAATAATGTCAGTAGGTGCAATGCTATTAAAAAGTTCAACAATTTCAAATAATTGTTCCTTTTCCATATTAGATAGCTTCTCCACACCTTGAATACAATTTACAGCACAAGATTGATATGAAAAAGTATGAAAATCAAGGTTGAAATTGAATTTTAGGATGAAATCCATGCCTAAAAGTAATGTGTGTGTAATGGAAGGAACTATTATGAATTTAATAACATGAACTTTGCCATTAAAACCTACTGGCAGCAAAGCAAAACCTAAAGTATTCTGCATCTGGCCATCAGCAGTTGTTATTTGCAAGGTACTACTGTAATCGATGTTGAGATTTAATTTACGTAATAAGTATAAGCCAGATGAACCTAGAATGTTGGCATTGCTTCCAGTATCAAGCAAAGCTAAAATGTTTTCATCACCAATGGATATTGAAAGATGTGGACGATTGTCATTTGGTTTTTGAATAAATGGTTCTGAATGATCATTTGATGGCATACCTGCAAGTTGTGAATGATTAATGTCAAAATCGGGATTAATTGCTGAAGGTTGTCTTAACTTGGCTATTTGTTGGACTTCAGAATGAGACCTGGAGTTGCTTTGCCCTTTACGTCTATGACTCCTCGAGTCTGGGCGAAAGAAGTTCCGGGAGTCGGATTGGAAACTTCTTGCCTCACGTTTTTTTGAACAGGAAGGACAATTAGAGCGTGTGACATTTTTCATACCACAGGTATAGCAATAAACAGCCTTAGGAGCTCTACAGTCTCGAACAGAATGTCCTAGTTTCTCGCAGTTCCAACATACAGGAGCTTTTCTGTGAGATGATGGAGTACTATCAGAAGTAACCAAGCTGGAAGTGGAAAGTCTATTGTGGGGTTGACAAGTCAAGAAGGAATCCTCTAATTTCCTACAAAGTGATGTTAGTTCAGGAAAAGTGGAAATTTCATGAAGAGCAAGTGACTTTATGAAGTCAGGCAATAAATTTCTACGGACAATATTGACCATGTCCCTTTCTGTAAATGTATTGTAGGTTAATCTATTGAATTGAGATTCCATGAACGAAATGAATATCGTAACATGTTCATGCTGACCTTGTTTGCGTCTACGAATCTCATCAATTAGGTTCATATCATAATTGTCACGCAGGAAAGCATCCTTGAGTTGTTTAATCAAGTCCTGCCAATCATGAAAGCTATTTCTTAGATGGCCATTATGCCACCATGTCCAGGCTACATCTTCAAAGAGATCACCTGCAGATGCAAAGAGATCCATCTCATTGCAACCACGGGAAGACATTAGAGATTCGACAATTTCTAGAAATTCAATAACTGAGCTATTTCCAGAAAATTTTTTGATTCCCCATTTGAAAACTGGTATCTTTTTATGTGGAGCAAAATTTATAGGAGAGAGTGGCTGTGAATGTACTGGAGGAAATACTTGAGGATTAGCAACAGTCACAGGCGGATTTGATGCTAATGGAATAGGACGAGATGAGACTGATGGAGGAGATGATTGAGCAGATGGCATCTCAAGCTTCTCTAAAAGATCCGATTCACACACAACAAGTTGTGTCTTTAATCTAGATTTTGTACTTATCTCCTCATCACAAGTAGGAGACATTCGATCTATCCTACCAGACAGATGCAATAAGCGCACACAAATTCTGCGATGTTCAACAGAATCAAATGCACCAGTAAATCTAGAGATCATCTCAGTGAGTTTATTGAATGAGAGTCTTATCTCAGTCTCATCCTCATCAAAAGGAATAGTCACAGAAGTTTCTGAGAAACTACGCCCTTGAAATTCCTGTGCTAATAAGCCACGTAAAACTTTACGTTTATCCTCCACGGTATTAGGGACTTCCAAACCTCTGATATGAATCTCGTAGTGGAGTTCATGACTTAATAAGTCATTTGGGCTTAGTCTAGACTGAACCATGATTGAGAAATAAACCTCAAAGAAACACTTGAAAGAAAAAAATTAAAGTTAAAAACCTGAATACGTCAAGAAATGACAAGGATCTAAAACACTATAAAAAACTAACAATACAAACAAAAAGTTTTAATACAAAAACAGGAGCAGCCGAATCTTAAAAAAATTATTTTATATCTCACATACATTAAAAGACTACAGAGACGTTCAAGTCCTGTTAATCCAATGGAAAATCAGACACTAATGTTCTAATTTCCCCCAAAGAATATGCCAGATAAAACTATAAAACATTAAAATTATGAAAACTTTTGCTCCAAACAAGAGACAAAATTACTACAATAGTTACTGAGGAACGTATACTATTTCAACAAGTTGAAGTTTAATTATCATAAATGAGTATGTGTGTCTTTGTATAGGTAAAAATGATTTAGGAGTCACCCCCTCATTGAAAAGTAGCAAAAATATAGTCAAGAAAAACATCATTTGTTTCTTGAAAAAAAAGAAAGGTAAGTATCAAAGTACTATGTCCAAGTGTCAATACTTGAAAAAAAGTAAACCGCCAAAATATACGAAAAATTATGAATATCAATTTACATATAATTCAGAAAAATGGATAAATCGCAAAATGATTTACTCCAGATAACTCTAGTCAGTAGATTATTGCCATCAGAATGAAAACAAATGATCAAAAGTTCAAGTACAGTCAAAAATTCAAAAAGTAAATACATTTGGGGAAGGCAAAAATAATTTTGAAAGTAAATTTCCTACGTACCAAACATCATGAGAGCTATATCAGTACACCAGAGATCCAACAATTAGGCTATATATGCGTACATGAAAAGTCTCAAGAAATCAAAAAACTGCACATGAAGAAATACTTTCAAAAACTAAGAGGTTAGTGATCAAAAATGAAAAGCATATAAGAATATGTAAACTATCAACAACAATAGTCACAACCTCAATCAAAAGTTTGATGATATTCGACAAAAATGCTGGGAAACCTAAAGTCCCCAGACTATCAATATTCAACAACAAAAAAATATCAAAATATCATCAATCTCAAAAGTACAATGAGAAAAAAGTTATAACTGTCCCCAGCAGTAAATAAAAACTGTAGTAGTATGTGAGAAAAAAAATTCTGGCAATGATCTCGCTGACTACTAAACAAGACAATTTAAAAGTTAATAGTATGCCTATGAAATAAACAGGTGGAAAAATTTTAATCTTTTGATAAAAATTTTAAACATTAAGCAAAAAGTAAGGATGATTAAGGAATTAGAAATTTGAGTACCAAAAGCAATTAAAAATAGAAATGCTGCCAAAGATTGTAAAGAATTTTGAAAACTATGTTCTGTCTGCCAATCTTCCACTAGCAAACCACTTGTCGACAAAGCCAAACACCTATCGAAGCCCCACGTTGGGCGCCAATTTATGTAACGCTTCCTTTCCGCAAAAAGTCCAGAAAAGATGGAATGCAATGAAGATTCCAACTTTCTGCACAATCACAGAAAGGGGGTTACCATTAGCTTCCGGTAGCTCAGTCGGTGGCATGAAGACATCTACAGGCGTGTAGCTGTGTGTCGACCATGGCATGGCTAGAGGATAGAAGAACAAACAGAACACAAAAATTTAACAGATTTTATTTAACAAAAAAAAAGGCATTTTCATTACATTACAATTTTACAAAAATAACAAAATAAGTTTTACATCTTTGGCGCTGCTATAACGCTATCGACTTATCTTTCGCTGGTCCATTTTTACTCGACTGAGGCCAGGATGGCCAGAGGCTTGAAGGGGAGGTCCCAGTTATGAGGGGTGACCTCCATATAGTGGCTTCACAACCAGTTGTAGGCGAAGTTAAAGGCGATGGCGCTGCCAAGGTACATGCATGGGTGAAAATATTGGCCAAGGCTAGGCAAAGTGAAAGGGAAAGAGAAAGGGGGTGGCCCCAATCATTTTTGTCCTATACGGACACACATTCTAGAAAATTCTAGCACATGGTGCTATATAACCTTGTGCTACAGAGAAGAAATTTCTAGCCGTTGTTCGATCGGCGGCTCAAGTGAAAAAAAAGCGCGAGGAAGATCGCAGATCAGGAACTCCGCATCAAGCGCTCCAAGCGGAAAATTTTCCAAGCAAAAAAGCTAGAGATGGGATTAATGAAATGATAATCGAGAAGTATTTAATAAATACGATCGGACGGTGAAACCGTTACACGATGAATCTTCGACCTCTGCATATCAACCTTTATAAAATGAAAATCATATTTCTTTTTCCATCGCAGATATAGGGAAACCTGTGAGACCTATTATGGCTAACAGGTGCTTAATATTTCTGGGATCACCAGCTTCTTAATAATAGAAGGTGATTGACTGATACAAAAACATGCAACAATTTACAACTAATTACTGCATACAGCTTGCAACTTACAATGTTCAACCTCTCTAAACAATATTGAAAGTGGACAGGGATCTTTGAAAGGTTGAAACACTGTTCCAGCAATTTATATTTCTTTGCCCGTAGTTCCGCCGCCACTGAATCACTTTTCAAAATCTACTATACTACCTAAACCTATACGATGGAAGTATTGAAGTCGAGATAATATTCGAACTTAGGTTCATAAGTCTTCTATTGCTAAATATGTATATCAGCATTACGCAAATTCGTGTTGCTCATTTATGTCGGTTTGTCAATCCGTGTCTGTTGTATATCAATGTGTAATAAGTACCGAGTCAAACTACTTGATGAAATATTCAGAACCATCAAATACCGAGTAACACAAATTAAAGCTGAGGCGAACTGGGTGGATACGTTCAAGGATCATACAATTTTGAAAAGCATATGCGACATCGCGCCACTGTCGATAGAGGACTCAGCATCGCGCCGCTCACGGAATGGCAACGATTGCAAGTTATTGCGTATTATGAGCGCTCTCTATTTACGATTTACGGTGATCAGGGGTAAAAAATTAGACTGACCTATATCCTATAAACATTGCATTGTAGCAAGGTAAACAGATCCAAGCATATAATAAGCTTCAGAAAAACATATTTTGCTGTTCCAAAACATAGAAGGATTCGAATTGCCTTTTTCGGAATTGTACTGCTGTGAACAACATTTTGATGTGCTCAGGTATAGTTTTAGTCACCGTTCTTGGCGGTTACGTCATCAACGCCATATGAAATAAATAAACAGATCGAGTCTCTGTACTATGGGCGGATCCTAACCTTCAGCGCATCTGCTACTTTCTACAGTACAAGAACGTGGACAGATTTGATTATTGCCTTTACTTCAAGGTAATGTGAATATTGTTATAATTAGCATGTGGCTGGAAGTGGAATACCTACTCCTTGAACTCTGTTTTTGTCGATATGGTAGTGCATACGCGTGGCTCAGGAACCTTAAGACTTGAGCAAATGTCCAAAAAAGTATATAATGGAATATAAACATATCACGCTTTGAAATTATCAGCTGTATTGAGATGTGAAAAAATGGATTGCGGAGTCCAAGGTATATATAAGTATTATGATATGGCAGTGTATTTCTCGACAATTGACACATGACATTATTTCGAATAGTAGAAGACACCCAGTCAAGAAATATGTCAATTTTGGCTGCGACTGACTGCAATTTTGGCAACTATGCGATATTATACAATAACACGTCACAAACTAAAAAAAGAGGCGCGGTATGGGTCTCATTATACTTTGTCCATGTTTTTCCCGATGAACACGGTTCTGAAGCCAGAATTGGGGCAAGCGCAAGTTAAACTAGTAGTATGTTCGACCTTAGGAAACTTCCTACTTAATTGCTTGGTATGAGTAAAACCAACAGAAGGTTTATTTTTGCGGGTATATAATTTGATTGAGGAAAGGACTATGTCTGTATGCTTAATGACCGAATAATACCACAAATACTACATAATTAATGCATGACCACTTAATTGCAAGTAAAATGTACCAGTAGCATGATTGTCTATATGCCAGACGTAACAGTTCAGAAAAACTGTTGCGCTCTTTAGTGATAGTTCCTTTGCCTAAGAGATAATTCAAACACCACCTTTTTTCAACGGACAGCTAGTTAACTGAATTTAATTCCCCGAAGAATTTAGGTTACACCGGAGCAAAAATCTTCTTCACAGAAGATATCTCACGCACGACTGTTCAATCAAACTTTCATGTTTAGACCTGAGAGCGGGTATGTCGGAGATGCGCAGAAGATTACTTTTATATAAATTGATGCTTGTCATCCTCGTCAGTGTAAGCTTAACCTTGTTACTTATATAGTACCCTCAGATTTCTCGGAACTTACAAATCGATGGTTCATTGGCCCGAGGGGCCTGATTCTACCAATCTATTAACGTATTATACATACTTGGAGATAGCCAACCATATATCTGGCATACAAAAAGGGTTCGGAAATATACTATCTATGAGACGATATCATACATACAACTGTATTTACAAATCTACTCTTAAAAGTGAGTTTTTGGTTCTGCTACCGTCTCATAGACTCCGCCGAATGCCTTCAATCCCTTTTTGGAGTCTATTTGTCTATTTTAATTGGGTAACCTCAAGCGGGAGAATCATTGCCTGAAGGGATTAACGATTCTTGCGCCATCTATGAGATAATAGGAGAACCGAACTCTCTAATTCTTTTCAAAGTATATTTCTGAACGCATGTTTGTCTTCTGCGACAGTCTCATAGATGATACTAAGATATTTCAGATACCTTTTCAGACGCCAGAACACGGTAAATGGCTGTCTTCATGTAGGATACGTTTTTTTTTCTTTCATGGGTTTTTTGGGGAGTCATTGAGTCTTCTCTGGATCTTTCACCCATTGACTGACTCTGACCCTCTGGCTTAGCCTCCTTTGGGACTGTTTCTGCCATAAGAACTTTGGCCAGAAGGCCCTTGCTCTTTTTATGGCGAGGGTACCTCTTGTATGGATTTTGGTCCGTCCAAGCCCCCTGTATTTTCCTAGTTTTCCTCCTCCTCCTTTGGGCTTCTGCCATTCTTCTTTCTGCAGTCTCATCCCACTGATGCCTGCTGAAATGAATGTCCCTTGCATCCCTCCAGATCCATCACTGTCGTGTCCTGGATTAGCTTCCAAGACAGTATCTTCCGCAGGAGTTCCTTCCGAAGAGTTCGATTCAATCTTATCTCCTTCCTCTTGGTTTTTATTTTGTTTTTTTTTTGTTTTTCCCATGAGTATCAGGTTGCTACAGTCCATCCTCCCAGCGACCCGTTTGGAGGATAACGGGTGCCTAGATGCCCCCTGGTTTCCAGAAAGCTCCGTTTAAGACACCGCAGGGTCTTCAGAGCGCTTCCGAGATTCAATGCGATTTCCCAAGAAGTGATCCTCGAAAGCTGGCACTGATACTTCTAATGCTGTTGCCCATCGTCAGAGAGTTTTTCTGGACTCTAGCTTAGATCCGCTAGGATTAGCGTGACATGATCACTGCGTGAAAGGTGCAAAGAATCGCACATTGACGGAGGGCCAGAGGTTTCATTATCTGATCATCCTCCCGCCCCCTCCCAGACAGTCTTAGGAGTCGTAAAAACTTCTTTGAGGATTGAATAGCCTCCAGATATTGGTTTTCGATATCTCTCTGTTGAGCGTCGGCAACAAATCATTCGTTTCGACTGAACTTAGCTCCGAAACTGGGGTGTAGCTTCCTCCTAAAGGCACTACAAGGCCATTTATTTTTGTTTGTTATTAAATTAGTCACATTTCAGGAAAATAGCAAATTACAAAGCTGATAAACAAAACTCCATATATCCATACCAGTCTTTTATACTTTTGATGGCCATGTACTGATAACAAAACCAGTAGAGAACGATTAGAAAGAGAGGAAGTTAAAATAAATCAAATCGTTATTTGTGATCACAGCTGGATCTACCTTGCACGCACGAATATCGTTTTATGCATAGGTGCAGTGATTAACCATAATGTTGTAGAGGAACTAATATGGTTAACATTGGTGATAAAGGACGAATGCACGCCTGCAAACAGTACGTACGTGTTGAATGTTATCACACACTCATCAATTACAAGAAACTTGTGTCAAATTTGGAATTCTCGGGATCACAGCCCTTGTCCTCAGAAACTGACAAATAGGAAATCGGTAAAATTTTTACAACATTCCCAATTTAGCAAACAATTTATCTTGACATCACAGATATGTCTTATCACACATCTTATACAAATACGTGCGACACAGATAAGCGTATGTTAGACTTGTCACGGGTAATTCCTGATTTTAAATAATTTGAACTAATTACACGGACGATGTCCGACTTCATTGCCTACAATGAGTCATCGATATACCGTACATGATCGTACCGAAGCTGAAACATGACCGGCGTCCAACTTGTACGAAAACATAAACAAAGGTACGGCCTTTACCTTCCTCTGAATACCTGTTCAGTTATCAATCAAGTTTGGTATTGCAGACTTGTATGTCAGGTTACGTGAAATTTGCGGACCAGATATACCTACTGTTGATTCATCTTCAATTTGTTGAATATCCGTGAATAAATACGGAATACTACATTTTAACGATGAAGTGAAGCAATATTCAACATAATGTTTCTGATATGGATGCGTAAAGATAAGGTTGATGAAATTTTTAACCGTCTTACTAACCATGATAGAAACAGTATGAGGATGTAAATATACTAGTAGGATGGATATCTAATAACTGGTTCTTCGCTGTAAACCTTATTTTTCGCACTTTTTTTCTGTCAAAAAGCAAAGCCCTCTTCGCATTATTCATTAACTTTCAATATATGAAATTACCGCAGCTGTATTTGAGTTGAGACTAATCAACTTAGTATCAGTAATATTGCGTTAATTTTCTACAAGTTTCAGAATTTACAAATTTCTATATCTGTATTGACAGACAATATACTGGGTGTCCCAATAAAAATGGAAAGTAGTTTTATGAGCAAAGTAGAAAATATATCAGACATCTGTTTTCCTGGCAACCTTGATATGTTACTAGTGAAAGTTTTAATATATACAAAGTGACCCATAACTACGTGCCATAGCAAACATATTTGTTTAAATAGAACACTCTGTATTTTATTGCACATTTCAATAGAGCTTCTAAAAACAATAAGTTCGACATAACATGTGGATTGTCGATTATTTAGATGTTTTGTCAAACGTCTGAAAAAATGACCAGCTTTGATGACTCTTAGTTCCGCCATTTTCCGCTATTTATACAGGGTATCTCGAAACGCAAAATGTAGCGTGTCTCAAAAATTTCAAATGTTAACACCCTGCATATGTCAACATCGTTTGATAGTTTTTTTTGTGAACTTTCTTGATACAAGGTTTATACAACCCTTTCTCAAACGTTTTTGAGTTGTTGCTATCAATTTCAACAAAAACCAGATACATTTTGTATTCAAATCAATGATATCAAATCTTGTATGAAAACAATAGCTTTTACTAACACAACAAAAATAGGCAATCAATCGTTAATAAATTGTTCGAATATATTACCTTGGTGCAAAGCGCACAAAGCCAGCCGTCTGTTGAAATTATCTTGCACGTCTAAAAGGGTGTGTAGGTATACCCTTAAACGACTCGCTTATACGATGTTTGATACCTCAGGCCACTATAGGTTTCTCCTGGTAAACCTCTCCTGTTAGATGACTCCAGAGAAATAAGTCGATAGGCGTCAGATCGGGAGATCGCACTGGCCACTTGATCGGTTCACCTCTCACTATCCAACTATTAGCGCACCAGCGGTCTGGATACTCCCATATCGCTCGAAGGTAATGTGGTGGGTCATCGCCATGCTGGTACCACAAATTTCTCCTAGTTGTTAAATTTACATTCTCTAATGAAAGAGGTAGATCGTTGCTTAAATGCACATTGCACATTGTATCTAATAGTGCTTCTTGGAAATAGTGTGGTCCAATAATTTGATCACCACGCATTTAGTGACCATACATTTTGGTTGTTCACTGGTCATACCCAATCCGGATCTGCTGGTGCGTAATAATTCTTATGCTGCCTCGTCGCTGAATAATATGGAAGGGAGGAAGATAGAGTCGTTCTCATCTTGTGAGACATCAATTTGCAAAATGTGACTCGATTGTTGAAATCGCACGGATGATACTAATACTTTTGCGTGAGTCTGTTAACAGTTGACTTGCTAACGTCTACCATAAAATATTTGGGAATCAACGGAAGTACTTGGAATGTATCACAACAAACTCATAGTGAATGACTATCTTGGGTTAAGATAAGTCTTATTCTTCGGAAAAATATTTCATTGTTTCTATGCAAGACCTCATGTCAAAAAAAGTTCCCAACGAAGGCTATTCAATGATGAAGGTATTAGGGTGTTCCATTTGAAATTTATGAGAAAAAGTACATTTGAGATACCCTGTACAAATAGAAAGATATTTCAGCATTTATTTCAGAAAAGCTTTAAATCTATAGTAATAAAATTTTTGTGAACTATGTATCTAAATTTCGTCAAAAATGGTGGAGCTGCGAGCCGACAAAGCTGAGTAGGTATCTTTTGCAGACGTTTCACTAAATGTCTAAATAATTTACAATCGAAACCATATGATGGTATATGCTTCCAAAATTCTTGTTTTTAGAAGCTATCCAAATATGCAATCAAATATAGGGTATTCTATTTGAAGAGTATATATTGCTATGGCACGAAGTTATGGAAACAGTTTTAAAATATGCACTTGTAACTAACATATCAAGGTTACCAAGACAATAGATTTTCCAGTTTGCTCCTAAAACTTCTATCCATTTTTGTTCGGACACCCTGTATGTCATCGTTTAGGAATTATGCATATTTCATTAAGCTTATCATTTTATGTCTTAGATTTGATGTCGATGATTTTTAGCGCAAATGCTGGTATGCCCAGAATTTGTGTGCGATATCTTCTTTCACGGACAAGTGAAAGAAAGATACGATAACATCAATGATTGACGTAACAATCAACTAGTTTTCTCCCCCGTTTGAATCATCTCGTTTAAGTGAAAGCAAATTCCGGCCTTCGTAGATACAGTATTGCTCTCTATGAAACGATAGTCTCTCCCGTCTGTATTAGTGTCACACCATTTTTAAAGCGCGGCGATCTACAATAATAAAATTGAGAATGTTTGTAGGTATGCGTACCGAACCTACTTATTGTTTATGAAAGACAATAGTGCTGTTGCGAAAAGATTTTGAACGTATGATTGTTATCTCATTGACCAGCCTATTTATGTAGGTTGACGTTACCTAATCCTTGAGCTTAGATATTACAGGTACTATCATAAATCAATGATTATTACAATATTAGGCATAAAGTAGATGGCATATTCCTTATGACAAATTTCGATATATTACCCTCCATACCAAAAGACAGCACTCCTAATATCATGTTAAAAGCTGTTCGAACTTAGATTCGATAAAATATACGACAGACACGAACATGATACGATTTCTTTGGCAATTGCGTAGACAATTTGCTCCTAGAAGGTTAACCTGATCCATCTACTGGATCTCTATCAATTTTCAGATACTAAGATACATGTTTTGACGGTATCAAATCTTTGTGCACAAGTAGGTGAAAATCTAACCATAGCCACCTACCAAACCAAGCCAAGCAGACCTTCATCGTGGTTCCATACGATGATGATTATAGAAGGCCCCTTCGTCTCTGGCTCGTAACTGTTTGACGTTCCGCGCTATGCATAGATAGATGTCGCACACCATTACGGTCGATCCGTCGTATTCACGAAGGAAACCAGCAGCGGCTGTCTATGCTAACAGTGCTGCCTGCGATTAGTTATGATTACAGAGACGTAAACATGCCCATTTCAGACTATGTCTAGAAGTTCATTACTTGCGCACAATGATTTGAGTTTTTCGGAACATCTTACCCACTTGCTTCCCGCAAGGGTATTACCTATCTTGAAAAGTGGCATTTCGTCGATTTTTTGACATTTCGTAGGTTTATTGTGACAACGTATGTTTTTCTACAAAATGTCAACTTAGCACAGGCTGTACACTTATAGCGAGCAAACGTGGAATGAACTATGTGCGCACTAAAAACTACCTAGTCTGCAAGATGATATTTCTTCGGTTTTTTGACGTTTTTTAGGTTTCTTTCATAATACCCCTGCCGTTCGTTTCTCTCGAGGACTAGACCTGTCAAGCACTGATGAGTTGCTAACGAGCAGGAAACAGCGCTGTCTGCGATTGGTCACGGTTACACAGACGGAAAGCTAGCATGTTCATTTCAGCCAGTACCAAACCATTACAGTTTTCATGGAAATTAAATTCTGGTTAAACTGGCTGATATTTTAGTATGATATCGTCTATACGATTTTGATGAAAAATCTTCATGAGCAGAAAGCCCAAGTATCAACATACTGAAATTTCTGCCAACTTGTACAGGAGCTGAAAAACCATCGATACTCGAACCCTTGGATCAAAATGGGAGAGACGATAACATACTAAACCTAAAGTATCAGCCAGTTTGATCAGATTGACATCATACGAGCTATTAAGTTTCTAACCAATGGCTAAAGAAATCATAAAATCATGAAAACTATTGATATTTAAACCATGATGTAATGGAGATTTTTGATCAGAATCGCATAGACAACAACAGAATAAAATGTTATCCACTTTGTCTGCTTCCATAAGGAGCGTGCCATCTCCTTTTTGCTGCATCCCATGTACACAGAGCTCTTCTCTGAGCTTATATCAAAATTACTAAGGAATAACGTTTAACAATCCAGTAACCATTTTCGTGTTCCTCAAACAAAAAAAATGATCACTTCTTATCCAAATATCGATAAAGCCACTTGTGGAATGGTCCATTCGCAGCGATTTTGTAGTTTTTTAAGTTATTCAAAAATGTTTTTGATTGCGATACTTTTCTTTACTTATTCTATTTTCTAAAGTATGTTTGAAAAAATTGAAACTTCCTCATTGATGGAATATGGAAAAAAATATTACTGGAAGAATCAAATGGTTAAGCCCGGTTTATCAGTGTTTCATGATCCAAATTCGTTAGTCGTACTTGAACAATGTCGAAAATCATTTTTATGGCTTCTTTGCTTTTCATTACCCTACTGTGTGATATAAATACACTTGGTATATATATGTATATTAGAGTAGAAGCGAAATAATATAATGTTAGTCACAAATTATATAAACATACAGCACCATTTATAATCTTGTATCTTATCAAAGTATGCAGGAGCATTAATGAAAATACTGTAATCCACCACATATTATACAGATGAAATTAAATTGTATTTTTTGCAGGGCCGAGAACTGAAAAACGACGAAAGGACGAGTATAACATCGGGAGACGGAGTTTCTTGCCTCCTACTCCAAAACATCACAGCAGATGACAGTGGAAAGTACGACATTTCTGTAGAGAATTGCTGCGGAGCAGATTGTACTTACGCATCTGTATCTGTTGAAGGTATGTGTTTACACAAATTTTAAATTTCGGGTGAAGAAATTCCACTTATAATGGCGTTTGTTTATTTTCTACCCACACAACTAATGGCTAAAATTTTGCCACCACCCTTTTTCATTATTCTATTCCATTTTATACAAATTTATGGCGCCCATTTTCATCGAAATGGCTGCATTCTACATAACTCAATATTTACATTCAATAATGAAAACGCGTCCACCCTGTAATAAATTTTAGTACAGATTTAGTTCTTAAAGTGACTGCACAACGTTCTAGTCATAAATGGTATAATCGGCTTTTATTCAGCTCGATAGTCCGCAAAGAAATAACTTTATTCACTGGTTTTTCTCCTCATTATACCTATATATTTTTATATCACCTAATGAGCGCTCTGCGTACGTATAGAAAATCCTTAAGAATACCCATAAATATACGCGTAAATGCGCGCACAATACCTGACTTTTTCATTGCAAACACGAGGACGTATTTGGAAACAGGTAGCGAGTTGTAGATAGAATTCCAAGGGATCTATTGTCGTCAGGTGTATTCTTTCATTTCATTTGTCTCTCTTATTGTTGTAGACATCCCAACAAAAGTAAATTCATTAACATGTGCAAATGGAGGTGTCCAGTATTATCATGAGCGTAGCTTTAACGATTAAGTATAACCATTTGGTATATTAGATAATGTTACACACATCATATCGGCGACTTTCCTCTAACTGAGAAAATGCCAAAAATTGAGATAACCCGCATTTAGGTGTATTATTCCATGTCGGTTAATCTGACGAAGAGGCATAACTATATATGTATTAGTGTAGGCAACACACCATTAACCCCTCGGTGTTTGATCTGTCAAGGTAAATGTATAATTGCAATGACCTAAATGAAGTCTCTAAGTGTGCAATAATCCTTGTTAGTACTTATACGCACCTCGGTGGTAGAATTATGGCCAAAGTGAGGGAGACTCTGCCCACAGTGCAATTCATACTGCGATAAAGGTAGCTGGAGATCTTTTTGAACCCTCACAACTCTATCCGGATTTTCGATTGGCCAGAAAACGTCAACCTTATTAAGTAATCCCAATTAATTTTTTGACATCAAGAAAGTTTCATAAGACTTAAGAATGCTGTCCACACGGCAAACTGAGAGAGGGCAAAATATTAAATGGAGTTACCAGAATTCCAAAACTTTTTTGGAAATTTGGCCCATGAAACGGAATGGATTATTAATAACTTTGCCTTTATTCTTTTGTGTATCATAATACATCAACATAACCTTGTAATGTGTCAGAATATAATGTTTAAGCTAGTTGCTACTGCCAAAATTCCAAAGTCAGTCTGAACTTTTTTACATAAGCTCTGCTGTCAGCAGACCAACGATTACTTAAAAAATTGAACAATCAACAAATTTTCTGAGATAATCGCCCCTTGGCTGGAAATATGATTCTTCTCTGAGTAAATGAAATAAATTCTGTCTATCTTAA
The DNA here is from genome assembly GCA_963669975.1 of Acanthoscelides obtectus. NCBI lineage: Eukaryota > Metazoa > Arthropoda > Insecta > Coleoptera > Chrysomelidae > Acanthoscelides > Acanthoscelides obtectus. Next base: position 80,341,532 of record CAVLJG010000003.1, on the reverse strand, counting down.
AAAAGTATAATAAGAAAAATATTTGACAAAAAGCTTCTGATTATTCTCACGAAGTGACCTACATGCGTTTTCCAATTTTTTCCACAATAACTTGATAAGCTACAGCAAATATTGAAACAGTATATTTTCGACAATGAATATGGGCTGATACACTGAAGCTTTCAATTCGGAAATATCTAAGCCTTACATACAATGCTCAATCAGCAACACGCTGATTTCGTTTTCTTGTTCTCCTGTAAAATTTACTAAACGTTGGTCAGGACACTTCGTGAGAAAGCCGACGATATGCTGTACTCCCACGCTCGCAGTTGGATCTGAATGATCCTAGCACTATCTCTATACAGTATGAATAAATTCATGAATCTGCTTTGAAAACAGTTTATGTGTGGTTCTATTACTGTCTCATAGATGGTATTAGAGTCGTCCATATCCCTTTTACTTCCTACGCCACTGGGCGAGTACGTATTGTAATCTCGAAAAGGTCCGAAAATGAGATATTATGTTTTTTGGATGTTATATGGCATATATACCACAAAAAAACATCACTCATTTTCGTCGATATGTCTGACTGTCTTCTTGTCGGTCCGCTAATCCTTGACCCCTCCATAGCTTGAGAACTACTGGTCGTTTTTGAAAGAATTTTCATACAGGATTACTACTGACTACCTTGACGAAGAGACCTTGCAGTTTTTGAAAACCGTTCCAGTCGCTGAAACTTTTTTCCGTTTCAAATGCTTCCATCATGTTCAAAGGACATGTTTAGGGGTTGAAATTTGCGTATTGTAAATGTTACATACTTAGTATCAGTCAAAGACGTTCCATCATGAAGAAGCTTTTGATCCCGGCAGCAAAGGGCATATTAAATGATAAATATCTTATGTATAATGCTCAAAATTTGAAATAACTTGCAATTGTTGGCGTTGCGGGTGCGGCACGATGGTGCGACGCTGCATCGTCGTGGAAGCTACTGCCGACTGTGCAAGCGCAATAGGTAATTACCTCCAACGAGTATACTGCGACACCAACACACCGTTACAGCGGGATATTTAGATACCATATTGTAATAATATTTGGGTATTATTAGTACGTACCACTTTAGCGTTTTGCGATGCTTTTGAAAATCATAACTTAATTGTTTTAACATCTACACAACACACATCTTTTTCTAACTTTTATTAACCTTAAATGTACCCAGCCATTTCGCCTAACCTTAGGTTTGTGTTATTCAATACATGACGGTTTTCTGAATATCCTAGTAGGTTGACTCAGTACTCATTAGTAATTGATATAAAACAGACACAGACTGACAAACCGACATAAATGAGAAACACGAAAACAGAAGACTTGTGAACTGTTGTTCAAATATTATCGCGAGTTCAATACTCGTAGATTGATGCAGTCGCGGGACAACTACGGGCAAAGAAATAAAAATGTTGGAACATAGTATTGCAAGATTCAGAGATTCCTGCTCTATTTCAGGCATTGTTTGGAGGGGTTGCAAGCTGTGTGCCGTAAATGGATGGAAATTGTTGCATCTTTGGTGTCAGTGAAAGACCTTCTATTGTTAAGAATTTGCTGGTCCCGGTAATAGCATGCATCTATTAGACATGATATGCCACACGTGTTTTTCCTGCATCTGCCATGGAAAAAGACATATGATAGATTGATTTTTTATATAGTTTGATATGTAGAGCTCGAAGCTTCATAGTACCTAAGTGAACCTACTTAGTCACGATTTGAGTCCGCCTTTTGAGACGACTTGACTCATCACTTTTCCTTGAAAACTCTAACGAAGGCGTATGAAGTATAGAGTCAATCTACTTGACGCCATTATTTACACCGGAATACAGTGAATATACGGTAGGCTATATTCAAGTAGAATGATATCAGATAATCAATGATAGTTGCTAAAAATTCCGAAATCGAAATGTTATCTTCATGTCATAATGTACATGTAAGGCATCAGAACAGGATTCAGAAGTTGTAAGATTTAAATATAACTTATAATTTGCCACCTTATCTGTTAACCCTTTGCCTCCCTATAACTCAAAAGTATTTCTCGTTTGATGAAATACGTCATAGCAAAAAGTTTTACAGATTTTTAAAACCATTCTGGTTTCAAGGAAGTAATAAGCGAAAAACGAAAGATTTCAGAATATCCAAATTTCGTTATTTCATGTTTCTTATACAGAAGCAGCCGCGCAGGCAGAAGCTTAAAAAACTTTGTCAATCCCAATTTTGAACTGCCTACGGTTAGTAGAACTGGGGTAAGCCTCCTCGTGTAGATTGTTCCACATTCTCGATACCCTAGGGACAAAGGAGCGGTCGTATCGGCCAGATCTGGATGTACGAGTACAAAGTTCGACACGGATACGACGGGAAGCCGAAGTGTGGCGGATCTATTTAGCATTGGCGTAACGGTAGAAGTGAGCTAGATCCCGATGGCCCACCAGTGCGAAAGGGTCCCGAGACTGTCAGAGAAGAGTCATCGATCATTCGGCCAGCTCTCCTCTGAACAGCATCGATCATGGACAATGTAGTTGGGGCGGTAGCATTCCAAACATGTGAGAAATACTCGAGGCTAGGCTGGGCCTTGTACGGAGTGAAGAGGTCGTATGGAGAAAAGTACTTTTCAAACTTGAACAAATAGCCTAGCTCTTTCTCAGCAGCTGTCGCTATTGTCGAGATGTGTTCGTGTTAAGTCCTCGGTGCTCTCGACTCCGACCGACTGACGGCTCTTTAGCAGAACTCGGCCAACCACCGAATCTGTACAAGATTGTTGCTTCCCCAGGCAGTGGATCACCTCCAGATCTGTCGTCAGAAAAGAAACAGATGCTAGTCTTCTTTTAGGAAAGGAGGTCGTTTATATGTAAGAGCTAAGACCGATCCCTGGGGCACACCCGCGTTGATGTTGTGGGTTGAAGAGGAGAACCCGTAAATTATGGCGGATATCTTGCGGCCAGCGAGAAACCTCTGTGGGAGGCCATCAGATGGTAGTTTACATAAAAGGCCAGCGTGCCACAGCTGATCGAACGCTTTTGTGATATCAAGAGCAACGACATGAGCCTCACCATAAGACTGGATAAGTTTACTCCACAATTGCGTGATGTAAGCTAGGACGTTGCCTAAGGATAACTGGTGCTGGAAACCATAATGCGTGTCGATTTATGCACCTCTACATCACCTTACTTATAACAGAAAGCAGAGATATAGGCCCGTAGTTGTAAGGGTCGGTCTTAGATCCCTTTTTTGGAATGTCTTAGACTTGAGTAAAACTTCCAGTTTTCTGAGAACGTGCCGAAGTTATCTGGAAGATATGCGAAAGAACTGGAGCAACCTCCTTCACATTATTGACCATTTTTAAGCACTTTAGGGTGTAGTCGAAAGAATTTTGGGATACTACACAATACTCTTGTAATCCGTCATGTTTCATATTTCACTTATTACAAAAAGCGCATAGAATGTTCTTGTAGATAGAAGGTTAACCCGGTTTATATAGGTAGATGGGAAATATTGACTCAATCAACTTGATTTTCTTCTCTGAATATAAATTATAGTCAGTACGCCTGTGTTCATGTAGTAGTGTACATATCCATAGAGAGCATACCGCTATTTGTTAACAAAGTGGAACGAAACACGAAGTTATCCCAAGGCTAGGTGCAATAAATAACAAAACAAGTATTGCCAGTGGTGTACTCTAATGAGAATAAGGAGAAACGCTTTTTATTTGACCTGCAGTCTCATTCCTATCGTACAGTCTAAAGTGCATATTACCATTTGTCCCATGGTAAAACATTACTGGATTGCAGTAGTATATTCCATTCGATAAAGGAATTCGATAATTGACAAGAAAGTGTTAATAAAACCGCTAAATATTTCACAATCTTTTTTTCTTGTCATAGCACATCATGACAAAGCATACATACAGCTCGTTTTTGTCGGTCTATCTGCCGCTTATTCAATACTCCTTGGCTTCTCTTAACGATTATTCCTGGAAATGTCCCACATTTTCATAAATAACAACTGTATCAACAAAAAGACAGATATTAAACAACTGAGTGTCATTTACTCATATTTGCTAAACTGCGAAAAATTGGAGAACTTACATATCTCCCCAAATTTCGACTTTTCACAGCCATAAATATAATCTGTGTTTTAGCCGATTCCACCAACAAATTTCATTCCACTCAAAATCTAATAATTCTCTTCTCACGATTTATTAATAATTATTAATTTAATATTCCCATTAATTAAAATATAGTTTATTCAACTGCCTCTGGTCGGTTTAACAATTTCTTACATAGCATTCTGAAAATCACATCATCTGAAGTGATTTGGCAACGTTTTGGCACACGCCCACAATTCGTTCAATCTTTCAACACAGACATTGACAACCTTCGGCCTTCTGTCAAAGGTGCATCTCACTCATTATTCCATGACCACCATTTTGTGCAATCATCAAGTGGCTTCACGACGTAATGCTCTAATGTTTTCTAAATAATTTTTAATCTGTCTTTAACTTGCCTTGTCATATCTTATATAATTTTAACCACTGTAGCATGTATCCAGCTCTCACCATGTTACTGGACGTTTCCCTCATCCTATACGAAAACAACAATTAGCAACATCCTCACATACTACTGTAAGTTAATTCGATTTAAATTCATTTTACACTTTTGTTGCTACTGTTATCATTGTAATTGCAGCTCCTGATGATGATGGCAAAGTCCATTGAAAGCTAGAGAGAATTAAAAAAAGTATAAAGAGTCCTCTTTGCTTAAATTTTGTCGAAGTACCCAACAAAAGGCGGAAGCTTTAATTTTTCACCTAACTGGTCTAGACGACAATGACCACGTCTCAAGTTATATATATATATATATATATATATATATATATATATATATATTAGCAATATTCGGATATTAGGAGTACGTACCACTTTAACGATCTGTCATGCTTTTGTAAAGGATTTATATCTGCACATATTTTTCTGAATATTATGATCCTTAAATCTAGCAACCATTTCGTCTAATCTTTAATTTTTGTTACTTCGTCTATGATGGTTCTCTGTATGCGGTAAACATAAAGCGAAATTTGCATATAAAAGCCTTGTCTGGCACACAATTTCGAACAGGGGTGTATCCCAACCTTTTGTGAGTAGAGCGAGCGGTGAATTTTTGAATAGTCAGAGCTATATTGATAACTGCCTTTTCAAATTACTTTAGTTTGTCCACGAACATCACGCTAATAACAATATCATGTTTTGGCCAGACAAAGCATCATACCATTACTCAAGACATACCTAAAACTGGCTTCGACAACACAAAATGCCTTTTTGTTCCCAAAAACGCTAATCCTCTAAACTTGCCGGAGGCTCTCCCCCATAGAGGATTTTTGGAGTTTACTGTCTATGAAGGTTTATCATGGGGGCTGGGAAGCCCAAGATGAAGAACAAATAAGACGGTGCATTTACGAAAAACTGAGAGAAATTGATCTGAATTCCGTCCAGGACTTTATGAGTGACATTCGAAGAAAGTTGCGTCTGGAAAAGCAGAATGGCCCACTAAACATAATTCGATAGTAGGTATAGTTTAATTAAGTATTGAGTTGTAATTTATGACAACTAGTTAGTGTTTAAGTCCATTGAAAGCTAGAGAGAATTAAAAAAGTATAAAGAGTCCTCTTTGCTTAAATTTTGTCGAAGTACCCAACAAAAGGCGGAAGCTTTAATTTTTCACCTAACTGGTCTAGACGTCTCAAGTTATATATATATATATATATATATATATATATATATATATATATATATATATATATATTTCTCCTGTAGCGGTGTGTTAGCGACGACACCGCAGACCAGTTGCAGTTCGTTACCCATTGAACAGTCGGCAGTGGCCTCCATGACGTTGCAGCATCGCTCCGTACACGCAACGCTGTTTACAAAGCTATTGTGTGCACATTATATATCAGACCTTTATCATTTAATTTTCTCGTTGTTACCGGGATCAGAAGCTTCTTAATGATAAACCATCTTTCACTAATACTAAAGACGTTACATTTACAGCTTCCTACCCTCTACAACTCCAAAACCTAAGTTTCAGTCCCTACAAAATATTTCTGAAACGTCAGAAATCATGTGAAAAATTAGTGGGCAAACAGCCCGACGAAAATGAGTGAGATGGTTTTTCGTAATATAAAAGCATTCAAAAAACATGATATCTCAATTTCGAAATTTGTTGCGATTACAATACTTCCGCGCCAGTTTTTACATATGAAGTAGAATGATTTGAAGTCTGATTCGAAAAGTCAGTGATTGGTTCTTCTGTCTTATGAATGGCGCTAGGATCTTCATTTTCTTTATGACGTCTGTTAATGCCTATTTTAATTGGGAGCTTTAGGTGGGATACACTAAAACCGTTTTAAAGTCCACAAGACCGCTGCATGTGAGCTCTTGCAGTTGTCAGACGGCTTTGTTTTGTTTGTAAGACTATTGCATCCAATCACTTGCAGTTGCAAGACGGCCCTATTTCCTCAATTCGTAACCTATGACTTTGTCTTTGGCATTTTACCGTTCAGAACACGTGGGTTTAATATCCAAAAACTAGTTTCAATCGCCGACCATACAACATCAACACACTATCAAACGTATTATCTGTAAACAATTAAATAAAACCACACAAACCACCCCAGTCAAGGAATTTCAGACAAATTTGCATGAAAAATTCAAGTGATTGATTTTCAGAAGAATCAGCTGTCTTATTACCGCGCATGTGTTTGAACAACATTTCTCTTGCTCATGATGAGTATAAAGATGTCGAGCCAGCCGGTCGATCCGGCAAAACCTCCTGACAATAAATGCAAATTCTGTGCTAAATTTTGTTCGCTAAGTGAAGTTAAGTGTACTAATAGTGCATGTGATACTCTTCTACATGGAAAATGTTTCGATTCAATTGCCAAGATTGTGCCAATGAAAAAGGAAGAATTCCGTTGTAAACATTGTTTGGGAGACGGCAAGGTGTCTAGTAGCAGTACCGATGTGCTGCTCTTGCATAAAGAAATTGATTGCCTTACACGAGAAAAGCAATTGCTAGAAAAGTATGTGAGTGAACTAGAATTTTCTAATACCATTTTGAAATCTAAAACGCCTGCTGTTTCCTCTACACTGAATTCGGCTGTTGGTTTTTTTCCGAACTCGTCGTTGGTAAACACATACTCGCAAGCAGCAAAAAAAGTCTCGCCATCAGCTGTGCTGGTTATTAAACCCACTGACATAAACATGGGGAACGCAAAATTGGAGCAAGAGCTGAAGTCTAAATTCAGGCCGAGTCAACTAAATGCGAATGTTACTGGTACTAGACTCATTAGGGATGGCGTGCTAGTCAACTGTGCTGATGTCAAGTCGCTTCAAAATTTGAAAGATGGTCTAAAGAGGCAAGCTGGAAATGCATTTAATGTTTATGAGCCGAAAAAACTTCGTCCGAAGATTGTAGTCTACAGTGTTGATAAATCAGCTGCCGAGGATGCCCGCCTTTCTGAAATTATCATCGCAGATAATGAATTAGATGCTACGGAAGCTGATATTCGTGTGGTTACTAATTTTAAATTTAAGGACGGTATCAATGTTGTCCTTGAAGTTACTCCTTCTATTTTTAAAAATGTTATGGGCAAAGGATTTTTATATATAGGTTGAAAAAGATGTAATGTAAAGGAGCATTTTAATGTTGCAAAATGTTTCAAGTGCTATAACTATGGGCATTATAAAAAAGATTGCAAGAGTTCAGCTACGATTTGTCCTCAATGTTCAGGAAATCATGAAAAGCGCGACTGCATTTCTTCTGATCTCTGTTGTATTAACTGTAAGACTTCCAACAATAAGTTTAAAACAAATTTTCCTACTGACCATTCAGCTAATAGCACTCAATGTTTGTGCTACCTTAACAAATTAGGACAACTTAAGGATAGAATTCAATATGAACAATAAAAACATAAAAATTGGCCACTTGAATTGCAGATCTATTTTCACTCATTTTGATTCTTTTGTTCATCTAGTATTGGATTTTGACTTTGATGTTATGTGCGTTTCTGAAACTTGGTTGAACAGTGATATCTCTAGTGGAGCAGTTGGTATTCCAGGATTCTCTTTACTTAGAAATGATCGCTCTACCAGGGGTGGAGGAGTTGGAATCTATTTTAAAAACTCTATGGCTTGCAAGCAAATACTTCAAGATTTTGATGGTTTTCTGGGAATTGAGCACATCTGGTTGTCTATAAAAACGCATGGTGAGGTATTGATAATTGGTGTAATTTATAGGCCCCCATCAGTAAGCAATAATGATTTTTTGGATTATCTGGACAATGTCCTTTCCTTTATTACTCCCCAGTTTGATCACATTATAGTTCTTGGAGATTTCAACGTCGATCAATCGTATGATAACGAAGTCAATCATTGCTTTATTTCATATGATTTCCATCAACTCATTACAGAGCCAACTAGAATAACTGCCTTATCACAAACGATAATTGACTTAATTTTTACCAGTGCAAATGAAAGAGTTGTAAACTCGGGTGTTATTGATAGTTTTGGCATATCTGATCACAAAGCAATCTACTGTGAGCTCTCACACCGAACATCGCGTCCTAAGCCGTTCATATTAAAATACAGAGATTACAGAAATTTTTCGTATGATGCTTTCAATTCAGACTTAGTAAATTTACCTTGGAATGATATTTTCTATATAAATAATCTCGATGATAAAGTAGCGCTGTTTAATAATCTAATAGTCGATCTTTTTGACAGACATGCCCCTGTTAGAACCTCTCGCATAACAAAACCTTTTGCTCCGTGGGTTACCCCTAACCTCAAAGCTATGATGAAAAAAGGGATCAAGCTTTGCAAAAGTATAAAAAATCCGGTAAACTGTCGGACTTTGCTATATATAAAGAATTACGCAATTCTGTGTGCTCTGCTTTGAGACATGAAAAAGCTGTATTTTTGTCATCAACACTAAACTGTCGTAACTATAGGGATCTCTGGCAAGCAGTCAATCGCCTCAATATCAAAAGAAAACATAATACAGATATACCTCTACACCTTAAAGAACCCTTTGAAATTAATAGTCATTTTCTTTCAGTCTTTAGTCCATCAAATAGCTGTCCTGAAGCTACTGCATTTTATAATTCAGCCAAATTTTCTAATATTTCTTTTTCTATTAATTTTGCTAATGTGGATGAAGTAAAAAAACTGGTTCTTGATCTAACGTCTAGCGCATATGGTGTGGACGAAATTAGTGCAAAAATGCTACAATACTCTATTTCTGTAACTGCCCCACACATAACTCATATTATAAATTGCTGCATAGAGGTTGGTTATTATCCTAGTTTATGGAAATATGCTCTTATAAAACCTTTGCCCAAAATACGCATACCGTCTGTATATAATGACTTAAGACCAATTAGTATACTGCCTGCTCTGTCTAAAGTACTGGAGAAGGTGATCTATTTACAGTTATACGAATTTGTGATTTCTAACCAAATTATACCTGAATCACAGTCTGGATTCAGAAGGGGCTATAGCACAACTTCGCTCCTTTTAAATGTATCAGATGATATTATTAGATCTCTCGACGCTGGCCTTGCTACAGCTCTTGTATTTCTTGATTTTTCGAAGGCGTTTGATACGATTGATCACTGTTTACTTCTTGCAAAGTTACGATATTATGGTATAAATCAATTGGGCTGCCGACTTTTCAAATCTTACCTTCAGGGCCGTTACCAATGTGTTGTGGTTGATAATAGCTCGTATTCTGACTTCCAGCCTGTGACTTCTGGAGTCCCTCAAGGCTCCATATTAGGACCTTTGCTATTTATTATATATACGTCTGATATTTTTAAAACTATCACTTATTGCAAGATACAAGGTTATGCTGATGACACACAATTATACCTGTCGTTCGATCCTAGATTTATAAATACCGCATCTGCTTATATTAATCAAGATTTAGAAAATATTCAAAAATATTCATTTAATCACAACTTAAACCTCAATCCAGATAAATGTCAAGTTGTTATCTTCTCTCCGCCATGTTATGAAATTTTTATGCAGCATATTGACTTAACATTAAATGGAAAATCAGTCTCAGTAGTTAATAGTGCAAAGAATCTTGGTGTTATTTTCGACTGTAAGCTCAGATTTGAAGAGTACGTCTCACTATTAGTGAAAAAGACTTACCTAGTTTTAAGGCTACTGTATCGAAATGTTGGTATTTTAAATTTTAAATTACGTAAAAAGCTCTCAGAGAGCCTAGTATTACCTATTTTAAATCATGCAATCACGCTTTATTATCCCTTCTTAACGTCTATTTTGAAATACAGACTTCAAAAGGTACAAAATTGCTGTTGTAGATTTGTTTTTAGGCTCAAAAAGTTTGATCGAATCTCAGCTAAAATAAATGAGTTAAAATGGTTAAAACTGGAATATACTCATAAATATTATACTTCTATTTTAGTTCACCGTATTTTATCATCACAGAGCCCTGCTTACCTGAAAAGAAAATTAGTCTTTAGGCGTGATTTGCATGATTTAAATACGAGGTTCACTAATAAACTTTCTCTTCCTAAGTTTCGTTTATCTTTATTTAGAAAATCTTTTTCATATAATGCTGTTACTATATACAATAGTATCGATGACGCACTTAAGTTTAGTTCTGTACCGATGTTTAAAGTCCTGGTAAGGCAATTTTATCACAATAGTCAATGTAATGGATAGTTCAATAGTTTTTGATTATATACTATTCGCTTTGCGGTTTTGTGTCTTAGGCTTTTGTTTATTTTCATTCAAATTATCTCATATTTTCTATGCTATTTTGTATTTGATCACTGCTGATGATTGCATTTTATGTATTATACGTGTCTTTCTTCATTGTTAGCTTTTATTTAGGGTTAAGTAGAGTAGCTTAGGCTAGACTTCGCCCTGTTGCAGATTTCTGTATTGTATATAACAATACTCAATAAAGACATAATAATAATAATAATAATAATAAAACGGATATTATCAATCAATTCCTGATGATACTAAATTAAAAAGACATAGTTGGAACTATTTCGTTCGTATCTGTCAAATAGGAAGCAGTATGTAAGCTCTGAGGGCACCGCCTCTGATCTTTTGTCTATTTGCAGCGGGATACCGCAGAAATCAGTACTTGGCCCTCTGCTAATCCTAAGGTATATCAATGACCTGCTCTCAAGTATTGATAATGGATCCTGCTTCCTATTTTCAGTCGATATCACCTTGCTGTCTAGACCTGACCAGAACACGGGTGTGGATAGTCTGCTACAAGCCAAAAAATGTTTTTTAGCTAACAAGCTATCTCTGTATGAAGACAAGACCCAATCTATCACATTTTCCTCTAATAGGCGGGTTGTAAAATCTGAACCAGTAAAACTTCCAGGAATTTTACTCGATACAAGGCTAAACGTACGACATGGATTATTTACATTATAGACTGTCTACACAATTTTCAGGCAGCTTAGTTAGATGCCTCGATAACCGTACTTTACAGGTAGTGTACTTCAGCATGCTCCATAGGCACATTGCATATATAACACAATGCTCCGAGGAAACTCATTAGCCTCTAGCAAAATTTTCATATTACAAAAAACTACTTCGAGGATAATTACAAATTCCAGTTATGGATCAATGTGCAAAGATCACTTAAAAGATCTAAAAATATTACCTCTTCCATCATTTTATATTTATAGTTAGTCCTATATGGTATGTGCGCAGCAACTATACAAATATCAAACCACTGCAGAAATTCACATCCATGCACTACGTAATGTTAACTACCTAAGGAATCCATACTTGTGACTTTTGCCTTCACAATTAATTTGGAAAATACCACTTAAATACCTATCTATTAAATACCTTGTGGGACACCACTCTTGATATACGTTTCCTTGCTAAATGACCTGGATATCTGCACAGATTGTCAGCTGTTTGATAGCTAATTTTCGATCAGTAAGTACGCTTTTTCTCTAAAACCAATTCTGTACCATGTTTCTAATAACATATGATATACTGTTACAAAAGCTATCTTTAAATCAACAAAAACGCAAATAGAAGGAATTTTGTTATCGACATTTCAATGAACTTGACTTACAGTTTTAATTGTTACCTTCTGTTATATTGATTTTCACTTAAGATATGATATTTTGTGGGGTATTGAACCATTCTATTAAATAAAACTTTTTCAGCAACTGTTGCTATACTAAATATTATTGACATCGCTTGATAATTATTAACATCTGTTTTTTCCTGATTTATGTATCGGTATTATATTACCTTTAAAAGAGTGGTTCTGTTATGTCCTCAGCCAAAATTTTTAAATACTAGCCTTGAATTCCGTAAAGAACATAATTTTGAAAACTTTGGAAAATTTGTTGAAAGAACATTGCGTAACCACTGTTTCTATTCAGCTGATGGGTACGTTGATGCTATGACAGATAATAAAATGGTTTGTAAGACCTCACATGTACATTATATATACATAATGTAGTCATTAAACTGTTTGGGGTTAGAGGGGCGTCAAAAATGGATTGAAGGTTTTAGCGCCATCTAAGACGCAGTAACAGAACCTAACACGCTAACTCTTTTCAAAGTGCATTTTAGATTCATTTTACTTCCCACACCTATTGGCGGGGAAGTATTGTGATCGCAATAATTTTCGAAAATGTTGTATGTTTTATGTATGTTATATGACACATACATCACGAAAAACTATGTCACTCATTTCCGTCAGTCTAGGTGTCTGTCGGTCTGTCCGCTAATCTTATAACTGTAACTTGAGAAGAATTTCCATAAAATTTTTACACAATCTTAATATTATGACAAGGCGGGAGAGAAAGAGGCCAAAAACAAAACAAAAAAATAAGAAATGCTCAAACTTTGACGTTTCAGACGATCCTGATCAGTTTTGGGAACTAAAAATTAAAGGTTAGGCGTTACAAGCGGTGGGGAGGGTATATCTTATTTTTTTTACTCTGGCTTATTTACATGTCTCCAACCCCAGTAATTCTACCGCGCATATTAGGCATATTTCACTCATCATATATGTCCCCGTACAGTTAGCCCTTAAACTTCTGAATATCTCCTAAGTCGGGTTTCGATTCGTGCGACGCCGTCGCCCGATGGACAAGCATTGTCGTCGATGGTCGTACGTCACAGTCGGCAATCACTCCCACGCTACTGTGGGCTGCGTGCGCTGTGCGTGCTGAAGGCCAATATTGTCAGTCACGCGGGTTTGGTCATCGCAACGGTCATGCGCACCTCAAAAATTCCTCTCAGCGGGAGAAGGAAGGTCATTTAATTTTTTGTTATATATGTTCGTGACAAACTTTTTTCTCTTTTTGTGCCAAACAATCCTTTACTAACTGATGACAGCGTAGCGTGGGAAGTACAAAGTCAACTAACTTGAAGCCATTTTTTGTATGCCGGAATACAGTATATAGTTAGGTAGAATACGTTGATCTAATTTTAGGATGTACACAAGAGTTCAATTGTCTTTGGCTATTTCAGGTCCCCCGGATCCTCCAAGCGGCACACCCTGCATCTCGGTGGACTCGCCCACGTCGGTACGAGTCACGTGGAGCAGCAGCCCTTACGACGGTGGCCGGTGTGTGGAAGGCTACATCGTAGAGTACTCTTTGGTGGGCAGCGGCGTCTGGGCGGCCGCTTGCAGGCAGTGCCACTCGCTGCGGCACCTGGTCACCGGGCTGACTCCTGGGGGCCGGTACGTATTCAGGGTCACGGCTGTGAATACGCACGGATCCAGCAGGCCAGGCATAGAGAGCGAAGTTGTACAAATGCAGGAGAACGGTAGGTATCGTACTGAACATCTTCAGCTTTGACTTCCCATGCCAAAACTGCCGAGAAAGTTTTGCTACGGCAAAAAAAATTCGAAACTAAGATATTATGTCTTTTGGATATTATACACCTTGGGAAAAAACATTATTATACATTATGATGAGGAAGAGAGATAGAAATATACAAAAGTATGTAGGTGCGTGAAAGACACTCGATTGTAGGATCCTATCTGGCAGCGTCGGAGTGTGACGGACAACGGGGTAAAGTAGAAGAGTGATAAAAGAGAGAGATGGCAGAACGGGCGCTGGCGCCTACCGCTTAGACGGATGCGCTCAACAAATGCGATTTGTTTCTCCCATTCGCAGAGTTGCCGATACCAATATGTCATATTTCTAAGAAATCTAAGTCTACCCAAATTTCGGGAAAAATAGCTGCGGATTCCACATAAGAGTATTCCAAAAATGAAAAAAGTTCAAACTATTAAAATTGTATTAATGTTTCATGGTTCAAATCATATTTTTCATGTTTGTATATTGTTGTATAAATGATTTTGTAATCCCTATTCTTGTTGCCCTTGAGATACAACAGTATTGAGAGAAATCATGGACCGCTAGATAGGGCTACAACTACCATATGACTATCAAATAGTAGTGATAAACAGGGTTTCTTTATAGCACAGTTGCCTGGTGTGGCGAATTTGCGCCATAGGGGCGATTTGACAACTTTGAAGTACAACTATAACGGTTACTATGATGCCCGGTATTCGGGAATCTGGCAATACCTGATGATTCCTAACGTTTATTACGCCAGATTGTTTGCTGACTTGTGCAGTACAACATGACAATTAACGTGACTGAGCACCTGGTAACCCTGGTTTAAGGTGTTATATTTAAAGAGCTTGGGGCAGTTAGGCATCTAGGTCACATTTTTTAATGTATTTCGAGAAATCCGTAATGTTGAGTAAATACTAGATCACGTTTCTTGCTTAGTTTGCTGAAAATTCTACAAGAGACGTACATTCTGAGAAACAGAGATTTGGTGACGACAAAATTGTAAAAATATAACGCATTTTCGTAAAATAATTTCTTTGTTGAAAAGACTGTGGCTTGATGACCCATTGAACGAGTATAGTGTACCGCTCCGCTTTGAATATTCGAAACACTATACTCCAGCAGCATTCAGCTTCAATGTTATCTTTATGAAGTTCTAACGTCTAGGCCATACTGATTAAAAGCTTGTATGAATCAACACTTAACTCTAAATTCCCTACAATTCGGGAAGCTCTACTCAAATTGGCGACACAGCGTATCTGCCTATTATTCTCATTCGTGATACAGGTCTGCGGTTAACGGTAGGAAATATGTACGAATAGCGATGAAAGTAGACGAGCCGATGCGCTGTTGCCAAGAAATGATTTCCCATGTATAACAATGGTTTTTCCTAAGGTGTATGACATGTACATCACAAAAAATCATGTCACTCATTTCCGCCTGTCTGTCGGGTCTGACCGCTAATTCAATAACTTGAGAAGTACCGCTCGGATTTTTATGAAATTTTCACACATGGTTACTATTATGGCAAGGATGGAACAACTTTGTAGTTTTTGAAAATCGGTCTAGTGGTGGCGGAGATGGGAGCAGAAGCACAAAAAAGCACTTAAATTTCTTTTTTCTCACGTTTCAGATCACTTTCTAAAAATGTTTTGTAGTGTTTGAAACTTGAGGAGCTTGGTGATTGTAGGGGGTAAGGGGTTATAAATGTAATGTTTTTAGTATTAGTCAAATACATTCTATCATTAAGAAGCTTCTGATCCCGGTGACAACAGAAAAATTAAATGATAAAATTCCGCGCGATATAATGTGCTCATAATTCGAAATAACTGCAATAGTGAGTATTGCGTGTACGGCACGATGCTGCAACTCCAACTGGTCTGCGCTGGTGTCGTCACTGACAAACCGTCAAAAAATGACATCAGTCACACCTCCCGCAGATTCGGCCCATTTAGAGAGAAATGGCGAAGTCGAAGGCGTGCCAGCAGGTGAACGGCCAGAGGTGTTGCCAAACTGCTAGAAAATAATAAAACTTTCCACAAATGTAGTAAGCATGCTATCGTACCCTGAAATTTTCCCAAGTATAATACAATCCTACCTGTATTTCCAAATTAATTACTACAAAGAGCAATTGTGTTATAGTTGTGAATTGTTTTGAACCATCTCTCCAATAAAAGTATCAAAATTACCGCAAAGTAAATCAAATAAATTTGAATGTGCTTACACCTGTAGGTGTTTTTGACTAGCCGATGCGCGGCGACTTTCAGCGTTGCCCGCCACAATTAAGATAATGAACATATTGAACCAACTTTTTCCAATAATCGCGAATCAGTTGTAGGAGAATTCGACTGTGTTTTTATTGTTGTTTTAAAGAATTGGTTCAACAAGATAGTTGTTGTGCGAATAAGTCCAAACTAATAATATCTGCATAAACGGCTTTCTATAGTATCTCACGTATGGTTGATACAAATACGGTTTGGATCGAGGAAAACTCGTAGGGAAAAGATACTGTGTACGTCTTAAGCCTTATCTTTGTTAGTGAATTTAAAATTCGCATTAATGCTTTGGAGGATATGTAAATTAATATAGAAAGAAAACAAATCAGGAATCCTGTTCAGAAAACTTCAATTAATCTATGTAAAATTGTTAATTTGAATGTGCTTACACCTGTAGGTGTTTTTGACTAGCCGATGCGCGGCGACTTTCAGCGTTGCCCGCCACAATTAAGATAATGAACATATTGAACCAACTTTTTCCAATAATCGCGAATCAGTTGTAGGAGAATTCGACTGTGTTTTTATTGTTGTTTTAAAGAATTGGTTCAACAAGATAGTTGTTGTGCGAATAAGTCCAAACTAATAATATCTGCATAAACGGCTTTCTATAGTATCTCACGTATGGTTGATACAAATACGGTTTGGATCGAGGAAAACTCGTAGGGAAAAGATACTGTGTACGTCTTAAGCCTTATCTTTGTTAGTGAATTTAAAATTCGCATTAATGCTTTGGAGGATATGTAAATTAATATAGAAAGAAAACAAATCAGGAATCCTGTTCAGAAAACTTCAATTAATCTATGTAAAATTGTTAATTGACAAACGCAATCACTGTAAGGTGTGTTAGTATCATGAAGAATCTTCAGATTGTGAGATCTTGCAAAGTTGCTCTGTTTAGCCTATATCATATTTTTGTATAAAATGAATAATTTGCTATATGTATGCTCTCCAGCTCGGAGGTGCCGGCAAAGTGAATAGCTTGTATGCCTGTTTATTGTTGGCTATACTTATATTTGATACAAGTAACCGAATATTTTGTTCATTTTTTAAACGAAAGAAGATCGTTTCACGTTCCTGTAATAACAGCATATGTCGTAAGAGTAATCCACAGCCTTTTCGAAATAGCGACGTTGCTTTACACCGAGGTTAGCTCTGTGATATTGTGGTGCAAACGATGCGGCAGACAATAACCCTGTATCTTTTTCAGATGAATCCAGTTCGTTCGAGCCGAAAGTGGTGCACATAGAGCCGGGACCAGAATTCGTCACGCGTTATGACATATTGGAGGAGTTGGGAAAAGGAAGGTTCGGAGTTGTGCATAAAGTTATAGAGAAACGATCGGGTCAAAAATTCGCAGCCAAATTCGTACGATGTAGGACAACAAAAGATAGAGATAAGGTAAGGAATAATTATAGGGACACATCTTACGAAAGAAATTATAATAGAAATTGAAGTGTTTGATCTATTTTACTTCCTATGCCAAAACTTGTGAGGCAGTATTGTAATTGCGAAAAAAATTCGAAACTGATTCATCATGTTTCTTGGATGTTATATGATAACATCACGAAAACTCATATCACTCATTTCCGTCGGTCTGTATGTCTGTCGGTCTGTCCGTTAATTTTATAACCACCTATAACTTGAGAAGTACCGCTCGGATTTTGATGAAATATTCAAAGAACTTTGTAGTTTTTGAAAATCGGTCTAGTGGTGGCGGAGCTAGAGACAAAAGCACGAAGAAATTAAAAATCGCTCAAACTTCGTTTTCGATGTTTCAGAAACTCCTGATCATTTTCAGAAAAAGTTTTGTAAGGATTGAAACTTGAGGGCTGGGAGTTGAAGGGGATAGATGCTGTGAATATAACATCTTTAGTATTAGTTAAAGACATTCTATCATTAAGAAGTTTCTGATCCCGATAGCAACGGAAAAATCAAATGATTTAAAGTCCGATGTCTAATGTGCTCATAATCCACATTAGTATTAAATATTTATCAAGTACTTTAAAAAAATGTTTGTTAAATATTTATAGTGACAGATTTTTTTCATATTTAATAAATAAGTTTTTTATATATTCATTGAATATTCATTATATATATTTGTAGTCTACCTATATAATTTATATATTTTTGCAGTATTTTTTACAAATATTTAGAAAATATGAGGAAATATTCTTAAATATCAGTTTTATATTTGGTAAGTTTTTAGGAAATATATGAAGGAACCGAATTTCAAGCATTCAATATTGTCAGTGTATGTAGAAAATTCGTCATTGGTTATTTTAGAAAAATCTGTAGGAACGCTTTTCTAAAATTGGGTTCATAAAGAAAATTCATTCCAGATATAATGGGTTTAATTTGCTAGAAAAATATCATAAAAAAACATTCTAAACCTCTTATGCATCTTGGAAATCCACTCCTAAGGAAAAAATAATAATTATTGCGAAGTATTATTGAATACTTATAAGCTGCTTTCAAGTGGTCTTTTAGTTAAGACAGAGATTCTCCCGAACTGCTCTAGAAGGTGTATAAATGGGAATATAAAATGCAGTGGAACAATATTGGTACTGAATACTGATGAGTTACTCCGCGTAGCTCAGCTGGGTCACTAAAAAGCAGCTCTATCATGCACCCAAAATGACCCCACATTCACTTCCTAAGTGAGTTCAAGATTTGGTTAATTCTTAAGAAAATTTGGTATTATAGATATCTTGATGAAAAATGTGGACACAAGTTGACCCTTTGCCTAGCTTTCAAAAAAAAAAAGTGTTTGAAAACAGAGCATTTATTGATTTTGCTGAAGCGACTTTTTGGTAGTAGGGGGCTAATTTAGCCATACATATTTTGTGATTTTATATTATAATTCAAGGAAAAAATATGGTATTTTTGAACCTCGCTGTTGAACTCAAAAATTTAAAAATATGTATTGCCGAATGAATCCTGCTGGTTTTGTTAATATAATATTTTCTATTAAATAAAAATTAAACATTTATACGATGAAAAAATATTACCTACATATCATGAAAAAATATTTATTGCATATTTTCTAACTGATTTCAATATTTTCCATCGATAGAAAAGTTAATTTTTAACGAATCTGCACTGGTTGACGTTGCGTGCACGGCACGATGCTGCATGGTCGTGGAGGACACTGCCGACTGTGCAATGGATAACAAACGCCTGTTAGTCTGCATTGGTGTCGCCATGAACACACCACTACAGGAGAAATATTTATATATATATATATATATATATATAACTTGAGACGTGGTCATTGTCGTCTAGACCAGTTAGGTGAAAAATTAAAGCTTCCGCCTTTTGTTGGGTACTTCGACAAAATTTAAGCAAAGAGGACTCTTTATACTTTTTTAATTCTCTCTAGCTATCAATGGACTTTGCCATCATCATCAGGAGCTGCAATTACAATGATAACAGTAGCAACAATAGTGTAAAATGAATTTAAATTGACTCAACTTACAGTAGTATGTGAGGATGTTGCTAATTGTTGTTTACGTATAGGATGAGGGAAACGTCCAGTAACATGGTGAGAGCTGGATAGATGGTACAATGGTCAAAATTATATAAAATATGACAAGAACATGTTAAAATATATACATAGGTCAGACCTCTAGATCTCTTAAAGGAAGGATTACATCACACAAAAGTAATTCTAGGCTAACCTTATCACTAACTATTATCATAGTAACAATCTTAATAAAAAGCATTCCTTTTATCACAACCTTTTAAACAAAACAAGAACATTTCTAAAACATCATTCTGAACTTATGGTTACAAGATCTGACAAAGGCAATGTTACAGTGATAATGCTTAAACAACACTATTTAGATCTTTGCAACAATCTCATCAATGATGACCCATCATATCATGAAATTAATAGAGATCATACACCTAAAGTTGAAAAGAAAAGTAATGACATTGTTAAGGAACTTCTCAGCACTGGACAAATAACCCAAGAACAAAAAAGAACTTTGACCACTTATAACTCCCTCCCTCCCAAATTCTATGCACTTCCGAAAATTCACAAACCCGTACTCTCAGTAAGACCTATAGTTGCATCAATAGGTTCAGCCACCCAGGCTTTGTCTTCATTAATATCGACAACACTAAAATCAGCACATGCAGATAATGATTACTACATCAAAGACTCATTTGAGGTCTCTCGTCAGTTCAACAGATTGACAATACCAGCCGATCATATTATCGCCAGTCTTGATGTGGTGTCACTATTCAGCAATATCTATCTGGATGCATGTACAAGAACTATTAATAAACACTGGAATGAGATCAGTCAACACTGCAACATATCTCTAGAATCTTTCACCAACATTATAACATTCCTTTTTCATAACAATTATTTCTCTTTCAACAACAAAATATATTCTCAAACACATGGTTGTCCTATGGGATCTGTTCTATCACCAATTTTGGCAGAATATGTCATGGATGATCTGCTTGACACTGTTATTCCGACACTACCCTATAACCTCTTCTTCATAAAAAAATACGTAGATGACATTATTTTATGCCTCCCCTCCATAGGTCTGGATGGTATTGTCAGAGAATTCAACAGCTATGACCCCTACATCCAATTTAACATTGAAAAAGAAGATGAGAACCTGTCTGTCCCCTTTCTAGACACAAGACTCATCCGCACCAACAACAACAATTTATTGGTAGACTGGTACCAGAAACCTATGGCCTCAGGTCGGTTTCTCAATTTTAGATCATACCATAAGCTAGGGATTAAAATCAATTTGGTAAAACAGATGAAAACAAGGGTAATCAGCATCTCAGATAATACTTTCCACACCTCAAATTTACATAAACTATCAAAACTGTTCATCAATAATGGTTATCCGAAGTGTCTGATTAACAAGATCTTATTTAGTTCACCTTCGAATATTTTACCGAACTCTAGTGATACAGGTAATAGTCACACAACCCCTAATAATAACGGAACTGATGTAATTCCCAATAATAGCATCAATCCAAACAGTACAAGCACCAACCCAGACTCCAGACCTGGTTTTGCTGTCCTGCCCTATATCAAGGAACTGACCCCTAAGCTGATCAGATTGTGCAGTCCTTTGAACTTTCGAATTGCTTGCAAATCCGTCCTCACTATAAACCGCATTTTTTCAAAAATGAAAGACAAAGTCCCGCTGCTTGGCTTAACTAACACAGTCTACTCCATCAATTGCAACAACTGCAACCAAATATACATAGGTCAGACCTCCAGATCTCTTAAAGGAAGGATTACATCACACAAAAGTGATGCTAGGCTTCATCCTGAAAGATGCGCTCTAGCATCTCATGTTAACACAACAGGGCATTCTATGAATTACACAAGTATCAAAGTTCTTGATAAAGGAAAACACCTTTCCAAACGTTTATTCCTGGAAATGTCCCACATTTTCATGAATAACAACTGTATCAACAAAAAGACAGATATTAAACAACTGAGTGTCATTTACCCATATTTGCTAAACTGCGAAAAATTGGAGAACTTACATATCTCCCCAAATTTCGACTTTTCACAACCATAAATATAATCTGTGTTTTGGCCGATTCCACCAACAAATTTCATTCCACTCAAAATCTAATAATTCTCTTCTCACGATTTATTAATAATTGTTAATTTAAAATTCCCATTAATTAAAATATAGTTTATTCAACTGCCTTTGGTCGGTTTAACAATTTCTTACATAACATTCTGAAAATCACATCATCTGAAGTGATTTGGCAACGTATTGGCACACGCCCACAATTCGTTCCATCTTTCAACACAGACATTGACAACCTTCAGCCTTCTGTCAAAGGTTCATCTCACTCATTATTCCATGACCACCATTTTGTGCAATCATCAAGTGGCTTCACGACGTAATGCTCTAATGTTTTCTAAATAATTTTTAATCTGTCTTTAACTTGTCTTGTCATATTTTATATAATTTTAACCATTGTACCATGTATCCAGCTCTCACCATGTTACTGGACGTTTCCCTCATGATATACGAAAACAACAATTAGCAACATCCTCACATACTACTGTAAGTTGATTCAATTGAAATTCATTTTACACTTTTGTTGCTACTGTTATCATTGTAATTGCAGCTCCTGATGATGATGGCAAAGTCCATTGAAAGCTAGAGAGAATTAAAAAAAGTATAAAGAGTCCTCTTTGCTTAAATTTTGTCGAAGTACCCAACAAAAGGCGCAAGCTTTAATTTTTCACCTAACTGGTCTAGACGACAATGACCACGTCTCAAGTTATATATATATATGTATATATATATATATATATATATAAATATTTATCACATATCACATATCTCACATACGACTGTAAGTTAATTTACACAATAGTTGCTATTTCTTCTCAATATTATTGCAGCTCCTGATGAAGATGGCAAAGTCCATTGAAAGCTAGAGATTAATAAAGTATAAAGAGTCCTCCTTGCTTGAATTTTGTCAAAGTACCCAACAAAAGGCGGAAGCCTTATTTTTCACCTAACATAACCTTTCATTTGTGTTACTCCGTCTATGATGGTTCTGTAAATATTTCGTCAAGTAGATTAACTCAGTACTTATAACTTATTGATATACAACAGACACAGACTGGCAACCGACAGAAATGAGAAACACGGATATATCTTTAAGCAACCGAAAACGTGTGAACCGAAGTTCGAATATTATCGCGAGCTTAATACCTCCATCATTTAGGTAGTCGAAAATTGATTCAGAGGCGGCGGAAATAAAATCGCTGAAACATAGTGTTACAGCGAATTCAACTCATTTTTGGATATTAGAGGGGAAGAAAATTGTAGGTTGGTAGCTGTATGCGGTAAATGGCTGTAAATTGTTGCATATTCTATTAATAAGTATCTCTGTAATACTATGCACCTGTTTATATATATATATATATATTTGCTTTATATTCAGAGGTTGAAGATTCATCCTACACAGGTGAACCTACCTAATTACGATTCGATTTCGCCTTTTGAAACTATTTGACTCATTCCCTCTCTTTGAAACCTCCAAAGAAGGAGTAGGAAGTATATAATCAGTCTACATAACGAAATTTTTTTTAATGCTTTCATGCATTTTTTCAGGTTCAAGATGAAATTGATATAATGAATATGCTTAGACACCAAAAACTACTACAACTGGCAGCGGCCTTTGAAAATCCAAAAGAAATGGTCATGGTCATGGAATAGTAAGTATTTATCGCATCCATAGTAGAACATCAGTCTTGAAACTACGAAAGTCATTTTTTCAGCAAGAACTGTTCTGTAGTTCAGAGAGTCA
Source organism: Acanthoscelides obtectus (assembly GCA_963669975.1). Taxonomy (NCBI): domain Eukaryota; kingdom Metazoa; phylum Arthropoda; class Insecta; order Coleoptera; family Chrysomelidae; genus Acanthoscelides; species Acanthoscelides obtectus. Next base: position 80,318,022 of record CAVLJG010000003.1, on the reverse strand, counting down.
GAGACATTTTATTTATCTCAGACCGAAATATGAACATTTTTTCACTTTTCAACATGGTCATGATAAACATTTGTCAAGTCATGGCACCACCTTTTGCATCCCGTCGTCAAGAAACGCTGCCGCCTGACCGATAAAACCATCAGTAACTTTTTCTTTCAACATGTAATCATTTTCCAAGCGCTATCCGTCAAGAAATTCCTCAAGTTTTGGAAAAAGATGAAAGCCTGATGATGCTGAGCCGGGACTGTATGGTGGATGCTCCAGTAATTTCCAGCGAAACTTGTCCGGTTGCGTCTGTGTTCTTGCCGCAATAATAGGCCGAGCATTGTCGTGAAGTAGAACGACGCAGCTAGAGAGCAGACTTCGCCCGTGGTTTTAAATAGCGCCCCTAGGAGGAGCTTTTTTGCGTTTACACACCGAAATACTAAGCGTACTTGGCATAGCCACAAACAAATCAGTATAACCACAAAACCAACACTGACAGAGATGTAAAACGTAATGGTGGCATAGTGGAGGACTGGCCAAGGGTGTTTGAGGTTGGCCGGACGTCACGTGACAGGATGTGCGGACATGATGAGCAAAATGTTTAATTGGCCCTCGTATCTATATATCAATAAATGTGTGTAAAATTAATGTTAACTTCCTTTCAGCATTTCTGGCGGGGAGTTATTCGAACGGGTAGTAGCCGATGACTTTACGCTTACCGAAAAAGACTGCATCCTTTTTATGAGACAAATCTGCGAAGGTGTCGCGTACATGCACAGGCAGCAAGTGGTTCATTTAGATTTGAAACCTGAGAACATCATGTGCCATACCAGAACGTCGCATGAGATCAAAATCATCGATTTCGGATTGTCGCAGAAGATAGATCCTAACAAACCGATCAGGGTAAGGAACTTTTCAGTTTTATTTATCTAATCAGCTTTTTAACCAAACATTTCAATCCTGGTCTTATTTAAAGCAGTTTTGCCCAATAATGTAAATTGTTCATGCGCAACTACGTTCTTATATCCCTTCTTCTGCACCGAATTGCTGCCATTTAGGAACCGACACGTTTTTCAGTTAAAATCTGACAAACTAAAATTTCATAGTTTTTCAATTTCTTTGTATTCATATTCATCAATATTTTGTTTTATTACCTGTTCATTTTTGAAGTACGTGGTTTTCCTCCGTTTTTTTTATTGATCGTGCCTAACTACATTGTAAGTAGTTTTTTCCATTGATATCTTCATGATTTTAGTTTTAATCCAATACTCCTTGTAGTGTGTATAAATAAAGATTTTCGAAAGCTTAACTTGACAAAGAATCACGTTCTTTCTGGCCTGACTTCATTCTGCGTTTGGTTGCATACCTGAGAATTTGTACTTTGTATCTTAACAGACAGCCAAGACGTCCTTTTGTTTTGCTCGACTCTGACGAGTGCCCTCAGCGGCTCCTAACTGCTGTGATCTTGACTGATTTGCAACAAAAACACCGTGCGTACTGTTTAAACTCTAATTTATTAGGTACTCTTGCAGTAATTTGTAACAACATTTCTATTAATTTTTGACAAATTTATATTCGTCTTAATCTGCGCTGTTGCTGATTCATCGCTTGCTGTCGACTACTCAAATGTCACATTCTGCCGTCACAGCGCCTATATTTCAGATCGACCAATCCAGAGCCTTTTAGACAAAGCCTTCATCGATGCTTCAATTTCAATCAATTTGAAACCTTTATTTTATATAGATTGTTACACATGATGCATTTGGCTTATATATAAACAATAAAAAAGGTGTAAAATACGAGACGTCGGACTGGGGACGTAGGATAAAAACTTTTAACAAAGAATTATTATTATGAGATATAGTGCACAGAACACTTGAATTCTGTAGGCTGGATTTGATCAATTTTGGTCAATATCGGCTCCACTTCTTCGGTATTTTTAAAAACTTTCTTGTGCTGCTGATCAAGACGTGTTGCCACACTGTCCTTTTAATGCATGAGCCAGAGTATGTCACCTGGGATGCAGTAGGGGAACTGCCCATCTCTTTTATATCTTCTTAAGGCTCCTCTCTAATTTAAGAATCCTACTTTTACTTATGCATGGGAACACATCCGTAAGTCCGTATGTTAGTATCGGGTAGATGCATGCTTCAATTATTTTGAATTTCACTTCTATAGAAACATTCAAGCTGAAGCCCCTCTCGATTAGCCTTAAGATTTTTTTCCTTAATGAGCGTACTGTTTTGTTTAGATTGAGCATAAGGTATATATAGATAGCCCGGTGTGTCAAAGTATCGAGCTTCTGATATATAGACTAGACGGGCCGTGAATTTCGCCATCGGAAATAACATTCTGAGCCATGGATGTAATGGTGATTGTGCATTGTCCGCCTCCTTTGAGCGCATTTCATATTTAACAAGTTAAGCAAAAATCGGTGTCTATGGTATAGCTTCAATCCACACAACCCAGGACAATTGAGCTGGTTAATTGTGCGAAAAGCATAGAGAACAATAATGAATGAATGAATAAGCCCAAGGTATCGTCAAATTGGTTGAGGAATTCGCGTCTTGATTCGGGTCTAAAGGCCGTCGTCGGTTGGAATTTATTCCTAACGTTTCGCTAGCACGAGTGGCAAGCTTCTTTATAGGTCCTTCCATTTCCGATGCTGGATGTAGACTGACGATTTCTCTTGCGCAGGTTGTATTTATACCGGAGGGTAGGGGACGTGGCTTGTTCCGCTTCGATTGACTTCGGGATGTCGATCGGCACTGCTCGGGCGTTTCTGAGGATCGGGTGCCTGATCGGATTGAGTCTGAGGGTCTCTTCCTTCCTGTTGAAGTTATCTGGATGTTTGTGAATCTTGATAGCTTCCCTGACCAGACTATTGCGATAGCCATTGACTGATGACAGCAACCTGCAGACTCCCAAAGTGTATCCTGTGGTTCCCATTGCTTGGTGCATGTTCACCTACCGCAGACTTCTCAGTTTGTCGTAGCCGGCAATTTGCTTTGTGCTCCTTGAGTCTCGTTCCCATTGATCTTTTCGTGGTTCCAATGTATACTTTACGGCATGAACACGGTATGCGGTAGACTCCTGCAGCTGAGAGTGGGTCCTTCTTGGCCTTTGCCGATCTGATGGTTTGTTACACCTTCTTCATAGGCTTGAAGATTGTTTTAATGTCATGTCCCTTCAGGACTCTGCCAATGCTGTCCGCACAAATGTTCGATTTCACGTGGCCTGGCTGATCTCAAGCCCATTGATCTTTGGATGTCCCTCTTGCTGTAGCCATTTGCTTCGAGCGCAGTTTTCAGGTGTTCAAGATCTGTCTGGAGGTTATCCGGTTTTCAAATCCTTCGAGCTCGTTCTGTCAGGGTTCTGATGACTCCATACTTCTGAGTTGGGTGATGATTGGACAAAGCGTGCAGGTATCTGTCTGTGTGCGTTGGTTTCCTGTACACTGTGTGACCCAGCTTGTTACCTCGTTTCCTGACTAGTACGTCCAAGAAGGTCAGTTGTTGGTCACTCTCTATCTCCATGGGAAATTGTATGCTTGGATGCCGATCGTTGGTGTCGACCACGTACCGGAACCAAAATCAGTACTATCCAAAGGAGGTAATTTTGGAATCACGCCCCGCCACATTCCGGCTGAAGACATTATCTAAACTACAGAGGCAGCCATTAGACATCTACCGGACGAGGCCGCGGAGGAGATACGAATGGAGACAGCCAACATTCTTAGAAGGGCGAAACCACCAATAAGCTACCTGACGAGGAGTGAAGGTCTGGCACTACGAAACTTGAATAACGACGAGGATATCACCATACCAGCCGACAAAGGCAATGCAACCGTTCTTCTGAAGACCGAGGACTACAAAAGGAAGATTATTGAACTTCTAGACCCAGAAAGTTACAAACCCCTGAAAAAGGATCCAACGCAGGCCCGACTACGCCTTACCAACCGGCTCATCAAGCTATCGTCACTACCAGAAGACACCAAGAAGAGCGTTACGAGGACGGAAGCGGTTCCACCAAAGCTCTACGGCCTGCCCAAGATCCACAAGGCAGATGTTCCGTTGAAACCAAATAGTTAGTGCTCCCCGACGTACTACTTAGCGAAACACTTGGCATCCCTGCTGCAACCATACGTGGGAAAGAGTACCAGCTACATCAAGGATTCCACCGACTTTGTGCGCAAGATTCAGGACATCGTAGTTGAACCCGACGACATCCTTGTGAGCTTCGATGTCGTCTCCCTTTTCACCAAGGTACCGCTGAGGGAATGCCTGGATCTGGTGAGCAGGATCTTCCCTTTTGACATATGCAAGCTCTTTGAAATCTGTCTCACTAGAAGCTACTTCGTATGGGACGGGGGCTTTTATGAGCAGGCAGACGGAGTGGCAATGGGAAGTCCATTAGCCCAGTCATAGCCAACTTTTTTATGGAACACTTTGAGAAGAAGGCGGTTGAGACATCGGATAACAAACCAGCAATTTGGTTCCGGTACGTGGACGACACCTTCGTGATTTGGAAACATGGCACGGACAGGCTTAACGAGTTTCTGCAGCACCTCAATGATCGGCATCCAAGCATACAATTTACCATGGAGATAGAGAGTGACCAACAACTGGCCTTCTTGGACGTACTAGTCAGGAAGCGAGCTAACAAGCTGGGTCACACAGTATACAGGAAACCAACGCACGCAGACAGATACCTGCACGCTTTGTCCAATCATCACCCAAGTCAGAAGTATGGAGTCATCAGAACCTTAACAGAATCAGCTCGAAGGATTTGCGAACCAGAGAACCTCCAGACAGAACTTGAACACCTGAAAACTGCGCTCGAAGCGAGGGACATCAAAAGATCAATGGGCTCGAGATCAGCCAGGCCACGTGAAATCGAACAGCGTCCCACCACCTCTCAAGCGTATCTTCCATTTGTGCCAAGAGTCCTGAAGAGACATGACATTAAAACAATCTTCAAGCCTACGAAGAAGATCCAACAAACCATCAGATCAGCAAGGGACAAGAAGGACTCACTCTCAGCTGCAGGAGTCTACAGCATACCGTGTTCATGCGGCAAAGTATACATTGGAACCACCAAAAGATCAATAGGAACGAGACTCAAGGAGCACAAAGCAAATTGCCGGCTAGGACAAACTGCGAAGTCTGCGGTAGCTGAACATGCATTAAGCAATGTGTACCACAGGATACACTTTGGGAGCTGCAGGTTGCTGACATCAGTCATCGGCTATCACAATGGACTGGTCAGGGAAGCTATCGAGATTCACAAACATCCAGATAACATCAACAGGAAGGAAGAGACCCTCAGAGTCAATACGATCTGGCACCCGATCCTCAGAAAACGCCCGAGCAGTGCCGATCGACATCCTGAAGTCAACCTAAGCGGAACAAGCCACGTTCCCTTCCCTCCGGTATAAATACAACCTACGCAAGAGAAATCGTCAGTGTACATCCAGCATCTGAAACGGAAGGACCTCTGCAGAAGCTTGCTACTCGTGGTAGCGAGGAAAGAAAGGAAGAAATTACAACCGACAACGGCCTTTAGACCCGAATCAAGACAGCAGTTTTTCCAAGGTATTGTGTTTGATTGAGGAAGGGGGGTTACGACTGTTCGCTCCCCATTCCGGCCAAACTTGATCTATTTAGGACACGTTCGTGTTCGTAGAAATGAAATACACTCGGTTTCCTATTTATTACAAGTAAGCTCCTACCGATCATAGAACTCCAATTTTGGCCTCTTTGCTCTCATGATGGCTGTGTTTTGTTGTTTGGATTCATCTAGCACGCACAAATCATCGGCGTATTGTGACATCGGTTGGTCTGCAATGTTTTCTACCAGCAGATCATCAACGTAGGGGTTCCAACAGGTAGTGCCCGAATGCGAATGGGCTCCGTACCCGGTCGCGTATTCTGGTAACCATGCGTCGTTGTTTTGGGGTCGTTTCATCAAGAGTTCTAGTGTACGAGGGCGCTATAGGTTATTTATTTATCAGTCTTCTGGTAGCAACATTCAGAATCAGATTCATGGATCTTCTTTGAGGCGTGAGCCTTCCTTGGAAACAATGGATATCAGATATCTCATTGAAAACAGCGAAACAATGACGCTTCCTTGAGGAACGTCCACGGGAGAATTCAAATTTTCATTTCACAGTAGACTGTAGTAGTTGTCACCACAAACTGTCATCGGTGTCAGAAATATTTTTCCTTGTTGGCCGTATCTGTTTATCGTTTTGATCATAAAACTAGGACAATTTGGTTTGTTTGTGCTAAAAATTGATAAAAAATGTAAAAGTAATGTGACAGCAAGATACAAGTATTTTCATTGATCGTTTCTCAAACTTGCTCCTCAAAGTAGTTAATTAAGGAACTATATGTCTTTACATCTAATGATCCCTTTAACTTTGTCTAGTATTTCGATCAAATGCATTAAACACTTTTTTTAACTGTCACACATAATTTAAAATACCTACTATAAAATACTATTATATATATACTATATGCTATTTTGTGAAATACCGTAGTAGTCTAATCTGACAGACGTAATCGACAACCTGTAACCAGTAGAGTAAGGTGCAACGGTTGTCTATATTCAGTTTTTTACTTCTCGCGATTGCGCTACAATTCGGGGAAGCAATCACGTTGTTATTTTGCATTTTTGGTGGATGTCCAGCGCAAATAAACCAAATCGCCCCAAATTTATCATCAAATGCTGAGTAGATACGGCCACCAAATAAAAATCTCGCTGACATGGATGACAGCTTGTGATGTGAACTGCTACAGACTACTGTGAAATGGAAATTTAAATCCTAGCCTCAAGGAAGTGGCATTGTTTTACTGTTTTCAGGGAGATACGTATCTGATATCCATTGTTTCCAAGGAAGCTTAATTTACGCATCAAGGCAGATCTGACTCTAAAACAACTAATCGTAGCTTTGTATAAATTTATATTGAAATATAGCCATTTTTCATGTTTAGGTTCTTTTCGGAACACCTGAGTTTATCCCACCGGAAATAATAAACTATGAGCCAATTGGAGTTGAATCAGATATGTGGTCGATCGGAGTTATATGCTATGTTTTGTAAGTATTATCTAAAGTTTTTAGTGACAATATAATATTGATGAAATCTACTTTCTAAATTATGTATCATATTTTTTCAGGTTATCTGGACTATCGCCGTTCATGGGTGATAATGATTCTGAAACGTTCGCAAACATTACAAGGGCCTATTACGATTTCGAAGACGAGGCTTTCTGTACTGTTTCACAGAACGCCAGGGATTTTATTTCTGCGGTGCTCGTCAAACGAAAAGAGTAAGTATTTATGGAGAAAATCTATCATGTAACCGACTCACAGGCTAAGGCGGAAGTGCTTGCCAAGATCTTTGCTGCCAATTCCACCATGCCTCCCGAGTGCCGTCGATTGAACGTCTTACTACGCGAGAAGTAACATTTCAGACGGATGCTCTTGTAGCTTGATATCAACAAAGCTTCTGGTCCGGACTTGATTCTTGCCGTTGTTTTGAAGAGGTGTGCAGCGGGACCTTGCTCCAGAAAACTCGAAATTTGTTCATGTCCAACCCATCTCAAAAGAAGGATCTAAGACCGACCCTTACAACTGCAAGTTTATAGCTCTGCTTTCTGTTATAAGAAAGGTGATGGATAGGTGCATAAATCGCGAACTTCTGGACTACCTCGCACGCTACAGCTTGAGTAGCGACAGGCAGTATGATTTCCGTCACCAGCGATCCACAGGGGCCCTTCTAGCTTAACGACATGCAATTGTGGAGTAAACTCATCCAGCGTTACGTAAAGGGTCATGTCGTTGCTCTTGATATCACGAAAGTGTTTGATCAGCTGTGACATGCCGACCCCTTCTGCAAACTCCCATCCTATGGCCTCCCAGAGAAGCTTTGTCATAATTGACACTGTTCCTCTTACATATCGGCGATCTCCTTTCCTGTACGATCTATACAATCCACAGCTTTGCCGATGATAGTACCCTACTTGCAGAAATTCAATGACAAGCCAATCTCTGCCGATGAGCTGGAGGAAACAAAACTAGCAACGACTTCCTCTCTGACGAGAGATCTGGAGCGTATCACTGCTTGGGAATGCAACAATCTAGTATAGTTTAATGCTTCCAAAACACAGTACTGTACCTTGACGAACAAAAAGCATCCTGGCGCTCATCCGGTTTCGATGGATGGCCGAGTTCTGCCAAAGAGCCATTCATTGCGGCTGGTTGGAGTTCAGATCAACGAGGACTTGATCAGGCACGAACACATCTCGTCAATAGCGGCAACTGCAGGCAAAAGGTTTGTTTAGGGCTAAGAAGAACTTTCTCCGTACGTTCTCCTCACTCTATATACGGAAGCACCAAAGGCCTAGGCCCATGGCTTGGAAAGTGAGGTTCGACTGTCTTGTTCTTCCATCTCTGCACTCCTATTGCTCGCAACTCCTCTTTGTTTTCCTGTTTCCATCTGCTTTTTGGTATTCCTCTTCTTTTCTTTGTGCCAGCTGTGTGCATCAGAATCCTTTTTCGTATTCGTATATTTGGCATCCTTTCTATGAGGCCTAACCAAATCAGCCTCTGGGCCTTGTGGTCCACGCTTCGCTAGCATATGTTACTACTGGTAAGATAACTGTTCTGTATATTCTAGTTTTAGCGTTTTTCGATATTTCTTTATTTTTTATGTGCATATAAATGCACATCGTTTCCCTGACATGAATTTCTTCTTTGGTATTTGGTCTGTTTGTGAATACTGTGTCTAGGTATCCACCTTCTCAAAAACGTAGGACTTTTCTTCTTCTGCTTCTATTTTTAAATCTTTCCCAATTTTGCTACTAAACATCAGACCATTTCATACGTTTTGCTTTATTTTCATTTATATATTGCGCCAGTTCCCTAGCTGCTATATCTAGTATCCTCATCACATCTTGTAACTCCTGTTTGTCGATCAGGCGCTGTTAATTTTCATTAGTTTCTTCATGCTTACTAAATATTCCTATTGTCGGCTTCCCCGATTTTAGCATTCGCATCTCCCAATACTACTTTCATATCTAGGTAAATTTTCGTAAACCCTGTTTAGTTCATAATAAAAGTCTTTTTTCATCTCTAGCCTTTTTCTTACGAAGGTGCGTGAATATTAATCAATGTAATCTTCTGGTCTTTTCCTCTCAATCTAAGAAAACACTATTGAAAAATAAAAAAATATCTTTTTCAAACACTTTCTGGCCCAATTGTTTTGTTCCTTGTAGCGCTACTATATCGACTGGTACTTTTTTATTTCTCTAATCAATTGTTTCAATTTCCCGGATTTAGATGTACCTCTTGCATTCCATGTCCCCACTATATATATATATACATGTATATATATATATATATAATTTCTACGTCCACTTGTTTTGATTTTTTTGCTGATTTGTAATTTTTTAATACTGCTATCTTTATTCATCGCTTGGTTCATCATGACCTTCCCACTGCCGTATTCGCCTATTAGTTTTTTTCACTCACTTTTTCCAGTTTGCCTTTGCTGCCGGCCCATTTACATTCCGCTCCATTTATCGTTAATTTCTTATTTCCTATTCTGATTGCGTCCCCTTTTCGTTTTTCCTGTTGAACGATTTTTTGTATTTTCTTCTGTATTTGCCTCTTTTTTACTGTTGTGTCATCGTTAATGCAAATTTTATTCTCCTTGATATTCCGTAATTTTGCCATGTTCTTCATAACTTTACACTTTTCTAACTGATTTTTTAGCTCCAGTAGACACGTTTTTGTGCCCAGCTTACTTGCAGTCTTTATTTTGGTTTCTATTTTCAAATGAGCCTTCATAAAACCGTCCATTTTTTCTTTAAGCACTACTTGATCATATCCAGCGATTACGAGCCAACTGACAACTACACTATTTTGTCTTCTGTGTTTCTCCATGTTTTCCATATCTTCTCGCAAATAAATTATATCTTTTTTCATCTGTTGATAATCTTTTTTTATCATTTTATTTTTTTCAAATCTATTATAAGGTTCTCCAATAATGCTTTGTACTCCTGTTTATCTATCTTCTTCTGCTTAATATCACTGGATGGGCTGCTTACCATTTCCAGCAACTTGTCTAACTTTCCTTCTTCATTTTCTGTGGGGTTCTCTTGTTTTTTTTTTACTTTTTTTTTTAAACTCCTTCCTCCTCAAAATCATCACCTCCTTTTCTTCGTTTTTTCCCGTCGTCTGTGTCCTCACTGTCACAGTACTTATCCTCCACTAATCCTTTTCAATCCAAAAATAATATCCAATGTGGCCACGACGAGATAATATTGTGCGAAATTTGCTTTTCGGTAAGTCAGAGTTCATCCAATTAACCCGGAAATACTCAACTCTCTAAAAGGCCCAAATACGACCTAGCCTCGAGTAGTGCTCACATGTTCGATACTGTTCAGGGGAGAGCTGTCCGACTGATCGATGACTCTTCTCTAACGGACAGTCCCGGGATCCTTTCCCGGCGATCTAGCTCTCTTCTACCGCTATGCCAAAGGGTTCTAGTCCTCAGAGCTCTCCTCTATGTTGCCGCCTCGCGATGGTGCTTGCCAGACAATACCCGCTTAACTTCGGCCTCCAATCCTAATCGTCTCGAACTTCGTTCATCCAGAACTGGCCGATACGACCGCTCCTTTGTCACTAGGGTATCGAGATTGTGGAACAATCCATACGAGCAGACTTTTCCCAGTTCTAGTAACCTTACGCAGTTCAAAAATCGAATTAACAAAGATTCCTTAAGCTCCTCATAGTAGCCGCGGCGCCTCAGCATTCAGACTTCTGCTTGAGCAGCTTCTTCAGATAAAAACTCACAAACAAATATCATCATTGAATATCTTGATCTTTATTTTTCCAAAAACGTGTTTGCTATGTTAAAATTTGTTCAGTGGGTCACAAAAGAATTGCGATGAAAATTAATGTCATCTATTCAGACTGAATTTATATAAACGTTTATCCCAATGAAATGCACACTATCCCAAAAGTTCCTCGTAACAGCCACTGCGCCCTGGCATTTAGGCTTCTACCTGTGCGGCTGTTTGTGTGTAAAAAAAAAACAACAGAAGGAAGATTTTCACAGAGAGCTCTAGGAAAGAATATTTTAACACGCTTTGGTTTGAATATTTCTGTTTCACTGGCATGATCCTATAGTTTCGTTTTTTTTCAGAGAGCGGCTTTCTGCTGAACAGTGCCTGAAGCATGTCTGGTTAGACCCTGAGAACCACCAACAAACTGTCGTCTTGTCCACGGATAAACTCAAAAAGTTCATCATTCGCCGCAAGTGGCAGGTACGTCAACGTTTCAACTACACAAGTGTGACACTTGTTAATTTACTTTTTGTCGTGAGAATCATTAACTATTTTTTATGGTGACTTGCTTGACATTATAGCGTGACGAGAACACAACATAAGGAATTGGATGAAGAAAAAGTCAGAAGTCCCTAGAATGGTAGAACAGCCAATTAGGGCAAAGCTAGGAAATATAGTTCATCAAAGAACGAAAGTCCGTATTTACCTACTTGGATTTAATAGGTGGCCGTTAGAGCCATAGTGTGTCTTCTGACATCTGAGGCTCTTTATGCAGAGAGTATGAGGAAACCCCACTGATGATTGTTTACACTATAGGGTTGTCCAATAGGGACGCAGGAAAGTAAACGTCAATTTGACATAGACGCCATCTTTGTTTTCTGTCACCGACATGTCATTTTGTTAGTTGAATGTTTACCATTGATCGCTATGGAGTCGTGTTCGATTGAAGACCGCATTAAAGTTATTCAAGAGCACTACAAAAATGGTGCAAAAATAAAAGACACGTTTCGCGCGCTTCGTGAACATTTCGGTCGCAACAACCGGCCAAACGAAACAACCATCGGTCGTCTGGTGCGTAAATTAGAGGCAACAGGTTCTGCGGCAAATCTGCCAGGCTCTGGCCGGCCAAGGAGCGTTCGCACACCGGAAAATATTGCTGTTGTGAAGGAGAGTGTGAGAGACGATCCGAAACAATCAACAACGCGTCGATCCCAAGAATTGGGCATTTCGAGAACCAGTTTGCTCCGCATTCTCCACAAGGATTTGAATGTACACGCCTACAAGATCCAATTGACGCAAGAGCTGCGACGGGCCGACCATTTTTCGCCCCGAACGTTCTCAGATTGCCTCCTTGAACACCGCCAAATTGATGCCAATTTTTCATCAAAAATCATGTTCAGCGACGAAGCGCATTTCACTTTGAATGGGACGGTAAACAAGCAAAACTGCCGCATCTGCGCGAACGAAAATCCCCGTGAGTATCAAGAGCAGCCGATGCATCCTCAAAAAGTTACTGTGTGGTGTGCATTGTGGTCAAAAGGCATCATCGGACCTTACTTTTTCGAAAATGCGGCCGGGGACGCCGTTACCGTCAATTCTGAGCGATATCACGTGATGATAGAGGACTACTTTTGCCGCAACTTGAAGGAATGGATATGGACGATGTTTATTTCCAGCAAGACGGTGCAACATGCCACACAACCAACGTCAATATCCATCGATTGCAGTCCTTCTTCGGTGATCGCGTGAATTCGCGCAGAGGAAATGTGCCATAGCCACCAAGATCGTGCGATTTGACTCCCTTGGACTTCTTTTTATGGGGATATTTGAAAAGCAAAGTCTACGTCAACAAACCAGCCACCCTCCAAGAACTCAAAAACAACATCATTGCCGAGATAAATGCCATAGAACCGACCATGTTGCAAAATGTCATTGAAAATTTCGACCATCTCGTGGACGTCTGTAAATCCAGTCGTGGTGAACATTTGAGGGATATTATTTTTCATACATAAATGAACCTTCAAAATAAAGTACCGAACTTGATTTGAATATCAATCTTTCTTGTTTTAATATGCGTTTACTTTCCTGCGTCCGTTTTGGACAACCCCATATATTGACTGACAATAAACTGTATGAATTGTGTCTGAATGAATTTGCTTGATTGCCACGCCAGTCTGCTTTGATGGTCGGCGCGTGAATGTCTCGTTCTTCGGGCGGTGTTGCCAGATGTGTACAGAAGTTGCCGGAACAGTTACAGAGTCGCAAAAACTCCATATGGGTCGCACAGGTCTAGCCGGCCAAAAATGTTATATCAATATACGATCCCCTTCCCACTTCAGTTGGCCCAACTATTGAAATCTTAGTTTTTTTCTTATCAAACACAAATAATAAAAATGTAGCAGGGTGTTATAGGTTTAAAATATTAACAATGACTATTTTGATAATATATAGTAGAAAACACCAACTTTATCACTCCCTAATCAAATTTGCAGCATAAAAATAACACATGTTGCAATTATAGCATATCAACCTATTTTCATTTCAATGCAAAATAAGGCAAAGGTGGCTGTAAAAAATAAAAGCCATGACAATTGTTTTTATTAATCACAGCTGTCAGAATAGTTTTGGGTAGTTAAGGTTTTCAAAATGGGTAGAGGAAAGGTTATTAGTGAGAAAATTCTGTTCTGATAATTAAATTTTTTAATTCTGGGAACTCAGAAATTGCAACTTTGTTAGACTTATCGCGGTACAGTGTTAGAAATATTGTTAGAAGATATAACGTAACTGGTTCAGTTAATATTAAGCCAGGATATGTGAAAAAAAGTAATATCACAAATGCCGACCGAAGAGCATTAAGAAGAATAATCGTGAAAAACAGGCGTGTCAATTATTTACAATTAAGTGCTCTGTGGACTGACGCTGTTGGAAGGAGAATTCCGAGGTCCACAACTCATAGAGAGGCCCACAAACTGGGATTAAGCACTTGCAACGGTAAGTTTTCTTATAAAAAAGGTGAAACCCTAATGTTGCACTACTTGTTTATATGGAAAAGAAAAGCCACTATTAACTTCACTGCAAAAGAAAAATCGGCTTAGATGGGCTAAAGAACATAGACAATGGACACTTCAACAATGGTGTGCAATACAATGGAGTGATGCGGCCCGATTCGAAGTTTGTGTTGGTGACAGTCGCAGTAGAGTTATTCGCAAAAAAAATTAAGCATTCCATGTTGACTGTCTGAAGAGAAAAGTGAAATTTCCAGCATCCATTCTGATCTGGGGCAGTATGTCATCAAAAGAAGTAGGAAAACTTCATTTTATTGATGAAAATGTGGATACAAATATTTGGCAATTTTAGAAGAATCGATTTTACGAGTGATGCAAGAATGTTTGACATTCGGCCAAGATTTTGTGTTTCAGCAAGTGCAGCGTGCCATACCTCAAAAAAGGCTATAAAATGGATGGAAGAAAATAATGTACCACTTTTGAAATGGGTTTTTAGCAGTCCAGATCTGTCACCTTTTGAAACTTTGTGGCACGAGATGAAAAAGGTTCTACGACAACATCCGAACTGAGACAAAAGCTTCAAGAAATAATTAATTTTTGCCAAAACTTGTTTAACACTATGCCCCAAAGAATTTTAGCCGTAATAAAAAATAAAGGTGATGTCACCCAACGGTAATCTTTCAATTGTTGCTTTGTTAACTTCGCGCGTTTATTCGCACATTGTTTATTTGTTCAGATGTTCTATTAGTTATAGGTCTAAGTGATTTCAAATATGTATTTTTTACAACTAGAGTGTATCTAAAACGTTTTTGAGAAAATAAATTGTTTTAGAAGTAAATAGTTTCGTCATGTTTAGTTTATAAAGGCAAATTTTGGTACAAATCTTGAAGTGGGCCAACTGAAGTGGGAAAAGGCTTGTATTATATTAATCTTAGGCTGAATTAAAAAAAATATTCAAAAAATCTATGACCTCTGGCTTTTGAAATATGGTATTAACCTTTCAAATAACCTATTCCATCAACTTTGTATGGATTTTGCAGAGGAAAAGAGTTGATTAAATTACTTTACCAAACCTTATGTTTTTTAAACCGCTTTCAAATAACGATTATGATACATTTCTCTATATTTTGGGTTAAAAATTAAAAAAATAATAGGAAGAGATATAATGATTCATCTTGTAAATCATTTATTTAAAATGTACCAAAGAAATTGGGCTAATTACAACTCAATTCTTAATTAATCACCAGGTGATAAAATTGATCGCTTTCCGAATCGGGGAGTTCTTGGAGAGCTATTTGATTGGATAGTTCAGCAGAAAGAAGTAGAGTTAATAACGTCTTCGGTACTGGCCTCATACCACTTGGTAGCGGATCGGAACATAGCAAACTATTCAAGATACTTATGTTTTCTGATTCTCTTGAACATTTTCAACCAAAATTTCATCGGTACAACCTAAAATAGTTATTCTGAGCCTTTGTCATCTTCGCTGAAATTCTTACTCAAGCATTGAACATTCATGTTTCATATCGTTCTGTTGATTTACCAGGTAGTTTTCCAAAAGTTCTAATTTCTTGTCGAAACTAGCCAAAAAGGTCTCGCCTTATAAAAATTCTTACACCAGATGGCCCCAAAATAACATTTGCCCTTAAATAATCAAAGTAGCTAACTAAATATTTATGTAACCCTTTGTCACATTTTTTTTTTAAATTTATTGCTTGATTTAGATTTGCAGCAAAAAATCAATATTTTCCATAATGGCAGTTATTGAATTAAAATTTGTTCCCTGGATAGCTTGAACAACCAATCATGCTGAAGAAGTTATCGGGTACATATAACAAAATCCATATCGAAAGTTGAAATTCGCAAAATCAAGAGCATCTTTCGTATTTTTTTATTGCCTTAGCCTATATTTTAATAAATTGTATTCTGCTGTAACATATACACTGAGGACCAAATTTGTCTGACGGCTGAGTTGAATGTCTAGGAGAGAGAAGTGTGTATAGACAAATATGTTGGAAAGAGATAGTAGCTGGCTGGATAGCGAAGCTCATCACCGCGTTGCCTAGCTACGCTGAGGCGGCAATCAGCCGAGTTGCCAATAATTACACCAATTCCTTGAATTAAGATGCATGTTGAAGGTATGAGTTAGTTCAGTATAGCGCTCACTGGGGAGTGTCGTCCTGCTTCAAAATGGTTTTCACCTGCGTACATGCATGCAGTGATAATTTGTAATGCGAAATATGGTATTTGTGACATTTCCCGACTGCTCGCTGTCTCAAAATGTAACAATAACTCAAGATGTGTGGATTTTATCACGATCGGTGGAAATCAAAGACAATTCTAAAATAAATTAAAACACCAAGTCACGTCAAAATTGAAATCAAAATATTAGATCAAATGTTCTTGAGAGGCATGAACATTTTCTGGTGTAACATAATTGCTTTTTGGCCGACTAGATAATAACTTTACTCCTCTGTGATTGCGTTAGGGCTAAGAAGCAAACCCCTTTTTTGTAATCTGCTTGACATCACTCTGCAAATGTAAGATGTCATACCTTATCCTTAATTCTGAAAGCCAACCAAGTCACCATAGCATTTTGCTTTTGTTTTGTTGTTGCTGCATGCGAGTGTGTTTTGTTTTGGCATGCTTAGAAAACCGGCAACGCAATCCGAGCCTTAGGCAGAATGGCAACGCTGTCCGCAAGCCGACGCAGTTCGACCAATAGCTGCAATTCCTCCCCCACCACTCCACGGCCCTCCCTCTCAGGCAGTTCCATCCCGAGGATGTCCAGCCTGTGCGAAGAAAACAAACCGCTCGCCCTCCAGGAGGTCAAATCGACCTTGCTCGACCTCACCGACGATGACAACCTCGAGACCTCGGACACTTACATGCCCTTGAAGACGATCAAGGACAAGACGGTACGCGCCAGGGCGTTCAGCGAAAGGAGCGACAGCGGAATCAGCGACTGCTCGTCGCACTTGACGTCAAGCAGTTGCACTTCGACGCCTTTGTTGGGGAAGAAGTTCTGCATCAACGAGGACGCAGAGTATATCGTGGACAGGAGAGCGGATGAGGGAGATGGTAGGGGAGTGAAAGAGAACCAAAGAGACACGGCGGCGGCGACCAATGGGAAACCGACATCGATGGATGCACAAGCTGGTTTGAGTTTGAAGCTTAGCAGCAAGGTGGATAGCTTTAGCAATAGTCAGCCGGTTAAGTGTAAGTACGCTTTTGCTATGTTTGTTTACGGCAAAGAATACAAAGTTACCAGTGGAAAAAACAGATTCTGTCGCGTTACGCATTCTGATTAGGTTTTTTGCACAACGTTGATAAAAAACAATTTTTGACACAATTTCAGGTATGTTAACATCCAGTTTAAAAAGGGTCTTTTTGAATGAGATTATTCAAAAAAAATAATCAAAATATTTTTTTAAGCAGATTCAAAGATACTTCCTGTACTTTAACTACCCTACTTGCCAATGGCCGGCACCCGATCCGAAGTGGGTCTCGTGAGATAATTATTTTTCCGCCTGCTGACTTGAACCGTTTAGAATCGAAAAGACAACCTCAAAAACACGTCATAACAACGTTACACGTTCTTAATTAGACATTCAGTAAACGTCATTACGACGTCGATAGTTGGAACAATCATGCCATTTGACGAAATTTCAATATCAATATGTCGTGCGTGTGCCAGCTGGGTCTAAGGTAATCTAATTTTGTATTTGTTTTCAGGTAAATCACCAAGTGCGGCAGGTAGCCTAAAACGTCTCCCCATATACACCTCAAGAACCGTGGCAAACACGATAAAAAAATTCGACCAACCCACTGACACCATTGAGCCTCAAATCATCACCAAAGCTGACTCGTTCACCAAAACTGATCATCGGAAAAGTGAAAAAACGACAAAAAACAACAACCACATGTCCAAAATCGACAAAATCGTTGAGAGGTTATCGACGACTGACAGACAGACTAACGGCAACACTCTTGTGCCTACGGTGAGGTACAGAAGCCCCTCGCCTTCGCTTTTGAGGAAAACGCAAGCGGTTATCGCTAAAGAGCGGGCTAACGATTATTTTTTAGCTAAGCAGGGTTTGAACAGTTCCAAGAATTCACCGCTTCTCTCGCCGAAGTTCACTCACTCGAACTACCCGAAATCGCCAGATCTAGGTAGGAAGGATAAGCCAAAAAGCGAGAGCTTTCAAAAGGCTGCAGCTTTTTGGAGCTCTCCGAAAACATGACAAGATTTTCGGTAATATCTTTTGTTTGAAAGTGTAAATAAACACCATAGTGCCTTACTTTGAAAAGCGGAATTGTACCTTGCCTCTAATGTTATGTTCATATGCAACTTAAAGTTTTATTCTTGTGTTATTGAAGATACTGTTGTACCCTTATATGTGTAAAATTGTATATTTTAATTTAATAAAAATTATTTATTGTTATTTTCCTTTTATTTCTGACACATACATATACAAAAAAAACAGAATTGCACTGAACAACTAAACAATCTTCAAAAATTAAGTATGACTCTGTACTTCTCCGCAAAATGGACTTTGAGTAATATCTGTATATCTAAGTCAATTAAGGCCTTCGAAATGGAGCGCGAGAAGTAGTGGTCCTAGTCTGTGGTGCTCTCCAATATCTTTACCAGAAAAGTCCGTATCTGAAGAAATTAAATAATATATTTATGTTAGACTAACAGTAGTTACAGTGCCCCAGTGTTTAAGTATTTTAGATATAGTTGCCCTTAATAGCCTGGATTTCGTTGATATCGTTTTGTTTTGGTTGCGCCTTTATGGTTTTCTCGTCTACTGACCTGCGTGAAATTAAATCCGCTATAACCTCCACTTCCAATGAAATTGCGGTCAAGGTTTGCTGTTCTGGTAGAAAGCCAGGGCGGGGAACAACTGAAATCTGATAGGCAAGCCATCGACACCCTAAGGGAACAAACAAACATCCTGGAAGCAGAAAACAGGCAACTTAGGAAGATCGTTGTCGACAGGGAGCAGTTGGAGCGAAGTCATAACGTTCGCTTCTTTGGGATATTTACGGACGATGAGGTTTTGGATAAAAAAATTATCGATTTATTTATGAATAATTTGGGGGTAAGCATACCAACGAAGCCATAAAAAAGTGCGATCGTATCGCAAACAAAATGCCAACGATAGCCCCCCGGCTTTTTTGGCACCGTTCAATTGTGATTCCATCCAGCGCCAGGTGCTTAAAAATCGTAACAAACTCCGAACAATGCAAATTGAAATCAAAGAAGACCTGACAAAGAGTCGACTAAATCTATTTAGAGAAGCTATAAGCAGGTTTTCGTTTAAAAACACTTTGGTGAATAACGGCATTATTTTTGCCAGTCAATAATATTGTGCATACGATACGCAGTGAAAATGACTTTGAAAAAGGAAAGTAAGTACAGCTATTAATCCACATCAGGGACACTGATATTTCGAAGGTACATTACCAAAAAATGTAAGTACTGAGTTAATATGCTTTTTTGAATGTCTAACGCAGTTTTTCCTTCGATTTTGCGTCTATGGTTAGGAAAATTTGGTTTGTTTTTTTCCTGTGGGTCACTCAAATATCAGATCATTGGATACAGGGTTTGATGCGTTTTCCTCTTATGCTTCAGAGCTTTCTTTCGACCTACTATCTCGACCAAACATGGGGGGGTTAGCTATATATTTTAAAAAAATATTAAACCAACAACATTAAATTTAGTGATATTCCTCTCAAAGATGCAAATTTTGTATTCGTTGGTATTCATTTTCGAACTAATAATAAAACTTGGTAATTTAATTAATATTTACCGACCTCCTTCCGGTAACATTGCGAATTTTTTGGATACATTTGAGGACATACTGGGTGTAGTTGCTGTTGGTTGACTGACTGGTCGTCACAGGAGATTTTAGCATTGATTATCTGAGTGAATCTTATCACCCCAGGCGTTTTAAAAATATATTGCAGTCATTGAATCTCTCTCAAAAAATATCTGAGCCAACTAGATATGATATGCTGACATCACATATACTTTGATTGATATGATCATTGTAAGTGAAAATTTACTAACAGTTAAATCAGAACCATACCAATAGACGAGAATTTAACAGAGCATAATTTAGTTTATTCGATCTTTAACATTCCAAAAATAAACAGTTCTCCGAAATATGTTACTTATCGTGATTATAATAATATACGTGAACAGTCATTTCTCTATGATGGTATGCGGCTTCCGTGGAATAATATTTACTATTGTACTAATGTAGATGAAAAGGTGAAAATATTTAGTAAACATATTTTACCAATCATTAATGAACATGCCGCTCTAAAAACAAGAAAAATTAAGATAGAAAAGCCGTTTCTTCCCTGGATAACAGAAAACATAAAACTTTTGATGAAAATTAGAGATAAAGCCCATAAAAAATACTTAGGATCTAATAGAGATCAGCACCAGATATTATAGACAACTAAGAAATTACACTAAGCACGCTATTATCCGCGAAATAGTTTGCCATTTTAATCAACTATCAAGAAAAAAACAAGATGATTTTTGGAAAGCACCGCGAAGGCTTAATCTGACCAACCAGAGGACTCTTACTGAACTTCCTGATAATCTCTTAAATCCATCTGAGATACATGATCTTTTCAGATGACTTATAACCTGTCAGACCGTGCATCATTAAACTTAACCAGTTTTTATGAAAATAATAAAGCTGTAAATAATAATTTGGAATTTTATTTGATAGATCGGAGCAGACTAATAAAAATTATTAATTCCATTTCATCAGATGCGATTGGAGAGGATGGCATATCCATCAGACATAAAATTGTCTTGCTTTCTGCGCAAGTGCATTGATTAATATTATTAACACATGTCTTTTGGAAGATACTTACCCTTCTGTTTGGAAAAAGGCTATTGTGAAACCCATATCAAAGGTTGGCGAGCCTAAAGAACTTAAAGATCTCAGACTAATTAGTATTTTGTCCTCTGTGTCAAAACTTATAGAAAAACACATTTTTGTTAAGATGTCGGAATTTCCTGAATCGCAGATATCATTTCCCAATATCAATCGGGATTCAGGAAGCATTTTAGTACAATTACAAGCTTGGTAAATATTTTAAACGATGTCCGAATGCATGAGGACCAAAAAAATGCTACTTGCATGATTTTGTTAGATTTTAGCAAAGTTTTTGATCACAGAATGCTGTCGGCAAAGCTAAACTATTTTGGATTCTCACCTAATGCAATAAGTTTTTTAAAGAGCTGTGTTATGATTTCTCAAGGGAGCCGTTCAAGTATTACGTAAGCAGATTTATTACAATTATTTATCCCCCCATCCCCCTTCTCAGCAAAAGTAAGCAAAGCTCTTACCCCCTCCCCCCATGCTTACGTAAACATTTGTAAATGTATAGTTTTTTTTAATATTATAATTATAACGTTATAATTATAATTTGAAAAATAAGAAAATAGATTTAGGATAGAGATTATATTTTACTGATACGGTATTCAACATAAAGGACAAAAATATTATATCTTACTAACATAACAAACTTATTTTAAATTTTTGGTACATATATCAAATTCAAATTAAGTCTTCAGTCCATAAAACCCGAATCCATGATTTCGATGACATTGGATTAATTCGATTGCTGCTCAGTGTTGTGAGTTTGCTCGCTTTCATCGGACTTTGGAATGTCTATGTCGTTCTCATCGAGCCATTCAACATCAAGGTGCTCTAAATTTTGAATAATGCACATCAGTTCATTAGCACGACGAGCAGCGACTCTTACAGGTCTAACTTTCCTATCAGTGTGCGTGTTTACTTTTACCACCAGGATAAGCTTCAGAATTAGTGGGAGCGACGTCCAGGGTCCTTCCGTCAGATCGTTGCTTTACTTCTAGAAGCGAAATTATATTATATTAGTATGTTAGTGGCATAGTAGCGTTAAAATTCACGCGTTTATGTATAGCCGGCTGTAACGAAATGAAAGACAAGTTGAAATTATTGCTCTTACTAGGTTTAGGTCTGCCTCGTCCACTCGAGTAAAGATACTTTCTTTCTGTCTCACTGGGCCTATAAGTGCCCAATTTTGACTTGAGGTCAAGCAGCTTTTTTATAAAATAGATTAAAAGAAGGGGGCGGATATCATTCAGGCAATCTCTATCAGTATAACCGAATAGAAGGGAATACAGACAGACAGACAGGTATGCCAGAAATGGTTTTATTAACTTTGTGAACACATGAAGGGCACAATTTACCCTAAACGGTATAGCATTGTATTGAAAGAGCTGTCCCTTGAATATGAATCTGACTAATGGGTACCGCAATCTCTGCAAATCCAGATTCTTGAAGAAACTATCTTTACGGAGAAGTCTGAGCCCAGTTGAGGTAAGGAATCAAACGTGTCGACCCATTTTGGATAGGCGTTGATTTTTAGTTAGCTTAACTTTTTTACTACAACTAAGCACTTAAGAGACTGCCGAACGTCGGTAGCTCATAGATGGACTAATGAGATTCGGCTACGGCAGTGCTGAACCAGTCGCCATGTGAATGGCAAGTGACCCCTCGAATCCAACTCAGAACATTAGCGCCACTCCTAAAGCTCTGCCATTGATGATGAATACTCATCAATCTCCCTGCTGATCTACGTAGCTCATCTGCAGTAATAGGTGGTGCCTAATATTGTCAGTACGTTGTCTTGCCTTTTGGCCTTCAGTTGCTGCTCGCTCATATTTATCTGATTTCTATTTAGAATTGACTTGCTTGGTCAGACATACACCGAAGAGCAAGTTATCAATGGAAGCCTCTGTTAGAGTACTTCTGAGTTCTTTGCTTAAATGTGATTATCTGCCAGCATGTGCCCCTCCCCCTTTTTTGAACCTAGAGGGGAGAGTATTGCCAGTTGCAGTCACTTTAGGTGACTAGAATGGAACAGAATTTTTCTATCGTCATAAACAAGACCTACCCTCGAAATGTTAGCTTTGGAAGAATGCGCGAACATTAATTATACTAAGGTCGCCGCATCATCGTGGTGATGTGTCATCTATTGAAACAGAATACACGGCCTTTAAGACATCACAATCCAGAGCGCCCCACTGTTCGAGTGCCACTAACGTTAATCGGGTATAATGGTACGTAATTCCCGTTATTACTGAAGTGCGTTGGTGGTTTCCTAACCGGTCATATTCATATGTACAGTCCAGTTCCATAGTTTTCACCAACCAGATGGAACATGCTATCACAACCAAAATGTAACGCTATTCTACCATAGATGTTCCTAATTTCTATGTGTTATCAATGAAAAATGGTACTTCGGTGGTTTGGTAACGTGTCATGTACATATTATTGACCTGTTCGATGGCTATCCCAAACCATATGGAATTTGCTAACACAAGCAAAATGTAACACTAACCCGTCTGACATGTTAACTGTTTGGCACGAGAACAAGAAATGAGTGTTTATAGCCTGTCAGAGAGGAGGAAGAGGTAGGGGGGTGCGGTGCCGCATTCCTTCGCTGCGTGCGCGCTTTGAACTCGTGGGCTTGATACGATACGAGGGTACTACAAGTTGTATTTACTTCGATGAGACAGGAACATAACTACGAACTTTGAATATCTAAGTTATATTTTATATTGTAACGCCTTCGTAACTGGGACCTTCAGTAATGAGAAAATGCCTCCGTAGTATCGATGCTTAGGCAACCAGAACTACACGACCATGTACGTATACTTGTAATATTAGTGGCCTTATTTTTTAGTTAGATCTCGTTCTGTCATGTTTGAACAAAATTGTTGTTTTCAGAAATTGTGAATGTGAAGCTTATTCCAAATCGTCCGACATCAAAACCACACACAATACACTAAGGGACGTATCGTCAGTCGTTCCTACAATTGTAGGATCACTTTATGGCCTTCTTGATTGTCAGTCTTTTCTCTCCTCCAGAAAGGCTGGGATATTTCTAGATTTCCTTCTTTTTGAAATGAAAATTTCAGATGATATAAACCTAAAGGATGAACAGTTTGATGCATATAGGCATTTGTAACATAACCTCAAAATAGAGTAGAAAACTGTGAAAATCAAGGAGGTCATAAAGGTGTCCTATAGTTCTTGGAACGAATGACGATACAGCCCTTAGCGGCAACAATGTCGGACTGTAATCAGTCTCCACATCGAGCTCTCGAATATTTATCAGCATTTGAAGCAGATATTTAAAAAAACTAGTTTCTTCAAATATATAGCTAGATAGCGTTGCTCGGTGACCAAGTGAACGTTATACCTACCTAGTAGGTAGCACTTCGGGAACTTGAACGTGAAAACACTGCTTGGGAACGCAACAATCTGGTACAGAGTAATGCTTTCAAAACACAGTATTGTACCTTAACCAGCAAGAATATCCTTAGCCAGGGGTGTATAGCTACCGCACTATCAATGATACTGGGCCTCCAGCTTACAGGGGCCCCTTAGTACGACAATAAGTGCGTGAAATGTTATTCACAATCTCACACAAGTTTCTAGGCAGTACGCTAAATTAAAAGTTCTCAAACCCTAAACCTTAAATAAATATTGTTATTTGATTGATTTTATTTGTATCTTTCACTGATGAACCACTGTTCAGTCTACTATTGGTTCGGGCATCTGTTCCTCTTTGAAATTCAGGTTTTGGGTTTCAATTCCAAGTTTCTACTGTCAGAGTGCCAGATACAAAAATGCTGGAAACATAACAACACAAGATTCAGACAATGGATGGGTGCAAAAAAACTTCTGAGCCTTGTTACTGCATGCCGTGGTTGCCGTAAAGACTGTAAATATGAAGAAACATCAGAATTTTACTTAATTTCTTAGCCGTTTTTCTTTCACTGCGATTTGATTGTCAGCTTGATACAAAACATTACATCATTGATGTGTCTACTTAAATTGTGTAGCTTTTTGTTGTTTCCTTTTAAATATATAAAATAATATGTGACAATTGCGATTTTCAAGATTCTTTTTTAACCAATTAACAATACGGTATAACACAGTGTGTCTGTTTTCGGAAGACTTGTGCAACATTTTTAGTAGGTTTTGGTAGACATTAAACCAAAAAACAAAAGATTGTCAGTAACTGAAAATTGCTTGAGCAAGACCCGTTTTTGAAAATTGAATAGCAAAAAGGGGTAGCATTCCAAACGCTGAAATGCTGCTATTTTAAAAAGTGAAGAGCACAGAGGGTGGCACCTTATCCCTATAATCGATATCAATAAATCCAGAGCGGAGAGGGGGCAGCATAGGGGGGTAAAGTGTTCTATTCTCGTGTTTGACTGAAAAGCCTTATGACCACTGGAATTACATCAGGTAGAGGATACTTTCGAACGATTAATAATGATTTGGAGATAACAGACAGCAACATCATTTATTATAAGAGCTATATGAGATTGTTTATTGTTAGGTACAATATAAAAATAAAAAGAGTACGCAAGTAGTCACGTAACAAGGAACACCAATCAGAAAGCGTTACGTCATCATGCTGTGTCGAACATCTTGTTGTCTATATTTTTATACAGAGGAGCTATCACAGATATTTTTAATCTTTAGCGGTTTTTGTCTATTGATTGGAACGTATCTTGAGCAACAAGATTAATTCTCCATGGAATCGGGGATCATGAAAACAAACAGCAGTAATTTACCCAAAATTGGTGCCCTTATGCTGCGAAAATTTTTCGAATCCAACGGTGATTTTTGTTCAACGGTGACGTTAAAATTTGAAATGGATAATATACGTTTTTTGCTGAAATTGTATTATTTCGGGTTTGTAGCTAATGAACTTCTTCACACGCAAGTTTTAGGGTTAGATTTGGCCAGTAAAAAAGTAGCCTAAATTGATTTCAGGTCATCTCCAGCTTCATATGAAGATGGTGCCATAAGTAATGTGCAGCTTAAGCTTGACAGTAAAAAGAGCACAGCGCGTCTCACTTATACAGTTATCTGTTTTGACAGTTTAACATGAATAAAAGACATAAAATGTGCAAATTGTCGAAGTTATGTGGCGTAAAGATCAAAATGTTTGGCAAGCAACCATAGTAAAAACATTATATTATATATACCTGTATAGTTAATAAATCTCCAAATTTCTTCTAAACCCGTTAGTGGCTTCTTTTAAAAAAACATAGCTATGGTTTTATCAACAATTAATAATTAATTTTACAATTTAAAATTTTTTTTCTTCCTAATCTAACCTCAACAATCCAGTTTTTTGCTCGTTGACTATGTGTTCTCATCTTCTTCTTTCTAAGGACAATTTCAGCAACAATCTCGCCGAGTAAGTAATGATACTCCTTTTAATTACCTATTGCTGCTACTTTCCAAATTTTGTTCCAGCTTCCGATGATGATGGCATAGACCGTCGAAAGATTGAGTTTAAGTTATAAGATATATAGGTATATATATATATATATATATTGAGACGTGGTCATTGTCGTCTAGACCAGTTAGGTGAAAAATTAAAGATTCCGCCTTTTGTTGGGTACTTCGACAAAATTTAAGCAAAGAGGACTCTTTATACTTTTTTCATTCTCTCTAGCTTTCAATGGACTTTGCCATCAAGATCCTCACATACTACTCTCCTGATGATGATGGCCATTGAAAGCTAGAGAGAATTAAAAAAGTGCTTAAATTTTGTCGAAGTACCCCCCCAACAAAAGGCGGAAGCTTTAATTTTTCATATATACAGGGTGTCCGCAAAGTTGGGGTTTTCCTTTACACGACGTGTAGATCTTGAAAACATAAGCAATTTTTCTTAGTACCATATACACCAATGTCTTAAGGGAACCGAGGTAAAGGGCTCTGCAACATCAAAAATATCTGAATACCGTCCTGTAGCCGCGACCCGCGATATCTCAGACTGGTACCGGCTACTAGCTGAACCCGACGACAGAACTGGGTCGGGGGTCGGGGTCAGTGTGTCAGGTACGGTAAAGGGTCACGCGTATAGAGGTAACGAACCCGTATAATCGATTGCGTTTCAAAAAAAAAAATAATAATGGCACACTCATACACCAATAATGAACTCGTTGATATGTTGTTAATTTATGGCGAATGTCTTCAAAATGATACAGAATCGTCGCGAGTGTATGCAGATCGTTTCCCTAGACGACATCATCCAAGGCCCCGCAGATTTATGTATCAGAGAGTCAGGGATACGGGCCATTTGGAGGAATTTCGAGGTGGGCACAGTGGGAGGCCTAGACAACCACGAATGGTGGAAGTTGAGGAAAAACTACTGAATCGCGTAGACGAGAATTCCTCAACAAGCACTAGAGACGTGGCTAGAGAAGTGCAAGTATCAAAAACTAAAGTGTGGCAAACGTCCAACGTGTACAAGCCGTTCAACCTGACGATTTTCCAGCAAGAGTGCGGTTTTGTGAGTGGTTGTTGCATCAACATGACAATAATCCGGTCTTTTTGAAGTGCATATTGGTGACAGACGAATCTACGTTCACGCGTAATGGGGTGAATAACTTTCGATTTCAGGCAGAGACGTAATTAGCCCTTCTCGTCAACTGGATAGTGAGTACTTTTTCCTTTATTTTTTTTACTTGGTCGCCCTCGTTTCACTACACATTACCTTTGTTATTTCAAGGGTAGTTGTTTCTGAAAAGGAAAACCCCAACTTTGCGGATACCCTGTATATATATATATATAGAGAGAGAGAGAGAGAGAGAGACAGAAAGAGAAAGGATCATGCGGAGAAATGTATATAACAAATGGGGAAAAATCCGCAAAAAGAAGAAGAGTGGATTCGGGTAGACAATATGATAGGTAACCTGTACTTCTGCTTGTTGGCTTCATCAGGCCCGATATCAATGCACGTATGCAACTACAAAAGAAGATACACATGCCCATACATCCGGATACGGGTGTTACCTGAGGAAAGCCCAAAGGATCTACAAAGGTACCCAAAGGTATGTATATTAAAATTGATTTTTGAAAAGGCAAAATATATACACAATATAAAAGTTAGATTTTTTTTGGCTTATCTAGATATTGTTAAGCAGTTTTTCAAATTTCGTCAACTAGCTTATATATACTGTTTGAGAATGTTTTCGGTAGATTTCGCATTAAAATCGGTGTAGTTAGGTAGAATACAGCTAAAATCGGTAGTCCTACCGAAAAATCGGTTGACCTGGTAACGTTATTTATAAAACTCTTACAAAACGATGAAGATTAATTTTTATAGCAATAAAATATGCCAAGCCGCCTTATATGGTCATCAAAATGGGTTCTGAATAAAAATGACTATACTTGACGCTTGTCGTATAATTATTTATTATTCCCTTTATTTACAATGTTAGCTAAGTACTATCATAAATGTTTAATGAGCAAGCAGTACCGAGTACTCAAGACTCTGCGGCCTTCACTGGCAAAAATACGTGCTAAAATTTATCCACACACATATACGCAGATTCGATATTTTGTATTAATATTAACGAATATTTACGAGTATTTGTCAAGGTTCTAATGATTGTCTTTTTAGATCGGTTTGCCGATCGTCATTTCTGGAGTGAAGATTTAACCAAATGCCACCTGCTGCTCTCAAAGTGACCCTGAATGAGAGCGCGTAGTTTTCGCGGCCTTCTGCTAAGGTGATGCGGTACTGCTTCAGAAATACGGAGATGATCGTCTTAATCTCCAGCAAAGCGAATTTGTAACCTGGAAAATCGTTAGTTTTACATTATCATATCAAAACCGAAACATGAGTGCTAAAGAGGCAATCTCTAAGTTCTTATTCTAGGAGACCGTTCTCATCGAAAGCATCTGGCACTCACAGCTCGACGGCACATTGATTCAAGGACAAGCGTTCACACCAAACAGATGGTAACCCGACAAGCTGTTCAACGTTTGCTGACGCTGCTATAGCTAGTCTATTTGAAGAAAATATGTCATTTTCCGGATGACATTGCGACACCTTAGGTCATGTTCCAATCGTATCATCAAGAAATCAGTGATAATACGAAGAAACCGCTTCTTCGTCGCGTTCTTGTGTTTTTGAAAGCAATATGTATTCAGGGGGGAGGAGTGGTCTTTATAGTTCGAATTCTCCATTCACCAGAACCTCACGGCCTGGTAGAATACGTTTTTTTTATACAGGGTTATTTCACAAAAAAGTGCCACTGCTATCTGCAATTAAATCCATACCGGAATGCCGAGCATCGGCAAGCATCTTAGCCGAAAGAATACAGAAAGCGGTCATCCTCGGTTTCCTCAGTCTACTTAGGGCACACGATTTGCGGACCAACTGCAACAGCAACATAGCGTGTCGGAGCCCAGGTTGCCTATTTTTCTTATCTTTTGCTTTGTAATAATAATAATAATAATAATAATAATAATAAACATAATAATAATAATAGTAATAATAATAGACGTCTTTATTTCTTTACAACATTGTAATGCAGCTAAGGTAAGACTTAAAAGGCAAAATTTATCATTAGCTGCTCTTAGATTCAACCATAAAAGTCAGTAGCAGATGTTGATGATAATAAAATATTATTCAGAACAAATAGTTTAAATTTCCAGTAATAAATCATTACGATACAGAGAAAACTGGTATACTTTCCAAAACAAAGTTCTCTAAAAAGTAGAAAAGCTAAAAAAATTGTAAAGAAAGTAAAAAAAATGATTATGAAATCAAGTCATTGAAGTAATGATAATTTCACTTTTAGTCGAAAAGTTAGTAACGAGTATTGCTCATGCAGTTTTGGTAAATAATTATATATGGTGACAACAGTGTAGGAGAAACTGCATTGAAATAGGGTTGTTGATTATTCAGATATCCTGATAATTTTGTCTTTAAGTTGTTTAGAATGAATATCATTCTTAAAGGAATTTTTCTTGCAAGTAATTCGAAATCTATGTTAGATATGAACTTAATTTTGCTAAAAGCACTAT
Organism: Acanthoscelides obtectus; assembly: GCA_963669975.1. Taxonomy (NCBI): domain Eukaryota; kingdom Metazoa; phylum Arthropoda; class Insecta; order Coleoptera; family Chrysomelidae; genus Acanthoscelides; species Acanthoscelides obtectus. The sequence continues at coordinate 80,288,246 of CAVLJG010000003.1, read as the reverse complement.
ATATGTTACGTGTGTCTCAAATTCGAACCTCACTTTTGGGATATCCGAAACTGTACAACGAATGTCACATGATATTTAGATACTATGGTTCGTAGCATCAGTGATTTCGGCGTAACGTCAAGAGACACGGTCAATAAATATCGCATCTCATGATAAATATTCCACGCGGAGTACTATAAGAGGACGTAGGTAAATAAAAAATTGGAATTTGGACAGTTTGGAAATTTGTAAAAGTATTTACTCTAAGTCACTTTTATTTTTTCCTAGATTTAATCTTGAAGTTTTATATTACTGCGTAGCATGCTATCATCTTTGATATTCTATGAAATAAATGACTGCATGATAATTTCAAGACTTACTCAAGAAAAATTATAGTAAAGGTGAAATGAAAATGAAATCAGAGTTGAAAGCTATTCGCCTATGCAAAAATGGCAAACATACTGTTGCAACTAACAGGACATAAACATTTTGAAGGTGTTTTCATCCATTTTCCTATTCTTTTATAGATATATAACTTTGAAGTTTGATACTAAAAGTTACCCAGGATCCTTAATTACATTCACTCTAAAGAATATACAGGGTGACTTCGAAGTTGAGTCATTTATTTTAACAGTGAGTAGATCTGATCAAAAGAAATGTTTTTTTCCTTTAACATTTTTCTGGTAAAATTAAATTAACAAAGTTATAGCCCTTTAGAAGTTTGAGTACCGCCCTGTCTCAATAATAATATTATGTACTCGTGTTTGGCAACAACGGATATAATCCGCCATATCGGTTCATCGCATCGGAAACAAAAAAGCGAAACAATTTGAAACGTTTATCACGATGTCAGTCAATGTTTCAGTCGGTAACGCGTGAGTGAATAGTGGTGTTTGTTGCGTGGCTCAAACGAAATAAAAAATGGCACATGTTTACGAAAATGCTGAACTTGTGAACTTGAGGACATGATTCTTATTTAATCGAGTGCAACCAACCCCTCGTGCCTTTGTTAATGTAGTACAAAGGACTCGTGAATCAGGTGACTTAAGACCTCACAGGGGGAGAGCATGCCGGTGCTCCAAGACCGCACGAACAAATACAGGTCCGCAATGAAATACTTGTCGGGAGGATACTTTATAAAACAAGGTAACATTTTTTTTATTTTTTTTTATTTTTACACACATATTTTGGTTTATCTTCCTTCTACAATCATTATCTGAAAATTATTGACTCAACTTCAAAGTATACCTAAATCTTTTTGCACATTTTTTTTACAAGGATTACACACATTTGGCTTGCTTGAATGATTCAAGAAAGTAATCCTAGTAGTTTTCCATATCCATATGAATTGTCAATTCGTCGTGGACGACTTGCTTTCCACGCCCATCGCCTCGATCGTGAATATTAATTGAAATGCAAATAGAAAGAAAAATATCAAGAATTGTTACGTAGATGTTTTGTGGAACTTCCACCATTTTTTGAAGTTGCCTCTCCGTTTTGAGCTGGGCACGTCCTTGGAATTCGCCCTTGTTGATTGATCTGGCTAGATTTTGTTTGCGAACAACGTTACACTTTTTTCAGTGAAGACCTTAGGAATAAAAATGGTAATTTATACTCCGTTTCTATCAAGTAAATATGAACTTAGCAACATCTTCCACAACCTGAACACGAGGCTGCCAGTCGCTTAGCAGATGGTTTTTAGTGAGAACTTGAAAGCACCGCCACTGTAGGCGAAATGTGATTGAAGTCGACTTAGCGTTGGGTTGCTTTTGGTGAGAACAGTGCCTCGGGAAATCATTGAAGCAAAGATTGCAACGAAATAACGACATGCAAAGCACACATTATAGCTACATTGTATTGTTCCTCTATCACGACAAGAATGTTTTATTACTACCAAGGCATCTATTGACAGTAGTGATATTTTATAATTGGGTCAAATATAGTAGTGGGATTTAACACATTTAACCTACGATATCTTGGCTTGGGAAGCTGCATGCTCAACTCATAAGTATGATTTGGATATTTTTCAAAAAAATGATTAATAAAATATTTTTTAACAAATCAAAATTATATTCAACTGATATTCAAACATGTACACGTATAAGACTTAAAAAAGCTTTATATCTTACATGCTATAACCAACAATCACAAATTTATTGATAACAACAAAAAAATTAAACACAATCAACATACAAGACAGGAACAGTTGAACCTAGACCAAATAAATCTATAACAGAGCGAACATACCTTTATTTAGGTCCAAACTTATACGTACATTTACCTGACTTTATAAAGGATCTACGCTTTGTGAATAATTTCAAGAAGAAGTTAAAAGAATGGATTTCTTCCGGACGTACACAAATTAATAATACATGTGAACATCAAATAGTTCATTGATTAGTTGTATCCCTAATCATATTTCAATAGTATCTGCAATTGCAACATCAATGGTCCACCTATGGGCCGTTACATCATATACTTGCTTACCCACTCATTATATCATTATTATTATTGTTTTTATTGGCGAAAAGGATACCTCCATTATTCAAATTTCTATTATTTTAGAAGGAGATAGTACAACTGGGGTTAGGTTCAAATTTCTATTATTTTAGAGGGAGATAATACAACTGGAGTTAGGTAATTCTTTCAAGCGCAATTTACTCACCTATACAGTTCCTGGGTCCGATGCTGAATGGTATAAACGAATATGGATGCATACGTTCAATATTTTCTTGTGAGAACCTATCTGGATCAAATTTCAATGGATCTGGGAAATAGTGTGGCAGTCTATGAGTTATAAATGGAGACACGAAGATATTAGTGCCCCTACCGAGTATATGTTCATCTAAAAAAGAAAATATTTTTTTTTGTATAAATTATATGCTCTCGTATATCTACTTTAGATACGTTATAAGAATTCTTTAGACACATACACGCGTAAGATTGAAGAAAACGTAGCAAAAATCATGTAACTAATCCTCATACTATATGTCATTTTTTTATCTTAATTAAAAATGACAATACTGGAGCTTAAATTCTAATAACATATATATATATATATAACAAAAAATAGGAACATAATGGGCAACATCCACAAAAAAGAAGGAAAGCGGATTTGAGTAGAAAATAGGATAGGTAACCCGAGCGATACGTATTTCTGCTGGCTGGCTTCATCAGGCCCGAAATGAATGCACATGAGCAACTACAAAAGTAGATACACATGCCCATACATCCGGATACGGGTGTAAGCTGAGGAAACAAAGATGGAGAGGGAAAAGATAGAAGTGATCACACGAAGTCCACACAAAAGCCAACCTACACATTGTAGTATAAAATCGCTAGAAGACCTCAAATTTTCAACGCGACATCTAATTACAACTACGCGGCGGTTATAGCCACTAGCTGTGGCACTTCAATCCCAAAGGATCTACAAAGAGAAAATGATCATGCGGGGAATGGCATCCTCAAGAAAACAAATGTAACGTGATTGAATTCATAGAAAAAGATGCTATCAGATACAAGGTGTACTTTTTTCGGATTATATAAAAAAATAAAGTTGATGATGGTTTCTCAAAAACGAAACGTCGGACACGGAATTCAAAAACACTATCATGTGCTTAAAGAGTGCCATTGAAGAAGTTTCACTAGTTTTTTGATACTTTTTGAAATAAGGTCAGTTAGCCATGAAACTTTCACAAGTTACTCAACAGAAAGTAAATATGCCGCAAAAGAACGTATCTTTTTCCTAATTTAACATAAGCGGTAGCTCCCACAGGTATTGAGATCCCCAAGCATAGGTTCTTTTTCTTGGACCCTGTATGCACAAACTAGAGTGAACCCGAACTTGAAACGCACATTCTAAGAATGTGAATATACATTTTCACGCTTACTGTGAAGTTATTCTGTCACACTGCGTATACATTAGGATAGCCTATGCTATGTATGATGCATTGACCCATTAGTTTTTCGCGAAACACGCCAATGAGCCTTTGGTATCTTCTTTAGTGACGTGATTATCTTCATATAAAACTTCGCTGTACACAAGCACATGTCATGTTTTGAAATGCATCGCGGCGGACATGAAATGTCGACAGAAAACTGATTGTCGCTAACAGTTTAAATGGTGCATAACAATGACCAGTTTATTATTCTTTTTTGAATACTTAATCACCCTACTAGTAAAGTAGAATATCAGGAAATGTTTATCTACTATGTTTTATGTCAAAGGCATTCTATTCTAGCCTTTCGTTATCGTGAGGTCAATGCTGAATACCAAGCATGTCTGGGACCCGAGGACGAGGCGATATAGCCCTAGTGAAATGATTGTTTCTTTTATATATAGGATATCCCAGAAGTCGACGTCAAGCCGGAAGCGATCTTATTGAATCTAAAACGCCGTGTACATCTAACTCTTTGTGTAGGGTCTTCCTGATTCCATGCCTGACATCAAATCACCACCGGATTTTGACTTCTGTGCACCCTGGGGGCTATTTCTCTGAAGTACCAGGCAGCCTCACACAAGCCTACTATTCACCCCCAATCAAATTCGCTAAGTTGTTGGAAACTTTCTCGTCGTCTCACTTTGGGCATGATAAACAGATTAAAACGGCTCTTCACAACGTATTATACGGTGATCAAATGCCAATTGTAGCTGTAAAACACCGCTATCGCTTACTGACTTTGTACAGTGGATTTTATAAAAAACCATTTAATATGGTTCGAAAGCTGATCAAAAATGTTTGTAATAAATTCATTATGACTGGGTGTTTTTTCTATGCCACTTAGTATGTAACTTCAAAGGAATATTATAGACCTTACCTAGTTTGACGTCCTCAGTAAGCACTCTGGAGAAAACCGGAACACTAGGAACCAACCTTAAGGATTCTTTTATAACTTGTTCCAGATATTTCATATTGTTGAGCTGAGTTACACTGATCATGCTTCCGGTTCTTAAATTGTCTATTTCCTCGTAAACTTTTCTTTGAACATCCGGATGTTTCGCAAGAAAAAATAATGTGAAAGCTATTGCAGCACCTACAGAATCTTGACCCTTGAAATAAACCAACAACTAACAGAGAACTGACTAAAATAAAAAAGTCAACTAGAAATCGAAAAGTTCTTACCGCTAACATAAACGTTACCCCTTCGTTTATCATATCCTCATCCGAAAAGTCTTTGTTGTTATCGGCAATTTCAATAAACATGTCTAAAAGACATCTTAAAGATGATTTATCGTATTCTATTTTCCGTCTTTCTAAAACCTGTAATAAACAAGAGAAACCAATTTCAGAATTCAGATTGTAATCGCAAATAATTCATCAAGTAATATAGTACGTTTATTTGATAGTATACGACCTACATCACGAAAAACCATGTCAATCATTTCTGTCTGCCTGTCTGCCTGTCGGTATGTCTGTCGCTCTATCGGTTTGCCTGTCGGTCTGCCTGTCTATCTGTTTGTCGGTGTGTTTGTTGATCTGTCTGTTGGTCTACTTGAAGGTCTGTCTGTCGGTCTGTCTGTCGGCCTGTCTGTCGGTCTGTCTGTCGGTCTGTCTGTCGGTCTGTCTGTCTGTCGGTCGGTCTGTCGGTCGGTCTGTCTGTCGGTCTGACAGTCGCTCTGTCTGTCTGCCTGTCTGTCTGTCGGTCTGTCTGTCGGTCTGTCTGTCGTCTGTCGGTCTGTCTGTCGGTCTGTCTGTCGGTCTGTCTGTCGGTCTGTCTGTCGGTCTGTCTGTCGGTCTGTCTGTCTGTCGGTCTGTCTGTCGGTCTGTCTGTCGGTCTGTCTGTCTGTCTGTCTGTCGGTCTGTCTGTCGGTCTGTCTGTCGGTCTGTCTGTCGGTCTGTCGGTCTGTCTGTCGGTCTGTCTGTCGGTCTGTCTGTCGGTCTGTCTGTCGGTCTGTCTGTCGGTCTGTCTGTCGGTCTGTCTGTCGGTCTGTCTGTCGGTCTGTCTGTCGGTCTGTCTGTCGGTCTGTCTGTCGGTCTGTCTGTCGGTCTGTCTGTCGGTCTGTCTGTCGGTCTGTCTGTCGGTCTGTCTGTCGGTCTGTCTGTCGGTCTGTCTGTCGGTCTGTCTGTCGGTCTGTCTGTCGGTCTGTCTGTCGTCGTCTGTCTGTCGGTCGGTCTGTCGGTCTGTCTGTCTGTCGGTCTGTCTGTCTGTCTGTCGGTGTCTGTCGGTCTGTCTGTCGGTCTGTCTGTCGGTCTGTCTGTCTGTCGGTCTGTTTGTCTGTCTGTCTGTCTGTCGGTCTGTCTGTCTGTCGGTCTGTCTGTCTGTCGGTCTGTCTGTCTGTCGGTCTGTCTGTCTGTCGGTCTGTCTGTCTGTCGGTCTGTCTGTCTGTCGGTCTGTCTGTCTGTCGGTCTGTCTGTCTGTCGGTCTGTCTGTCTGTCGGTCTGTCTGTCTGTCGGTCTGTCTGTCTGTCGGTCTGTCTGTCTGTCTGTCTGTCGGTCTGTCTGTCGGTCTGTCTGTCGGTCTGTCGGTCTGTCGGTCTGTCGGTCTGTCTGTCGGTCTGTAGTCGGTCTGTCTGTCGGTCTGTCTGTCGGTCTGTCTGTCGGTCTGTCTGAGGTCTGTCTGTCGGTGTCTGTCGGTCTGTCTGTCGGTCTGTCTGTCGGTCTGTCTGTCGGTCTGTCTGTCGGTCTGTCTGTCGGTCTGTCTGTCGGTCTGTCTGTCGGTCTGTCTGTCGGTCTGTCTGTCGGTCTGTCTGTCGGTCTGTCTGTCGGTCTGTCTGTCGGTCTGTCTGTCGGTCTGTCTGTCGGTCTGTCTGTCGGTCTGTCTGTCGGTCTGTCTGTCGGTCTGTCTGTCGGTCTGTCTGTCGGTCTGTCTGTCGGTCTGTCTGTCGGTCTGTCTGTCGGTCTGTCTGTCGGTCTGTCTGTCGGTCTGTCTGTCGGTCTGTCTGTCGGTCTGTCTGTCGGTCTGTCTGTCGGTCTGTCTGTCGGTCTGTCTGTCGGTCTGTCTGTCGGTCTGTCTGTCGGTCTGTCTGTCGGTCTGTCTGTCGGTCTGTCTGTCGGTCTGTCTGTCGGTCTGTCTGTCTGTCGTGTCTGTCGTCTGTCTGTCTGTCGGTTGTCTGTCTGTCGGTCTGTCAGTCTGTCGGTCTTTCTGTCTGTCGGTCTGTCTGTCTGTCTGTCGGTCTGTCTGTCTGTCGGTCTGTCTGTCGGTTCTGTCTGTCGGTCTGTCTGTCGGTCTGTCTGTCTGTCGGTCTGTCGGTCTGTTTGTCTGTCGGTCTGTCTGTCGGTCTGTCTGTCGGTCTGTCTGTCGGTCTGTCTGTCGGTCTGTCTGTCGGTCTGTCTGTCTGTCGGTCTGTCTGTCTGTCGGTCTGTCTGTCTGTCTGTCGGTCTGTCTGTCTGTCGGTCTGTCTGTCGGTCTGTCTGTCTGTCTGTCTGTCGGTCTGTTTTGCTGTCGGTCTGTCTGTCTGTCGGTCTGTCTGTCTGTCGGTCTGTCTGTCTGTCGGTCTGGTCTGTCTGTCGGTCTGTCTGTCTGTCGGTCTGTCTGTCTGTCGGTCTGTCTGTCTGTCGGTCTGTCTGTCTGTCGGTCTGTCTGTCTGTCGTCTGTCTGTCTGTCTGTCGGTCTGTCTGTCTGTCGGTCTGTCTGTCTGTCGGTCTGTCTGTCTGTCGGCTCTGCTGTTTGTCGGTCTGTCTGTATGTCGGTCTGTCTGTCGGTAGTCTGTCGTTCGTCGGTCTGTCTGTTGTCGTCTGTCGTATGTCGGTCTGTCTGTTCTGTCGGTCTGTCTGTCTGCGTTTTGTCGTCTGTCGGTTGTCTGTCTGTCGGTCGTCTGTCTGTCGGTCTGTCTGTCTGTCGGTTTGTCTGTCCGGTCTGTCTGTCGGTCTTCCTGTCTGTCGGTCTGTCTGTCGGTCTGTTCTGTCTGTCTGTCTGTCTGTCGGTCTGTCTGTCGGTCTTCTGTCGGTTTGTCTGTCGGTCTGTCTGTCGGTCTGTCTGTCGGTCTGTCTGTCGGTCTGTCTGTCTGTCGTCTGTCTGTCGGTTGTCTGTCGTCTGTGCGGCGTGTCTGTAGGGTCTGTCTGTCGGTCTTCTGTCGGTACTGTCTGTCGGTCTGTCTGTCTGTCGGTCTGTCTGTCGGTCTGTCTGTCGGTCTGTCTGTCGGTCTGTCTGTCGGTCTGTCTGTCGGTCTGTCTGTCGGTCTGTCTGTCGGTCTGTCTGTCGGTCTGTCTGTCGGTCTGTCTGTCGGTCTGTCTGTCGGTCTGTCTGTCGGTCTGTCTGTCGGTCTGTCTGTCGGTCTGTCTGTCGGTCTGTCTGTCGGTCTGTCTGTCGGTCTGTCTGTCGGTCTGTCTGTCGGTCTGTCTGTCGGTCTGTCTGTCGGTCTGTCTGTCGGTCTGTCTGTCGGTCTGTCTGTCGGTCTGTCTGTCGGTCTGTCTGTCGGTCTGTCTGTCGGTCTGTCTGTCGGTCTGTCTGTCGGTCTGTCTGTCGGTCTGTCTGTCCGTCTGACTGTCGGACTGTCTGTCGGCCTGACAGTCGGTCTGTCTGGCTATCTGTCTGTATGTCGGTCTATCTGTCTGTCTGTCTGACTGTCTGTCAGTCGGTCTGTTTGTCCGCTAATGGTTGGCCCTGTTTTAGTTTCGAAAGTACCGCTCGAATTTTGACAAAATTTTGTGTCAATTAAACTTCGCTTTTGACTTTTCAGGGCCGCCAGATTATTTTCAGAATTTTCTTTGTAGTAGAGGTTGAAAATTGGAGATAATAAGTGGTAGAGATTATAAGTGTTGCATTTTTGGCATCAGTGAAGACGTTTTACTATTCGGGAATTTGTGACAATGCACATTTGTCCAGATTTGCGTTCAGAGTCAATCTACTTGAAGTCAATTTTTGTTATCGTTTCATTCATTCATTCATAGTTGACATTTACCTTTCTAGTGTAATTGTGTAAGCTAACTTTTTGATGATACTCTTTTTTCGCAAAAGGTGTCAGGTTGAATATACTCTCTAAAAGTAACCATGGTTTGGCAATTCTCTGAGTCAACATAACTTCCCCCCTAAAAGGAAGAAATATTGTAACTTGATATAGTTCGAGTCGTACAAAGTAGAATGGTACTTCCTGTAAGGTGAGTCTTCATCTACCGGAACGCCCAAAATCGATTCTGGAATTATGAAAAAAGATATGTCAAGATTTGTAAACATACAGGTATATCACCTGTACCATCATTTAATAAAAAAATGGCTACATGTCGCTTTCACTATATTTTGACACAAATACAGACCACCAGTGTCTGTAAGTATGGGTTATGTATCCGGAAGGATTATGTTACATATCGGGTTTTCCAATAGGGACTTGACAACTTTGAACTTTCACTGTGAACGCACCTTCACCAAATCAATTACCGAACTGTCAATGTCAAAACATTCAGTAAAGAAAACATTTTCATCGTAGTGAAGTATGTACACGAACGAACAACGCTTAACAAATAATTGATATCTACTACCGAAATTCCGAGTCGGTGACCGCAACTTTAAGAGCGTTAACGCCAATTTTTGGTAGTAATTCTCGCCCCAGTAGACAAGCAATAATTCATAGTCTAGTAAAAAAACTGAGTCCACATATTCGCTGATGGATGTTCCCGTGCCAGTGAGACAACGTGTTGGTCGAAGTGCCAAAAATATTGCTGCCGTTCAAGCTTCCGTCGCAAACGAGCAGAACACGTCGATTTCACGGCGTTCTCAAGAAATGGGCATCGCTCAGACCACACTATGGCGAATTTTGCCAAGAGATCTTGGCCTGCACCCTTAGAAGATCAAGTTGACTCAAGAACTAAAGCCGTTCGATCACATGAGGCGACGTACGTTCTCGAATTAGGCTCTAGAAAAGTTAATTAAATTGAATCGCAAAATCATCTTCAGTGATGAGGCGCATTTTTGGCTGAACAAACAGAATATGCGTTATTGGTCAGGTGAAAACCCTCATGTGCTTCAACAAACACCACTTCATCCACAAAAACTAACTATGGTGTAGCTGTTATGCCGGTGGTGTCATTGGGTCGTTTCTTTTCGATGATCAAAATGACCGTCATGTTACAGTCAACGGTGATCGCTACATTGTTGCAACGTTATTTTTTTGGTCAATTGGAAAGGCTAGACATTAATGATAGGTGGTTTCAACAAGACGGTGCCACAAGTCACACAGCGGGTGTATCAATGGATATATTGAAATCAAAATTCGATGAACGTGTTATATCTAGAAATGGTCCTGTTGAATCGCCGCCAAGATCGTGTGATTTAACACCTCTAGATGTTTTGTGGGGCTACATCAAATCATGAGTCTATGCCAACAAGCTCGTTAATGGAGCTCAGAGCCAATACTGGACGAGATATATTAGCCGTTTCTATCGAAATGTGTGACCGAGTCATTGAAAATTGGGTTCAACGAATCGATCGCTGCGAACGTGCCCGTAGTGAATATCTGAACAAGGTCGAATTCCATACATACATTTTTTGAGTGTACTTCAATGCAATAATAAAATTTTCAAGATATCTCAAATGGTTTGTGTTTTATTTAAAAAGAAATTTGTCAAGTCCTTAATGGAAAGCAATATAATAAGAGGGATATAATTATTGCGCCTCAAATGGCTAAAAGTATGAACAATATCAATTGGAAAAGCTGTCAGATAGTCGGTGTTAAATATGACCTTTGTATAGTTTTTAAAGTCTAGAAAAATGTTTCTGAATCTGTGCAGGGTTATAATGTATCATACTATATCTCACCATGAAGCGTGTTCAAAACACACTTATTGATATACGAAGTAATATTGACAGGATCTTTTTTATTGCCATCAAAGTCTCTGGTGAATTTGCGTGCATTTTCCATAAATATATCAATATAACTTTCCAAAATGTTTATGTGAAAATATGGTTGTATATGTTTTCTGTTTTTCCTCCATTTGTGGCCTGAAATTCATGTAAATACAGGTTTTATCTGAGACTTATGAACATGCATTTTTACCGTTATTTGTTATTAGTCCTGCTCCGACAAAATTATGCAAAATGCTGTAAAAGACATTTTTCTTTGAGCTTTTGCTATTTCCAAGTATGATTTTTAAATGATTCGGTTCATACACCCAAATGAAGGGCGCTAAAGAAATCCAACACCTAAATAAGGAACCATACAACTGAGATGCGTTTGTCCCCAATTCGGCCATCTCTGAAAACAAAAACATAATTGCTTATAAAAACTTAAAAAACGTGACAAATACAAAAAGCTAAATAAAACCGATTAATAATAATATAGGACTGAAAAATATGTTTGATTTATGGTATACTATCATATCCAACTTTGACCCTGATACTAGTAGGTAGCCGATAAACATTTACAGTCACTTAACTATAATTATTATTTTCTAAACGCGTATCACCAATATGAGGAAAATAGTAAATTACCATGATCAATGTAACACTTTTTATATAGACTATTTTTCTTTTAATTGTAACTCACTATAATTCTATGATTTATAGATCCAAACATTCAAGTTGCTGTTTTTGAATTGAGCAAAAAAGCAAAACATGTACAACACAAACAAAGAGTTGAAAAATATTGTATGTAGGTGCTCCTTATAGATGATAAAACTTACTTGGAAAATCCTTAACGGTTAGTACATTTCCTAAAATTGGCAATGCTGGAGGACCTTTTAAACGAAATGCGAGGCATACCGTTCTGAAGTAATCTCTCAAGAACCTTGCACATGTCAGCAGTGAGAAGAAAAGTACAGGCAGTATAACATATACCAAGTCAACCATCATTCTACAAAAAGACATTAAATTATTTTCGAAAATAAATCTTTATAGGTCTACGTGTAAGGTAATAAAATTCTTTATATCAATTCGCTCATTATACAGGGTGTCCCAAAAGTCCTTATCCGATTGTGCGTGGTTTTTGAGGTACAATTATAATTCACTTCTTTTAAGACTGTACTATTTTCTTCTTAAGTTATTGTTTGTTATTTTTAAACGATATGTTCCCAAATGATGTGCCGCTAGAAAATTTAGTCCAGTTAATATAGGTACAGCAATCGGTTAATCTGCAATTTTGTTTGCTGTCAAGAAGATTCTGGCACCTTTAACGAGGCCTGTACAAAGATTAGTAGGCAGATAAAGTGTCCATTGTACTGAAAAACTTCTTGACACTATGGCCTTTTAAAAAGTATATATAAAATATAAAGATAATCAAATATCCTAAATGGTTGCTGCGCAAAGTTGACAAAATGCTGCAGGTACCCTAAATCCGCAAATTCCCATTTTTTAACTTAACCCTTGATCATCTAATATCGATTTTCCATCCATATAGGATAAGCAAACACTTATATTACAATAAATCATCAAACCTGAATGAATAGCCGGTATAATCATTCCAAGGTCTGGCGGCCTTGACATCATTTTGGGTATTAAAAGCGTTACTGAAATAGTGCAGTATTACTTAATCCTGTAAGCTCAATTACCAGCCTTATGTGATTCAAATAGAAGACAGCAAATCCTTGAATGTGATTATTAGATCCCGTGAATGTGATATTTGAGTTTTATTTCCTCTATATCCTCTGGGTCGTTCTTTTTATTCATAAAATATGTTGCGGCTCTGGAAATCTTTACAGGAGATGGTCGATGTGTCTTCCTTCTGCTCTAGCGCAAGCTCTGCATCGTCGTAAAAAATTATTTCAAGCCGCTGTATCATCTGTGGATTACTGCAAATGCTGTTGCTTGCAGTAGCAATCTTTTTTCTTAAAACTTGTACGGTTGGAGTCTCACTATTTAACACTGCCTCCTTCATATAACCCCATAAAAAGAAATTGATGGAATTGAGGCCTGGTGAAGGTGAACGAGGCGGTCTTCGTCCTGTCCATCGGCCTGAATATGTGCGACTTGGAAAATCCCTGCCTTGGCGTACATTGTGTGGAGCGGCACCATCATGTTAGAATCACATCATTGTGCGTCCGGCTAGAGGAATTTTATCTATCATATCAGCTAACAGATCTGGTAAATTGTTTTCTAGAAAAATTTTCCACGCAACAGAGCAAATGGGCCAATTAATTGACCATTTAGTAGCCCAGCCGTCGCGTCGTTGCATTCAGTTGCCCAGTTGACGTCGTATCTGTGTTGGAAGCGGTCCCGCTTTATCATTCATGGATTCCCTACAGCCCATTGATGTAAGAGTTATGAATGTGTAAATTTCGTTCGTCCATAAGGTTTTTTGAAGAACTGCGGGACATTTCTGCATTCTTGGAGCATCCTTCTATAAAACTCGACTCTTTTTTAGTATTCTTCTGGACGAAGCGCCTGCACATGTTGAGTGTGAAATGGGTGAGGCTACCCTCTCTATAGAATTCGGTGTACTGTTGATCTAGCTAGACCAGCACTCCGCGAAAGATAGCGCACGCTGCTAAAAGACTCATTTTCAGTTAACTGTAGTACCACATCTTCAGCATCTACTTTGATCCTTGGCATTCCTGTTTTTTCTGGTCTCCCAGGCATTTCTCCTGCTACATAGGCACCATGTTCATGAATAAATATTCAAAAATTTGGTCTACGGGCATATCAGTTTCGATTTTCTTCGGCAGCACGCCGAGCATTTTCATTGCACAAACCATAAATGAAATGAATTTCTGCATATTCCTGTGACGAGTACGCATTACCCACGCATCCATTCTGTAGTACGGGTGTTTGTTTATGTCGTCTACCTTTTTTTATTAATCTATTGATCACGTAATATGGCGGGATTTCTATAACCCTTCTATTACCCAAAATCATGTCACGGACGCCCTCCCGTACATTGAGACCTGGCACTTCTTTAAATTTTAGGATTTGTTGTCCCTCAATTGTCTCCCCGTCATATTCAGAATGCAAAAGATCAACAAAGGCAGGTAAAGTGTTAAGTCTGAAAATTGTGAATTTACGGATTTAGGATATCTGCAGGAATATTTGACTATCTAATAGGTATTTTGTATCGAGAATGCACAGGACTCGTTGAATATGCTACAATCTTTTTGACAACAGGCAAAATTACAGATTAGCCGATTGCAGTACCTACATTAACTGGACTAAATTTTCACACATAGCTCCAGCGCCATATCATTAATTTGGGAGCATAATGTTGTGAATCTAATTAGAAAATAGCAAAAGTGAACTTGTCAAAAATAGTACAGTCTCAAAAGTAGCAGTTTTCCACAAATTAATAAAAATGGCTAAAAACCGTGCATAATCGGATTAGGACATATACTGAGTGACAAAAAAAGGTAAGCGCCTACGTATGATATCCGATTTTATTAATTTGGCATATATGTTCAGTGTCCCTTAGTCGTAAAAGGATTAAATTTTCAGCTTGATTTGTCAACTGACTGCAAAAGCTGGTTCAATAATATGTTGAGGATCCACGATTTCTTATACACTCATTGACTCGCCTGGGCATCGTGCTGATAAGGTGGTCGATAACCTGTTAGGGTATCTCATTCCAGGCTACCGCAACTTCGTGAGTAAGAGCTGCTTAGGTCTGTGGATGGTGTTGCAAATTCAAGACCCTGCGACCTATCATGTCCCAGACATTTTCAGTTGGAGATAGGTCAGGCGATCGCGGTGGCCAAGGTAAACGGTTGATGCGATGTTGATCCATGAAGGCTAACGATGCTCTGGCAACAAGCCAATGCCATCTTGCTGAAAAATTGGGTTTTGGATGGTGTTAGGTATGGAATAAGATGAGACTAGACTACTTCCTCAATATAGAGTCGGTCTGTCATATTACCTCTGATGAAAATTAGTGCTGATCTGATACCATAGGCAATAGCACCCCATACCATAACTCCCACCGTGTGGCGAACGTGATGCTCTCTGTCAAATTGTGGATCACGTCTTTCACCACTTCGCCTTCTCACTCTTGCCCGACCATCGTGCATCCCCAGACAGAAGCGGGATTCGTCACTAAAGACCACCTTATTCCATTCCCTGTCCCACAAAATTCTTTCTCTACACCATAGCAAACGGTTACGCCGCTATTCAGCTGTGAGAGGTAGCACCCAATGCGGGCGATAAGAAAAAAGGCCAAACTGTCGTATTCTTTCGGCGATACACCGTACGCATACCCACCATCCTTCCATGCTCTTCAAACCACTGGGTAGCGATGGCTCGAGTACTACTGAATCTGTCTCTTAGGCCAGTATCGTCAGTGGTCCCTACAATTGTAGGGCGCGTTTATGGCCTCCTTGATTGTCATACTGCTTTCTCTCCTTCAAAAATTTCTAGATTACACTTGTCCCGTGTCAGCGTCAGCGCTCTCCTATTGTGAAGATATGTTTTCTTTTTAAATTGTAGGAAATCTCAGGCTGATAAAACATGATATAACTCAAAAGCAAGCACAATTTGATGCAAATAGATGTTTGTGACCTCAAAATAGAGCGCTGACACGGAGAAGTAGAAAACTATGACAATCAAGGAGGCCATAAAGGCGTCCTACAATTGTAGGGACGACTGACGATACGGGCCTTAGAGCCAGAAGTCTTAACCGGTGGTTTTGTCGCCCTGTGGTCCCTCTGGGAGGTCCAGAATCCCTCGCTCACTGTCCTCGGCATTTCTAGTCCACGCACGTTCACACTGCGTATACTGCGTAAGGATCTGTGGGTCCTCCTAGAATCTTCTCTTATCGATAGACCGGCTTCACACAACCGGACCATTCGACCCCTCTCACAGTCACTTAGCTGGGACACCCGGCGAATTATACGCACTCTAGGCATTTTGAGCAACCACAAGAAGGCTTCCCAATAAGCTACCCGAACTTTAACATTTAACTGACACCGTAAATGTACGAAAACTGAATTTATTCATCACCGAACAATACACCCAGCTACCAGAAAAACTTGACAGAAAAACTTGACATTCGTAGGTGTTTACCTTTTTTGGTCACTCGGTATAATATGGTTTTTCTGATTGCAAATGATCTCCCCTATCATCTCCTTCCGTTTGTCCTATGACTTTTGGGACATCCTGTATAATACATATTCAGTTCACTTCCTATGATTTGAAATGGCGTTTATTTGATTTTGTTGACATCCAGGCTCCAAGAGATCTTCAATACGTTTTAATTGTTTAATCTCACCTTGAATATCTTGCATATCTGCACGGTCTTCAAGTGGAATAATACGTATTGTAATGAACTCAATAATTTACTGCGCTATGTGGATAGTCACTTTTGAGTTAATATTGTTACTGTACATGAAAACAATCATAAAAATATGATTTCAAGGCGTTTTTCATTAAACGCTTTGAATATATTACAGAGAACAAAATTATTGAACAAATCGACGTAGAGAATGTTTGAGCTGGACATTTACAAGATTTGTTTATTATTTTGTCGCTATTCAAATATCTATAGTTGTAGATCATTCATAACATGCTAGAATAGCATATTTTGCTTAAATTTTCTTGAAAGTTTTTGAAAGACATATTACAAGGCTTCTGCAAAATGCTCATTATTCTTCCTGATATATAGTGTCAATAAAAATTGCTAAGTCCTTGGATAAGACTAAATCATGAGAAAAACATCAAGCAAAACCAATTTGTATCTTCAAATATGGAAAATGGCTTAAACCTTGCACCTGCACCAAATATCAAAGTACACCATAGCACGAACATTAGGCCTTGAAATCTTTGAGCATATGTTGACTACTAGTGGACAAACTGGTTTAAGGCTGCTATTAAAAGAATTAAAACTTTCAGGTGAATCATACAATTTAGTAATATTTGAATGAAATCCTTTCATCTGATACATCATTCAAGAATATTGGGTTGCTCAGCCTCACGTTTACCTTCACCTAACTTTTAAACTACTGAATATGAAACACAGCTAAGTACCATGCCAAATTTGAGTTTACAAAATCAAATCGTTGATGCCTATTTTTTGGTCATAGGTCTAATTTTTGTCTATCGCAAATGTAGCGGTATTGTTGAAATGTCCGTGAAATAATTCCTTTGTATAAAGATTATATACGGTCCTGCAAAATAAACATTATGGTTCGAATTCTCTATAACCTTTTTATTAAAACGGTAAAGGTAAAGGTATAATTGACAAGATCTCTTAGACGTAGGCCACAATCTGCTTCTCTGGTACTGTAGTTTTTTTATAGTGATTCCCACAACTTTCCACAACATTCCGGGCGTTATGACTGCGATTCCGCTACGAATATTGTCTTTTAAGTAGACAATGTTCCTATGTTAATTCATGGATATGCATTCATTCAAATATCCCCAAGTTAAAGATCCAAAGCGGTTGAACCTAGTGAATTAGGAAGTTAATTTAAATATTTGTTTCTCCGCCAAATGATGTGGTCATCAAAAATCCGCTCATTAAAAAAATATTGAGGCATTATTCCTTTTTGAGCGTCACTGCTGGACTTTTGTGAAAAACTCTCACGTAAACGTTCTATAGTTCCACCTGTCAGCACTGTGCATTATCTCTCACCAATATGAAGATTTAATACTGTCCTTTCTTGTAAAAAATAGAAATAAAATCGGACTATTTTGATTCATTTCTCAGTCGTGTATCTCCAAGCCCTTTTCACTAAATCCTTAAAAATAAAAACAAAATTTTGAAAAACAAACGCTATTCTGTTCAAGAATGAGTAATGAATCTCAAACTATTTGTTACGAAAAGGCAAAATAATAATCCATAAAAATAAAAAGTGAATTCTGAAATATGTAGGTATTTTTCGTCATTATGTTTAAAGGTAAAAATAAGACACACTTTGAACACGGATGAGTAATGAATCTCAAATTAATTGTTACAAAAAGTTCAGACAAAATCATAATCATTAAAAATAAAAAGTGAATTCTGTAAAACCGATTTTCCGCCATTTTGTTTAAGAGAAAACCACGCAAGAGTGTTGAATCTTAAATTAATTGTTACAAAAATTTGTGACAAAATGAAATATAAGATTAAAAAGGGAATTCAGAAAAACGGATTTTGCGCCATTATGTTTAAGGGTGAAAACAAGACACACTTTAAATACGCAGAGTAATGCATCTCAAACTATTTTTGCAAAAAGTTAAGACCAAACAATAATCCTTAAAAATAAAAAGTGAACTCTGAAATATGTAGGTATTTTTCGTCATTCTGTTTAAAGGTAAAAATAAGACACACTTTGAACACGGATGAGTAATGAATCACAAATTAATTGTTACGAAAAGTTCAGACAAAATAATAGTCATTAAAAATAAAAAGTGAATTATGTAAAACGGATTTTCCGCCATTTTGTTTTAGAGAAAAACACGCAAGAGTGTTGAATCTTAAATTAATTGTTACAAAAATTTGTGACAAAATGAAACTTAAGATTAAAAAGGGAATTCTGAAAAACGGATTTTGCGCCATTATGTTTAAGGGTGAAAACAAGACACACTTTGAATACGCAGAGTAATGCATCTCAAACTATTTTTGCAAAAAGTTAAGACCAAACAATAATCCTTAAAAATAAAAAGTGAACTCTGAAATATGTAGGTATTTTTCGTCATTCTGTTTAAAGGTAAAAATAAGACACACCTTGAACACGGATGAGTAATGAATCTCAAATTAATTGTTACAAAAAGTTCAGACAAAATAATAGTCATTAATAATAAAAAGTGAATTATGTAAAACGGATTTTCCGCCATTTTGTTTAAGAGAAAAACACGCAAAAGTGATTAATCTTAAATTAATTGTTACAAAAATTTGTGTCAAAATGAAACTTAAGATTAAAAAGGAAATTCTGAAAAACGGATTTTGCACCATTATGTTTAAGGGTGAAAACAAGACACACTTTGAATACCCAGAGTAATGCATCTCTATTTTTGCAAAAAGTTAAGACCAAACAATAATCCTTAAAAATAAAAAGTGAACTCTGAAATATGTAGGTATTTTAGGTCATTCTGTTTAAACGTAAAAATAAGACACACTTTGAACACGGATGAGTAATGAATCTCAAATTAATTGTTACAAAAAGTTCAGACAAAATATTAGTCATTAAAAATAAAAAGTGAATTATGTAAAACGGATCTTCCGCCATTTTGTTTAAGAGAAAAACACGCAAAAGTGATTAATCTTAAATTAATTGTTACAAAAATTTGTGACAAAATGAAACTTAAGATTGAAAAGGAAATTCTGAAAAACGGATTTTGCGCCATTATGTTTAAGGGTAAAAATAATATACACCTTGAATATTGATGGATCTCAAATTAAATGTTATAAACTCGAATCAAATATTATAAAAGGTTAAGGTGGTAAAAGTTAAGTGAATTGTAGGAAAGATATAAGACGTAAATGATATTTGAAGCAAAAAATAATAAATAGGAACCGCGTTGTAGGTATAAGCAAACTTTACAGGTATTAGGCGAATAAGAGAAGAATCCTACCTTTATTGTTATTGTTGATGCTTTTATCACTGTAAAAATGTAAAAAAAAGGAACTGCTAGATGCACCAGGGGTTACAATGCGAAGAGCTCACACCGCACTACCATTCACATGAGGAAAATAAAAATATAAATAATGTCAGCAGCAGGTGTCTAGATTTACTTATGGATTGTGGCAGTTCGGATTTCCTGCAAAATAACCTTTTGCGCTTTACGCGTCGCGCAAAGGCGCACCATTGAACGTGAACATTTGTTTAAATGCTCTAATCACTGTTGCGTTACTAACACTTATGTTAAATAGGTATATTTTTATTGCTGGTGTATACCGTCTATTTGTGTAATGCGGATATCGGACAGACAAAATTAAATTTTGAACATGAACAGGTAGACAAGTTTATTAAAATTACAATCACGGTTATAGCCGGTATCAAAATTAACTTTTTTCACCTATACTGACACAATAAATTTATATTCCGTCTCGGTTTTGTGTATTTTGATCTCCTTCTTTTGAAAATAATGATCCTTATACTCGGACCTGATGCATAAACATAAAATGTAATTTGTTCCAACTTAATAAAAATTCTTGCAATATAGCAAAATGGCGAGGTTATTACGTAGAAAAGCTATATATCGTCAAAAAACAACCTACAAAATGTCAACTTGCTGACTAGATAGTTCCTAATGTACAAATAGTTCATTCCTCTATTGCTTCCTATGAGCGCTGTAAGTGTCACCAAAGCGTCATATGTGTAGGAATGACTTTAGGACACGCTTAACGATTAGTTAAGTCAGTTCCCCAGCATGCTTTGTTGGTTGCAGAATGCAGTCTGTAGAGTATATCTGATGTGACAGAAAGAAGATTAGTTGACTAGCAAGATCGCATCTGTCTGTATGAGTAAGTATAAAATATGTGATATTTGCTGAGTGAGAAAATTATTACTGAATATGCTGCCCATGAAGTATATCCTATAGCTGTAGTAAACGAGATAAATATTTGTTGACCTTTCCGAAGAGAAGTTATGTTCAAAGTTATAAATTACCATATGCCCCGATTTTTTGAGTTTTTAAAATCTTTGAGAAGCATTACCGGAAATCACCACCATGTCATCGCTGTGTGTAATTAAGCCACATCACAAACAAAATTAGCGAAGATGCATCACACACAACATATTTTCGCAGCGCCTCTCATCTAGACGCTGATTTGTTTTTTCTACTTACATCGCAAAATAAATTACAATTAAATTTAAATGAATGGAAATAAGAAGTAATGTAAAATGTACTAACCCTCTGACGTTTTATAAATATTCTTGTCAGTAGCCTATTTTATCACCTGTAAAAAATCCTTCAGCAACCAAGGATTTTCTTTTTTTATCTCTCTCATTTTTCGAATTCAGCAAATTAGTATATGTAATTTCCAGGATGAAGCATACATCACAAGTAAAGGCATTTAAGTCAAGAAATCAAGAGAATTATTATCAAAACAGATTATTAGCAGATACATCTCCACTAAGCACCTATGCACTGCCGTTTCCTTCCAGTTATAGTATACATCTTACAGATTACAGAAGAAAGGGGTTGTCTTGCCTTCCTTAACATACTGCGACCCAAATGGATCTATTATGACCTCCCATATATACTTTCTAAAGCACTGTGTCCAGTCTTGATCCATTAGTCAGACTCCATAGCCTTTACACATGGCTGAGCATGTAGCCTTCCGTATTGGAACTGTGGTTCCTACTATCTGAAGCCGTAGCCCTGCCCGGTGTTCACAGTGACTCAGAAGATGCAATGGGGTCTCATCATGCTCTCTGAAGAAACAGTATATGCCAGACCCAAGAGCCTGGTATGTCCATTTAGACGACAGTGTCCTGTCATGAGACACACTTCGTTCTTTGATGAATTCTTTTGTCTGCCTTTGTCCCAATTGGCTGTTCCACCATTCTAGGGACTTTTTCTTGGTCCAATTTCTTATAGACTGTTTAGTGCGTGTTCTCGTCACGCCACAGAAAGGCTTTGGATCTATGAGGCGACTGGCCGGATCCTGTCGGGCTAGCACAGCTGCCCTTTCATTTACTTTATGCCCTTCGTATCCTGGTGCCCAAAGTGATGTTACCTTACTATGATTTCCCAACCCTTTGAGAGCGTTCGCGCAATCCCATACTAGTTTAGACGATATTTGCCATGACCTTAATGCCTTTATGGCTCCCTGACTGGCTGAGCGGATGGCGATCGATTGATTTGCAGTCTCATTCCTTATTAGCTTTTTTGCGCAGACTTGTATGAGCGTTATTTCATCCTGAAATATTGTTTTAATATTATCTAGACTTATAGAGATCTCAGTTCCAGCTCTGTTTTGAGCTTTCGAGCCGTCTCTGTACCAGTAGCGTCTGATATGTATAGCAGGGTCTTTCCCATACGCATTCCCTTCTAGTACTAGTTTTTGCTGGTTTTTATCGATATTGTGCACTGGGATAGTTGTGTCCGTGGGCATTACCAATATAGGATCTGCCTTCAACTCCATGTTCAGTGTTTGATGGTCTTTTCCGTGCTGCCGAGTGATCGGTGATTGGCCTTGAGTTAGTCTGTGAGCCACGAAAAGAGCATTACAATAGTGGTTTGGATGCCAGCCAGCAGTGCCTATCATCTAGTATGTAAAAAACAATACAATATCAAAAAACCGACAAAATGATTATGAGCTCTCGTCCATGGAGGTATGACGACACCCTCAATGACCACGCTGCAAGACAGTTCCCCAGTATGCTTTGTTGGACGCAGAATGCCGAGATAGTCTGTGGAGTATATCTCCTTATGGTCTAATCATATTATTATAATTGTAAAGTCTGGTTTTATTGCTGCAAGTTGTTCAAGAGGATATTCAAAACATGGACGCATAAAATGGGTACACCAATTTTTGTGGGAAAACTTTTTATTCGTCAACAAAGAATGTGAAAACGTATTTTTTGGGATCCAATCAAAAGTGTTGGCAGAAACAGAAAACTTTTCATATATGATTTTTAGGTATTTATGAGACCTACAAAATGAGACCACACATAAAGACATCCGACTAACAGCAAAAAAGTTATGGCCGATAACCGAGGCAAACTGAAGGTCTTGGCACTTGGTAATGCGACGATGGTTTCTCGCAAATATTTGAAATTCATCAAATTCGTAGGACTCATACTTCTAAATAACCACAATAAAATTGAAGTAGATTGGTCTAGTAGTTATTGAGAATTTCTAATTGTTTATCCCAAAACACATGTTTTCCGGCCGTCACTATCAATTTATTGAGAAATATACAGGGTTAGTTCATTATATATCAAAATACTTTAGTTTACCTTGCCGATATGAATCGCAAACCCTTCCAGAAGATAAATGATTTTTCCACAAAAATTGCTGTACCCATTTTATGCGTCCATGTCTTAAACATCTCCTTGAACAAATTGCACCAATAAAACCAGACTTTACAATTATTTCGGGGAAATTCGCTGAGTAGCAAGATCGCATTTGTATGATGAAACCAGTAATATTTGCTATGTAAGAAAATCATTACCGAATATGCTGCCAATGAAGTATATCTATGAGCTGTGCCAGACGGGTTATTTGTGTTGTGCTTTCTGGAGAGAGGTCATTTTCAATATTATAAATTACGATTCTCCCCGTTTTCAAAAACTTTGAGAAGCATAACGGGAGATCACCACCTCGCCCGCATTGTATTTAATTCAGCCACATCACAGGAAAAATAAGCATGGCGTATCCCAAACAAAACATTTCCACACATCTAGGCGCGGATTTGTATTTTCTACTTGACGCCACAAAATAAACTTATATAAAATTTAAATGACTAGAAATAGAAATTAATGCAAAATGTAATAACTTTTTCACTGTGGCATATTTCTCACCCATTGGTTGTAATATACTTCACCAACGAGAAATTTGCTTTACTTGTCTTTCATTTTTTAAATTTAGCAAATTTGCATATGTAATTTTTAGGATGGATAAGAAAAAATGTATTCGCAACTAATTTCTGGCTTTCTCAAGTAAGTGTGTTTGAGACAAAAAACCGATGGAATTACAACATCATTATTAGAACACAGAACCAAGCTTTGATAGCTGAAGCATCATGACCTTTAGGCAACTACGTACAGCTACAGAACGAGTGCACATCAAGTAAACGACAGTTACTCGTAGTTCTAAGTTGACATCCTGTAGAAAAACATAGATAATGTCACAAAAAATCTATATAATGTCAAAAAAACCGACATAATGTCATTTTTCAAGATACGAAATACCTCTGCGGTACTCATTCAATATTATATTCTCCTGAACTGTTCTAGTGCTAAGCACTGCTGAGTTACTCCGAGTAACTTCAGTTGGTAACTAAAAAGCAGCTTTATAATGCACCTAAAAGGACTTGGCATATATGTGTACTTCTTATGAGAGCTCGAGATTTCCTAATTTTTATGAAAATTTTGGGCTGTTTTAGATATCTTGATGAAAAACTTCCATGAACACAACTTGATCTTTAGACTACCTTTAAAAAAAAATTTTAAAGATGGACCACTTATTGGTTTTGCTGAAACGTGACTTTTTCGCAGTAGTTGGGTGCTAATTTAGTCATAATCATTTTGGGATGCTATATGTGTTATAATTCAAGAGACAAATAATCTAGTATTTTCAATTGCTAAAATTTGCGGAACCTTACTGTTGAACTTGAAATTTTAAAAAAGTTATAGCTGATTTGCTTCCTACTAAGACAAAAATATCGCTGCCTGTACAAGCATTTTTGTAACCTTCGCCTCCGCCACTGGCCGTCGCGCTGACGTCACGACTGCCGAGAAGCAACACCGCCCCAGAAGGACTTCCTTGCGGACCGTCAAGCAAGATACACATATTTGTAACCACATCATTACAATGTAGATACAGTCCACTTAAACGAAAAATAAACAGTACCAAACAAAAATAGAGTCTTCTTAGAAGACTAGTTGGAAAATAACCCATCACTGCCAACTCTCAAAAAAATCAAATATTGAATGATAATTGAGATGTATATTTAAAAAAAAATCATTTTTGATGTATCTCGATCAAGTTGTGATTGTGGTGACTTTTCATTGGGGTGTTATGAATATAATTTACTTATACATTTTCAGCTAAATCCAAAATCTCAAAGTCCTCTATGAAGTATGCTGGTCCCTATATATATTTCATCGCAAATAACTCACAGTCAAACAGACAGGCAAAATGGAAGCTGGCAAGCGTGTCGCCTCATGTTGGCCTGCCATTATGCCATTGGTTGCTCGGGGTCACACGCACATGCGCCATAGCCAAAAATATTTAATGAATATTTTCTAAATAATGAAGTTTTAATATGTTCCATTAATTGAAAAGTAAATATTTGGTAAATATTATAAAAAAATATTGGATTTAAAATGAATAAAACATATTGTTAAACATTTATTAAGTATGTTATAATATTATAGTACAATTACATAAATAAGGTAAAAATATTGAATAAGTATTTAATGAATATTTCGTGCTATCTGGGCAAGTTCGATAACCTCTGCTGCCACTGTATTTTGAACTTCGGAAAAACGTTTTACCTCAAAATCAAAATGGTCCGAGTTTGTTTAAAGTATATCTTTAATCCACTATATTTCACTGGCCAATCAATCACATGTCTTGAGGAAATTTTCTTTATTATCTAGTTTTCAGATGTTATATTTTAACCAAAGGAATGTATTATTTATTTAAAATTCTTCAGAACTGGTGAAGACTAGTTGTATCTAGTTCGCGAAGTGCAACTGAAAGAGTCTTACGATTGAACTAAGTAAACCAGTTCATCATTCCTTGAAAAACCCTTTCACTCGTTCACTAGAAACGACTGATGTTACAGGATCCCGATGGTCTAATCGAACTAAACTGTATCCATCGAAGAAACAAAGTAAAATCAAACATATACACCCGTATTGCACGTGATCAAGAACTTAACCGTAGGAGACGCTACAGGGCCGTATCAAGCTATTGTGACTGATCTATCAAAAAATGTCGTACAAGATATGTGTTGCTGTAAATTCTATCAAAAGCATAGTAAATTATCAGGAATATACCACGCCTTTCTAATCATATTTCGACATTAGGAATCAGTGCAAAAAATTCTGTATTCACCATTTCAGCAAAATGTTACTAAAACGCACACGAAAAAAACTTGTGGACAATCTCAATTGAAATTGTTCATAGTTTATTATTAACTTACATATATACCCAATAATATTTACAAATCAACCTTCTATTCACAATGCAGAGCAAATTTTTTTGAGCAAATAGAAACTACAGACGTAGTAGTAGTAGTACAAAAGTTTATTACAGACTCCATAAAGTTTGTTAGTTTGATTGCTATTAAAATTTACATGAGAAATAGGAAGAAGGTCAAAATGGCACTATTATGCTTTGGAACTCCTAAATTAACCCTAATTTTGTGTAATTATAAATTTGGAATTTTCACATTAATAACTAGAAACTTACACTTTGATTGCAGTCTATAATGAACTTACTTGTCTTGCCAAAAAGCCCGTTAAACTGCCAGTCTTAATAGTATCAATCGATTTATATGCTGTATTCCGAGGAGCTTGAATCATCAGAATTGTTGATGTCAATTATAAGGGGTTCAACTTGGGTGTCAATGATATTGTCCATATCCCACATTTTGGTTTCAACCTTCTCTTGGACATGGTCAATACATGTTCTCCATTTTGCTGGCGTAATTCTATCGACAGCAACATCAAACAGTTTTTTAAGGTCAGAAAACTTAAAAGTGCTGTTATTTGACGCCACGTATTGCTTGATGTCGGCCCAAATCAACTCGATAGGATTCAGTTCGCAGTGATAGGGAGGCAGCCTGAGAATCGTTTTATTTTGGTTTTTGGCCATTTAGTCAACAATTTTTAAATCATATTTATACTTATGTCGCTTGACTATATTTATCAGCTCAGCTTTGACCATTGTTTGGTCGAAGTCGATCATTCTTTGAGACAAGCCACTGTTGAATGTCTGCCTTTTTGGTGGCCATTGTTGGAATTTTTTCCAATTTTCTGGAGTGGTACGGGGCATTATCCATCACAATAATTGCGTTATCATCAAGTGTCGGCAAAATTTTTTTGAACCAATTTTCAAATGAGTTACCATCCATTTCTTCGTGATAGTCTCCAGTTTTTTTGGATTCAAATGCCCACAATGCTTCAGGAACAAATCCATCTACGCTACCTATGTGGCAAATGATCAGGCGTTTTCCCTTGCCTGAAAGTAATTAGTTATTTTACTTCTCAGCGAGCGCACTAAATGACGAAATTAAGCAACTTACTCTTTTTAGGTTAGTGTAGGATAGGGTCTTAGATTAGTTTTTGGGTGAAGGAAATACTCAGAAACTTGGATGAGATAGCAAAACTGAGTTCGGAGCTTCCAAATCATTGATTCGATCAGAAAATGAATTACCTGCCTCCAAAAAAGTTCATATACTTCGAAACTTACCTGCAGGATTTTTCAATCCCGTCGAAAGGCCATCTAAAAAAGCCTGCCTTGAGGACCTCACAGATCTGTCTACCCAAACCTTTCCCTGCGTATGCCCCGCGTTCACCCATGTTTCGTCTAAATAATAAATTTTTCTTCCTTCAGCGCGGAATTGCCTAATTTTTCTAAGGTATTCTCTCCTCCAGATAACAATTTCCTCCTTTTCTATCAATAAACTATTCCTTCCTCTTTTCAATAATCGAAAGTCTAGTTCTTTCAACAGCTTATGGAACGTAGATCTTTTAAAATTTGGCAGGTCCTCATCATCATTCACTTGCTTCAATATTTTTCTAATGGCACTTTTGTCAAAGTCATCTATTTTTTCGATGATTTTTTTTCTCGCTGGATATGTTTTTGGCTCAGATAGTGAGTGATTTTGTCTATATTCCTTCAAGATTTTGTAAACACTTGATCGACCTACTCCAGAAATTTCAGCAACCTTACATACGATATTTTCTATAGCCAATCCACTATTCTCTTGCATCTGGTTCTTGTAGATATTTAGAATAATTTGTTTTTCACCTGCGCTAAGATGAAGCTTTTTAGCCCTTTTTCTGGGTGGCGTTAAGCTGATTCCAACCACTTCATCAGCTGTATCTGTGTCAGACATTTTAGACTAATATTAAATTTCCGCAAGAAAAATCAAGTCAAGACGTGCATAAAACGTTCGCGCTCATAAACGGGTATCCGTAACTGATTACAATCCTGTGCGTGGTGACGAACCATCAACGTGACGCTGAGAGTTCCCTCTACTATGCAGCGTTGCCAGGCTTAATGTCACAATGATCATGTTTTATTGGGAAAATTGTCAGAAATCGCCGAATGTTGAACAGAAACATTACAAGAAGTCTAACCTTGAAATGTGAGGCTACAAATCGATATTCTTATAGGGGGGAAGGGTAGGGAGCTGTTATGGTTCCTATTAACCTTGGTGAAAGTTGGAAACGGTAATATCATATATGGCATACATTCGGTTGAAGGTGTGTGCACGGAAAATAGATTGCGGATAGGATTTTAATAGATAAATCTGCACAAAAAAACACAAAAGGAGATTTTTGTATTTCCCTGAAGAATATCTCAAGGTTATTTCAGATGTACTCATCGAAACTTTATGGAAGGATTATCGAAACCTTATTTTGAATTGCGATAGGGCCACATACCTCGACATCGCATTAATGTGAAAAATAAGACAATAGAAAAAAAATCCCTCACTGATGCTATCTCTTAGGAAAAATTTAACTATAAAGATTGCACAAAAATTTTCTTCACCTTTTTGAGCTTGTTTTCGCATCTCCGTATATGCCGTTCATAATTTGCTGCAGATCAAATTGGAATATACCTTTGTGATGCCATTTATTGTTATATAATGTCCTTTACAACAGTTATTGCACGTATTGCACCAACAGATTGATTTGCGATCCATGCGAATGTGATCAACCAATCTGGCGAAAACTCGCCGAGCGTGGCAACCGTGCGACTTTGTCTGGAGGCTCGTCGCTACAAGCCAATCAGGAAGAGGCCGACAGAGCGCCATGGCTACCGATCACGCGTTGATCACGAATCAACCACTGTTTACGATTACTTTGTAGCTTCGTTGGATACAGTATAGATATGAGTGAAGGAACGAGAATGAGATATGAGAAAGAAGACGGAACAGAACCGTAAGCAGAAGGTTGTAGGTATAACTGGTTGCCTGGAAGTTACGGAAAAGATGATAAGTGCTGCTAGTTATTAAGGGTGAAAGTTGAAAGAAATATTACTTAGATATATTTTATAAAAATAAATCAGTCAGTGCAGCGCATCAAGATATCAAGTGCCGTACCGTCAGTCGTTCCTACAACTGTAAGACGCCTTTATGGCCCCCTTGATTTTCATAGTATTTTCTCTCCTTCAGAAAGACTAAGGTAATTCTAATCGTTTGTAACATAACCTCAAAATAGAGTGCAGACACGGAACACTAGGAAACTATGAAAATCAAGAAAGCCATAAATATGTCCTACAATAATTGTAGGTACGACTGACGCTACGGCCCTCCAAACAATACTAAAATGAAAATGTAAATTTACTACAAATTTCCATTTAAAAACATTTATTTTTAACTTTATTGGCTCGCATGGCATATATGGGATAGATTTTGCTCGTTCCTGGCACCACTTCAGGGTAAAAGCGGTTCATGAAAATATTTATCTCGTTCGATAATGCATGCTGCGATTAAATTTTAAGCTCCGTAAAGACATTTTACCTCAAGGTCAGAATCGTTCGACAGATGTTTTCTTTTCCTTCAGTGCATTTTCCGCTTTACGTTTGTCTGCGATACTAAAAAAACACGCACTCTCGAAAAGAGGTCATCTACATACCTAGGGTTGCCTGTTTATTGAAAACCTTTAGAACTGTCGAAATCAAAGAACGAAAGTGTAGATTGGCCTAAAAAACATCAAAGACAGACAAAATATCACTTTTCAAGAGACGTAATACCCCAGCCGTTATTCTTATGTAAAATAGTTTGTTCACGAACTAGTTCTTTTTAGTGAGAGCAACCCATTGATCTAGTTCAACAAAATGATCTAGAAGTATCATTTTCAGCATTCTATAATGAAAAAACAAAATCCCAGGCATTGCTTATTTCCGATTCTCGGCTCTAGGGGGGTGTAAGCCATATATAAGGACTTATACCCTGCTTTGAGTGACATCTGATGATGTCGCCGAAACAAATATTTGTAAAGAGTAGTAATTTGATTTAAATTTAAAGTAGTACCCAGTTAATTAACTGAAGAAATTAATAGAGCGAGATACCGATACGGTCACGATGTCGGAGCTTGCGGGAGGCATAGGTTATGCAACTGACATAGACCACCAAACTTGTTAAACACCCTAGAAGTTTCTGCAGGCACCTGAAAGGGTAGCATTCGGGCCTGCTGAAAGAATGCGCACCCCAAGAACTCAACTAATTGAACGATACGAAACGATATATTGGGAAGCTTAACAACGGAATCCTAAACTTGAGGAATATGTCATCAAAATAAGTAGAAAATAGGAACAGGAAAAGAGGCCTACATGCTATGTCCTCTGCGGATGTGAGGTAAGAGATGTTTGTCGATCCCTCTGAACGGAGGTGGAGCCATCGTCCCGACATCAACATTGCTCATAACTCACATTATTTTGATTACCCATAGCATATAAAGTAGTCTGCCAAGAATGGTATAGATCAAACAAAACTATATTTTATATAATACCTATATTTGTGTACAGATCTGCGTACAGATCTTTATAAATATTTTGTATTTTTTTGAAAGCATTAAAGTGTGTGACTAGTTTTAATAGGAAAGTGGTCGGACAGTTCAGACAAAAGTGGAAAACAAAGTGTAATTGCGAATTGTGTGTTCAAGATAACACAACTAATGCTTTTGGAGGTGATGATGTGTCAAATATTGCAAAATGTGCGGCAACGTTTTGAGCAAAATCTTTATTATTGCATGGAGAGTCATGGTGGCCATTTTCAAAATTTACTTGCCTGACGGGTCAGTTCATTCTTCATTTTTAAATTACTTTGCTGCCAAATGTATTGATCTCCCTAATGTTGATGTATTAGTTTTATTTAAGCTTTAAATCAATAAATCTTCAAAACAACTGAACTCAAGTACACTAATTTTGTATTATTGTAAAGGGAATTGAAAGACCTTCAAAATAAGGTATCACTCGACTCCCCTTTCCATTTAATATTTTGGGGGTGCTGTCACGCTTAGGCGGTTGCACGTGATTTTTTGCCAAACTTGTGTCCCCCTCGAAAACAAAATCCACGGGTCTGAGCGTTTTTCAAAAAAAAACTGAACTGCCAGTAAATGCGTCTGTTTCGTTTTCCATGCGCCACCCTATATATTTGCCTAACAGCTTACAAGCAAGCTGTTCCTTGATGAAGCTGGTAAGTTACAAAATTTTTAAACATTGCATATTCATATTTATATACTTATCGCTTTTTTTCCAGATGTGGTTCGTTCTCACAGACTTTATGAGATGTTGGATAAGAAACATTGTATCCCAAGTGCAACTGCATTGTTGATGTCGGAGATGGCTGTTCACAAATCATTGTCAGACTTTGGATTGCCTAGTGTCAGGCTACAAGTAAGTATAATGTGTAAATGCTCTGAAATTGAGTTTAAACATGGCCTGCACTATCTGGTATTTTTTTATATTAGTGGGAACCTTAACCTAAAAATTTCAGACTGTAACTCTAAAAAATATCATAATAAAATTGTAGCCCACACCAAGGTGTAAAATTTTTAATGTGTCTTGAATCTACGCATCTTTTTTGCAGATATTAACCAACGTGATATTGCATACAAAACTCTATATCTATTTTGGAAGGATAAAGAGGCGAATGATCTTCCCAAGAATGGATTCATGCATCCAGGCACTTGAAAGCATATTTGAAGGAGCCAACCTTACTGAAATAAGTGAATTTGCTTTTTGTGACTGACATGCGTTACACTGCAATTTGTAAGTTAGGTGTAAGCCTGTATATTCATAAAAGTTAAAAGCTATTGAGTTCAAGGCGAGCTTAGTTATGTCTGGGAAGGGGGTTCTCAAATGTGTAATAGTTAATGTTGCATGTGAGAGATGAAATGTCTCACAAAACTCGATAAAGTGGCTTTTTGAATATTGTAATCAACATTTCTATTTGTTCAAAATCTCACAAAACTGATGCCATAGGTTGAATAAGAATCCAGTGATCTAGCAAAAATGCTATATGAAATACATATTTTAACACTTATGGTTATATCGGTACTTAGGAGTAAAGCATAAGAAATCACCATTACTTATAATACTATTTTTTCAGACTTACTTGCATTGCTCAAAGAACATCCAATCCTGATAAGCCCAGGGTACAAGATATTGTTCCAAGACAATAACTCCAGTGTAAGGAACGTTATTAGAGGGAAAAAAAGAAGAGTCAATATATTTAAATTGGATATTTCAAGAAGTTTGATACCTAGAGTTAATTAACTTTCCAAAATGATCTAATGTACCCCCAAACTAGACATATTTCTTTGCACTTGATCAGATATCCTTTTAGCCCTGTTTACATAGCTTGTAATTTAGAAAATAGCATATAATCTAGTTAACGTCATGCTAAAGAAAACAAATTGTTTTAAGAGAAAATAAGGATTACAAATTGATGAAATCCATATTTCTAGATATTTTTGAACGAATCTATTGTATTTCTTGGTATACAATGTAGAATGAAAAATATTTATATTGCTAAGCAATCTTTTATTTATATTCTGCAAGTACCAACTGGAAAATATGATACATGAAATTGTTAAGGAATTCATAGGTAGTATGTCAAAATACATAAGTATCAGTAATCAAATGAAGTCTTTATATCTAAAAGGTACAAATAATAACAGGAAATATGAACAAATCTATAGTCAAAAAAACATATCCAAAATGAAAAACTACAATAACCTTTAATAAATTCAAATTTAATTACATAAAAT
Source organism: Acanthoscelides obtectus (assembly GCA_963669975.1). NCBI lineage: Eukaryota > Metazoa > Arthropoda > Insecta > Coleoptera > Chrysomelidae > Acanthoscelides > Acanthoscelides obtectus. The sequence goes on along the minus strand of CAVLJG010000003.1, from coordinate 80,255,871 downwards.
ATATAAGGTGTTCGCCAACTGAATGGCAATATTTAAGAGTGCGACTTTTGGTTCTCTTTTAAGAAGAAAACTTCATATAATTGTATGTCCTAAATGTCTTGACTTTTAAGAAATGTGGTGGTATGCTTCTTAAAAATCAATCATTTTTTTGTTACGATCTGTAATATCACTTTAACCCACTTGTTCCTGAACCATGAAAGACACAACAAAAACTTATGAGGTTTTAGGAAACAGTTTATTTAAGTATTATAAACAATATTTAATGGATATATCAGAAAAAAAATTACAATTTTCCATAAAAACGCCGTCCTTTATGTAGGACGTTAGGAACACATACTACTTCTTCTTTCTTCTTCTTATCTGGTATGAAAATCGACAAAGCATTTCACATGAAGCCCAATGTCGCACTTGATGCACCTTGTAGTGGTTTTAAGATGGCAGTGACGGCATCTGGTCTGTTTATTTTGGGGAATGACATAATGGTGTAATCCGTCAAACCGCGAATCAATATTTTCCCTTTGACTTGGACGACCCACTGAGTGGGTAGTATTTTTCTTGTTTGTTTCAAGTAAAAAGGTAGCAATCCTTCTTCGAAACGCTAAATGATCAAGCTGCTGAAGGGGATTCAATATACGGTATAGTTGCCATGCGTTTTGCACGGCCATGTCGATACAGTGGGTAAATATGCAGAAGTACCACCTCTAATTCCAGTACGGTATAGAGAAATGCTCTGCTCACTCCTATCGACCCCACCCATGTTCTCGTTGTAAAGTCTTATCATAAATGGTTGGGGTACTAGAACTGTTTTTTTTTCTTTTTGGTAGTACCGTTTTACCATGCGAATAGGGTTGACACCAACCGCATTTGATGCTAAAGATAGTACACTGTTATCATTCCAACATAAGACTGTCAAATTTTTATCAAGATCTGTCTTGTAGTCGTGCGTCCCTCTTGCAGTTTTTTCATTTCAGCTACCGATTTCAAAGGGTTATTCGTAATTCTATTACTTCTAATTGTACCAGTTCCCCGTATGTCACATGCGGATAGTTGTTCAAGAAGCGGTATTCCCGAAAATAAATTGTCGAAAAAAATATCAAATTTACAGTCTGGCCACCGGCTCCTTAGGAAATCCACGTAGGTAAGCACTACACCAGTTCCCACACCATGCTCCTTATGTTTTGTTGATACGTGGGTACTCGCCCCCTGATATGGTTCGAACCAGTTTATGTAACCATGTTGTGTACAGCCTACCCAAAGCTTGTAGCCCCATCGTATAGGTTTACCTCTTATAAATTGCTTAGCGCCACGGCGCCCAAAATAAGGCACCATCGCTTCATCAACACTATGGTGTTCTTGGTGCGGTGCAAACTTCAAGAAATTCTTATTCAGGGCTTCAGCGAGTGGCCTAACTTTTGCAAATTTATCATTCTGAGCCAGGTTATTATTATCAGCTATGTGAAACACCTTCATAATATAATCCAATCTATCTCTAGAAAGTGCTTCAGATACCAGTTGATTATGCACGTCCTTGTTCTTTTCCCAGAACATTTTTCTTCTGGGGTATGGCACATAACCGCTCAAGATCAGGATTCCAACGAAGCTTTTCATGTCCGATGTAGTTACAGCTTTATTATTGAAATTTTTCATTGTCGCATATCTGTTTGATTCTTCTGTTAAAACGTCGAATATATTATCGTCAAAAAGACTAAAAAAAAGGGAAACCGGCGAATGTTCTTCATCGTTTTCTACCTCTAATTGTACAAATGACTCAGACGCGGACACATGAGAGTCTCTCCAGTTGAAGGCCTTAGATGACTTTGGAGGCTTAGATCTAGTAGCCAACCTTGACAACGGAAGATTGTCATCGTCTGAGTCTGAGTCCTCTAATGGTAGTGATATTTCAGCTGGAGCACGAAGCTGTGAGGATGGTAGGTTATCGGAAGACACGGTATCCTCATCACCAGAATCTTCATCAGTTTCAGCTCCGGTTTCTGGTGGAAGCATCACTATTTCCGCTGAATCATGTGGAAAATCGTCTTCCTCCAACATTGCCAAAGCTTCGTGCAATGAAAATCCTCTAAACAAACAAAGGAGAGCGTTAGACTTCAATGACAGAAAAATTCCCGAATATAAGTAACGAATAATCCTGACGTCCTAAATATAGGACGGCTTCAAATAACCTCACTTTTTGGCAAACATCCATGCGGTATATTGAATCCTATCACATTAGAAGAAATCTTGGAATACTTACAATACACAACCCAAGTGAAAGGTCTGTAAAATAAGGTATATTGATAATTTTCGTACCTTGCACATTTGACTCCATACTCGTTCATTTTCGCACCAAGTTGGACTTAAATCAAACCAGGACAACTAGAATAAACCACTGCTTATGTCAACACTATAGGATATTCTAGAACAGTTCCACAGATGGCGCAACTGCGCTTCGAGCCAGTGGCGTATACAAAAATTGTTTTATGCGCTGTCCTTCTGATAGGACGTTAGGGATATCTGGGTTAAATACTTTATTAAAATTCTGCATATATGTACTAGCAAGAGGTATTTTTAATGTACGAATTTTCTTTTGATTTCCACCAGCAACGTTCGTACCGACTTCACTTGCTTATTTTGGCAGACAATGACAGTAAGCAACTGATTTCTCTTAAAATAAAAACTTTTGATTGAGATCTCGTCATTTTTAGGCAAATTTGATTACTTGATTTTTGTTCACTCCGATGCACGGTATTCGCTTACAAAAATAAAATAACGTTTCTTTGCATGATCCTAATATCGTTAGTATTACAATGTCACTATATCGAGAAATAGATTGTATTTTTCAGGTGAAAACCGTGCGTCAGACTAAAAGAATTCAATTTTTCATGTCCGATCCACTATTTCCACCCAAAAAATTCTCTGCATGGTGATATTGTCATGCTAACAATATTGTTATGATCGTTTTTATAAAAATCGTGCATCAGATTGAAAAAAAATCATTTCGTATCGATTTTTGCTTCGAAGTGATTGAAAATTTTAATAAGAGAGAAATAAACAGCATACCATCACTGTCTATCAAAAGTAAAATTAAAAGAATGCCTCTTGACACGTTTACATGTATGCCAAATTTCATTAAGTGGTAATACGGATATTCATAATCAAGGATTTATTTTTTTGAGCTTTTTTACCACCCTGTGTTTCAAAAGTCAACACATTTAGGATATACGATCATTTGAACTTTTCATCTTAAAATGGACCTGAAACCACTAGGACATTCAACTAGGAAACAAACTAAATTGCAGTTACCAATACTTCAAGAGATAAATGCAGACTTTCGAGCCAAAGATTTCACATGTACTTTTTTTACCGTCACTATCATAACTAGCAAAATCTGCTCTTCATATGAGTGTTTCAAATATCAAACCTGTTCAGTTTTTGATATTTCTTTCTCAAACAGTAAATGTTTTTCTTTCCTATGCCACATTTTTAAGTCAATGAAGAAATTGGAAAAGAAACTGTATTTAGCGGTCCCCATTTTTTCTTCATATACCACATTCTACAACATTAATATATGGTGCAACACATTTGATAAATACAACATATTGTTCTTCTGTACCTCAGAGCCAGGTTAGGTTCATTTTTGCCTAAAATGAGTCTTACATGTTAAGTTCATGATAAAGTTGGGAGTTTTAATATGATTCTTGCAACCTCTATCTACCTGTAATGATAAGTGAATTATGAATGCAGGGCTTAACCCAGTCTGACTTTGAGGTAACTACAATTTTCAACATAATGTGTCTTTTCCGCTTATCTAGTTGTTTGAATTGTTTGGAGTTTGTTTAACAGGAAAGTAATTTCCTTGATGAGTCACAATTTTCTTTAATTTTCCCATTGGTAATTAATTATGGAATTGTCATAAAGTTTTTCTGATTTTGCTTCATGCTGCAACTCTATTCTTCTGTTTACTCTCTGTAACACTTCATTTTTGGTAATCCTACATGACCATGGCATTTGGGCACCCTGAAATACCGGTGGTCAATAATAGTAATTATGATCTTCACATAAACACATTATGCATACTTGTGCCTGATACTCTACACCAGAGTTCCCCAGACCTTTTTGTGTCGTAGACCTCTTGCCATGTTTTTCCGTCTTGGGTAGACCCCCTACTTCCCTGATATTGATTTCCTGTAAATTTCTAACTGTAGTGAAGTTTAGTGTTAAAAACTTAAAGTAAAAACACATGTTAATTTATACATTTATTAATTGAATTTAAATTAAAACTACTCTAAATAAAATTTTGTATCTGTTATGTAAAATATACGTAACATTAAATAAACAGGTGTCTGACCAATAAGTGCCCGCATTGGGAATAAGTGCCGCATTGAAAAAAATAAGAGGGATAGAATAAAAAAAAGTGAAAAATAATAAAAAAAAGTGTTTTACTTAAAATAGTACAATAAGCGAGTTCGTTTATTAATTATAACATAAACGTATGTTCTACAATAATTTTACTGTTAGTTTGATTAAATTCCGCTTCTTATACGTTTAAGTTATCTGAAAATAGGCAAAAAATTATCGAATTTTAGTGTGTACCTATCCTTGAATTTTCAGATTAATTAAAAAAAAATATTTTCTATAAAGGGGGGTTCTTTAAAAAAATCAATGCGGGCACTTATTCCCAATGCGGGCATTTATTGGTCAGACACCAATAAACATAAAATAAACTATAAATAAAATAACATAAGCAATAAGTCAATATTTTTAGTGAGAAGGATGAACCTGATGCTTTAATAATAAATTATCAACATTTGGCGTCAATTTTGTAAGGGTTAATCTTAAATCTCCTCGGCTAATGATGTCCGTCTGTTTCTTTTTTTCGTTAGGAGATTGGTAACAGCGCTGAACCCCCTTTCCACTAGGTATGACGATGGAAAGGAAATTAAAAATTTCCTCGCTATATTCCATAATACGGGATAAGTAACGGGTATGTTGTTTTGCAGCCAGAATTGCTGATATCCGTTTTTAAACTGAACCTTAAGTTCTTCGTTTGTACTTAGTTCAGTCAGTTCCTCTTGTATTATGACATTCGTTTCTTCTATGTCACCATATGGATTAATTATCTACGGTGGTACTACCATAGTCAAAATATCCTCAAACCTAGATTCAAAATCTGAATAGAGGGCATTTAAATGTTGAACGTTTGTTGAAACGTCGTCTTCCTGGCAGCTTGTCTGTGACAAATTGGGGAAATGAGAAAATTCGCCCCGTCCAATATTTTGCTTCATTAGTTTAACTCTGGCAAGAAACGCTGATAAGATGAACTTTGTTTTAATCAAATTTAAACTGTCGCCTTGTAATTGATAATTAACCATATTAAATTTTGTAAACAAATCTGTTAAATAATTTTCTTTTAAAATTGTATCTTTAGTATCCAGAAATTCTAAAATAGTCTCAAAAAGTGCAAAAAATCTTGTCAAACATAAGCCTTTCGACAGCCAGCGTACTTCAGTGTGAAGGAGTAATTGATGAAGGTGTTCGTCATTTTCTTCACACAACTGCGCAAATAACCGCGTATTCAACGCGTTGCTTCGGATTCGGTTTACTGCATCAATGACTAAATGAAGTGATTCATGCAATCTAACACTAAAATTTTTACCAACTAAATGTTGTCGATGGATGACGCAATGTATTGCTAACACCCCTGATACATTTTGTTTTAAATAGCTTATAAATCCACCATGGCAGGTGCTCCATCTGTAGCTACTGATATTATATTTGATAAAGGAATTGTTTTTTTAGTAAGTAATCACCTTTAGGCCCGTATCGTCAGTCGTCCCTACAATTGTAGGACGCGTTTATGGCCTCCTTGATTGTCATACTCTTTTCTCTCCTTCAAAAATTTCTAGATTACACTTGTCCCGTGTCAGCGTCAGCGCTCTCCTATTGTGAAGATATGTTTTCTTTTTAAATTGTAGGAAATTTCAGGCTGATAAAACATGATACAACTCAAAAGCAGGACAATTTGATGAAAATAGATGTTTGTGACATAACCTCAAAATAGAGCGCTGACACGGAGAAGTAGAAAACTATGACAATCAAGGAGGCCATAAAGGCGCCCTACAATTGTAGGGACGACTGACGATACGGGCCTAAGTGTCGGTTATCAAAGTTCTTGCGAAGAGCAGTTCTTCGTAGATTTCTTGATTCATAATAAAACGAACATATGCCAATAATAATGCTGCATTATCAGGTAAAGTTGACACGTCCAGTTGTATAGAGAAATGGGTCGTTTGCAAATAATTACATAAGAAGCTTTCAATATCAGAACTCATTTCATCAATACGTCTTTCAACAGTATTGTTGCTTAAGGGAACTCTTTTAATGATATCAGATGCAGGTTTGTGTAAAACAGTTTTTAAAACCTCTTCAACGGCTGGCAAAATTAACTTCTCTATGTAGTATGCGGTTTTCCGGATTTTGCTAGTAACGAGATATTGTAAGACGTCCGCGAACCATCATCATTTCTTTGTGACGTCGAAGTGAACATTCTGTCCAGTGTAGGTCTCTTCTGAAATTTATCTTTGAGTGTTTGAAAGTATTTCAAATCTTTCTCTGTTTTATCAGGGTGGCATCTTCTCAGATGATTTTGCAGTTTACATGGTTTCATAACGTCATTGCCCAAAACTTTGTTGCATAAAGGGCACATAGGCGATTGCTTGTCCGGCAGTGATGGAATGAAGCCAAATTTCAAATAATCAACACTGTACTGTCTACATTTCTTTTTAGATTCGGACATGGCATCAGTCATCTGTGGGCAAAATTAAATTATTTAAATAAGACAGAAAATCCAGCAGCTGTATATTAAAAATATTTTTTGATTTTTCCGAAAACATTCCATAATTCGAACATCCTCTTGCAACAATTAGCTCGAATTACGGAGATTGCACTGTAATTATATTACCGATTGCTAAAACTTTCAAAAAGAAACTATTGAGGAGTACTCGTGTAATTTTGCATGATTGAATATTTAACTACTAATAACTAAAGTCATGAAAATAACACTGACACTATAATTTGTGTGATATACTATATGTTTATATTTATAAAATATTTTCTTAGCACTTTCCTTTTCAAGATTCAGGAAACGAATAAACGTATTTGTCCCACATTCGTATTTATAGAGTGATGAATTGAACAAGTCAGTGCAAGGTAGCGAAGCTCTGAGACTGCGACTCACAGGTTTTTACAAGTTCAAAATGTATTGCGACCACAAAACGAATACCAACATCCTACAACTTACACAATTTTATAAACATATATAATAAATGTTTTACTTCTTAGGTACTTTTATAAATAATGTATATGTTTTGATATTATAAGATAGTATGACGTAAGTAAATAGGTACTATCAGTGTATGTGTTGAGATCCACTACCGTGGACCCCCATATTCATTTCATGGACCCCCAAATTTTTTTTTCGCTGGACCCCTAGGGATCGATATAGACTACTTTGGGAATCAATGCTCTACACAATCTAAAGTCCCACAATGATTTGTGAAAAAGCATCTCTGACATCGACAATGCAATAATTGCAATTGCCATACAATGTTTCTTATCCATGGAGGAATCATCTCATAAAGTCTGTGAGAATGAATCACAGCTGAAAATAATGCGATAAGTATATAATATGGATATGCAATGATTTGTTTTGTAACTTACCAACCTTCATCATGAGAATAGCTTGGTTGTAAGCTTCTGGACTTTCATACACACAAATATAATATTATAATATATCCCTGTGAATTAATTTTCCTAACTCAACAATTTCTTGGAGATACCACAGGTTGTGGAATTTGTTCAATGTAGCGAGGTATTTTTGAGTGACCGACATTATTTGCAAGAAAATTATAAATTATGGTTCTGCTTTCCATTCATGTGTCTTGAACGTCAGAACAAAAAGATAACCTCAAGCCAGAACTGTCAGTATGTCGAAAATCTAAAGCAGGACATACATGTACGTTAACGAAGAAGGCGTAATATTATCGAAATCGCGTAAACGCGCCCTACATTTGTAGGGACGACTTTTCCCTAACGGTATATCATTTGATAAAAAATACCGGTATATTGAAAAATTTTGCCATCCCTAGGGACGACTGACGATACGGGCCTTAGTAACTAATTGCACTCAATTTTTCTGGTAAAAATATCCATCATGTACCTAAATTGCAAAATTCCGCTACGTTTAACAAAAAATCCAATTCCGCATTCCGCCGCTACTCCGCTACCACTTGAAAATACCGCTACTTCTGGCAAAAGTGGCAACCTGGCAACACTGCTCTTGGCAACACTGGTAAAATAAAATACCACAAATACCGAAATACCTTCCTAATTTATTTTATGATTTGACTTAATGAAATAGCCCTATCGAGGGCTTCCAAAAATTGCCGTAGTGCACGGTATTTCACGTGCACATGGCGGGGTATTGGTTAAAGTTTTCAACTAGCAATAATCGCACCTCGGATAAACCTCATTGGTTACGATACTGCCACTGCGCAAAGCTAACAAGTTTATCCACATTATTAAAGACATTGAAATTCCTGACAGTTGTGATAACATGTGCAACTCTGTGCGCTTGGTGGCCACCTACCCGGCAGCGAATGAACTATCTGGTGTAGCAGGCAATCGATATGCCAACAATTCTCTGCAGTCTGTATGACTGGTTGCCTAACAACACTCGCTTCCAAACACTAAATATCTAAAAATGTTTCTGTAGAACAGAAGTTCCCAACAAGGGGGGCATAGAGAGAGATGTCAAGGGGGGCGGAAAGCGTTTGCATTTTAGAGATAAAAACAAAAAATAAACAAACAACATTAACTAATAGCATTACAATCTAATATTTAATTTACACGCATAAAATTAAATATCATATTCACTTATTCTGTCAACCGCTGTTTCAAAACCTGTCGTCGTCAATCGCAGTTTATACAAGCTTCGACAAGTTACAACATGAAATACGCGCGCACCTCCGCCGCTGCTGACCTTAACATTGATCACTTAGAACAAAATTGTGTACCTGCCAGACGCGGATGAGCATCTGTGACATTCATTCCCACAAACTTGCGAAAACTTTGACGTTTTCGAGTTACATGTTTTGTTGAGAAATCTGTTTGAGTGTGTCAAATTATTGTGTCTCACTGTTAAAAGGTAAATTTGTTAATTTACAAACTTAAGTTACCATTTTTATTTAATTTACTAAATTGTTGATTGAGTGGGACGCGTTCATAGATCGGCGATTGGGACTTTTTTACCACATCACAATCAAACCAACGTGGCAAAATAATTTTGAAACGACGAACTTTAAGTACCTGATATTGATTCCAAATATATTTAAGATTACTATTATATACGTCAACCTGCCTTCATAAATATAAATCTCCCGGTGGCCAATATGCTATTGAATAGTTGAATACATTACGTTATTAAGATGAAATAAAGGGCATATAATTAGTAATTACATGTAGGTGTATTGCTTATTTATTTATTACTTATTGGTTTTATTGTTATAGGTGCAAAATGGCAGCGAAAACAAGTTTTCCGAAGATTACGTTAAATTTGGATTTATCTTCATAGAGAAAGACGAGTTACAATTGCGTCAGTGTGTGATATGTATGAAAGTTTTTAGTAATGATAGCATGAGGGCCAATCGCCTTGAAAGGCATTTGAAGCTGTTGCATCCTACTTTGGTTTTGAAGACGAAATAGTTTTTTTCTTCTAAAGCAGAATCACTCAAGCGGAGGAGTCTGGATGAATCTGGAAGTTATCACACAGATGTATCGCAGCATCTCAAAGCTTCACTTGAAATAGCTTTTATGATAGCAAAGCAAAAGAAACCTCATACTATCGGTGAAGAATTAATAAAACCATGTGTCTTAAAAGCCACGGATGATAATTTTAGGTGAAGATGCAGAGCAAAAAATTAAGTATATTTCTCTTTCGAATAACAATAATTAACAAAGTAAAATTATCGCCATTTTATGTCATTAGTTGCGACGAATCCACCGACATCGTTAATTGTGCACAGTTAACAGTTTATGTTCGTTACATCGGCGAAGATATCATTCAAGCAGAGATTTTGTACTCCCAATCTTTGATAGCAGGTGTTACGCTTCCTTTCCGAAAAAAGTCCAGAAAAGATGGAATGCAATGAAGATTCCAACTTTTCTGCACAATCACACAAAGGGGGTTACAATTAGCTTCCGGTAGCTCAGTCGGTGGCATGAAGACATCTACAGGCGTGTAGCTGTGTGTCGACCATGGCATGGCTAGAGGATAGAAGAACAAACAGAACACAAAAATTTAACAGATTTTATTTAACAAAAAAAAAGGCATTTTCATTACATTACAATTTTACAAAAATAACAAAATAAGTTTTACATCTTTGGCGCTGCCATAACGCTATCGACTTATCTTTCGCTGGTCCATTTTTACTCGACTGAAGCCAGGATGGCCAGGGGCTTGAAGGGGAGGTCCCAGTTATGAGGGGTGACCTCCATATAGTGGCTTCACAACCAGTTGTAGGCGAAGTTAAAGGCGATGGCGCTGCCAAGGTACATGCATGGGTGAAAATATTGGCCAAGGCTAGGCAAAGTGAAAGGGAAAGAGAAAGGGGGTGGCCCCAATCATTTTTGTCCTATACGGACACACATTCTAGAAAAGTCTAGCACATGGTGCTATATAACCTTGTGCTACTGAGAAGAAATTTCTAGCCGTTGTTCGATCGGCGGCTCAGGTGAAAAGGAAGCGCGAGGAAGATCGCAGATCAGGAACTCCGCATCAAGCGCTCCAAGCGGAAAATTTTCCAAGCAAAAAAGCTAGAGATGGGATTAATGGAATGATAATCGAGAAGTGATTTAATAAATACGATCGGATGGTGAAACCGTTACACTCGCCCCAACTTAACCAAAAAAAAAAAAATCGAAGAAGCATTTAAGAATTATTATTTTTTTTTTACTAGGAAATTGAAAGTTATCACGGAAGGACAAATGTACAACCATTCGACCAGATAACAAGTAGTAAAAGTAAGGTAGAAACAAAAATGTTAGAAGAGAATTGGAAGAAAAAGGGATAGCCTCAAGTCTACCAAACAAGAGGGATGGTTATAGCACCAACTCGCTGAAAAGTACAGTGAAGTTGCACTTAAAAAAAAATATCATCATATGATGAAAAACCCAAAACATAAAACATCGTCATACCTAAGACGAGAAAAATAATAAACCAAAAGTTTCAGCAGTAGTCCAAGCACGAATCACAATGGCATCCAAAATGCACGACTGACTACTAAAAACTTCAAAACTAAGTAAGTACCTAAACCATAAGAGGTACTAAAAAAATAATAATCTTTCTCAAAACAATTGCCAGATTATCTTGCAATACTCCAAACCCAAAAAGATTATGATCTACAGTGATATTTTAAACCAATATCCAATATAAAAAAACTGTGCATTACTATTTTCAAAATATGAAAATCAAAAGAAATTAACAAATTCTATTAAGAATTCCAGTTATATAACAAAACAATTTACAAGTACTAAACCAATGAAAACTTGATCACGAAGGTATTTTAATCAAAAAAGATGTTAACTAAGTGCAGTTCTGATTCCACAAAAAAATTGTCGGGCGCCAGCAGTCTGTAAGACTACAAAATAATTCAAAATATTTTCAGAGAATTAAAGTATATAAGGGACATTCATGAAATATTGAAGTAAGATTTTCAAAGTCAAAATATAGCTTAAGTTCAATCAATGAACTAAAATTCAAGAGTAAGTTCAATCAAAATTTTCGGGTCATGTGACAACATAAGAACCAGACCAAAAAAAAAATTGAAGTACAATATAGAAAAGAGCAAAATAAATTTCCAAAAAACTAAGTGCAACACAAGTGCAACTGTAAATCTAATAGTATGAAAATCATAAAGTGAAAGGAAATATCAAAGCTATATGAGCATGATTTTATAAAGAATTCTCAAAAAAAATACAAAAGTAAGAAAAATATTAAAAGTTTCATGAGTAATAATTGAGAAACGAAGTGAGCATATGTAAAATGCAAAATAGCGAAACGAAAATCACAAGATATTTTATTAAATCATGATACATGAGAGTAATGCCGCAAGCAAAAATTGTATGCAAAAGACTACGATATATGTAGGTGCAAAATTGGAGTTATAAAAAAAACAATCTAGTGAACAAGAAATAGAAATAAATATGACAGGTAAGAATTCGAATTTTGATTTAAAGCAAAAATATGAGAGAAAGACAACTTTCTAGGGTCACCATAGGTGCATTCCAAAGCCCTAGACAAGAATGTCTATAGTCTATGGAATATTCTCATGTAGATCACTGATATCATCAGCGCACTTCAAAGTCTACACTGAGAATAACCATAACATTGTAAAATGAAAGTTAAGTTCAAATATGAAATATTACAAGATTAGAAAAACTATAATAATTTACCAGTGTAAAGTATGAAAAGAGAATTACTATACTGAATCTATAAGAATTGGCGATTACTTCAAGTCAAGACAGAAATTGAAAGAAATAAGAAGCCGAAAAAAAGATTATGAGAGCAGACTATCAAAACAAATGCAATAATGCAAAAGCAAAATCACCAGATATTTCAAAATCTATAGCGAAACATGAAAGCAGTGTCGCAACCAAGCTCAAGACTTAGCAATACGCACAAATGTGCACAAAGGCTGAAAGCATATATGAAAAATCTCAAGAAGGAGTTGACAATTACTTCAAATCAAATTGAACTGATTGAATTGAACTGAGACATAAATAACTATATCAAAAGTGAGTTTTACTTATATGCCAGAGGTTTCAAGAGTTTATCAATACGCACAGATTTGCAACTAGGCGGAAAGCATATATGACAAGTCTCAAGAAGAAAATAAAATGCATATTATGAAGAAAACACTTTCAATTAAAGAAACTGTGGATAGTGCAAGACCCTCAAAGGCATACATCGCAACGAATCTATGTAACTATCCAAACTACAAAATACTGTCAAAGTTCAAAACCACTCAAAAATATGTGGACAAACATCAAAAGTTTGAATCAAAATTCAATGTAAGTCTGTGCTCTCGAAGAAAGTTATAATGAATTCAAAAAGAGGATATTATCAAAAACTTCAAAAGTAATAGACTTCAAAAATAGAAGTACGTAAGTATGTAAAGGAAATTCAGAAAATATACGCATAAAAACATTATAAAATATTATACACAGTGTTTGTCACATGATTTAGATCGGGAATGCAATTTAAATTTTGAGTACACTCAGAAAAATGAAATATTCAAAAGATGAAGTATACACATTAAATTGGAATCAGAAAAATAATGATTACTTGTAAATTTTGTACATGGTGGACTGACGTAATGGTTCAAAAGGTTGAAAGAACAACGATGACTAATGTCCAAAGTAAACATTCACCTGCCTTTTACAGGAAATTAGCTTAACAATTATCAAAGGAAATTCTTGTCCGTTCGCATCTGTACTAGGAAATGAATATAGGAAAACCTACTCGCTCCAATGTACAGATCGAAAAACTCGCCCCCTTCGATTGAGCGGAAATATGAGTATTGGACTGATTGTAATATTTCAAAAGGTTGAAGGATCAACGATGTTAAATGTCCAAAGTAAACATTCAGCTGCCTCTTACAGCAAATAAGTTTATTCATTATCAAAGGAAATTCTTCTCCGCTCGCATCTGTACTAGGAAATAAATATAGGAAAACCTACTCGCTCCAATGTACAGATCGAAAAACTCGCCCCCTTCGATTGAGCGGAAATATGTATTGGACAAATTGTAATATTTCAAAAGGTTGAAGGATCAACGATGTTAAATGTCCAAAGTAAACATTCAGCTGCCTCTTACAGCAAATAAGTTTAATCATTATCAAAGGAAATTCTTGTCCGTTCGCATCTGTACTAGGAAATAAATATAGGAAAACCTACTCGCTCCAATGTACAGATCGAAAAACTCGCCCCCTTCGATTGAGCGGAAATATGAGTATTGGACTGATTGTAATATTTCAAAAGGTTGAAGGATCAACGATGTTAAATGTCCAAAGTAAACAATCAGCTGCCTCTTACAGCAAATAAGTTTAATCATTATCAAAGGAAATTCTTCTCCGTTCGCATCTGTACTAGGAAATAAACATAGGAAAACCTACTCGCTCCAATGTACAGACCGAAAAACTCGCCCCCTCCGATTGAGCGGAACTAACAAGGATCCAAAACACTATAAAAAACTAACAATACAAACAAACAGTTTCAATACAAAAACAGGAGCAGCCGAATCTTAAAAAAAATATTTTATATCTGACATACATTAAAAAAGTACAGAGACGTTCAAGTCCTGTTCATCCAATGGAAAATCAGACACTAATGTTCTAATTTCCCTCAAAGAATATGCCAGATAAAACTATAAAACATTAAAATTATGAAAACTTATGCTCCAAACAAGAGACAAAATTACTACAATAGTTACTGAGGAACGTATACTATATTTCAACAAGTTGACATTGAATTACCATAAATGAGTATGTGTGTCTTTGTATAGGTAAAAATGATTTAGGAGTCACCCCCTCATTGAAAAGTAGCAAAAATATAGTCAAGAAAAACATCATTTGTTTCTTGAAAAAAAAGAAAGGTAAGTATCAAAGTACTATGTCCAAGTGTCAATACTTGAAAAAAGTAAACCGCCAAAATATACGAAAAATTATGAATATCAATTTCATATAATTCAGAAAAATGGATAAATCGCAAAATGATTTACTCCAGATAACTCTAGTCAGTAGATTATTGCCATCAGAATGAAAACAAATGATCAAAAGTTCAAGTACAGTCAAAAATTCAAAAAGTAAATACATTTGGGGAAGGCAAAAATAATTTTGAAAGTAAATTTCCTACGTACCAAACATCATGAGAGCTATATCAGTACACCAGAGATCCAACAATTAGGCTATATATGCGTACATGAAAAGTCTCAAGAAATCAAAAAAACTGCACATGAAGAAATACTTTCAAAAACTAAGAGGTTAGTGATCAAAAATGAAAAGCATATAAGAATATGTAAACTATCAACAACAATAGTCACAACCTCAATCAAAAGTTTGATGATATTCGACAAAAATGCTGGGAAACCTAAAGTCCCCAGACTATCAATATTCAACAACAAAAAAATATCAAAATATCATCAATCTCAAAAGTACAATGAGAAAAAAGTTATAACTGTCCCCAGCAGTAAATAAAAACTGTAGTAGTATGTGAGAAAAAAAAATTCTGGCAATGATCTCGCTGACTACTAAACAAGACAATTTAAAAGTTAATAGTATGCCTATGAAATAAACAGGTGGAAAAATTTTAATCTTTTGATAAAAATTTTAAACATTAAGCAAAAAGTAAGGATGATTAAGGAATTAGAAATTTGAGTACCAAAAGCAATTAAAAATAGAAATGCTGCCAAAGATTGTAAAGAATTTTGAAAACTATGTTCTGTCTGCCAATCTTCCACTAGCAGACCACTTGTCGACAAAGCCAAACACCTATCGAAGCCCCACGTTGGGCGCCAATTTATGTTACGCTTCCTTTCCGCAAAAAGTCCAGAAAAGATGGAATGCAATGAAGATTCCAACTTTTCTGCACAATCACACAAAGGGGGTTACAATTAGCTTCCGGTAGCTCAGTCGGTGGCATGAAGACATCTACAGGCGTGTAGCTGTGTGTCGACCATGGCATGGCTAGAGGATAGAAGAACAAACAGAACACAAAAATTTAACAGATTTTATTTAACAAAAAAAAAGGCATTTTCATTACATTACAATTTTACAAAAATAACAAAATAAGTTTTACATCTTTGGCGCTGCCATAACGCTATCGACTTATCTTTCGCTGGCCCATTTTTACTCGACTGAAGCCAGGATGGCCAGGGGCTTGAAGGGGAGGTCCCAGTTATGAGGGGTGACCTCCATATAGTGGCTTCACAACCAGTTGTAGGCGAAGTTAAAGGCGATGGCGCTGCCAAGGTACATGCATGGGTGAAAATATTGGCCAAGGCTAGGCAAAGTGAAAGGGAAAGAGAAAGGGGGTGGCCCCAATCATTTTTGTCCTATACGGACACACATTCTAGAAAATTCTAGCACATGGTGCTATATAACCTTGTGCTACTGAGAATAAATTTCTAGCCGTTGTTCGATCGGCGGCTCAGGTGAAAAGGAAGCGCGAGGAAGATCGCAGATCAGGAACTCCGCATCAAGCGCTCCAAGCGGAAAATTTTCCAAGCAAAAAAGCTAGAGATGGGATTAATGAAATGATAATCGAGAAGTGATTTAATAAATACGATCGGATGGTGAAACCGTTACACAGGTAGGTACTACATCTGAAGATGTATTTAATTCAATATCAAATTTTGTTGAAAAAATGATTTAGATTGGAAGAAACTCAACAGATGGCGCACCTGCAATGATAGGTGTACGATCGGGATTAGCTAAATAGCTCAAGGAAAAAATCCAGCAATGTTTATTACACATTGTGTTACTCATCGGCAAGTTTTGGCTTCCAAAACATTGCCACAGAAATTACGCCAGACTTTGGACTCGGCTATAAGGATTATAAACTACATCAAGAGCAGCAGCGCTTTGATCAGTCGCTTATTTACTTTACTTTGCGAGGATCTCGATTCTGATCACACAGTTCTTCTGTTCCATACATAAGTACGCTGGCTGTCCAAAGGCAACATATAGGCTCGCCTTTATGAATTGGAAGAAGAGGTAATTACTTTCGATGTGTCATAATTACCAGAAGAAGTTCAGGAAGAGTTTCTAGAAATGAAGGCTGATTCGTCCATGAAAGATGACGTCCATCTTTTAACATTGGAGAAATTTTGGATCAAAAGATTGCCTGTTAATTCGTCACTTGCCTCTCTTGATTTACGAATACTAGTTCCTTTTTCTTCAACTTACTTATGTGAGACAGGCTTTTCTGCGACTTGATAATAACTCTGGCAGAAAACATTACATAGAATCAACCAACTGGTACAGAACAACGAATCTCAAGTGTCTCATTAGTACCTACTCTTATTTAATTCAAGTTTTTCGATAAAAAACGTTTATTAGTTTATTTAAACTTTTAAAGTTTTACTGTTAGAATTAAAATAAAAGTCTTTGTACCTATATAATTTGCCTTTTTTTGTATTTATTGAAAAAGTAAAGGGGGGCATGAAAATATAATTTATAGTCCAGGGAGCCTCAACAAAAAGAAAAGGTTGGAAAACCCTTCTCTAGAAGCATACATTTTTAGAAGCTCCTAATTTTGTGCAACTTTATCTCTATACAGCAATGAATATTCTGAAAAAGACAGCAGCTACAGTTGTTTTAACTAATCCATATTACAAAATGAATGAATGGTTACAAAAATCAAACTAGTATTAAAAAGGATTTTGATCAATGATTACTATTATTCCTGGCTTGAGGACACTACTCATGGATTAGGTGGTAAGAATAAATTGTTTATGATGAAGCATACAAATAACTTGTTTTCAACTACACGCGGCTCGAAGGAACAATATGTACGAATACTTATAATGTTATGAGCGGTAAGACGTTAATGGGGATTTGAGTAACAATATCTTTTTGATTTTAAGTCAGAGTCAAATACGTTTCTCATAATGAGGTTGATGCGAAACGGACCAGGGCGCAGCAGGAAAAACTGAATTTAGAACCTCCGATCAAGATAATGTTTCTATTTCAATGGGGTTAGGTGGGTTGTAAATGAAAAAATTCCAGTTGGCAGGAAATACATAATGTGTTAACCACCAACTTCCAAGAAACTACAAAAAATTTAATCAAGAAAAAACAAATTTATTAATTTCAGCAGATTTAATATTTATCACCAAGGTTCCTAATCTGCCTTTTTAATGGGCTGGCCAGGGTTATTCTAGCCACTCAATGTTTAGGAACAGAGTACTGGGAAAAATAGTAAAGGAATTCAAGTATGCAGATACCGCGTATCACCAAGAGAAGATAGAAAGAAGACGGGGATAGGGAATGAGGTTTGACAGACTAAAGTGTAATTTCCGAGAGAAGAAATCGAATGCATGGTTCATGCAAGACTTAACTTAACTTGACTTGAGAAAATTAGCAGTTAATCTGCATGCGCACCCAGAGTTGCCAATGTAACAATGGCGTCAACATGAACATTAAACACAGTAAATAATCATATGTAGGTCGAAGACAAAAGAGTGTTTTGTGCTGCAAGAACTTACGGACCAGCCTCGACATTGACAACTGGCACCACCCCACGTGTTAGCGCCAATCCACCAGTGTTAAGCCGCAGAACACAGGTAGCATCGGAACATCTGTTCGGAAACATATTTCGATTCCGATTGTTGCATAACTCAAAAATTGTTATTAAAGAGATTCTGTTTTTATGACATTCTGAACAAAGAATGCGCTTTAGAACTTTTCTCTAGAGTTCGTATAAATATATAAGCAAAGTAACACTTCAAAATATGCCATTTGCTACTCCAAAAACAATATAAAAAACGAAGATTCTGATGTTTCCAGATTTCCTAAGCATGCTTCAACCAAAACAAAATCCCAGAGCATTTTAGGGTACAGTTATTGTAAATATTTACATTGTAATTATTGATCGACCAGCCAAAGATTGCTAGGGACGAAAGGGGGAAATGCGATGAAAAAACCTTACCATTAGACGATTTTATATGGAGTCATAGGCGGAGATCGGAGAGACTTGAATTATTAATTGAATTTATATTTTATTACAACTGGTAGTATTAATATTTTTTTGCGATTCATAATGACGTGATACCAAACATACATTATAAGAAATAAATATACACAAACACTGAATATTGAGAACAAAATAAATATATTTTTTAGGCAACAAGTAATATTCCTATGTACGCATTATGATTGAACAGCAAAACAAATTATGCATTCTTCTAAAATAGAATACAACAAGTCAAAAATATCTGACTGAATAGAAAAATATAGGAAAACAAAAAGTAATTTCTTGATGAAATAACCCATAAACAACACATAGAATTAGACTTTCTACTGAGATACTAAAAGCCACAAACCAATAGTATAATAAATGAATATCTAAAAATTCTAAAAGGTAGCCAATCTAGTATAGTTTCAATCCTGATTAGAGTCATGATCACTGTCTGAGGAACTGTCATTGCTATCACTTTCACCTCCTATGTTGATTATTATTTCTTCCTGTATTTCTTGAATGAGACTGTCTTTTTCCCAATATTCATCTTCAATTTTTATAACATGTCCAATAACCTTTTGCCAGTCACTGGCACTTACTGAAGCGATGGCCTTATTAGAAATTTCATCTAGTTTTTTTATAGTAAATTCGCCGCTTGTATTATGGCTTCTAATGAAAAATTTTACTTGTGCCCAAATCATCTCTATGGGATTAAACTGACACATATAGGGTGGCGTTCGAAGTGGGGTGTGTCCGAAACTTCTTATTAAATTATCTATCTTATAATTTTTCTCATCAGATGGTGGCCTATGTAGACAAGCTATTTCATAAAGCTCCATTTTTTTAGCATTAGGATCATGCTCTATACCTTTTTTGCTCAACCACGTGATGATGTCTCTTTTTAGAGAAGATCTAGTTGGAGGCTTGTCTTCCAAAGCTGAATGGTAAGGTGCATTATCCATTATTATAATACTATTAGGAGGAATGTTAGGAAATAGTTTTTCAGTAAGCCACTTCGTGAAATTTTCTTGGTTCATTTGACCGTGATAATCACCAGTGGCACAGCCAGCCTTGAAAATGAGACAGGCTCCAGGAACAAAACCATCTTGCGAACCCGCATGAACAATTATAAGTCGTCCTGGAAATGAATAAATAGCCTCATTTTAGTGTTATTTTAAGTTTGCCAACACCTTTTTGAATCACTATGTATAAAAAACATATTTTTGAGAAAAAAATACTTGCAAGGGATTATGTATTCAATTAGACAAATTAAATGAGCACTTATTAAGAATATTCCAAAATTGAGAAAAATGTATAATAAGCAAAATCGAGGTGAAAGAAACTTTATTACCTGTAGAACTTATATTGCTCAGGACACCCATAATTTCTTCGCTTTGCCAGCATTTCTTGAAAGTGAGGTCATTATCAACCCAAGTTTCGTCCAAATAAATAATATGCCTTCCTTCTTCCCGGAACTTTTTAATAGACCTAAGATACTTGTATCGCCAATGTAAAATACTGGGTCTTTCCATTAGTAATTTCCTTTTGTTGTGGCATTTACGCCAGTAAAATCCTTTTGCTTTTAAAAGCAGCCTCAACGATTCTTTACCAAATGGAAATTCCATTTCTTCCTTCAGTTTGATTAGAAGTTTACTACAAGTAGGTACCACTTTAAAATCACAGTAAAATTTTTCTATCATTCTCCGAATAATGGAAAAATCGACTCCATCAATTTTTTGGATCACAGAAGGGCGTGATCTCTTTTTTCCGGGAGAAGCTAAAGGCTGTGTGGAGGTTGCATTTTGCCTGTCTTTATCTTCTTTTCTAATTTTACTTATAGTTCGTTCACTAACACCCGTATAATATGCCGCCCTTGCATTTCTAGCTACCAGTGGATAAACGAAAGTATTGTTAGCCGCTTCTGCATCGCAAGCACGTATCACGTTTGCTATTATTTCCCTTGCCTGGCTGTGAATAACTTTCCCATGCTTGAATTCCATTATCACCACTAAACAGTAAATTATATTTTCAAAGTATTTGCCAACTGCCTACGCCTATGGGAGTAGGTTTATAAATGACCGTGCCATCGGCACGTTATTCTAGTTTCAGATAAGATAAGAGTTTTGGACCAATCAGCGACCGGATGTTTACCTGCGGCCTGGGTTTTCCAGCTACATTGCCAAATTCAGCGGAACAATTCTATATCTTAAATATGTTAATATGTATGGACCGCATTTTATGTAGAACATCTGACAACTTCGCAATTTTTTGTCCGCATTCTTTCGGCTTGCAATCTTTCGCTGGTCCAACAGTAAGTGCGCGCTCAATGTTCAATCTATGTGAGCGCGAGAGAGAGATGAAATATCTCTCGTGCACGCTGAATATGCATTGAGCGTGCAATTAAATAAAAGGCTTATACAGGGTGCGGCAGAGAGGACGGACGTTTTTGGGATGGGTAGTACTCTCCGCCTCCGTCTACGAGAGAGGTGGGGAGGATGCCGTTTGGCTCGTGAGATCTTAGCATTATTTTACCAGTTGTCGTTATGGAGCCCTGGACGGTGGAGCACCGCGTTTTCGCCTATGATTGTTTCGTCCGAAATAATGAGTCAGTCATCGTCGTACAGCGTGAGTTTCGTCGCCACTTCAACATTTATCGGAATAGAGCTGTTCCCTCTCGAAACACCATCCTTCGTTGGGTTGAATCACTTCGCAGGCGTGGTGAACTGATCAACAGAAGACCAAGAGGAGCGCCGCGAACAGTTCGAACTCCTGAAAATGTTGAACGCGTTCGACAGGTCTTTCTTCGCACTCCGACTTGATCTGCTCGGAAACATGCTGCTGCACTTCGCCTTAGTGATCGTTCGGTAAGGCGAATTTTGCATTGGATCTCCGCTTTAACCCCTACAAATTGGCCATTGTGCAACAGTTACAGCCCGGAGATTATGCACAACGAATGAACTTCGCACGTGAGATGGAAGCACTGATCGATCAAAATGAGAACCTCATTTTGTTTATGAGTGACGAAGCCCACTTTCACCTAAACAGCATGGTTGACCAGCAGAATTGTCGTTATTGGGCTAATGAAAATCCGCAACAGTTCCACGAAAGACTGCTGCACAGCCCAAAAGTAACGGTTTGGTGCGCTGTATCGCAAACTTGCATCATTGGACCTTACTTCTTCGAAGACGGTAATGGTCGTGATGTTACCGTGAACTCAGAGCGCTACGTCGACATGATCACCAACTTTTTTCTCCCTGAATTACGACGGCGACGTGTTCCAATCCGACGTGAGTGGTTCCAGCAGGATGGGGCGACCGCCCACACAGCCCGAGCATCCATGGACGTTATTCGCCCTCTCTTCCCTGGTCGCCTTATTTCCAGATTTGGCGATGTTCATTGGCCTACTCGGTCCTCAGATTTATCCATATGCGATTTTTTCTTATGGGGACACCTCAAGGCTAGAGCATATGCGAACAAGCCCCGAACTCTGGACGAATTGAAGGGCGAAATTCGCGTGGAAGTCGCCCAAGTTGAGAGAGCGATGTTGGAGAGAGTCTACGCCAACTTCCAGGAACGCCTCCAGCACTGCATCAACGATTTCGGCCACCACATGCCTGATGTGATTTTCCACACTTGACTGTCTCAAATGCTATTCCCTTGTAAACCTGATCCTATTAATAAATTTCTTTTCGAGTAAAAATTAATTATTTTATGATTTTTTTAAAACCGTCCATCCTCTCTGCCGCACCCTGTATAAGCAAAGTAACAGTTCAAAATATGCCATTTGCTACTCCAAAAACAATATAAAAAACGGAGATTCTATTATTGTCAGATTTCCTAAGCATGCTAAATACAGGGTGGTCCATAAGTCCTTTGAAATTTCAAATTTGAATAAAATTTAACGGGTGAGCGTGAGCGGCGCGGGCGAGGTGGGGGCAGTATCTTCAGTGTCTGGGAATTCAGTCGCCATAGAGTGTTTCACTGGAGCGGATCGTGCTTTTTGTGTGCGCGCGTTTTATCAAAATAATGTTTCGGCAACCATTGCGCGGCGTAAATATCGAGAATACCACAATTTACACAATTTTACAAAGTGTCCAACAGCTCAAACGATTAAGAACTGGGTTGCTAAGTTCGAAGAGACTGGTTCGACGTTAGATAAACAGCGGTGGGGTCGACCAAGGACAACTCGTATTGAAGAAAACATAAACATTGTGGCACAGTCTGTTCGTCAAAATCCTACCCAGTCTACTCGTAAGCGTTCCAGTGCACTAAACGTACCCAGAACATCTTTACAGCGGATTTTAAGGAAAGATTTACGTCTGCACGCTTACAAAATTCAGTTAGTGCAGGAATTAAAAGATAATGACGCTATTCAGAGACTAAACTTTGCGAATGAAATGTTGAATCGATTTTCTTCGCTCAATAATGTGTTGTTCTCGGACGAGGCTCACTTCCATTTAAACGGGCATGTAAATAAACAAAATTGCCGTTATTGGAGCCCCGAAAATCCAAGGCGTAAGCATCAGAAGCCCTTACACAGCCCTAAAGTTACAGTTTGGGCTGCTATGTCAGCGCATGGCATCGTAGGCCCTTATTTTTTTGAGGACGACAGACGTCGCGCATTAACTGTTACTTCGGAGCGGTATGTAGCAATGATAGAGGAGTTTTTGACAACAGCGTTGCAGAATTTTCCAGGCTATAATACGCAGACCTGGTTTCAACAGGACGGAGCAACTGCCCACACCTCCAACACTTCTATGCCCGTCGTCTGTCAACTTTTTCCCAGCAAAGTAATTTCTCGAAGAGGAGACATTTCCTGGCCACCACGTAGTCCAGACTTGACCCCAATGGACTTCTTTTTATGGGGCTACCTCAAGAGTAAAGTGTACGACACCACTCCGCGATCAGTTGATGTCCTGAAAGAAAATATCCGAAGAGAAATGGCAAGCATTACAGTGTTGACTTGCCGCGCAGTCATCGACAATTTTAGACGTCGTTTATATGAGTGCCGTGATCGTAATGGATTGCATTTAGATGATGTGATTTTTAAAACATAATTCCCATTCAATAAAGATGATAACAAAATATAATAATTCTTCATAATGTAACTAGTTTGGTTTTATTCCTTTTTTTCCAGCTCAAAGGACTTATGGGCCACCCTGTACAAAGGCTTATATATCTAATAACAATATTCCCCAAAAGGCATCGCGATTGTGTTAATGGTTGTTTATGAAGTATGGCTACATTAACATTTTAGTTTTTTCAGATCGTTTTTCGGTGTCGCAAAATCCATATTTGCACTTTCTCATCTCGTACAAGATTGACTATAGACAAAAATTGTGAAACACCGTTTTGTTTCAGAATATCCCAAAAAAATACCACCTGGAATGAAGCAAAACAATTTTTCTTGAACTTGGTTAAAGAAGTTGTGCAAAGAACTACGCAAGCTGGGGCCTGACAACATATAGATTTGTTTCAAGGAGGCGTTTTCGAATAACATGCAAAAAATCCGAATTCGAATACTTTCCCGAGCAGATGTGAAGATATTTCTTAGACTATAGCCCCAACGGTAACACCAACTTTCTGGCTGGAAATCTGGTGGAACTATAGATATTGAAAGTATGCCGAGAATGCATATAAGGAATGTCAGCAATGTGCCGGCGATTTCGTTTGTTTACATTGCGAAATCTGATTGATGATCTTGCCAATATTGAGGCAGTTCTATGATCATAGATGCATAACACACCCTCAATAAAGGAAGTATTTCTTTCATCTGTTTGGCTATTAACGAATTTCAGAATAATCGAGAAATGTACCTATATGTAATTAAAAAAATCTAACGAACAGTTCCAACAATAATATAACAAACTCTTCATCATAGTACACTGTACATACATAAAAGTATTCTACCCGTCTCGATTTTTCTCTATATTATGAACTGATCAGCGAGGATTCCAAAAAGATATTATAAATCAATGAACAGTATAGACAAAACGGACAGATGAAAACGGACTCTCCGCAAACCAGGGAATTGCAAGCACTATCTATTGTTAATTGATCATCTTGTATATATCAATCGCGGAAACATAAATACTAAGATAACAAGAGCTAATGACTGGAATACAAGTACAATCTTTCTGATATATATGTGAACCAAAAAAACTTTGCACACACTGTTATTGGGTGGAAGCAAACAAAATTGTTCTCAAAAGAAAACAGGTGAAAAAACAAGAGTTCCTTCAAACTAGGAAACAAACACTCCTGATGTCATTGACAGTTAATTTGGTATCCATAAAATAAATGATCTCAATTCCAACTGTCGTCTCCAAGGATGCCAGCACTATGAAACCAAACAAAAATGATGGCATAATATCACTGCCGTATTTGATCAGATAACAGTAAATATAAACTTAGTCATCTCACCATACCCCTTCAGAGGACACTGCTCTGTACATATGTATAAATTCCCAATCAATCAGTATACATTTGATTACCAAAATTCTCAGTCAGTGAAAGCATGTATGTGAAAACAAATTTCCATTGGTGATGCCAAACACCAGTCTTTAATTTGAGGTTGTACCAGATTTATTATTACCAATAGTACAGACGTCACAAAAAGAAGTTACCTGCTACTCATCTGTTTACCTCAATATCATCAAAAGAGATGATATATTTGGTGGGCTGAGAATACATAGCATTGACCAGGTGTACACCTGGTGCATATTTAGTGACTAAGTAGCTTCACGCTGTTCTGTGAGGTTTTAGAAAAACATAGGTTATCGTTTATTTGGTGATCGTACAACTGCGGTGTCATGTGCGTGTACTTGAAAATTTGCTCCTCGCCCTCGTTCCGCATGAACTTTGCTCATGTGAAGTAATGCGAATAGTTTCGCCTCCGCAGCCGATTCAATGGTCATATACGGCATACCTATTGCATTGTTTGCGGCGTTGCCACTGACGAGGCTGACCAGCATGGCTATTATCTAAAAATTTCAACTTCATGGATGTATGGAAAAATTCTGAATGGGTTTGTAGGAATATCAATGTGGTGCCCAGCGGCGGCTCGTGGTCTATGATACAGGGGGTTCACAAGTGGTATAAAATAATTTTTTTTTTGCCACCACCAAAATTTTTATGTAATGCGTGACGTAGAAGGCAATAAGAGTACTAAAACAAGCATCAAGGACACATTTTTTGTTATTTTTTTTTATTATATACAAGAAAATACATTTATAAAAAATACAATTTTTTTAATGAGTACAGTGTTTAAACGTAAAGTCCATTCTCCTGATTTTATTTGCAGAAAATTTATCAATAACTAACTCGTTAAAGTTTGGAATACCCGCTATACATTTTTTCTCGATAGATAGCATTGCTAGCGCTGACAGTCTTTCTTCATTCATAGAACTTCGCAAAAATGTTTTTATTCTCTTCAATGTCGAAAAGCATCTTTCACTTTCGGCCGTAGTCACTGGTATGGTAGCAATTATTTGTAAAAACTAATGGCACCGGTCGTATTCCTGAAGTCAGGTCGCCGGTAAATTAATTCCAATTCAGTCTGGAGACGAACTTTATCTAAAAACGAATATGCTTCTACTACAGTTTCCAAATATGTTTTGTAAAAGAAAATCTATCTGTTACATGTGTAATTATGGTATCACAAACTTCCTTGGCTGGAACAGCTCTGCAAATATGCTGGTCTTCACTTGCACGACGCTTTTTAGTTTGAGTAGTAGTGGTATCTTCAGAAATTTCAGTTTCAATTGTTTCCAAGCAGTCTCTCTCTTTTGGGATGCAGTTTTCAAAACACTTTATGGCAGTCTGAATTTGCACTGGGTCAGTCACTGTTTTTTGTAACTGATTATATAAAATATCAGCATGTGGCAATATTCGATGAAATACAGTTAGCCAGAACACAAACTTAGAATCTTGTAGCATACGGCCAATACCAGTGGCTTGATTGATGGTAACAGTTTGTTTTGAAGTAGCTTCTATTTTTTCCATGCATTCTATTAACAATTCGCGATATTCATATACTGTATTTATAGATCTGCTTTTAAAATTCCATCTTGTAACAGAAGACCTAGGAACTCTTGCACCAACAATGTCATCCAAAACTGCAACTCGTTGTGGAGAATGAGAAAAAAAAGTTGAAATATCGCTTAAATTTGAAAAAAATACCCGTACTTCTTAATTTTGGCTTGTAGCTTGCAATAAAATTAAATTTAGCTAGTGGGCATAACAATGAACGAAATAAGCATAAATTTAATCACGTTGTATAAGAGCTTGAACACCTCCACGACGTCCACTCATTACACTAGCGCCGTCATAACTTTGAGCTATCAGTTTCTCTGGTTTATCTAGCACTTGTATTAAATTAGTTCTCACACATTCTGAGAGACTAACTGCATCGTGGTCAGGGGGGGTAACAAAATTCCAAAAACGTTCAACTGGCCTTCCATCTGGTAGAATGTTCCTAAATACTGTAGTCATTTGATAACAATTAGCTACATCCGTTGTTTCGTCAGCCATAACAGCAACAAATTCAGCTTCCAAAATTTATTTTCTTATATTTTCCTGAGCCACTTGTAACATGCAATCTAACAATTCGTTTTGAATGATTTTTGATACCCCTTTGTATACTGTCGATTTTTCAAAATGATCTTTAAGTGCTATATCTAATTTGGCAGTGAAATTTATTGAACCTCTAAAAATACCAGGATTTGATGAACCATCTTTTTCGTTGTGACCGCGGAGGGCTAATTCAAAAGCTCCGCAAAATTTGTGCAATCAATAATTTTTGAAAGCACATACCTATTCTTTCTAACTTGTTCATTTTGCTGTTGAATACTGCGCCTATATGCACTGTCCAACTGCTGCCGTATATCTTCTTTTCCCAAAAGCGTATTGATATGGACTTGAGTGTTTTTATGTTTCTTAATTTTTTGTGCTAAATGTCCCAAGTCGGCTATTCCATTTATTGTCCAGGCAGGCTCTGCAACCCCGTGACCAAACAACAAACAGGAAAAACAAAACAAACGGTTTGTTGTGCAGCATCCACAAATCCAGTTATTCTTTTCATATATTTCCATTTTAAACTTTCTAATAAAGTCTCTAGATTTACCCTTTGTGGTCTGAGTTAAGTTAATTTCTGGTGTAGGTCTTCCCGCATTTTTTATTTCAATTTTTTGCTCCAAACTCAATGAACCGAAGTTATGTTTCAAATATTCCACAGTGAAACCATTCATTTTAACTCAATATTTTATTAAAACACTGCTACGAACATAAAAATTCGAACACACCTCCGATTACTGCATAAAATGCACGCGCAACGGACAATGGCGCACTCCAGAAGTGTGCGCCTTCTCCAACTAAAATTGCCATAACCCCGCTATACCCCGCAACCAGAACAGCAGGGTGAGAAACACACTAATCCCGCGGATATACTTTATCTGGAGTCACTTGAAATAGCATAAAAACCTTTGGTCGGCGCGTCCTTTGTAATTTCATGACGTATCATAGGCGTGCGGTCATTTATTTAGAACGATAATAATAATGTTTTTATATCACAATAAATGGATTTTACTATCTTCTTATTTTTTTGATTTGGGATAAAAAATACTTATATTGGGAGTTTAATTTATGTTGACTGAAAGTTAAGAAATGGAAAAATTACAGAATTCCAACGTTTGACATAGGCAAATATTTACATAGCAGGTAGGTATATAAAAAGGTATATAAAGACTTACATTATAGGTATTTATATATCATCTTCGCCTTCGGAGCTGTCGCTAGAGTCATCTTGTAGAGGAATTACAACGGGATTTACAGGAGGCAAAACACAATATTCATTTTCTTTTTCAATAATATGCCTAGAACACTGCTTCCATAGGTCTGTGGCAGCAATATGAGATACTGCATCTCTTATTGTGGCCAATAGCGATTCACTTAATTGAGGGGTCTGATTATGTTTTCTTACTTTTTTTTTTAAAGCAGCCCAGACCAACTCAATCGGGTTAAAAATGCAGTAATAGGGAGGTAGACGTAATACTTCATCGCCATTTTGCTGAAGCAGATTGTCAACAACATACTCTTTTTCAAATTTTTGTCTTTTAATAAGATCCAATAATATGGCTTTGGTTGATTTTTGTGGTATTTCCATTCCCTTATCCTTCATAAAATCAATAATGTCTTGTTTTTTTGTGCCTGTATTCGGAATTTTGTTTTTCTGTCGGGAATGGTATTACGCATTGTCCATAATAATCACTGAATTTGGGGAAATGTTTGGTATTAACTGCTGCTCTATCCGCTTTTCAAATAAGTCGGAGGTCATGTCCTCATGATAGTCGGCACATGATTCTTTGATATTTTTGGCAGATAACAGCAAGGCATTAGGTATAAATCCATTTTCACTGCCAGCATGGAGAATAATGATTCGTTTTCCACGGTTGCATGGTGCATTTAAAATGCACTTGTTGCTGTCGTCAACCCAGCCGTAATGCACAACATCATGGATATCATACCACGTTTCATCCAGGTAAATCAGATTTCTTTTCTGCTCTCTATAGATTTTAACTTTGTGCAAAAATTCTTGGCGCAATTCAACGATTCGAGACGACTCCATAATCACCATTCTTTTATCTAATTTTTTGTATTGAAAACCACACAGTTTTACAATACAGTGCAGTGAGTCTAAGCATTTGTAATTATAAAAATCTCCAGGATAATCTTTTAATTTCTCCCGTATCATTTCCAACGTGGGCACCAAATTTTCTTTATAAAATCCGTATATTATACGACGAATATCTTCCTGAAAACCCACGTCTATTCTTTTTAATTTTTGCCCTATGCGCTTTCTGTGGAAGGAATGGTTGACTACATCTCCCCTTTTTATAACCCGATAAATGGTAGACCGACTGATTTTTGTCAGGATACAAATTCTGTTTAAAATTTGATTTTGCGAGGAACCTGGATTTTCGTTTTTCAGACAATCATACATATTTAGGATTACTCTTTGGATCTGTTCCTCTAAATCTTTATGAAAGAATTCTGCCTGCACAGGTTCATCAACCATCTCCTCGTGGATTTTCCCAAGGTCTCCAAAGAGCCATATTTAGGACACACAAGAACAATCAACACAACAATTAAATCAACAAGTGAACTGAGTATTCAAAAGTCAAAAACACACAAACTAATAAAATCTATGAAAAAACACGGACAGACTAAAGAAAACACGTTTATTCACCGCTACACGGCACTGGCTAAACTGTTTCAATTTTCAGTAGCCACCTGCACTTGTTCGGAGCTCTGAAATACACGCTTTCTCATTGGCTATGTCCACGCATAGGCGTGCTTTACTCCACTTGGACCGGTGAAACTGCATTTGATCTTATTTGCTGCGAAATTTGGCGAATTTTGCAGCAACAGAGCGTGTTAAATATAGGTATATAAAACGCACCCGGTATTTCACAGTGTTTCAAGTGACTTCAGATAAAGATGATCGCATATGCGACTATTCGTCGTCATCCGCCGTCACCCGTCGGCGGCAGTCGGACCGGGCCAGACCGAATCACAAGTCGGAATCGCCCGAATCAGGCAGCGCAGCGGTAAGAGTGGTGACTCACCTGTGGAGATGTAACACTTCCTTTGCGCAAAAAATCCAGAAAAGATGGAATGCAATGAAGATTCCAACTTTTCTGCACAATCACAGAAAGGGGGTTACCATTAGCTTCCGGTAGCTCAGTCGGTGGCATGAAGACATCCACAGGCGTGTAGCTGTGTGTCGACCATGGCATGGCTAGAGGATAGAAGAACAAACAGAACACAAAAATCTAACAGATTTTATTTAACAAAAAAAAAAGCATTTTCATTACATTACAATTTTACAGTTTTAAAGAACAAAATAAGTTTTACATTTTTGGCGCTGCTATAAAACTATCAACTTACCTTTCGCTGGTCCATTTTGACTCGACTGAAGCGAGGATGGCCAGGTGCTTGAAGATGAGGTCCCAGTTATGAGGGGTGACCTCACATATAGTGGCTTCATAACCAGTTGTAGGCGAAGTTGAACTTAAAGGCGATGGCGCTGCCAAGGCACATGCATGGGTGAAGTGATAGGCCAAGCAACGCAAAGTCAAAGACTAAGGCAAAAGCAAAGTCAAAGGCAAAGGAAAAGAACCGTGTGCATTAGCAACGTGCCCTAATGGCCAAGGCATTTCCAATCTCAGTCTGCCTCAAAAGAGAACCAACGATTTTCTAGGTTAGAATTACATTATATAGTTTGATAAAATCAAACCGAAAATTGGAAATGCCTTTCATAAAATAAAATCATGAAATAGCAAAAAAAAGCGTAAAACAAGATGGTGGTCATCAAAAATTTCTCCACATGCTTCTGATATAAAAACACAAATATCGAATATTCATAATCAACGTACTTATAATTTCACTGAACTATGAATATATATACGCACACAGAGGTAAAATCGATGTGGATCGATTTCCACCTCGTTTTGATTAAAGTTATGGCGAATGATCGAAGTAGTCGAAAATGACGTTCGATGGATATTTTAAAATCGTACAAGAAATAAACCACTTACATATCGATTATCTATAAACTACAGGCAGATCCAGCAATAAAACTGTATAGTATTATAAAACTCACCATTTTGTCCTATACGGACACACATTCTACAAAATTCTAGCACATGGTGCTATATGACCTTGTGCTACAGAGAAGAAAATTCTTAGCTCTTGTTCGATCGGCGGCTCAAGTGAAAAGGAAGCGCGAGGAAGATCGCAGATCAGGAACTCCGCATCAAGCGGTCCAAGCGGAAAATTTTCCAAGTAAAAAAGCTAGAGATGGGATTAATGAAATGATAATCGAGAAGTGATTTAATAAATACGATCGGACGGTGAAACCGTTACACTCGCCCCAACTTAACCAAAAAAAAAAAATTCGAAGAAGCATTCAAGAATTTTTTTTACTAGGAAATTGAAAGTTATCACGGAAGGACAAATGTACAACCATTCGACCAGATAACAAGTAGCAAAAGTAAGGTAGAAACAAAAATGTTAGAAGAGAATTGGAAGAAAAAGGGATAGCCTCAAGTCTACCAAACAAGAGGGATGGTTATAGCACCAACTCGCTGAAAAGTACAGTGAAGTTGCACTTAAAAAAAACAATCATCATATGATAAACAACCCAAAACATAAAACATCGTCATACCTAGGACGAGAAAAATAATAAACCAGAAGCTTCAGCAGTAGTTCAAGCACGAAGTGAGGAATCACAATGGCTTCCAAAATGCACGACCGACTACTAAAAACTTCAAAACTAAGTAAGTACCTAAACCATAAGAGGTACTAAAAAAATAATAATAATTTTTCTCAAAACAATAGCCAGATTATCTCGCAATACTCCAAACCCAAAAAGAATATCATCTACAGTGATATTTTAAACCAATATCCAATATAAAAAAAAACAGTGCATTACTATTTTCAAAATATGAAAATCAAAAGAAATTAACAAATTCCATTAGGAATTCAAGTCATATAACAAAACAATTTACAAGTACTGAACCAATGAAAACTTGATCAAGAAGGTATTTTAATCAAAAAAGATGTTAACTAAGTGCAGTTCTGATTCCACAAAAAAATTGTCGGGCGCCAGCAGTCTGTAAGACTACAAAATAATTCAAAATATTTTCAGAGAACTAAAGTATATAAGAGACATTCATGAAATATGGAAGTAAGATTTTCAAAGTCAAAATATAGTTTAAGTTCAATCAATGAACTAAAATTCAAGAGTAAGTTCAATAAAAATTTTCGGGTCATGTGACAACATATGAACCAGACCAAAAATAAATTTTGAAGTTCAATATAGAAAACAGCAAAATAAATTTCAAAAAAAAACTAAGTGCAACACAAGTGCAACTGTAAATCTAATAGTATTAAAATCATAAAGTGAAAGGAAATATCAAAGCTATATGAGCATGATTTTATAAAGATTTCTCAAAAAAAATACAAAAGTAAGCAAAATATTAAAAGTTTCATGAGTAATAAATCAGAAACGAAGTGAGCATAATGTAAAATGCAAAATAGCGAAACGAAACTCACAAGATATTTTAATAAATCATGATACATGAGAGTAATGCCGCAAGCAAAAATTGTATGCAAAAGTCTATGTAGGTGCAAAATTGGAGTTATAAAAAAAACAATCTAGTGAACAAGAAATAGAAATAAATATGATAGGTAAGAATTCGAATTTTGATTTAAAGCAAAAATATAAGAGAAAGACAACTTTCTAGGGTCACCATAGGTGCATTCCAAAGCCCTAGACGAGAATGTCTATAGTCTATGGAATATTCTCATG
The DNA here is from genome assembly GCA_963669975.1 of Acanthoscelides obtectus. NCBI lineage: Eukaryota > Metazoa > Arthropoda > Insecta > Coleoptera > Chrysomelidae > Acanthoscelides > Acanthoscelides obtectus. The sequence continues at coordinate 80,222,708 of CAVLJG010000003.1, read as the reverse complement.
TAGATCACTGATATCATCAGCGCACTTCAAAGTCTACACTGAGAATAACCATAACATTGTAAAATGAAAGTTAAGTTCAAATATGAAATATTACAAGATTAGAAAAACTATAATAATTTACCAGTGTAAAGTATGAGAAGAGAATTACTATACTGAATCTATAAGAATTGGCGATTACTTCAAGTCAAGACAGAAATTGAAAGAAATAAGAAGTCGGGAAAAAAGCTATGAGAGCAGACTATCAAAACAAATGCGATAGTGCAAAAGCAAAATCACCAGATATTTCAAAATCGATAGCGAACCATGAAAGCAATGTCGCAACCAAGCTCAAGACTTAGCAATACGCACAAATGTGCACAAAGGCTGAAAGCATATATGAAAAATCTCAAGAAGGAATTGACAATTACTTCAAATCAAATTGAACTGATTGAATTGAACTGAGACATAAATTACTATATCAAAAGTGAGTTTTACTTATACGCCAGAGGTTTCAAGAGTTTATCAATACGCACAGATTTGCAACTAGGCGGAAAGCATATATGACAAGTCTCAAGAAGAAAATAAAATGCATATGAAGAAACACTTTCAATTAAAGAAACTGTGGATAGTACAAGACCCTCAAAGGCATACATCGCAAAGAATCTATGTAACTATCCAGACTACAAAATACTGTCAAAGTTCAAAACCACTCAAAAATATGTGAACAAACATCAAAAGTTTGAACCAAAAATCAATGTAAGTCTGTGCTCTCGAACAAAGTTATAATGAATTCAAAAAGAGGATACTATCAAAAATTTCAAAAGCAATAGACTTCAAAAATAGAGGTACGTAAGTATGTAAAAGAAATTCAGAAAATATACGCATAAAACATTATAAAATATTATACACAGTATTTGTCACATGATTTTGATCGGGAATGCAATTTATATTTTGAGTACACTCAGAAAAATGAAATATTAAAAAGATGAAGTATACACATTAAATTGGAATCAGAAAAATAATCATGTCTTGTAAATTTTGTAAATGGTGGACTGGCGTAATAGTTCAAAAGGTTGAAAGAACAACGATGATAAATGTCCAAAGTAAACATTCAACTGCCTTTTACAGAAAATTAGCTTAACAATTATCAAAGGAAATTCTTATCCGTTCGCATCTGTACTAGGAAATAAATATAGGAAAACCTACTCGCTCCAATGTACAGATCGAAAAACTCGCCCCCTTCGATTGAGCGGAAACATGAGTATTTGACTGATTGTAATATTGCAAAAGGTTGAAGGATCAACGATGTTAAATGTCCAAAGTAAAAAATCAGCTGCCTCTTATAGCAAATAAGTTTATTCATTATCAAAGGAAATTCTTGTCCGTTCGCATCTGTACTAGGAAATAAATATAGGAAAACCTACTCGCTCCAACGTACAGATCGAAAAACTCGCCCCCTCCGATTGAGCGGAAATATGGGTATTCGACTGATTGTAATATTTCAAAAGGTTGAAGGATCAACGATGTTAAATCTCCAAAGTAAACATTCACCTGCCTTTTACAGAAAATTAGCTTAACAATTATCAAAGGAAATTCTTATCCGTTCGCATCTGTACTAGGAAATAAATATAGGAAAACCTACTCGCTCCAATGTACAGATCGAAAAACTCGCCCCCTTCGATTGAGCGGAAATATGAGTATTGGACTGATTGTAATATTTCAAAAGGTTGAAGGATCAACGATGACAAATGTCCAAAGTAAATATTCAACTGCCCTTTACAGTAAATTAGCTTAGCAATTATCAAAGGAAATTCTTATCCGTTCGCTTCTGTACCAGGAAATAAATATAGGAAAACCTACTCACTCCAGTGTACAGATCGAAAAACTCGCCCCCTTCGATTGAGCGGAAATATCAAGGATCCAAAACACTATAAAAAACTAACAATACAAACAAAAAGTTTCAGTACAAAAACAGGAGCAGCCAAATCTTGAAAAAATTATCTTATATCTGACATACATTAAAAAAGTACAGAGACGTTTAAGTCCTGTTAATCCAATGTAAAATCAGATACTAATGTTCTAATTTCCCCCAAAGAATATGCCAGATAAAACTATAAAACATTAAAATTATGAAAACTTTTGCTCCAAACAAGAGACAAAATTACTACAATAGAGACTGAGGAACGTATACTATTTCAACAACAAGTTGAAATTTAATTATCATAACTGAGTATGTGTGTCTTTGTATAGGTAAAAATGATTTAGGAGTCACCCCCCATTGAAAAGTAGCAAAAATATAGTCAAGAAAAAACATCATTTGTTTCTTGAAAAAAGAGAAAAGTAAGTATCAACGCACTGTGTCCAAATGTCAATACTTGAAAAAAGTAAACCGGCAAAATATACGAAAAATTATGAATATCAATTTCATACGATTCAGACAAATGGATAAATCGCAAAATGATTTACTCCAGATAACTCTAGTCAGTAGATTATTGCCACTAGAATGAAAACAAGTGATCAAAAGTTCAAGTACAGTCAAAAATTCAAAAAGTAAATACATTTGGGGAAGGCAAAAATAATTTTGAAAGTAAATTTCCTACGTATCAAACATCATGAGAGCTATATCAGTACACCAGAGATCCAACAATTAGGCTATATATGCATACATGAAAAGTCTCAAGAAATCAAAAAAACTGCACATGAAGAAATACTTTCAAAAACTAAGAGGTTAGTGATCAAAAATGAAAAGCATATAAGAATATGTTAACTATCAACAACAATAGTCACAACCTCAATCAAAAGTTTGATGATATTCGACAAAAATGCTGGGAAACCTAAAGTCCCCAGACTATCAATATTCAACAAAAAATTATCAAAATATCATCGATCTCAAAACTACAATGAGTAAAAAGTTATAACTGTCCCCAGCAGTAAATAAAAACTATAGTAGTATGTGAGAAAAAAAATTCTGGCAATGATCTCGCTGACTACTAAACAAGACAATTTAAAAGTTAATAGAGCATAGTACGCCTATGAAATAAACAGGTGGAAAAATTTTAATCTTTTGATAAAAATTTTAAACATTAAGCAAAAAGTAAGGATGATTAAAGAATTAGAAATTTGAGTACCAAAAGTAACTAAAAATAGAAATGCTGCCAAAAATTGTAAAGAATTTTGAAAACTATGTTCTGTCTGCCAATCTTCCACTAGCAAACCACTTGTCGACAAAGCCAAACACCAATCGAAGCCTCACGTTGCGGGTGCCAATTTATGTAACACTTCCTTTCCGCAAAAAGTCCAGAAAAGATGGAATGCAATGAAGATTCCAACTTTTCTGCACAATCACAGAAAGGGGGTTACCATTAGCTTCTGGTAGCTCAGTCGGTGGCATGAAGACATCCACAGGCGTGTAGCTGTGTGTCGACCATGGCATGGCTAGAGGATAGAAGAACAAACAGAACACAAAAATTTAACAGATTTTATTTAACAAAAAAAAGCATTTTCATTACATTACAATTTTACAGTTTTAAAGAACAAAATAAGTTTTACATTTTTGGCGCTGCTATAAAACTATCAACTTATCTTGCGCTGGTCCATTTTGACTCGACTGAAGCGAGGATGGCCAGGTGCTTGAAGTGGAGGTCCCAGTTATGAGGGGTGACCTCACATATAGTGGCTTCATAACCAGTTGTAGGCGAAGTTGAACTTAAAGGCGATGGCGCTGCCAAGGCACATGCATGGGTGAAGTGATAGGCCAATCAACGCAAAGTCAAAGACTAAGGCAAAAGCAAAGTCAAAGGCAAAGGAAAAGAACCGTGTGCATTAGCAACGTGCCCTAATGGCCAAGGCATTTCCAATCTCAGTCTGCCTCAAAAGAGAACCAACGATTTTCTAGGTTAGAATTACATTATATAGTTTGATAAAATCAAACCGAAAATTGGAAATGCCTTTCATAAAATAAAATCATGAAATAGCAAAAAAAAGCGTAAAACAAGATGGTGGTCATCAAAAATTTCTCCACATGCTTCTGATATAAAAACACAAATATCGAATATTCATAATCAACGTACTTATAATTTCACTGAACTATGAATATATATACGCACACAGAGGTAAAATCGATGTGGATCGATTTCCACCTCGTTTTGATTAAAGTTATGGCGAATGATCGAAGTAGTCGAAAATGACGTTCGATGGATATTTTAAAATCGTACAAGAAATAAACCACTTACATATCGATTATCTATAAACTACAGGCAGATCCAGCAATAAAACTGTATAGTATTATAAAACTCACCATTTTGTCCTATACGGACACACATTCTACAAAATTCTAGCACATGGTGCTATATGACCTTGTGCTACAGAGAAGAAAATTCTTAGCTCTTGTTCGATCGGCGGCTCAAGTGAAAAGGAAGCGCGAGGAAGATCGCAGATCAGGAACTCCGCATCAAGCGGTCCAAGCGGAAAATTTTCCAAGTAAAAAAGCTAGAGATGGGATTAATGAAATGATAATCGAGAAGTGATTTAATAAATACGATCGGACGCTGAAACCGTTACAGAGAGCTACTAGATCTCTACAATTAAATATCAGGGAGGCTCAGACTTTATTTGAGAAATTATTAAATGGATGATATACATATTTATTATTATTTATTTTGGGGGTGCACGTGCTCATGTGCTCCTACAGGTGAATGAATGTTTGGAAACGAGCAACATATATGAAATTTTTGGTTGGTTCTGTCATCAAATAGGTAGGTGTTTAATGGCTATCTGCAAGAGGTTTATAGGAAAAAACACACGGTTGGTGATATTAAATCAATAAAATCGCATATCAATTGAAGGAAATAATATAAACATGAATTAACAATCAACAATAGTAAAAAAGACAAATTTTATTTAAAAATCAAACATTTATCTAAATTTTGACTAAATTATATGTAATTTCTTAATATTCAGTAAGCTGGTGATGTTTCAATGACAAGCTATCATCTCATACTTTGACAATATTTTGTTTTCAATATTTCATAGCTATTGGTTGCTAAAATTTGTTGATTGCATCTTGAAGCTCATTCGCTATATTTGAGAAACTGTTACCCTATAGGTGGAGAATAACGGCATGTTAATTTGACAATCCTGGTGAAATTCACCCTTATGCATTTGACAGTTTCACCATTGAGTGTCTGTTGCCTAACTACACTGTTGTTAGAAATTGCTCTGTGTTGTGGATGCCTGTTAGATGAGTCATGATTAAAATACAGCAGAGTATTATAGCGCTTATGGCACTTGTGACATGGAACTACTTGTCAGTACAATGTTATTTTTTTTGAATCCCTGATATCCTTTGTTTGTGTCAAAAGCTAGGAAATCTTGACAATTGAAGTAACATGTTCCTTGTGACAGTATATACATTTATGTGATGTTGTACATATACATGTAGGTTGTGTTGCTACATTATATTCTAGACGACTGAAATTTAGATGTCTTAGTATGGTTATTGACATTTAGCTTTCTTAAGACCTTGCATTTATGATTTAAAAATTCAAAGAATAATTTAAAGGAGATTTCATCCTCACAAACATGTTTGGATTCACAATCTCTTTTGGTTATCCGATCTAATTTATTGGATATAGGGTGAATAAGTATGGTGTGACTTTTTAATAGCATGGACTTGCCTTCATACCTACCTTGTAGCATTTTCCATGCAAGATCATAATTGTTTGCAGAAATTTGATGTGCGGAAAGTATGTTTGCTGCTTAACCCTTGAGGGCGAGCCTCAAATAATAAATTTGTTTATGTGGGAATACCATCATTATGATGCATTTTAGTGAAGCAAATGTATCTCTAAAAAAATAACTATTGTTCATAGTTACCATTAAATGGAGGTCGTGTGATTGTAGGTAATTTGATGTCGCTTAGGCTATCAACAGTGTTGTGATTCATAGCAGAGCTAGATGGTATACAATCATCTTCAACTTGCGTTGATTGCTGCGCTATAAAGTCTTTAGCTCGCTTGTGCTTGTCGTGGGGTCCAATACCTCGGTCTGCAAATGAATATCATTAAATGCATCTAAAAGTTGTAATGTACAAAAATCGCGTAACCGTTTTTTACTATTTTGATCACTTACTAGTAAAATTTGAATTTCTCTTAGAGTGCCGATTCCTAGGCCAAACCCATTTTAGTGACTTTCTTTTGGGTATTGTGTTGAGTTCTTTTGGACACCAATGTTATAGTATTACTAAAGAATATCTCAGAAATTTCCTCATAAAACATCGTTGGTCCCTCATAGAGTTGCAGGGTTACTTATCACGGTCAAATAATTTTATTGTCAGGCAGTTTTGAATAATATCCTTTTTTTAACTTGCACTCCAGTGGTGGAGCGGTATGTGCTGTTTGATCATCAAATATGTTGTGATTTTTTCAATATCTGGTTTCATTTGGATCTCTGTGTACAATTAATTAGGTTTTGTCATTGCTGCTGGATTCTTTTCTTTTGGGTGGTGGTCAAGCAAAACAAGTTCCGACTAACGTTTCGGGGATTTGTGGCTTAATCTGTCTTAAGTCACTGGCGATCTTAACCCTCTACTCTCCTCTTGATTAGGCTAGGCCCTAAATTTTCATGTCACTAGACAGCTGTTTTGCGTTGACTGACCCTTAGATTTAATTTATCGTATTTTATTTATTTACTAATTAATATAATTAGGAGAAAAAAGGTAAGAGGAATCACACCACCCTTTCCTTTTGCTTATAAAAAAAATCGTTGCAAATTTCGTAGCACCCAACGGTTAGGGCCTGTCATTTTAGACATACAAGTACACAGAGCCAAATTGTTTGTTGAGTCTTTTGAACAGACTTTTGAAATTTTTTTTTTACTTTTGAACTGACTTTATTACTTTATTGTTGATTGTATTACTTGATATTGGTATTATTGATTATTGAGTTTTCTTTTTTTTCCCTCATTGCCGCAAGACTAGTTCGTTTGTCGGCAAAATGGATTTTAAAATGGAAGTTGGTCACCTTAAGAAAGAGACGTTACTTCATGAGCTTTTAGTCCGTGGTGTTGCTGTTGACGAAAGTCATAGAGTTATTAAATTGATAAGTACTTTACGCCCTCTATTAAAGTTGGAAAAAGCTGGAACTGTTAAATTTCCACTATATAACCTTAAATCTGACGATGAGAAGGTGCAGATTCGGTTATTGCTGGATGAGGGAAATGATACTATCAGTATCAGGGGACTGTTCCCAAAACAAATCTATGTTGGTCCACCTTCTGAACCGTGCTAATCGAATTCCTGATTCAATTCTTAGCCTAGAAGATGAAACACAAAGCACTGAACTGATAGTGGATGTCTTGGCAGCATTAGATTCTTTAGAGACGGCATCCAGACAAGATGATGAAAGCTTGGCTTGCCAGAGAATGCCTATCCATAATTCAACCATACAGAATTTTTCATCCGGACCCCCCATTTTCCAAACTGTTCCACCGCAGCCTCAAAACATAGATGTAAAACAATTCTCTGTCGATAACTTTTTAGAATGGGTTAGTGAACTACGGTCAGCTCGTAGCAAAACTGAAAAAAAGATGTTTGACTTGGCTATAGATCTTTTCACTGGGAAAGCGTGAAACTGGTTTAGGGCACACCGAAATAGAGTTACTGATTGGGCAAGCTTAGCTGATTTGTTAAATAGTCATTTTGAACCTCCTGATTGTCGTGCTAGACTTTTCAAAGAAATCTTAGAGAGAATTCAAGATATATCGGAGAGTATTATTGATTATTTGTCCTATATGCAGGCATTATTTAGGCGTTATCGCGTTCTAACGGGAGAGATTCAGTTAGATATTTTATGTAGGAATTTGTCACAATTTTATAATACCCAGCTCTCAGTTGTTCGTACCTTGGAAGAACCTGAGGTCGAAAGTCTTAGGCTTGAGGTTAAAAAATATATAGTTGAGAAGTATGTAACTCCATCTCGAAATGGTCAACAGTTTGTTGAGCCGGAGTTTCGTGGAAACGGAAAGTTCCCATCGTTCTACCCAAAACGATTCATCGCGTAGGGTTACTGTTGGAATTACCAAAAGGTGGGACATATAAATCGCAATTGTTCTAACCCGACGAAAACTCACTGTTATCGCTGTGGTGCACCAAATGTAACTATTAGGACTTGGCCCAATTGTAGTAGTTCGGGAAACGAGTCGCGGAGGAATCGCCAGATCCTCCCACTCAATACCTTTAACGGCGAACATTCTTGATCTTCAAAACAAAATTTTTCTGGATTTTGTTGTTTCACATGCCCATGGAGATCAACGGCTTATGTTAAAATCGATATAATATGTTATTCAATGTTGGGCCTACTTGATTCTGGTGCTAGTCGTACACTGGTTGGACTGCCAGGTAATGAAATAATTTTAAGCTTGGGTCTTAAGTTAATCAAACAACAAAGTGCATGTACTGTGGCGTATGGTCAAGTATGTCATAGTACAGGTTATATCCAAACTCCGACAACCTTAATGAGGCGGACGCATATTATTGATGTGGTCGTGCTCCCTGAGCTATCGCCTAAAATAATCTTAGTCATGGATTTCTGGAAGGCTATGGAAATCGTCACTGATCTTAAGCAGGATATTTGGCATTTTTCTAAATCTAACACAAATCTGTATTGTGCATAATATGAGTCACTTAAAATCTTCTGAGAAAACTCAATTGGACAACTTAGTTAGTGAAAAACTTTCGTAGATGGGTACAGGCCTTGGTTGTTGAAGAGTAGCAGAACATGAGATTATCCTAGTACCAGAAACGAAACCGATTAAGCAACGATATTATCAGGTGTCTTCTTACGAACAGAAATTTGTTGATGATCAAATTGAAGAAATGCTTAAATTGGGTGTGATAGAGAGATCGAATAGCCCCTGGTCTAGTCCTTTTTGTCTTGCCCGTAAAAAGGATGGATCTTTTAGATTTTGTATAGATTTCCGCCGATCAAATCTTGTCACTAAGAAAGATGCGGGGCCTATTCTGAATATTTCAAGTACTTTGGATAGATTACGAAATGCTCGATTCATTAGTTCCATAGATATTAAATCTGCCTCTTGGCAAGTACCTTTGAGCAAGACTTCCCGGGAATATACAGTATTCATTGTCCCGTGTAGGGGTCTTTTTCCATTTAGGAGGATGCCATTTGGTTCAACCAGATACTATTTTTGATCCTGAACTGGAGCCTGATGTGATCCATCTTTTCCTCCGACGACTACCAATGATAAATGGAACTAAAAAATGGTCCAGAATGTTGAAGATAACCCACTAAAATTTCCTCTTTGGCGTACACAGAACGGCATACTTTATAAATTTGTAAAAGCATCAATCCCTAGAACACTGTACTTGTTGTGCCTAGAATAAAGTAGAGCAGAAGTCATCAGCCGGTTTAATGGGCGAACCCGGACATAAAAGGAACCATTTCAGGCCTTAAGTCTTGACTATATTGCACCTTCACCACGTTCAAGGAAAGGTTCCTGCTATATCCTTGTTATTTCAGACTACTCCAGTAAATCAGTTTACTTATTTCCTTGTCGATCGGCTAAAGCTAAATACTTAGTTGAAATTGTTGAGAGTTTCTTTCTTCTTTATGGAGTGCGATAATGGAGTTCAGATGAAATCTGAGGAATTCCAAGCGTTGTGTAAAAAGTATAGTACCCGAATATATTATAGTGCTAATTGCAATCCTCGTTCTAATCCCACTGAGTGTCATAATCGAGTAACTAAGAACATGTTACGTACTTACGTCCGCCAGGAAAATTACAGGACCTGGGATGAACATCTTAATGAGATTGCTTGTGCTATCAGAACCGCGCCTAGTGAAATCACAAAGTATAGTCCCTACTTTATTTTGTTTGGTAGAGAATATAAACTATATGGAGGTGATCATCTAGTCAAGTTAACATCACAAAAAGGTGATGTGAATTCTTATCTTGAAAGTCGTCAGGAGAGTTTCTTGAAAGTGTACCCACAAGTTCAGGCCAGGATAAAATCTTCGAGAACGCGGAATGATAACAGGTACAATCTGCGTCGTCGTCATGTTTCTTTTAATTGTGTAGATAAGGTCTGGCGTGAAAATAAAGTCCTTTCCGACTATTATAATTATTTCAGCTCCAAGTTAGCACCAACATACCTCGGACCCTTTATACTAAGACGGAAGTTTGGCTCTTGGTCGTATAAACTTCAAGACCAGCAGGCTAATCCTAAAGGCGTATGGCATGTTCAGGATTTGAAACCATATTGCGATCCATCTTCCACAGACATTACTGACGCCGAATAGCTAGCATTGTTTTTCACTTACCTTACTGTTTAACTCCCTATAATACAATTGCTGTTACTGATATCGTTGTATCACTCTCTATTATTCTACTTCTTCCATGATGTTGTCTTGTCTATTGGCCTTACGGGCTGGGCCTGAGAATTTGTCCGTGGCGAGAAAACTGCCGGTTGTAAAAGTCCATAACGTGTCCACACTTTATATCATCTAGGCTTGGCATGGATAAGTAAATCACTGCCATATTGAGTCTTAATTATTTTTGGATTTTGCTTTATGATAGTTCCTATTCTTGAGTGGTGATTTAGGTTATGCAATATACTGAAGATTATCATCCTTGTCTTTTACTGGAGGGATAAGTTGCTTACTCTTGTCTTACCTTGTCACATTCAGCTATCTATCTATGTAAAGCAGGATAGGAGCTTGTCGATTGATAACTCTCTCTGTTCAGTACAACTATTGAATAACGTTGTCTTGTCTTGTCTTATCTTACGTTCTGTCCTGCAGAGTGGACAATTTGTTGGGTATGGGCAGATAGCTTGGCGGAAAACTGCACAATGTCTGCACATATCAACAAGTGGAACTACAATTTGTTCTATTCTGAGACAACTGAATGTTATACTAAATTTGACTTATCCATTCCTTCATTTAATTTACTTATTTCGACTATCTTCTATCTTCATGATTTCGTATTGATTACCTTTATTCGTTCGTTTACCTTATCTTACCTTTACGTTATATTTTCTTGCTTTTATTGATTGATATGATTTTGGACGTGTCATAACTCATGTTCCGATCGTGATGTTGTTATTACCTCATTTTGTGTTGTTGCGTGGTTTCGATCATTTTTTTTCCTGTATTTTAGGTTGATTGGGGGCCGACGTATGTCAGGGCCCATTTTGTTGCTCTTTGTGCAGGTTTTATTCGGGAGGGTATGCGTCGGGAGGCGATTGGTTTGGTGGGCATCTCAGATACGTCCTGAAGATGGCAAACACTTCGTCGCTACTGCGTTACACCTCAGCCCCGCCCAGTATATCTTTCTATCCGATCGCTGGCAGTAACACATCTCTCCAGAGGAAAAAAAATCCCACACGAAGTCCACCACAAGAGCCAACCTATAAATTGTAGTATAAAATGGCTAGAAGACCTCGAATTTTCAAGGAAACATCTAACCACAACCACGCGGCCGGTTATAGCCACTTGTTGTGGTAGTTCAAGCCCAAAGGATCCTGTGTGTGATTTTTTTTCCTCTCCATCTTCGTTTCCTCAGGTTACACCCGTATCCGGATGTATGGGCATGTGTATCTACTTTTGTAGTCACATATTATGTGCATTCATTTCGAGCCTCATGAAACCAACCAACAGAAATACGTATCACTCGGGTTACCTACCCTATTTTCTGCTCGAATCCACTTTCCTTCTTTTTGCGGATTTCGCCCATTATTTTCCTATTTTTTGTTATATATATATACAGGGTGGCCCATCCATGTGTGGACGGAATATTTCTCATTTTGGGAAAATCTATGGCATGTTATACATGAAATTTGAGGGTACATTTCTAAGATATTGGCAATTTATACAGGGTGTCCCAATTTTTACCTACATATCGAAGTTGTGATTTTTAAATGGAAATTACATATTTGGATAAACCAATTCAAAAGAAGAAGATTGATATAACATATTATGGGGCTTTGGTAATTAGCTACTGAGATGTAAGGTGTGTTGACCAGAAAAACCGTCCACTTCGCCAATCCCTCAATCCGCCATTTTGAAATTTGGAGTGCAGAATTTGTATAAAAAAAACATACACACCTCATATTTTATCTTATTTGTTACTTTTTCGAATTTTCATTTTTGCTGATACAGGGTGGTCAACGCCAATTGTACTTTTTCTCAAAAATTTCAAATGCATCACACTGTATATTTGTATAAGTTTGGATTCAATTTTTTATAAGCTTTTTTTTATAAGGTTTGATTCAGATAAAATCACTAGATTTTGAGTTATTAAGTTTTTAATAGAACAACACACCAAAATTAAGGAAAAAAATCACATCATCCATGGAAACAAAAGACAAACAGTGGGCTAGTTCCATATTGCCACTAAGAGTACAGAATTGACGTAAAAACTAATAACAATCAGAACAGTATAAATCAACTTCAAGGGTAATAGAGAAAAGCAACTATAACAACAACATAAACAAAAAAATATTACTACTCAAGACCTAATCTACAAAAACTGCTCGAAAACATCTCCACCATGTTGAATCCACAGCCGAAGTCTTTGGAGAAATGACTGTTACACATCCCTCAGCATTTATTCCCTTATGTTCAGAAAAGCTTCGTTAATCCTTTCCTTCATATTTTCCGGGGTAGATGGTGGATATCTATAAACCTCTTGCTTAACGTAGCCCCGTAGAAAGAAGTCCATCGATGTCATATCTGGTGATCTAGCAGGCCAAGATATAGGCCCAGCATGACCGATCCAACGATTGTTACTCCAGGTGTCCAAATAGTTACGCACACGATTATGATAATGCGCAGGTGCGCCGTCATATTGGAAGTGCATATGCATCCGAGTTTGCAGGTTGACGTCCTCCAAAAGCAAAGGCAAATGCTCGATCCAAAAATTCAAAAGTATTCTGTACCTGTTAAACTGTTGTTGAAAAAGAAAGGCTGGATAACCTGTCTGCCAATAGCTCCTCCACAAACATTCAAGCTCCATTTATTTTGGAAATCTATTTGCCTAACCCAGTAAGGGTGTTACGTCACATAATAGTGCATGTTATGCCTGTTGACAACACCTATGCTGTTGAAAGTTGCCTCATCGCTAAAAAGAATCTGATCCAGGAAAGTAGGGTCTTCACTCACTTTATTCACCATTTCTTCTTTAGAAACATTCATTTTCAAAACTTTTTATTATAATGCTCAGAAAGCTAATTTTGACAATTTGTAACTAATCAACGATTTATTTGTTTCCAAGGATGATGCGATATTTTAGGGAATTAAGCCAGTCCATAAAAGACGTGCTAATAATCGAAAAAATAGCCGTAAAAACCCTTGTATCTAGTATCAAAAAAAAGCTTATAAAAAATTTAATTCAAACTTGCACAATTATACAGGGTGGTGCAATTGAAGTTTTTGAGAAAAACTACAATTTGCGTTTTTGACCACCCTGTATGAGCAAACATTAAAGTTCGAAAGAGTAACAAATAAGATAAAAGCTGAGGTGTGTAAGTTTTATTTGATATCAAATTCAGCACTCCAAATTTCAAAATGGCGGACTGAGGGGTTGCCGAAGTGGGGGTTTTTTCTAGACAAAACACCTTATATCCCAGTAGCTAATTCCCAAAGTCCCATAGTATGTTAGTTCGAGACATTCCATTTTTCGCAACTTTGAGATGTAGGTCGAAATTGGGACACCCAGTATAATGGTCAATATTTTAGAAATGTGCCCTCAAATGTCATGTATAACATGCGATAAATAGATCTTATCAAAATGTATTTGTTTAAATTTATACTTTAAAAATACATGTTTGCTATGCCACGAAGTTATGGAATACCCTGTATAAATCAAAATGATTTTAAAATATGCACTAGTAATATATCAAGGTTACTACAAAAACATATTTTTCATATCTTTCCCATTTTGCTTATAATACTACTTTCCATTTTTGTTGGATCGTTGCACACGTAGAAATGAGTCTTAATCTGTGTGAATGGTTTTGCTCATCATACCACCTGAGCTAACCTACTTGACCGCGTTTGTTTGGTCAAATTCAACTCCAATTCGATGCGACTATATCGTGTGAGTGTTGGTGGTTGCGATTACCTAGTCGCAAAGCCGCATGTGAGCAGAATAGCAAAGTCTCGTCACTTAACAAAAATAGCTGGTCCAAGAATAGAGCAGGTTTCTCAGTCGCTTTGGAGGCTGACAGGCTGTTCGACCACCATCACAAAAGCATCTGCTTTGAACGTTCGTGAGCCACCGGTGGCAGTGCCAGCAGTGCTCAACAATACAACATAAAACTTGAAAAAAGGTCTGTTGCTCATGAGCCACGTTTAGACATGGAAGTGCCCTCGGATTATCTCGAAAATGGATCGTCCTGATATAAAAAGAAATCATCGCAGTAGAGGTAAAGCTTCTCATTTATCTTAAAAGTACAGGCATCATCATCTCACATACTCATAACACCTTTTCCATACTACAAAACTAATTTTTCATTCGCTCTTATTGGTTGTAGTGATTTTTTACGATTCGCGCTCAGTGTTCGAGTGTTATAAGATTAGCTTGGATTTTGTAATCGAGCAGCTTCTCAAAATAGATTCAGATGTCGTCTAATCTCTCAGAAATATACACTAAACAACCTTGTGTCGATATATGTCCCCTTACGAGACTCGAAGCATAGCGTTCAATGTACATAAATGTCATTCAATGGTTTATTATTCTTTGCGGCGGAATTCTCAATGGAAGTTCTTACAGACACCCAGGTGCAATCGATATTGGAAAAAGCTCCCCACGTCATAGGAAAAATAAACTTCCAACAATAATTAATGTATACCAAGTGACATTGAAAAAAGAACACTCAGAAACAATGAATTTACTACAAAAATTTTCTAGGCATTTAGGTGTATCCCTTAATTCACCGATTGAGCTATCATATCAGTTAGCCAATTTTGCATCCTCTAATTTCCGCTTGGACGACCGTTGGTACACTAAACTTGTATTCATATTGACGGTGGATACCATATATTGATGGTAAGGATACTTTTAAGATTATTAAAAGTACAATCAAATATATCACACAAATTACAAATTTCATCAGAGTTTGAGTACATTACTCTAACTGGTGACTTAAATAGCAAGTTCGAACTTGTCCGCATACAAAAGAATAGCCGATCCTGTCAAGAACTAATAAGTCTACGAACATAAAAGGAGATTTTGGATAACAGCTCAGACGAGTCAATTAAGTGGTTCAGGAGCATATACAGAATCGTTGAACTACGTTTACGTCGATTCATCAGTAAGGCTAACCCAAATCTTTTTAATAAACCTCCGTCGTCACATCCACGCTCTGGATAAAATCCATCAACTTTATATACTAGGTGTTTTAAAAAGTTTATATTGAAATAATCAATCCTGTTGATGTATCATAGGCAAAGTATAAGCTTTTCAAGGCATCAGTATCAAATATAAGCTTACAATTTCTGAATATAAAACCAAAAGACCTGCTTGCATCAGAAATTATTTGATGTATATGATGATCAAAGCTCAGTCTAGTGTCGAATGTTACTTCCAAGTCGGAAATAGTATCACATCTTTCAAAACTTACATCTAAAGTATAAATATATACTGGGTATGCTTACGTGTATATGTTATAATGTTGCATTTACTGAGATTTAATTGAAGTCTGTTCATTCTGCACCATCTCTGAAGTTTATTGAGCGAAAGTTGTAGATGTTTGCAATCATTAATGTTGTTAATTTGACAAAACAGTTTTAAGTCGTCAGCGAGCAGGAAAGTACAACATTCAAGTTCGTCACAGATGAATATTAGAAACAGGAGTAGACCCATGTTTGACCCTGGAGGCACCCCTGAAGTGGCCAAGTACTGCTGAGACTTGCATTCATTTTAAGTTACGTTCAAACAACGGTCAGTAAGGCGAGACGAGAATAGTTTTATGGAATGGTTAGTAAAGGCAAATCTGTACAACGTTCTCATAAGAACTGAATGATCTAGTCCATCAAAAGCTTTCGCAATATCTGTATAGATGATATCTAGTTGACTTTGACTATCAAATGTATTATAAGCTAATTGGGTAAATATTGTAAGTTGCTTACTGTAGATCTTTTATTCATAAACCCATGCTGGTCTTCAGAAATGGGATATGGAGGAACCACATGTTTTGCCTTATAAGTATACGGACGCTCACCAATCCACTTTTCCAACAGGATAATGCCTGACTACATATGGCCAGAATTACGTTGGCCCATTTTGAAGACAGTCATGTCGATTTAAAGCCTTGGCCTTCCGATCTTTCACCCATTGAGTACGTCTGGGCATTAAGGGAAAAATATTACTCTGGGTACCGTATCCTACCCAGACTCCAGGAAGTAGCTTGGGATGAGATAGCTCAAGAGGAAATCGATCGCCTGAGTACGAGCATATCGTGTTTATTAATTTCCATTTCTTCAACGGTTGGATGTTTTTGAATTTCGGATCAGTTACTTACCTAACCCTAGCAGATATGTGTACAAAAAAATTGTGGTAATACATTCATTGTTACTGGATGTTCTTTTTTCTATGTTACTTAGTATATTATACAATTACTGTCACCTATTTTTTAGTTCAAGTACTATCAAAGCAGCTCATATTAGAGATGACCTAGTTTAGTGGAATACAACACAGAGAAGACTTGTCAGTGCTTAGAGCGTGCAGCTTATTTCATTCATCTCAAGATCACACTTACACAAATAAACAATCACAAATCACATACGTCATCTTTTCATATCTGCTCTACTAGCTTCTTATTTCTTTTCTACCTTTTCCAGATTTAAGAACTTTGGGCATAGACAAACGGCTGACCTCATTTTGCTATTATTAAAGAGATAACTACATTCAGTAATTATATTTTCAGCTTTTAGCAAAGTTTCTATATTTCACAATAACATTGCAATGCACTGCTTTGACTTAATTCTTGTTCAAAGAGATATGATTGTTTTGGGACACATGGTTTGGTTCAACTAGTAGAAATGACTAGATTTATTGCTAAAAAAATGTCGGTAACATCCTTCATACGTATGGAACCGCTCATTATTTTTCTCATTTTCCCATAACAATTAATCTCTTCATGGTTTCGCAAGATCATAGCTGTCTACGTTTTAGCTTAGTCTAACATCAAGTGAGCTCTGACTAAAAATATGGGCCTGACCTCAAAAGTATATACACCAGCAATTCAACATATGGCGTTGTTTTATTTTTGTCTTCTATATTTTCTATTATGCCTGAGTGTTGATTTTGAAATTGTGTATCTTTTGGAAGGGATGGAATGTAATTTAATTCTAAAAACCCACATACTTTGAAATAGACGCTTTTGCGAATAGGAAATAAATAAATTAAGAATGTTAAGCTTATGTTGTGGTTGTCTCTGTGCTATCTAGCTTGATCTAGCCAACAAATAAATCCACGTACACTGAGAAAAACATTAATTAAGCCAATTAACATTATAATTAGGTCAATCAAAAAAATAATCAACTCTGTGCAGTATAATTGAATCTATGAAACTGGTTTAATTGAAACATAACGCAGTCGATTAATTATATTTATTAAACCGGTTGCTCAGAATGATTACACCGATTTGATTGAAATTAATGAACTATTACAATGAGTTCACCTGCTCTAATTACATTTATTGAATTTTTCTGATTAGTTTAGTCGAAAATGTTTGCCCAGTTTTAGTGAATTCATTTATTTAGATTTAGAAGGTTATTTTGATAATATGTGGAACTGAGAAAAAATGCATTTTGTATACAGGGTCTTAATTGAGTATCTACCATAAATTTATCAGGCGATTCATTGAGTAATTTTAAGACAAAAATTCATATAAATAAAGGGTCGACCGGAACAACGTTGTATATAACATTTTTCTATAAAATGAGATTTCCGTAAAACAACGTGGTATGTGCCTATTGGGACCTGTTGGCAACATAGACCCACCAGTTTACTCGCATCAATCACTGTGACGCGAATTTGTATAGCGCGCCATTTCAGTCTTCCGCGTAACAACGTTGTATGTACGTAAGCAAAACAGAATATCTACGGTTTATGAACCATTCCAGTGAGTCGATGTCATTGCTAAAGCCAAAGTTAAAAATTCTTTTAAAGTTGTATGGATGCACCAAGCCTTCTTTGAGAATTTAACAGCTTTGAAATGTTGTATATGGAAATACCCCAAATGTAAAATTACACAAGGATTGTGGCTGCAACTTACCGCTGATTCTCCAGCTACTTTGAGAATGAGAAAATCTCAAAATATTATGCAACCCTGGAATTCATTTCCAATAAGCAATCGTAAAAGAAAAGAAACAATGACTTTTACCACTGAAATCATATCATCTGAAAAATTACCTATAATGTATCAGAACCTTCTTCCAATCAAAGATGAAAAATTAAAAAACCTTGAGGATATGAGTGATTATATTCCACTTAAGTATGTAACATTTTATGAGAAATTAACTGCAACCCAGTTATATCTATTTAAGTTTCAGCTTTGGTTTCGAAACACGTTGATGAACTTAGAAAGTGTTTTTTATTATTAAAAATATGTTACTGTGTACTTTGGTTCCCTTAATAAATAGAACTGCTGAAAATACTTGTTTTGGTTGTAGTCGTGTAAAGCCTCCCTGTAACAACGTTGTAAGTAACGCGATCATACAACCTTGTTACATGCGTTTTCCATAAAAATGGTTCCCATAGCTGCCAAATAGGTATCACATTTTTAAATTACAATAAACTTGTATAAATATTGTTTCTTTATTGTGCTGGCCAACTATAGACGCAGTCATTTGAAAAAAATGGTTTTAATTTGTTTTTCTTAATTTCGGCCACTGAGCTGTTTTGTTACATACAACGTTGTTCCGGCCGGCCCTTCAGATATAGGTCCGCAAATTCTTCGTTCTCAAGATACAGGCTTAAGACCCTGGAAAGGATAGTTGATAGATACCTAAGGGATGGCCCACTGGAAAGGTGTGTCATTCATGCAAATCAGTTTGCATACCAAGCTGGAAAATCGACTGATCTGGCCTTACACAATCTGGTTGGGAGGCTGGAGAAGACTCTAGATCAGCGAGAAGTGGCACTCGTGGCCTTCTTAGATATTGAAGGTGCATTTAATTGCACCACAACCGACTCTATCAGACAGGCCTTGGTTAGACACGGGGTTGGATCAATCCTAATAGATTGGGTCCTCTCTACTCTGGAGGGTCGGGTAACAACAGCTATGCTGAATAACGTAAGCTGCAGCGTGAACGTAGCTAGAGGCTGCCCTCAGGGTGGAGTTCTGTCACCCCTACTGTGGTGTATCGTGGTGAACGAACTGCTCGTTAGGCTCAACAGTATGGGTGTCTACGTGCAAGCCTATGCTGATGACGTAAGCATAGTGGTTAGGGGGCGTTTCTGTAGAACAGTCTCGGAAATTATGCAGGGCGCTCTGCGCTCCGTGGAATCGTGGTGTAGGGAAGTCGATCTTTCTGTTAATGCTGAAAAGACCGAGCTGATCCTATTCACTAGGAGAAGAAGGCTTGACGGACTGGTCATGCCTACCTTCTTTGGGACTAGATTAGTTTTGTCCCAGTCAGTGAAATATCTGGGAATTATCCTGGACTGCAAACTGAACTGGAGAGAGCATGTGGAACACAAGGTTAGCAAGGCTCGCAATTCGATGTGGGCTTGTAGACGTGTTGTCGGTGTAAGGTGGGGGCTTAAACCCAAAGTGGTATACTGGCTCTACACGACGATAGTACGTCCATCTCTCTTGTACGGCTCCCTGGTCTGGTGGCCTTGCATTAGAACTGAGTCAACTAAGGCCAAACTCAATAAAATTCAGCGTTTGGCCTGTATTAGCATTACAAGCGCAGTGCGAACAACGCCATTGAGTGCAATGGAAGCTCTGTTGGATCTCCCACCGTTGGATCTGGTGATCCGCGGTGAAGCGAGAGTAGTCGCTCATCGACTGTGGAGTCAGGGCAGCTGGGCTTTCTTGAATCCGGTCAAGGGGCATACTGCCATATTAGTCGAATTAGATAGGGAGGACCCCGTCCTTCTAAGCAGGGGTGATCGTATTACCCCTAAATATCGCTTCAACCGCAAGTTCATTGTGGAGTACCCAACGAGGGAGGAGTGGGACGCCGGTAGCCGAGGACTCTCCGAAGTGAGCGGGCAGGTCTGGTACACGGACGGCTCGGTCACCGAAGAGGGCTCAGGTGCTGGGGTCTCTGGACCTAGAACTAGGCTATCTCTGCCTCTCGGTGAGTACACCACCATTTTCCAGGCGGAAATCTTTGCGATTCTGGCTTGTGTATCTCACATTCTGGAGGAGGGTGGGCCTAGGAGAAGAATAACAATCTTATCCGACAGCCAGGCTGCAATGAAAGCACTAAGTGCATGTAAGATTACTTCGAGTCTTGTATTGCAATGCAGGGAGGCTCTGGATTGCCTCGCAGCGAGGCATCCGGTATCGTTAATATGGGTACCGGGGCACGCTGGGATAAGGGGCAATGAGACGGCGGACACTCTGGCGAAAACAGGATCAGCCAGCAAGCTCGTTGGTCCTGAGCCAGCTCTAGGAGTAACCGCGCATAAAGCTAGGAGGAAAATGGAGACGTGGGTTGCAAGACAACACTCTCAGAAATGGAGAAGTATCTCTAGACATCTCCGCCAGGCACGAGAGCTCATTGAAGGGCCCAGTGCTAAGGATGGACGCTTCTGCCTATCTCTGGGTAGAGCCAACCTAAGGTTGCTGGTGGGACTGTTGTCTGGCCATAACACGTTAAGGCGGCACCTGCACGTGATGGGGGTGGCTGAGGATCCCTTATGCGAACGCTGCGGAGTAGAGGAAGAGACCTCGGCGCACGTTTTGTGTCGCTGTGAAGCTCTGAGCTACTATAGGCAGACTATACTGGGGTCCATTACTTTGGACCCTCAGGACGTAAAGGAGCTTGGACTCAAGGCGATTCTCAACTTCGCTAAAAGGGCGAGGCTTGTGATTTAAGTATTGTAGAGGTGCATAAGGGCCCGCTTAAGCGGCCTATGCACTGGCTCCTTATGGTGGCCGGGATGCCTCTAAAATTCAAGATTCATTCATTATTATCGATACAGGCTTTTCGTAAATATCTTAAATATCCTTTGGCTAATTTTGTTGTAACTTGGTGGTGATATTTATAATATTAAGGAACTAATTTATCCCTAACATGATTGCCTTTTTAAAGTCCAAAATTTAACTTTCTGTATCGAGCATTTTTTTCGTATCTTGCTTAGTTTTCTAGAAAAAAAGTCCACTAATTGCAATCCCTGGACCACACAAGAAATGTGGGGAAAAGTTTCTAACAACAACAACAAATACTTAATAACATTATCATAATTAGTAATAAAAAATTATATTATTCATATTGTAAATGCACCTTTTCTACATAAAGTATATTACCTAAACTAATTGAACAGTTCAATAACACAGCTATATGGTTTGCTATTTTCAAGCAGATAAGTTAGTTTATTGCTTTCAATTAAACTGGTTCCAGAAAGATCAGTTTAATTAAACCGAATAATATATACTAAGTGACATATAAATCCGAACACCCAGTTTAAATGGTTTTATTTTAATAAAATTTTGTATAAGTACTTAATGAAGCATAATAGGTAAATGATAACAATTTCAAAATGATTGCACTGCTTTAAAGTCCTTTGACCTTTAATAATGTGTGGATGCACCCTGATGTGCTACGCATTCTCCAACGCGCCTAGGCATGCTTCTGATCAGGTGGTCAATGTCCTCCTGTGGTATCTCATTCCAGGCAACCACCAACTCCTCTCGAAGTGCTTCTAGAGTCTGAGGAGGACGTTGCAAATTGAGCAATCTCCTACCCATCATATCCCACACGTGCTCAATTGGGGATAAGTCGGGAGATCTTGGTGGCCATGGTAACAATGTGACATCATTATGTTGAAAGAAGTCTATTGTGACTCTTCCAACATGTGGTCGGGCATTATCTTGTTGGAAAGTTGGATCTGCCAGGGTGTCAAGATAGGGTAAAAGATGGGGTTCTAGAACTACGTGGATATAACGCTGCGCGTTCATGTTACCTCTGATGAAGATTAAAGGTGACCTGGAACCATAAGCTATATCACCCCAAACCATAACTCCAACAGTGTGATGAACATGTCTTTCAACAAAAAACTGTGGATTCCTCCTTTCACCACGTCGCCTTCTAACCCTGGCACGACCATCGTGCATGCCTAAACAAAATCGAGACTCGTCACTAAAGACAATACTGTTCCATTCCTGATCCCAGAGTGACCGTTGTCTGCACCACTCAAGGCGATTACGTCGGTGTTCTCGAGTTAAAGGGAGGACCCAGTGTGGCCGGTATGAAAACAAGTCGAAACTTCTCATTCGTCGGTAAACACTTCGCATGCCAATAGGTCTTCCGTGTTCTGCAAGCCATTCATTTGCAATGGACCTGGTAGTGGAGAAACGGTCCCTTAAGGCCAATAATCTTAGGCGGCGATCTTCACGGTCTGTTGTTCTACGGCGGCGTCCAGTGCCCATTGCTCTTTGCGTACGGCCTTCTCGAAGCCATGTCTGACAACACCTAACCACAGTGTCTACACTTCTTTGCACTCTAACTGCAATTGCCCGAAAAGAAAGTCCAGCTTCCCGAAGTCCCACTATACGGCCCCTATCAAACTCACTAAGTTGACGAAATCGTACAGGTCTCCGTACTCTAGGCATCGTAACCGATCGTAAAGGATGTCAAGAACCAAAATCCGCCAACGTTGATTCTTTACTGCGGCTGAAATATTCATTTTTAGAGCGTTAGTGAATTAAAAAAGCAGTATAAAAACCGGAATGTCCAACTGATAAGGCTGAAAATTTTTTCACTTGTTGTTTACAGTAAGATAAATACACTCACCAACTTTTATTAAAATAAAACCATTTAAACTGGGTGTTCGGATTTATATGTCACTTAGTATAGTTATACTCGTAGTTACTTAGAAGTTCAAAAACTTATTACGGATAATGAAATTGTTTCAGAACGTTTAATTGACCAAGTTTTCTCAGTGTAGGATGGAGAAATATAAATTACCTTAATGAAGTTTTGGTTGTCACAGATTCATATCCAATGTATTGAGATATTTCATCCCATTCAAACGGAAAACCACCTAGTCCTTACCTTTCTAACCCTTCTTAGAGAAAAAGCCCCCAAGGGTTCCCATCAAGACCTATCGTTGGGAAGACGTAAAAAGGGCTCGCAGACGTGGAGGCTATCCCTGGACACATCTGTACAAGAAGCCCCTAAGCGAAGATTTGGACGTTGATTCCTACAGGATAGGTGGCTTAAGGAGGTACATCACTCAAAAAAGATATATATATATATATATATATATATATATATATAATATTCTTTTCTATTTGTTAGTCTTAAAAGTTTTTATATTCTCTTGTCCTTGTGGTTGACAGAAATCCCAGCGATCTATGATAGTTGGGTTCTACGAACGAATTCGAATAGATTAGAAGGAGCGAAGCGTTTATATGGTATTGCATTGTTTGCGCCCAAAAATTCCGAAGTTCCGTAGTTTTGACTCATTTGACTAAAATTCCCCAGCAAGGCGACAACGTTCTACCGGCATAATGATAATACTTCCTGGTGCAAAGATCTACCTTCATTAGGCTTGGACCGCTTTGCAAATTGTGCGAAAAATACCATGTCCTGAAGTTTGTCTAACACCGCAATTATGTGCAAACACTCGCACCTTGAAATAATAGCGTCGAGTGGGTTGACTGCACTTCCCACGCAACGTCCTTATCAGTACATTAAGGAATATGTTCAGCACAAACTAGAACCTCTGAAAAAAGTCAGTCAAACAGGTCTATACAAATCTACAGACATTTTTCCCTGTGCTATCGGCTGTACATCTGGAATCGTCCCTTCTCCCTGATACCTAACTCGGCCAGACGTGGTTGCTCGGTACATAGAAAACACTATGCTGATGGGTGTGGTTCCATACCAGAACACTAATCGCGTTGGGCTCATCACGCCACCAGCAGCCGCAGCCGATATAGTCCAGTTAAATAGCCGAAACTGAGGCAAAAGTAATAACATAGTCACAAAGTTATTTTAGCTGGCGTAATGGTGTTATAAAGGATTCCGAATATTGTTGTATGAATTTGGTTTTCCGGAAACCAGCCGTTTTTTGTAAAACAGCGAAAAACCCCAAAAACCTCTTTTTCGTTGAAACGGCTGAGGATGTTTAGAATCTTTTTACTGTTTTTTTTGCTAAAATGCGTAGTTTTTGCGCTACAGCTTGATGATAGTTTGATGGTGAGGGGATTGCGGGCAAAAGGGCGCGCGTACCTGCATTCCTGCATACCACCAAACTGCCACCGCAATGTCCACCAGGGTTGCTAGGTTTTCAGTCACGTTGGTTGCAAAGTTTTGATGAGAAAATCGCCAGAAATCGCCAATCTTTGAAATAACTACTAGTCAACCATAAAACGCCACGTTAGAGATTGGGATGAATTTATGGGAGGGGGAGGGGGTAGTAGCCTGCCTGTTAACTGAAGAGCGGGGGTGATGGGGATTAGGCATAATAATAATATTATATGATAATAAACAATTCCTTGAAAAGGGAGGGGGGGTGTGAGGATGGGGGGGGTGTTAGACACGTGCAATCTTAACGAAGCTATAAGTTCATTCACATGGGGCGGATCCATTGTGCTTAGAGCACAGAAGTTCCGCTCCACTGGTCCTCGTTTCATGGTTCATTAATCTATTCCGCTATTTTTTACAATGCTATACCTCGATCCACAAAATTGCTATCATATGATGAATTTAAAAGACATGAAGAAATTTATTTTGAATACATAGAAGTATATAAATTACTTGATAAAATTTATCTGTCACCTCACACAAAAATATTTCCAATATAGCATACCTTTGTATAGCTGTTACAATTTTATACTTTTAACTCATGAAATATTGGATAGCCTTGACTTATATATGTTACATTTTTAAACTTGAGACCCATCAAATGTATTTATATTTTTTGTATTGTTTTTCAGTTTTTCTTTTTTTTGGGAGGGGGGCAAGTGGCAGAGTAGCGTTATGCTAAACTTCGACCCCTAAATAAGGACGATTTATTATTATTATATCTGCAAAAGTAGATTACAAATAAAGTGGCCTCAGGAATGCTAAAAATCGCCACGCCTGGCAGCCCTGCCGTCCATGCGTTGACGACCCAGACTTGGTGGAGGTTATTCAGTAATAGACCAGTTTAATTTTGTACCCGGAGCTCGCTTGTCAGTTTGGCGTCCCCGATAGCATTAAATATTTATTAAATATTTTTAAAAAAATTTTTTGTTAAATATATGTAGCGACAGATTTTTTAATATTTAATAAATATATTTAATATATATTTATGAAATATTCATTATAGATATTTTTAGTATATATAATTCATATATTTTTGCGATATTTTTTCCAAATATTTAGAAAATATATGAGGAGAGATTTTTAAATATCAATTTTATATTTTATATTTATATTTTATGCTGAACTGTTTTCTTGAGTCTTTTGATCTGTCTCAGTTAGTGAAAGAGCCCACACGTATAACTTCCAATAGCCAGACAGCTATAGACTTGCTCATGGTCAGCTCTGTTGATATAATAAGCGGTTATGAAGTTGTTGACGTAGATGGAATATCTGACCATCTAGCCCTAATATTTTATGTAGATGCATCGCAGATAGGCAACCTATGTAAACTGAGGACATATCGTGATTACTCTACCTTTAGCCTAGACAATTTCTACCATGATTTACTTTTAATAAACTGGGATTTTATATATACGTTGAGAGATGTGGATCAAATGATTGACTTCCTGAGCTCTAATATCTTGTGCACCTTCAACTTGCATGCTCCTGTCAGAAACATTCGAGTTACCAAGCCACCAGCTCCTTGGCGAACATTCAACATAAAACTCATGATGCGAACAAAAAGTAACGCATATAAAAAATGTAAACGTTCAGGAACGATCGCTGCCTGGGAATTCTATAAGAAAATCAGAAATTATGTTTGTGGGGCTATTAGGCGAGAGAAAAAAGCCTACCTCGACTATGTTATGAGACATAAAAATTCGAAGACTACATGGAATATACTTAGATCTTTGAATATCATTAAACATAACTCCATAAGTCTACCTCCACATCTTCAGGATCTCGATTCATTAAATAGTGCTTTTTTAAACGTACCTCAAACAACCAAATCATTAACTCAATTGAACCTTTTAGACAAATATGAAAACGTCAAGAATAGTGGTACTTTTCTGTTCACGACAGTTTCCCCTGCCACTGTAGAGAAATTTATCAATCGCATCAAAAGTCATGCTAAAGGCTCAGATGGCATCACAATTGATATGATCCGTATAATACATAAGCATTTGCTCAAGTATATTACCTTCATTATTAACTTTTGTATAACAAATAATCTTTATCCCTCTTCCTGGAAGAATGCTCTTGTTCTCCCTCTGCCTAAATCTAATTATCCTTCAAGTTTTTCTGATCTTGGTCCTATAAGCATTTTACCAAGTTTATCTAAGCTTTTGGAAATGGCTCTACATGAGCAGCTGCACACATTTGTTTGTCAAAATAATTTACTGACCACCTCCCAATCTGACTTCAGACCATTACATAGCACCACCACTGCGCTCCTGTCTATATCGGATAATATTTATAGCGCGGCTGATCAAGGAAAGCTGTCCTGCTTAGTTCTTCTTGATTTTAGCAAGGCCTTCGATACGGTTGACCCAAATATTCTCTGTAAAAAGCTTAGATACTTTGGCCTGTCATCATCGGCTTGAACGCTGATTAAGAGCTTTTTAACTGATCGCTCACAGTCTGTCATATATGAAAACAATATATCAACTTCTTTATTCAGAAATTTTGGTGTCCCTCAAGGATCTATTTTGAATCCCCTTTTATTTGGTCTTTATATATGTGATTTTCATGAAACCGCCAGCTACTCAATCGTTCATCATTACGCCGATGATACCCAACTTTATAACTGCTTCGATCCTGATGAATATATGCTTGGCCAACATCAAATCAATCAAGATCTGCAGTCTATTTTTGACATATCTGGTGCTCACAATCTAAAACTAAATCCTGGCAAATCATGCTGCAGCTCAAGCTTAAACTCTGCGAGTCCCTTATCCTGTCAAAATTATCTTACGGTGACTCTGTTTATGGACCTGCTCTTTTACAACGTGATGCCGAGCGGATTCAGATGATACAAAACTCATGCATCAGATTTTCTTATGGAATCCGTAAATTTGATCATATTAGTAGCGCTTTTGGCCAATCGGGATGGTTTAAGATGAACAAGTTGAGGAAACTGCATTGCCTATCTCTGGTACATAAGACCCTTATTCTTAAAGCGCCATATTATCTTTATACAAAACTAAGCCTCCTCTGCCAGTACGATCGAAGATCCTCTAGGAATAAACTCATCTTACTTATCCCGCGGCATTCGACAGCATTGTTCACACGCAGTTTCTCGTACTGGGCACCCAAACTATATAACTGCTTATCAAGTGAGTATAAAGAATATAGCCTAAGCAATTTTAAAAAAAGGTTAAAGATGAGTTTAAAGCAGTCGGATGGCTAAAATTTTACTTTATGCATATCCACAGGTAATTGATTGTTTCCTTTCTCTGATAAGTTTATATTCTAAGTTATTTTTCTCTCTCTCTATAGTTTGTGTCAATGTTTTCCAGGTCGGGTTGAAAAAGAGCATATGCTGACACTCCACCTTTTCGTCACTGTTCCTTTTAACCTAATTATTTTGTAATCGTGTGACGAATTAAGGCCATTTATTATTATTATTATTATTATATTTTGATAAAATATCTAAAATTTTTCGTAAATATGTATGGATTTTCATAATCGATCTGATACATATTTTGAGTGTATATAGAATATTCTCCATTGATTATTTTAGCAAAACATGTAGGAATGCTTATATAAAATTGGGTGTATAAAGAAAATTCATTCTAGATATAATGGTTTAATTTGCTAGAAAAATATTATTAAAAAAACATTATAAGCCTCTTCTGCATCTTGCAAGTAAACTCCTCTGATAAAAAACAAACTTACTAATTATGAAGTATTATTGAATACATAAGCTGATTTCCAGTGTATTTATGGGAATATAAAATGCAGTGGAACAATATTGGTGCAGAGCATGGTGAGTTACTCAACTGGGCCACTGAAATGCACCTCCATAAAAGGACCCCACAAGGCTAGTTATTTATGATCTTGTGAATAACTTTATACTCAGCTGACACAATAATGTTTATCAGTCAGATAAATTAACCTATCTTAATTAACCTATATATAATGAACCACTTGGAGATACACAGGAAGCACGCTATCATAGTGGAAGTCAAAGGTAAAATGGATACCTCAGGCCTGTTTGCTATTATCCCATTGGTCACCCGAGGTCACACGCACATGCGCCGTAGCCGAAAATATTTAATGAATATTTTCTAAATATTGGAGATCTAATATTGTCCATTGATTGAAAAGTAAATATTTAATGAAAATTGTAAAAGAAATATTGTATTTAAAATATGTAAAAGATATTAAATAAATATTTAATATAAATATTATATTACAAACATTTATTAAATATTTATTTAAGGAATCAAATATTTAAGTAAGATAAAAGTATTATTAAATATTAAATAAATATTTAATGAATATTTCGTGCTATCGGTGTTCACCGATTTTTCCGAATGAACTAATTTTCGAAGTTTATGCGTTTAAGTAAGTGGAGTAATTTCTATTCGGTAGCTTGTCGATTGACTGGATACGTGAGGTAAGTATGTGAACAGTTTAGAATTGAAGTTAAATATTTTTTCCGTATATTTCATTGGAGACAAGAAATTATGTACAAACCATTTATCGGAAGATGCATCAATTTTGTGTATTTTCGATTCTGATAGGATGACAATTTCTTTAATATTATGTTTCTGTTCAGTTAACTCTACTCTGAAATGTAAACACACATAATTATAGCCCTTCCATTATCAATAATTGGAAACGCAAAAAATCCCTGAGCTGCACAAAAAATAAGATATAAAATAAGTTGTATAGCAGAGCATACTGCCGTGTATACACGACAAGCTAACGTACACCGATACAATGAGACTAGGACTAGACCAATGAGCATCATTATTGGTTTTCACAGCGATTGTGCAAAGAAGATATCGCCAAATGCTCATCACAATCGGCTATTGTCTATTCTTTACATATTTGCGTTGGCGTATGTTAGCCCGACGTATAGACGCGACTCAAGAACTGCTGAATCTCTTATCATGGTCGTAGATCAAGAACCACCGGTGATCAAACTGATTTGCGAGGATGATTATGAAAATAACGTGGAGCCTCGAAAACGAGTCTTTTGATGACTCATTCGGCTTCTACATCCTGTAATGTATTCTTATCATTGCCACTCATTTATATACACGTTCACACCCTTTTTGCAGCTCTAGGTTTTTTGTCGTTGTTCCAATTCTAAATGAAAATGCTATAACTCACTGATCCAGTCAATCGGTAAGCGGCTGAAGAGAAAATACTGCATCTTGTACTCTACTTAAACACATAAATTTCAAAAATTCATTAATATGCATACGTCGGTGAACGCCACAACTACAAACCAGCTTATTATTCGAAATCGACTGGCCTATCACTACGAGTGAGACACTGTGGACGCTCAAATATTAAAAAAGGATCTTCCACGTCAACGGTGCGGCGGCTGGTGATATGCGTACGCCGTCCTTGACCCCGCAACCCGCAAGCTGTAGCGCGAAAACTAAGCAATTTAGCAAAAACATTGCAGAGAACTTTTTTGAGAAAAATTTACTTGAAAAAAATCCCTGATATCCTCAACCGTTTCAGCGAAAAAGAGGTTTTTTTGGTTTTTCGCTGTTTTACAAAAAATGGCTGATTTCCGGAAAACCAAACTCTTATGACAATATTCGCAAGGATTTATTACACCATTATGCAAGCGGACATAACTTTGTGGCTATGTTATCACTTTTGCGGCAGTTTCGGCTATTTAAGTGGAGTAATAAGTACGCGATCCATCTTCGGATAAGTTTATAGGGCTAATGTACAGAGAAATCTGTGATGTGTGAAATATGTACAATAGTCGCGTAGAGCTACCAATGTTGGGAGGGTATAAATGTACCAGCATCAAAAAATTAAGGTAAATCTTCCTCACCCCCCTCACAATTTCCACCCCCAAGTTTTGTTACCTATAAAATTTGTTTAAAAAATGATCAGGATTCTCTGGAAAGTCAAGAAACGAAGTTTTTACTGTTTTTGTTTTATGCATTTTCCTTTGTCGTCACTGGACAGATCGACAGTCAGACAGACCGACGGAAAGAGTGACATGTTTTTTGGTGATGTAGATGTCACATAACGCCCAATAATACATTTTCGTTAATTTTTGCGGTTACAATAGTCCCCCGCCAGTAGGCGTGGAAAGTAATAACACTAAAAATACCAATTTTATGACAGATTTGTTAAAAAATTAACTTATTTCAAGCCCATTTGTAGTATGCACTTTCATCCTGACTACTGAAATTTTGGAGACAAACAAGTCGTAGGCTTGCTTTTTATACCTAGTCTGAAATCGTTGAGTTTAGAATACAGGGTGTTAATTAAGTATGTACCATAAATTTAACAGACGATTCTTTGAGTAATTTTAAGACAAAAACTTCATATATTTATACGTAAACATAGGTTTGCAAATTCGCCATTCTCAAGATAAGGGTGTTGAAATTAAAAAAAAAATAATGTAGTGAAATTTGTTAGTTTAAATGTTGATGTTATTTACAATTTTTTATTATTAGTCACATATTCCTTGTGAGATCCTGGGACATGCAATTACCTAAGTGGACTTTCTTTTTTCTCGAAAACTAACCAGGATACGAAAAAACTTGGTCCGAAAGTTGAATTTCTATTTGCTTAATCCAAGGAACATAATAAAAGTTGCACAAAAGTCAGTGGCGTACATTTTTTTCTGACAATTATTCGTTCAGATCCCGCTCGAGACGCCACTGGACGGCACTGAATTTAATCAAGTTAGGGCTAAATTAGCTTCTTAATGTTATAAATACCACCGCTAAATTACAACAAAATTAGGTAAATTATATTTAAGATATTTACGATAAACCATTTTTTTGTCTTAAAATTACTCAAAGAATCGATCTGTTAAATTTATGATTCATTCGTAATAAACACCCTGTATAAGAAAAGTTGAACATATTATAGAGACTCCTGCCACTGATTGCGAAGTACGCGTTATGTTTTTTTATACTCTAAAACTTTGAGGCTCTCCAAAAACGAGGTTTGGGAAGGTTTTGAGAAATATCACTTTATTGCACATGACTCCACCGCCATCGGACTGATTTTCAAAACCCACAAGGCCTTTGTATTCTCGGCATGGAAGTAAGCACTTATAGAGAAACGTGACAATATTAGTAGGTCATAAACTAAGTAGCTTAAATAAATAAAACGAAAAGTTCATATAAACACGGGCCCCTGAAATGTCCACAAATCGAGATACAGGATGTTGAAGTTATAATTCCAAAATCGAAAACATTATATCTTCAAAGTTGTTTGAAATATTCACTTAAAATTTTATGCATGTAGTACTGATACTATAGTGGCATAGAAATTTGGAAATTTCGACCCATAAGAAAGAAAAACAAAACTACTTTCTTCGCAATTGACCTTTTTGAATTGCATTATTAAACAAGGGATTTACTTTTACAAAAATCGCCTCTCTTGAAAAACCTTTATTCAGTTATTTATTTACGGATTCCCATTAAATACAAAAAACACTACGTTTATGTGACAGATTTCAATATCTTCAACTAAAGAGATTGAGACCCCAATCTACTTATATTTAAAACCCAACAGACTCATGTCAAAAAGAAACATCTTTCATGTGATTTTTGGTGTGCTTAGTGTTGCTACTGATATTGTAGCTTAGAGCGACGAATCTAAGAATCCCAATACTTGGTATACCATGGTTGGTAGAATCGTAAACAGTTTCTATATTGCGAGATCGTCTTTTATTTACAAAGAGATTTATTTGTGCAAGCTATTCTAAACTACTTTAAACAGAAAACATAAATCAAAAACTTACCTATGCTTATGAGAACTTTGTCTGCTACTTTTGGGTGTACGACTCTAGAAATATTGCCACATTTTTCTAAAGCACCCTGTATAATGTATCTTGGCATGACACTAGACCTCGAACAAAACAACTATAGCTAGATTCTGTTGGTTTTCAAAGGGGCAAGAGCACATCAACCATGGGCGACAAATCCTACCTGACCATTTCTGAAATGACTGAATCTGAGCGTGATGGGAGCCTCAGTCCGGAGCCCATGGAGAAGATCGACTGCACCTTGCAGATTGTTTTAGAACCGGATGATGAGTCTAGAGCTGCCAGTGCTGCCAACTCGGTGGTGATCGAGGAGTATAACGGGAATGGTACGGAGAATGAGAAGGAAACTGAGAAGGATGATGAAAAGGAACGAGAAACGGACACGCAGAGAGGTTTGTAGTTTTCTGAAAAAATTGCGACAAGTAGATTAACTCTGTACTTCCCATGCAGCTCTGTATATTTTTTCTGCTTTATTTTCGAACATAATGCCATATAGACTATAATAAGTAAAAACGATCAAAGCAATATTGCAAGTGAGATATTGGGTTTTTTATTACACTTGCAATTAATTTATCTAAACTTTATGACTATGTCGACTGGGCTATGGTCTTTCGCACTGTTGCTGACTCATCGTCCACTGTCTGCCTGCCTTTGCCCTCCACACATGAGTTATATCGGGAGTTTCGAGAAAACAGTTTTAAAAAAACTTTTTTCGAACTACTTGACAAAACAAATTTATTAAGTAATAAGTTTGAATTATGATGGAAAATGAGTAAAAGCTGAATACACATATTTATTTTCTCAGATGAAAATGCTGCACGTGGATAGATCTAGTGGTGTAACTCGCGTATGTATTTTTGAATCGACGAATCCAGAAGCGTTCCAGCATTTTTCGAGACAACTCTAGTGTTCATCAAAGTTAGTAGACGGTGGTCGATATTCCTCGATGCGTGGTAAACGTTCTCGATGCGGTAGCCTGGCTGCTAGGGCATTCCACAGTAATATGTAATTGCTTAAGCAAGAAAATGGGTCTATTGTTTCTAAAATAAATCGATTTCTGTTTCAATGGCAAACGCATGGAAAATATTTGTGACCATTATGTCTAAAGAGAATATCACACTATCAGTATTTACTCTGGTTAGTCAGTATTTATCACTGAATGTGGTATTTATTGAGCCTGTAACCATGGCCTTATTAAATATTGCTGAGGTTAGGCAGTAATCCACTGACACTGGTGGAAAGACCAGTAAATATTGATGGATTCGCCTAACCGGTACGTAATATTAGGTGGATCAGAAACTTAATAATAGGTCATGTATTTATTCACTATTACCAGAAGTGCAACATTTATAACACCATACATCCTCCCAATTGTCAACTCCTCTAAATAGATTTCTAAAAACGAGCTGAAATTTCTGGCGCTAAGGCGCTCAGGGGAAGTAAAACGAACTTACAAGCTTACATTTCTTTACAGGTGGACTGTTTGTCATGGATTCTGGAGAAAGTTCCGACGACATCAGCCAGTATGTGGACAAGGAAGAAAGGACTCCTCCGAAGAAAGAAAAAGTAGAAAAAATGGAAGTTGAGGACGACTCTGCGAAACGAAAACGAAAGCTATCTGCGGAAAGTAGTTATAGTAGAATAAGCCAGACAAAATCAGCGATCATTAGAAAGCTTAAACAAACCAAAGATAAAATCAAAGTTCCCAAAGTTCCTAAAATTTCCCTTCCTGTTTCGAAAATCAAACGACCTGTACCGAAAAAGTCGAAAAGCTCTCCGCCCACAGTCAAAAAAGAAACTCAAAAGTCTACCATTCCTTCGCCTAAGACCAACCAAACCCCTGAGTATATCCATATACCCTTGAAGCCCCCTCCTGGAGAAACTGATGAATTTTCACATTTGGAATTCGAACCTAAGGACGCTCCAAAAAAAGAAGAAAAGAAAGCGGGTAGCTTCAAAGCACTGATCAAAAATATAAAACAACTGCAAGAACTTGAGGCCCAACAAGATGCTAAGAAGGGTTTGGATTTTAAGGAGGAGGAATCAAAAGACTTGAAAGAAGATGTAGTTAAAGAAGACGTTTCAAAGACTGTACTTGGTACAGAGATTCCTACAGAGACTGAAATAACAGAGGCTAGAACTACGCCAGTGATGCGAGGAGTTATGACTAAATTGAAAGATGAGGAATCCGAAAACAAAGATGACAAAGTGGTTGATACGTTGGGCGAGGATAAAAAAGAAGCAATTGAAGTACTTAAAGATGAAGTCGCAGTCGCAGTCGATAAAGTGGAGACGAAAGATGAGGAAGAAGTAGAAGAAGGAGACTCAAAGAAAGCAGCTGAACAAGATATCTTCGACGACCTGTTTAGAAAAAGCTCATTTAAGAAAGAAACTCCTTCAACATCTCGGATGGGACGATCCAAATCTGCTGAGCCTGAAAGAAAACGGAAACTTTCTCTAGAAAGTAGTTATAGCAGGAAGAGCATGTCTCGACTAGGAATCATGAAACGACTTAAAGACGCTTCTGAGAAAATAAAAGATACGTTTTCGAGATCCGGCTCAAAAAAGAAATCAAAGACGCCAGATAAACCGAAAGAAGCTATAGTTAAAGAACCAACGAAGAAATCAAAAGAATTGAAACCTTGTAAGCCAGTTGAACCAGTTTATATCCACATTCCTCTAAAACCTCCAGAAGGTGAAACAGATGAGCTCTCACACCTATCTAAGGATAAAAAAGTCAAAAATGAATCTAAGGATACCTCTGCTAGTCCTCAAACTCCAGATTCACTACAAACGCCTGAGGACCCTTCAGGTAATGTACAGCTTATCATACTCACAGCTCCATCTGACGACGAAGTTTTGGACTACAACAGTTCAGATTTGCCTGAAACTCCTTCGTCGGAAACCAAGACATTCTTTGACAAAACTGAGTTGGCAATGCTGGCGAAAGATGCAGCTGATGCAGTGAAAAAGTTGGATCCTGTCAAAGAGGAAAATGGAAGTGAAAAATCACTCGAAGAGGAAGAGAAAGGAAATGGGAGTATCAAGAGAAAGGGAAGTAAAAAGGGTAAAGAGAAGGAAGAAAGTGCAAAATCAATTGAAGGTGAGGCAGGTATCAAAAGAGAAGGAAGTAAAAAGGCGGGAGAAAAAGAAAGTAAAGAGAAAGAAGTTTCTGAAGATGAAAGCAGCTCTATAAGGGAGGGAAGTAAAAAAGATAAAGACAAGAAAGCTGAAGTTGGTGAAAAAGTCGTAGACGTTGAAGATGGCCTAAGCGAAACGAAGATCACTCAGCTCCCGATTCCTCCTGAAGTGCCAGCAGCTGAAACAACTGCTGATCCTGAGTTGAAGTCGAGCATCAAAGGTGGATTTGGTTCGCCAGTGATGAAGAAGAAGGTGTCCTTCAAGCGAAGGTCAAAGTCAAGTAAGGACGGTAGTTACGAAGATGTTCAAGCTCCAGTAGAAGAAAAGAAACAAGATGCAAAAGATAACGAGAATTCTGAGAAGTTGGAGGCATTGACACCCAGTCAATCCATGTCCGTTGATGAGGAGAAGGCGTATTTGGAGGAGAAGATTATCAAGCATTCATCGTTGGAAGAAGATTATAATAAATGGTCTAAAAACATGTAAGTACTGTTTTTGTGTGCTATTTTGCAAGACTTGTCATGATACAGGAAAGAATATTTTCATAATGTTAGTTACTTGATTCATAGCTGATGAGGAGCACCCAACTAATTTTAATGAATGCACTGAGCAAAACATTATTCAAATCAGCTATAATTTGAATTAGACCAATTAAAAAGTTTAATTAACCATGAGACAGTTAACAGGCTTAATTAATTCAATCAAACTCTGATTTATAATACAATTTACTTGAATCTATGAAACCGTTTAATTGAATTTAATCAACCGTTTACTTAGATTTAGTTCACCAAATTGCATTTTACTGAATTATGTATATTATAAGTGTGCTCTGACAAATATTAGATATCAAGAAATTTCAACTAGTTAATATTGTTTTCGCACCAAAATAGAAACTTCCGAATTTTATAAGCCTAACAGAATTCGGTATTTATTATTTTCAATGCTTGTGAACTTATTTTATATTTTATCAAGTTTTACCAATGTTGTCTGATTGTCCAGAAACAGGTTATAATATATCACCATTCACTAGAAGCAACTCATTGTTTTAAGTTCAGAAAGTAGGATAAGTGGTATCTGAAAATGAATAAGGCCACTTGATCATTTATACAAAAATTGTACTATGTTTAATAATAAGACAAGACACAAACATATAGAATAGGTTTGATATTACTATAAATAATTTAGAATATTTTCAAATAATACAATACAAAAGAAAAGCACATCAAGTCTATGTGTGGTATAAATGTCATTTGACCTTAATAATAGAATTTTCTTCCCATACCATCACGTCAACAGTGAGTCCCCTATACAGAATGTGTTTCTAGAACAGAGAAATATTCATGGATATTGGTCACTAAGCGCCTTATGCTTGAATGTTTCACTTGATCGCCATAATTGATGTACTTCCGGGCTACTACACCACGGAAACATTCGAATATGAAGCTCCTCGCAAAAATCACAAATGAAACTAAGGAGTTAGGCACTGCGCCTATCGCGTTTCAAACAAGCAGTTTAATTGTTTGTATTAAAACGATTTAAATGTGCCTTTTCCGCATAAACTAAGTTACCTTAACTAAGTAAACAGGTACATGGTTTCATATTTTCAAGCAGATGGGTTTGATAATATATTACTTTCAAATAAACTGGTTTCAGAAAATTCAGTTTAATTAAGCCGAATAATTTAGTTGCTTAGGATAAATATAAAAATTATTACGGATAATGAAATTTTTCCAGATGAACGGTTTAAATTGACCGCGTTTTCTCACTGTGGCCGTACTTTGCAATGAAGTAATTTGTTTGGGCTTATTGAAGCTCAGATCATTGAGGACATCATTTTACGTGAACACTCCTTGTCAAGAGCTGGGAGAAAGCTAGATTCATGAAATAACTATTTGATTTGTTAGTGAAACTTCCTCAACAATAGTAGTTTCATGCATTTGGTATTCTTTTATCAATATGTCAAAACACTTTGTTTTTTCAAGCTGTGATCTATGCGGATGTCGCGATCTGGATCGCTTCAGCTCCATTCTACGAAGCTCGACCCGAAAGCAAACTTTAACTTCTATAAAAAAAAATGGACTCTAGAATCTACAATGCACGTTTGAAAGGTCAAGTAGTGAAGATGGAATTTTCCAATTCTTCATAAGTTCCATCATCTACTATAGGGAACAAAAGTATTTTATTTTTTTACAGCTTCAACCTATTTATATGTGCATAAATATAAAAGTATTCTTTCGCCTTGAGACAGTAGCGAATAACTAATATTTTATGATTGGCTGAAACGCGTGTGCTCTCTACCAATCCAATGTGTCCGTGACGTAATGGCAAATGTCCTGCTGAGAGCCATGTTCACGGCTAAAACTTTGGCATCGACTCAAATTCAGCGAATCGGAATTGTGGGTTGGAATTTTTGTTTGTTTTCTATAGTTTCGGAATCGGAACATATATTTCATTTTAATTACGTGTGGTAAATAAGATGTGTCACATGAGTTAGTCAGTTACATCATTATGAGATTTGCTTTGAAAGATGTGGCACCTGCTGAGATTGAACAGTGATACATCCGATGGAAAACCCTATAATTAGACATTATGGCCCGGTTTTCCGGTCGCATTTTAACTACGATCTTGGTCTTAACTTATCGATATATATAACAAGCATTTTTCGATATCATGTTTATAGTAAAACGGTAGTTAAATGCAAACCAACGAACCATCTATAAGTTAACTAGAAAGGCTGTAGTTAAATAGCAATACCTGGCGTTTGTTGATACAGATTTTAGCGTTTATTCAAAATTTCAGAAATTTATATCAATTTATCGATAAATATTAATTAAAGCTGGAACATGTTTATGGATCAGGACGTGAATGCGCATAGAGGAGACAAAAGGC
Source organism: Acanthoscelides obtectus (assembly GCA_963669975.1). Lineage (NCBI taxonomy): Eukaryota > Metazoa > Arthropoda > Insecta > Coleoptera > Chrysomelidae > Acanthoscelides > Acanthoscelides obtectus. The sequence goes on along the minus strand of CAVLJG010000003.1, from coordinate 80,184,380 downwards.
AAGAAGGCTAAAAATAATCCACCATCGGGCGATTTACTGTGACGAATTTGGATTTGGATTTCCTTACAAGATTTCATCGTACAACAAGGATTGTAGAAACAGAACTTTCCTCTTCCCAGGAAACTATACAACTTTGTTTTGCTTCCTATAAAGCTTTTGGTTTTACTGAGAAATTTAAGCTCTCTTTTTTGGTGTTCTCTTTCGATTTTTGATAAAAGTTAGCAACAGAAATAGCCGGCTTGATTTTCTCCACTGCTGACCTTTATTTTTCGGCTGCGGATTATATAAGTGATGCCAAAAAAGGTGGCAAACACGATATTTAACAAATATTTACGAACTTAATTGTTTACCACCATTTCTGTAGTTCCGTCTATAGGTTCTACTACTAAACATTTGTACAAGCAATGTTTGAGGAACCTCACCTTGCTTCTCGAAGGCTTCATTCAAATTTAAACTATTTCATACAAGCTTATTCAGAAAGGACGAGCAGTAACAATTATAGCGTTCGTAATTGTTTGACGTACCTGTTCCATGCGTTCGGAAATAGAAGAAAGTAATCTTTCTGGAACATCAAAAGTTCGCTTTCCTTACCGTACTCAAAACCTTGAGAGTGTCACTTGTCATTCTCATGGTTCATTATTCGTTTACTTTATTTGGTTACAAAAAAGTGCTTAAAATCGCCAGAATATACATTTGTTGCGATCACTGGGATACCTCATACCCATACGGTTTCTTATAATAAATACAATGGTCGCAGAAAACGTGGTTAGAAATCAGTCGGCTGCCATCAAGTGGCATTACAAGACTCTGTAATAATATTGACGTTCTAAAAATAAAGTAACTGGCGCTGTTAAAATACTTGGAAAACGTATTTGCAGTCAACTATAAGTTAACCTCCTGGTTATAGTTAACTAACCAGTAGTTAAATTGCGATTGAAAAATCGAGCCTATACCGCCCAGATTTTCAATATCTTTTAAACTTTTAAGTCACGCAACTATGACTTGGAAGGTAACTATCTGTAATCTGTGAATTCGTTTTTCAAGTTGTAGTTAACAATCAATAAACTGTTGATGCAGCAACGCTGTTTCTATGCTTGGATTATGGTGTTCTATGCGTTTCGTGATGTTCGGTATTTGTAGCTCGTGTCATCCATGACAACTTATGTCACTGTCAAGCACATCAGGCTAGAGCTAGACGTTGCGGTTTGACCACAACTTTACAGTTATCCCATGCATGGTCCTCTGGTTGAAGTTGACTACCACTTTAGGACAAACTTGATGTTGAAACACTCTTTTTGAAAGTTAACGTCTGGTCAGCAGATAAGTTACTGTTAACTCACTATTGAAAAACCTGGCCTTAGGATTATATTACAGTTGTAAACCTTTTACTTCCCACGACTACTAGCGGGAAAGAATTGTTGTCGCGTATTATGTTTTTTGATTGATATACGACATGTACATCACGAAAAACCATGTCACTCATCTCCCTCGGTCTGTCTGTCTGTCCGCTAATGTTATAACCGCCTATAGCATGAGAAGTACAGCTTGGATTTTGATCAAATTTTCACACTAGGTTACTACTGAGCTTTGTAGATTTTGAACGGCAGAGAAAAAGACCAAGACCGAAAAAGAATGAAAATCTCTCAAACTTTGTTTTTTGACGTTTCAGAGGATCCTGATCATTTTTGAAAAAATAGGTATCGATGGAGAAGATTTATATACCAATTTTATGTATTCGTTCTCAACCTTGGAAATTCTACGCACCTATCATATATATTTCACACATTATAGATTTATCCGTACATTGGGTCTTAAAACTTTGGATCGCGTTTCTAAATGCCGCGAAGACTTGATGCCGGCCTTGGTGCGTTCTGTTGTTCTAGTATGGGGTTTGGTGTTACAGGCTATGCTCTCACCTCTGGCCGCGCTGCCGCATCTGACCGGGTTAAGGCGACATTGCCAAATCTTCTACGGGTAGAACAGGGAAAGAATTCCTATGGACCTGTCTGATTAACATTTTTCTCAGAGCGTCTAGATTGTTGAAGAGCAAGGTTAACCTAGTAAACGACATTTTTTAATTTTTGCCTCCCATGCATCACTGGCAGAGGAAGAACGTGTTGCAATCGCGAAAAATTTCGAAAATGGGATATTGTGTTCTTTAGATTGTATATCGCATGTCCATACATCACGGAAAACCATGTCACTCAAGGTTACTACTATGCTAAGGACAAAAAAGCTTTGTAGTTTTTGAGAATCGTTCCAGTGTCAGCGAAAAAAAGTCAAAAACCAAACATTGTTCTTGGACGTTTCAGCGGGTCCTGATCATTTCCAGAAAAAAATTTGTAGAGGCTGAAACTCGGAGGTTGAGGGTTGTAGGGGGTGGGGGAAGATGCAGATTTTTTGATTTTAGCCCATTTATACGTTCTCAACCTCGGTTTTTCGATGCACGCGTTAGCCATATTTTATACATTATAGATTTCCCCCGTATATTTGTCTTAACAATGTTGGACGTTTACCATTAAAAACTTAGAATAATAGAGGACTATTTAAGCTTAACGCCCGGCGAACCGATTCGGCTGACTAATCTACCAATCCTCTGTTGTACGTATTCGTTTCCTGACTTTTTCTCAGACGAAATTAATTGCGCTGAACTTAATCCTTTATGAACTGATGACGGCGTTGCGTAGGGACTGCAGAGTTGACCTACTTTACGACCATTTTAAAAAAGGCGTTATACTTATTCAACTTTCCCCAAGCATTAATAATATTGCAGCGCAGGAAACTCGTAAGTCTTTTATATTTGACATCGCATTATTTAACCTCAACCACTATAGCGCATTATGTAGATACCGCTTAAAATATATCCGCCATTCTGTAAAATTCCGTTATAGATTAAACAGATCTAGACTATGTAGCGACACCATAAAATGCAAAGCCAAAATCTGCTCTCAGTTCAATTCCGTCATAAATATAATAAATAGCTACTGCAGGCTATTAAATCATAAACTGTGGTAGGTTTCTTGTTGTTGGAAGCAAGCGGAATATATCTGTAAACTCAATCCTTAAATCATTCTTATGATACTGGACAAAAGATACAAGGAGGAATGATGATAAATATAAGCGAGAACATCATTATATGTACCTATATTTTTCAAGTATTTCTCGTAACTTGACTTTATGACAAATTTTATAGGAGCAATATGATAAAGAATTTAATTCCATACAAAATTGGTTCCGTAACTGTTTTAGATAGGATCACTGGTTTTCAAGACTTTTCGATCAAACGCGTTTATCAAAATGGCGGCAAATTCTCCATCCCTATCGTGTCGCCAATTTGAACTTATAATCAGGAAGCAAAATAATCTAACGACATTAGCTTTGTACTTCTCTCTTCCCGATACCTAACTCGAGCAGACATCGCATCGTGGTAGCGCGGACAGATCATAGCAACCAGTATGCTGTTGCGCGGAAGTACAGTGCGATTCCATACAAGAACACTGATCACGGTGGGCGCACGACGCCAGCAGTAACGGCGGTCAATAGGTGGTCGATAGGTCTCTCGAGAACCTTTTTCTAAGTTTTCTGGGCTAATGTACAGAGAAATCTATGATGTGTGAAATATCTCTAATAGGTGCGTATAACTACCAATGCTGGAAGCGTATAAATGTACCAGCAGCATAAAATTGAGATAAATTCTCCCCATTCCCTTACAACACTCACTGAGTTTTTTACCTCTGAAACTTTTTTCAAAAATAATCAGGGCCATCTGAAACATCCAAATTCGAAGTTTCAGCGATTTTCACTAAACCGATATTAGAAAACTAGAAAACTGTTGCGTCCTTGCCATAGTAGTAACAATATGTAAAAATTTCATTGAAATCCGAGCGGTACCTATAGGTTATAAGATTAGTGGACAGACCCACATACAGAGATACAGACAGACCCAAAGTCCGACGGAAATAAGTGACATGATATTTCGTCATGTACATGTCATATACCATCCAAAATACATTATATCTCATTTCAAAAAGTCTCGCGATTACAATACTTCCCCGCCAGTAGGTGGTAAAATTTATTCATATTTCATTTTTTATCAGTTTGAGAACCTATTTGATATTAACAACTTTCTATATACATAAAATACTCGTATGCTGATGAACGACTTCTTTATTGATTATTGATTTTTTTATAATGACGAGCTTCCGTTTATATAACTGAAACATTTCGCTTTCAAAACAATATCAGAACAAAACAATATGTTTACAAAACAAACCATTTCTAAATTACCGTTGGAGTACATTTGTACAAGAAAATGCGTTATATTTTTTTGAGTATGTTGTCACTAGATCTTTGATTCTCAAAATGAGAGCCTATTGTAGCATTTCAATCAAACTTATGACCAAAAAGGTGATTTCAGCGTTTATATAAAACTTAACTTTAGATCCCTCTAAATAAAGTCAATGTGGCTTAGGCTCAATACCCCAAGCCCCTCAGATCTCGATTGCAATTATTGTTCATTTAGGTGCAGCTGTAAGTATGCGAGCTGCAACTATATTCGTAAACAAAAAGTAAAGCATGCTGTTTTCGATCTGGCATTTAACCAGATTGTTTACTATTCTAGTCCGCGCCCGCACTGTGATCACAATCTGAATAATTTAGTTTGTCTTTATTTTCGACATGATGAAAGATTGATTGATTCAACATGACTTATTCGTGACTCTCCTTCAACGAAGCTTGCTCGTCATGATGCCGTTGCGCTCTAGGCCTGCAAGATGAATCTTTCAGACTTCTGCTTATCATTATAACTGAATGAAACCACTTTCTTCGAGAGCCGGCATATACGACTGCTCCTTCATCCTTTGCCTTAACAGTAACTCCACAATAAACAAATATTATTAATAGTTTCAATTTTCTGTCGCATTCTGAAAAGTTCAAAATCTTAGCGGGAGTCAAAAATGAAGTTCCCTACTGTTTCCGATTTTGTGCATTTTAAGCAAAACTTTGTGCTTCCTTAAATGAAATACAGTGCTTTTAAGAAAATCTCATCTACTGATTTTACTTCCTATGCCAAAACTGGCGAGGAAGTTTTATAATGGCGAAAAATATCGAAATTGAGATATTATATTATTTGGAAGTTATAAATATGACATGGTACATGTGACTCATTTCCGTCATTCTGTCTGTCGGTCTGTCCACTAGTTTTATAGCTGCCTATAACTTGAGAAGAAGTACCGCTCCGATTTTGGTAAAATTTTTACACAAGATTACTACTATGCCAAGGCTGAAAAAGCTTTGTAGTTTTTGAAAATCGGTCCAATGGTGGGGGAGTTTCAGAGGCTCCTGAGCATTTTCGTACAATTTCTGGTTGGAGTTTAAGCTTGGAAATTGGAGGTTGTACGGGCAGGGGGTTGTAAATGTAACGTCTTTAGTTTTCGAAATAACTTGGCAATCGTCGTGAAGGCCACTTCCGACTGTGCAATGGATAACAAACTCCAACTGGTCTGCGGTAGTGTGATCACTGATACACCGCTATAGGAGAAATATTTATATATTTTAGCAATATTTGGATCTTAGGAGTACGTTCCACTATAGAGCTCTGCGATTATCTTGTATATAATGACTTAAGCGTTTTTAAATGGACACATATATTTTTTTGAATTTTGCGATCCTAAATGTACCACAAATTTCGTCTAATCTTTGATTTGTGTTACTCCGTCTATGATGCTTCTCTAAATATTTCGCCAAGTAGATTGACTCAGTACTTATGCGCATTGATGTACCACAGACTCGGGGTGACAAACCGACATAAATGAGAAACACGGACTTGTGTCATGCAGATATCTTTAAACAAGAGAAAAGTTGTTTGCCAAAGTTCGAAGATTATCGCATGTTTAATACTTCCATCGTTTAGGTAGTCGTAGATTTTGATTCAGAAACGGTGGAAGTCAAATCCCTGTGACAACGTTTTAGAGATTATTGCTCATTTTCAGACATTATTTGGAGGGGATGAAAATTGTAGGCTAGAGTCACATGCGATAAATGATTGTAAATTGTTGCACATTTTGTGTCAGTGAAAAGACCTTCTCTTATTATGGAGCTGGTGATCTCAGTTATACTGATATAATAAGTCACACATATTCTGCCCAATCTTCCATGGACACAGAAATATGGTAGATTTGCTTTACTTAGTTTGATATACAGAGGTCGAAGGTACATCGTACCTAAGTAAACCTATTTATTCACGATTCGATTTGATCCGTTTTCTTTGAAAACTTCAACGAAAGCGTAGGAAGTATATGGTCAATCTACCTGACTCCGTTTTCTTGTACGGGTCATGTTAGCTACCGGTGTAAGTAGTCACGGTCTCTCCGGAATGATTGACCAAAATCGGGTAACCAATCCCGATGGCGGGAATCATCCGGCGACAGGATTGTGACACCTTCTGTTCCAAGGTGGACGGCTGTCAAGGAGTAGAGCGGGCTCTTTGAGTCGTAGCGAAGGCAGCCGGTCTAGGGACGCTGACCCGAACAAGACAGCAGGAGCCCAATGGGCCACTTTAGGTCTATTTAATATCATTAATACGCAAACAGAAGGTGGTAGATAAGGAGCAGTCGGTCGAGGTGGTACCACCCGCTAGCTTTTCCCAGGGTGTCATATAAATGTCCGCATGTCTCCACACTTGAGCTACGCAGTCGGTTATCTTCCCCAACAAAGAAATTAATGATGATGGATCCCTCGAGTAATAAGAATTTCAGACGTAAACTCACTCCACTCTCGGAATGTCCGGGTGGAGGGTGGTCTCGAGGGAACAACATCGAAGATAAAATTTGTTTCACGAACATCACTACTTGCAATCCAATGGTCCCGCCATGCTTTTCTTGGCTGAGACAAAAATCTCAGAGTCTGTACCGAATTAACCATCTTAGCTTCCCAAATTACGAGGTGTACTCCAATCTGAGAAAGAACGGGGGAGTTGTGGCTTTTGTCCACAGCAGTCTTTCCTACTTCAGAGACGCTTCTTCGGAGTCAGATCGGAAAGGCATTCGGTGGCTTCGCTTCAACTCCAAAACAACCACCAAATTTGTTTGCTGTCTTTAGCGCTCCCCGCCGGACCAAAACTGGGAATACTTACTTGAATACCTCGCCGTCAAGATCGACTTCCTGAACATCAATCACCCCGCTTCAGAAGTGGTCCTCCTCGGTGACTCCAGTGCCTATAATGGGATTTGGTTGGGCTCAAGCAAGACCGATGTAGCAGGTCGTGCAGTTGAAGTGTTCGCTCTTATTCAAGGGCTGACCCAGCAGGTGGCGGGAACTACTTTTTCCCCCGCATCTGGTTCTCTTTCTGGATCTCTTTCGAACCGCGCAGCCTGTCCCCTACAGTACTGCTGTCCTATCACCCTGGGCAACTCAGATCACTAGGATCACAGGTGCTGTGGAGATTAGGTTACGGCCAGAACCCGCTGTAGCAGCAGAAACTCGCCCTGGCCGCAAAATTTGGCATTACGGGCATGCCGACTAGGAGGGGCTCAAAGACTTCTTCTCGTCGATTCAAAAAGTTCCCTACGTTATGCGGGAAGTAACTTTCAGGCATAAAACCGTATGGGTGCTCTTGTCGCTCGACATCAACGAAGCTACTGACCCGGACCTGATTCCTGTCACTGTACTGAACAGGTGTGCAGCGAAGCTTGCTCCAGTTCTTTCGTGTCTCTTCCAGATATCTTATGAATCCGGCACCTTCCCAGATAACTGGAAATTTGCTCATGTCCAGCCCATCTCAACAAAAAAAAGGATCTAAGATCGACTCTTACAACTACAGGTCTCTGCTATAGGTAAGGTGATGGAGAGGTACTTAAATCGCGAGCTTCTGGACTACCTCCAACGTCACGGCTTGATTAGCGACAGGCGGTATGGTTTCCGGCACCAGCGATCCACAGGGGACCTCCTAGCTTACGTCAAGCAATTGTGGAGTAAACTCATCCGGTCTTATGGTGAAGCCCATGTCGTTGCTCTTGATATCACGAAAGCGTTCGATCAGCGGTGGACAATGCTCTCTTATGCAAACTTCCATCGTATGACCTATCAGAACAGCTTTGCAGATGGGTGACTGACTTTCTCTCTGGTCGCAAGGTATCCGTCGTAATTGACGAGTTCTCCTCTTCATCTGACAACAGCAACGCAGGGGTTCCACCAGGGATCGGTCTTGGCTTCGATACTGTTCCTCTAACGTATCAACGACCTCCTTTCCTGTACGATCAACCCAATCCACAGCTTTGCTGATGACAACACTCTACATGCAGGAGTTTAGAGTGATAAGCAGATCTCTGCCGCTGAGCTGGAAAAACGAAGACTAGAGACGACTTCCTCTCTGACGAGAGACCTGGAGGTTATCACTTCTTGGGGACGCAACAATCTTGTTCAGTTAAATGCTTCCAAAACACATTACTGCACCTTGAGGAACAAACAGTGTCCTAGCGCTGATCCCGTATCGATGGATGGCCGAGCTCTGCCAAAGAGCCATTCAGTTCGACTGGTCGGAGTCCATATCACCGAGGACTTGATCTGGCACGAACACATCTCGTCAATAGCGGCAGCTGCTGGGGAAAAAAGATACATCGACTTTTTTCAAAAGACAAAATAGTATAAAGATAAATAGTTAAAGAGTCAGATATCGTCAAAGAAAGAACTGCTCGATACTCGAATATACATAATGTTTCTTGCTTCATCCTAAGGTTTGTTTTTATATTTCAAATAGGGGTACGTTTTCATAAGACGTTCATAGGCAAAACAAGCACGAAGGACCGTAATATGCTTGGAGGGTTTCCTGTTTATCCTATCTACACAATAAATTTCTTTATTACTTAAGCATGCATTGAGTTTGCAAGCTTTCTATAATTGAACCTAACATTTCCAATGCGTTTTGCTGATTTTTTTCCATAGTTGTTGAAACACTTTCGGTATTCTGACTGCGCCTTTACTGTTTGTTTTCGAAGCTATACTTGCGTTCCGAAAACAAAGAACAAAGCTTTGTGTCGCTCTGCGGCTGGCAAACTCCCAGCTTGTCTGAACGAAAACGACCATTACGAATTACAGATTCAAAAATCTCATCGCATGCTCTCAAAGCCAACTACTGTACGAAAATAATCATACCAAATGTATTGTGCCTGCCGGTGATGCCAGCAGAAACTATTTTTCCTCAATCTTCCGATCTGGGTGTCAATTCTTGAGCGCAGTAGAATACGAGGGCCATTTTTAAAGTAATTCCGTTCAACCTTAGACACTCTTCGCCAGTCTTCTATTACGTTTCACGCCGCTCTCGGTGTTGCTTACGTGGTTATACTGGTTTGTTTATCGCGATTTTATCCCGCCGATTGTAAAGTGTCCCCAGTAATTCTACTCCCTCATCTCAAGAACTGACTCTCTAGATGACCTAGTTTTGGTGTTAATGTCCAGGGTCAGCCTGTGATCGATCTAGGATCTCTGAAGTCCGAAGTATAAAGTTCGCATAGGACCCCCATGTAGTAGTTGGAGAGCGGGGAGGAGGGGGGGGGGAGGTAGGACGTAATGTTGGGAGCACACATTTTATCTACTCTGGGGTCCACTTCAGACCCGGAGCCCAACACGCAGTGCTTTATTGCTGTCATCTTAGATCTGCCTCTCAGGTCTTCCTTCCGAAAATACCGAATGTGCTGAAATTTTCTGTCGTTCCTCACTATGAGCATTGCCTAACGCATTCTTCCCGAATATAGCTAACCAAATACTGCATACTGGCGTCAAATAGAGATTGAAGATCCTACATTATTATTATTATTATTATTATTATTATTATTATTATTATTATTATTATTATTAGTATTAGTATTATTATTATTATTATTATAATTATTATTACTATACATAATGGAAAAGTTGATTAAAAGCTATGATTTGCAAACACTGATAAGAAATTAGACAGAAAAAGATAAAAATCATGTCATAACCCAACCAGAGTTCGTTGTGCACCCATCTGTCGAACCGATTCTTGAACCTGTCAACTGTGGATGCATTAATGACGTCGTAGGGCAGCCTGTTCCAGGTACCAAACACTCGGTTAGGCAGGAAAAATTGGCAAGGTGTAGTTCAGAATTTCTCTTTCATTAGTTTATAGTTGTGTGAGGGTATGTGAGTGCTGAAGAAACCATGCAAAGCTTTGTATGTGATTATCTAGTCCACTCATATGCGTCTATCGGGGAAGTGGTTAAGTCGAATAGGTTGACCTCTCCTCAAAAAAAGGTCTTTAGATATTTTCCAATAGGTCTCGGTTACATTGTAGCGCTGGATACCAAACATTTTCTGTGAATCCTAACATATAGTCTGTTTTCCAAGAAAGACATTAAACCAAATCATGATCAGCGCGTGTTCGGTGGGTGCTCAACACGTTGACATATTTCAAGGAACGGGAAGGATAACTGTTATTGGACTGAATCGGTCGAGCCCATATACAGGACCAATGCCAAAACAGGAAGGTGGACTGGGAGACGTAGCCTTCTTACTAAGGGACTTTTTCTTAGTCCAGTTACTTACAGACTGTTTAGTATATGTTCTCGTCATGCCTCCGAAAGGCTGTGGACCTATAAAGCGAATGGCCGCATCCTGTCCCTTTAGCTCTTTGTTTCTTTTTCCATTCCCTCTGTGTTCTTCATGTTCTGGTACCCGGAGCAATGTTACATTGTTTCGGTTTCCCAGCTCTTTGAGAGTGTTCACGCAAGCCCATACTAGTTTAGACAGTGTTTGCGACGAACATATTGCCTTTATGGTTGCCTGGCTGTCTGACCTGTTTTCGATCAACTGGTTTGCAGTCTGATTAATTAATAGCTCTTTTACGCAGACTTGTATGGCCGTTAATTCAGCCTAAAATATTGTTGCTATATTGCCTAGACTTATAGTGATCTCAGTTTTTGCCTTTGTCCCGTAAATCCTGCCTCCAGCTACGTTTTCAGTTTTCGAGCCGTCTGTGCACCAGTAGCTTTGCCAAATATAGGAGGTCCTTTCTCCCATGCCTTCCTTTCTAGTATTATTGTTTGATAATTTTTATAGAAATTGTACCTTGGGACAGTTGTGTCCGAGGTCATTACCAATATAGGATCTGCCTTCAACTCAGTGTACAGTTTCTGATGGCATCTTCCGTGCTGCTGTCTGATCGGCGATTGGCATTGAGTTAGTTTGTGTTTTCGATCTGGCATTTAACCAGATTGTTTACTATTCTAGTCCGCGCCCGCACTGTGATCACAATCTGAATAATTTAGTTTGTCTTTATTTTCGACATGATGAAAGATTGATTGATTCAACATGACTTATTCGTGACTCTCCTTCAACGAAGCTTGCTCGTCATGATGCCGTTGCGCTCTAGGCCTGCAAGATGAATCTTTCAGACTTCTGCTTATCATTATAACTGAATGAAACCACTTTCTTCGAGAGCCGGCATATACGACTGCTCCTTCATCCTTTGCCTTAACAGTAACTCCACAATAAACAAATATTATTAATAGTTTCAATTTTCTGTCGCATTCTGAAAAGTTCAAAATCTTAGCGGGAGTCAAAAATGAAGTTCCCTACTGTTTCCGATTTTGTGCATTTTAAGCAAAACTTTGTGCTCCCTTAAATGAAATACAGTGCTTTTAAGAAAATCTCATCTACTGATTTTACTTCCTATGCCAAAACTGGCGAGGAAGTTTTATAATGGCGAAAAATATCGAAATTGAGATATTATATTATTTGGACGTTATAAATATGACATGGTACATGTGACTCATTTCCGTCATTCTGTCTGTCGGTCTGTCCACTAGTTTTATAGCTGCCTATAACTTGAGAAGAAGTACCGCTCCGATTTTGGTAAAATTTTTACACAAGATTACTACTATGCCAAGGCTGAAAAAGCTTTGTAGTTTTTGAAAATCGGTCCAATGGTGGGGGAGTTTCAGAGGCTCCTGAGCATTTTCGTACAATTTCTGGTTGGAGTTTAAGCTTGGAAATTGGAGGTTGTACGGGCAGGGGGTTGTAAATGTAACGTCTTTAGTTTTCGAAATAACTTGGCAATCGTCGTGAAGGCCACTTCCGACTGTGCAATGGATAACAAACTCCAACTGGTCTGCGGTAGTGTGATCACTGATACACCGCTATAGGAGAAATATTTATATGTTTTAGCAATATTTGGATCTTAGGAGTACGTTCCACTATAGAGCTCTGCGATTATCTTGTATATAATGACTTAAGCGTTTTTAAATGGACACATATATTTTTTTGAATTTTGCGATCCTAAATGTACCACAAATTTCGTCTAATCTTTGATTTGTGTTACTCCGTCTATGATGCTTCTCTAAATATTTCGCCAAGTAGATTGACTCAGTACTTATGCGCATTGATGTACCACAGACTCGGGGTGACAAACCGACATAAATGAGAAACACGGACTTGTGTCATGCAGATATCTTTAAACAAGAGAAAAGTTGTTTGCCAAAGTTCGAAGATTATCGCATGTTTAATACTTCCATCGTTTAGGTAGTCGTAGATTTTGATTCAGAAACGGTGGAAGTCAAATCCCTGTGACAACGTTTTAGAGATTATTGCTCATTTTCAGACATTATTTGGAGGGGATGAAAATTGTAGGCTAGAGTCACATGCGATAAATGATTGTAAACTGTTGCACATTTTGTGTCAGTGAAAAGACCTTCTCTTATTATGGAGCTGGTGATCTCAGTTATACTGATATAATAAGTCACACATATTCTGCCTAATCTTCCATGGACACAGAAATATGGTAGATTTGCTTTACTTAGTTTGATATACAGAGGTCGAAGGTACATCGTACCTAAGTAAACCTATTTATTCACGATTCGATTTGATCCGTTTTCTTTGAAAACTTCAACGAAAGCGTAGGAAGTATATGGTCAATCTACCTGACTCCGTTTTCTTGTACGGGTCATGTTAGCTACCGGTGTAAGTAGTCACGGTCTCTCCGGAATGATTGACCAAAATCGGGTAACCAATCCCGATGGCGGGAATCATCCGGCGACAGGATTGTGACACCTTCTGTTCCAAGGTGGACGGCTGTCAAGGAGTAGAGCGGGCTCTTTGAGTCGTAGCGAAGGCAGCCGGTCTAGGGACGCTGACCCGAACAAGACAGCAGGAGCCCAATGGGCCACTTTAGGTCTATTTAATATCATTAATACGCAAAAAGAAGGTGGTAGATAAGGAGCAGTCGGTCGAGGTGGTACCACCCGCTAGCTTTTCCCAGGGTGTCATATAAATGTCCGCATGTCTCCACACTTGAGCTACGCAGTCGGTTATCTTCCCCAACAAAGAAATTAATGATGATGGATCCCTCGAGTAATAAGAATTTCAGACGTAAACTCACTCCACTCTCGGAATGTCCGGGTGGAGGGTGGTCTCGAGGGAACAACATCGAAGATAAAATTTGTTTCACGAACATCACTACTTGCAATCCAATGGTCCCGCCATGCTTTTCTTGGCTGAGACAAAAATCTCAGAGTCTGTACCGAATTAACCATCTTAGCTTCCCAAATTACGAGGTGTACTCCAATCTGAGAAAGAACGGGGGAGTTGTGGCTTTTGTCCACAGCAGTCTTTCCTACTTCAGAGACGCTTCTTCGGAGTCAGATCGGAAAGGCATTCGGTGGCTTCGCTTCAACTCCAAAACAACCACCAAATTTGTTTGCTGTCTTTAGCGCTCCCCGCCGGACCAAAACTGGGAATACTTACTTGAATACCTCGCCGTCAAGATCGACTTCCTGAACATCAATCACCCCGCTTCAGAAGTGGTCCTCCTCGGTGACTCCAGTGCCTATAATGGGATTTGGTTGGGCTCAAGCAAGACCGATGTAGCAGGTCGTGCAGTTGAAGTGTTCGCTCTTATTCAAGGGCTGACCCAGCAGGTGGCGGGAACTACTTTTTCCCCCGCATCTGGTTCTCTTTCTGGATCTCTTTCGAACCGCGCAGCCTGTCCCCTACAGTACTGCTGTCCTATCACCCTGGGCAACTCAGATCACTAGGATCACAGGTGCTGTGGAGATTAGGTTACGGCCAGAACCCGCTGTAGCAGCAGAAACTCGCCCTGGCCGCAAAATTTGGCATTACGGGCATGCCGACTAGGAGGGGCTCAAAGACTTCTTCTCGTCGATTCAAAAAGTTCCCTACGTTATGCGGGAAGTAACTTTCAGGCATAAAACCGTATGGGTGCTCTTGTCGCTCGACATCAACGAAGCTACTGACCCGGACCTGATTCCTGTCACTGTACTGAACAGGTGTGCAGCGAAGCTTGCTCCAGTTCTTTCGTGTCTCTTCCAGATATCTTATGAATCCGGCACCTTCCCAGATAACTGGAAATTTGCTCATGTCCAGCCCATCTCAACAAAAAAAAGGATCTAAGATCGACTCTTACAACTACAGGTCTCTGCTATAGGTAAGGTGATGGAGAGGTACTTAAATCGCGAGCTTCTGGACTACCTCCAACGTCACGGCTTGATTAGCGACAGGCGGTATGGTTTCCGGCACCAGCGATCCACAGGGGACCTCCTAGCTTACGTCAAGCAATTGTGGAGTAAACTCATCCGGTCTTATGGTGAAGCCCATGTCGTTGCTCTTGATATCACGAAAGCGTTCGATCAGCGGTGGACAATGCTCTCTTATGCAAACTTCCATCGTATGACCTATCAGAACAGCTTTGCAGATGGGTGACTGACTTTCTCTCTGGTCGCAAGGTATCCGTCGTAATTGACGAGTTCTCCTCTTCATCTGACAACAGCAACGCAGGGGTTCCACCAGGGATCGGTCTTGGCTTCGATACTGTTCCTCTAACGTATCAACGACCTCCTTTCCTGTACGATCAACCCAATCCACAGCTTTGCTGATGACAACACTCTACATGCAGGAGTTTAGAGTGATAAGCAGATCTCTGCCGCTGAGCTGGAAAAACGAAGACTAGAGACGACTTCCTCTCTGACGAGAGACCTGGAGGTTATCACTTCTTGGGGACGCAACAATCTTGTTCAGTTAAATGCTTCCAAAACACATTACTGCACCTTGAGGAACAAACAGTGTCCTAGCGCTGATCCCGTATCGATGGATGGCCGAGCTCTGCCAAAGAGCCATTCAGTTCGACTGGTCGGAGTCCATATCACCGAGGACTTGATCTGGCACGAACACATCTCGTCAATAGCGGCAGCTGCTGGGGAAAAAAGATACATCGACTTTTTTCAAAAGACAAAATAGTATAAAGATAAATAGTTAAAGAGTCAGATATCGTCAAAGAAAGAACTGCTCGATACTCGAATATACATAATGTTTCTTGCTTCATCCTAAGGTTTGTTTTTATATTTCAAATAGGGGTACGTTTTCATAAGACGTTCATAGGCAAAACAAGCACGAAGGACCGTAATATGCTTGGAGGGTTTCCTGTTTATCCTATCTACACAATAAATTTCTTTATTACTTAAGCATGCATTGAGTTTGCAAGCTTTCTATAATTGAACCTAACATTTCCAATGCGTTTTGCTGATTTTTTTCCATAGTTGTTGAAACACTTTCGGTATTCTGACTGCGCCTTTACTGTTTGTTTTCGAAGCTATACTTGCGTTCCGAAAACAAAGAACAAAGCTTTGTGTCGCTCTGCGGCTGGCAAACTCCCAGCTTGTCTGAACGAAAACGACCATTACGAATTACAGATTCAAAAATCTCATCGCATGCTCTCAAAGCCAACTACTGTACGAAAATAATCATACCAAATGTATTGTGCCTGCCGGTGATGCCAGCAGAAACTATTTTTCCTCAATCTTCCGATCTGGGTGTCAATTCTTGAGCGCAGTAGAATACGAGGGCCATTTTTAAAGTAATTCCGTTCAACCTTAGACACTCTTCGCCAGTCTTCTATTACGTTTCACGCCGCTCTCGGTGTTGCTTACGTGGTTATACTGGTTTGTTTATCGCGATTTTATCCCGCCGATTGTAAAGTGTCCCCAGTAATTCTACTCCCTCATCTCAAGAACTGACTCTCTAGATGACCTAGTTTTGGTGTTAATGTCCAGGGTCAGCCTGTGATCGATCTAGGATCTCTGAAGTCCGAAGTGTAAAGTTCGCATAGGACCCCCATGTAGTAGTTGGAGAGCGGGGAGGAGGGGGGGGGGAGGTAGGACGTAATGTTGGGAGCACACATTTTATCTACTCTGGGGTCCACTTCAGACCCGGAGCCCAACACGCAGTGCTTTATTGCTGTCATCTTAGATCTGCCTCTCAGGTCTTCCTTCCGAAAATACCGAATGTGCTGAAATTTTCTGTCGTTCCTCACTATGAGCATTGCCTAACGCATTCTTCCCGAATATAGCTAACCAAATACTGCATACTGGCGTCAAATAGAGATTGAAGATCCTACATTATTATTATTATTATTATTATTATTATTATTATTATTATTATTATTATTATTATTATTATTATTATTATTATTAGTATTAGTATTATTATTATTATTATTATTATAATTATTATTACTATACATAATGGAAAAGTTGATTAAAAGCTATGATTTGCAAACACTGATAAGAAATTAGACAGAAAAAGATAAAAATCATGTCATAACCCAACCAGAGTTCGTCGTGCACCCATCTGTCGAACCGATTCTTGAACCTGTCAACTGTGGATGCATTAATGACGTCGTAGGGCAGCCTGTTCCAGGTACCAAACACTCGGTTAGGCAGGAAAAATTGGCAAGGTGTAGTTCAGAATTTCTCTTTCATTAGTTTATAGTTGTGTGAGGGTATGTGAGTGCTGAAGAAACCATGCAAAGCTTTGTATGTGATTATCTAGTCCACTCATATGCGTCTATCGGGGAAGTGGTTAAGTCGAATAGGTTGGCCTCTCCTCAAAAAAAGGTCTTTAGATATTTTCCAATAGGTCTCGGTTACATTGTAGCGCTGGATACCAAACATTTTCTGTGAATCCTAAAATATAGTCTGTTTTCCAAGAAAGACATTAAACCAAATCATGATCAGCGCGTGTTCGGTGGGTGCTCAACACGTTGACATATTTCAAGGAACGGGAAGGATAACTGTTATTGGGCTGAATCGGTCGAGCCCATATACAGGACCAATGCCAAAGCAGGAAGGTGGACTGGAAGACGTAGCCTTCTTACTAAGGGACCTTTTCTTAGTCCAGTTACTTACAGACTGTGTAGTGTGTGTTCTCGTCATTCCTCAGAAAGGCTGTGGACCTATAAAGCGAATGCCGCATCCTGTCCCTTTAGCTCTTTGTTTCTTTTTTCCATTCCCTCTGTGTTCTTCATGTTTTGGTACCCGGAGCAATGTTACATTGTTTCGGTTTCCCAGCTCTTTGAGAGTGTTCACGCAAGCCCATACTAGTTTTAGACAGTGTTTGCGACGAACGTATTGCCTTTATGGTTGCCTGGCTGTCTGACCTGTTTGCGATCAACTGGTTTGCAGTCTGATTAATTAATAGCTCTTTTACGCAGACTTGTATGGCCGTTAATTCAGCCTAAAATATTGTTGCTATATTGCCTAGACTTATAGTGATCTCAGTTTTTGCCTTTGTCCCGTAAATCCTGCCTCCAGCTACGTTTTTCAGTTTTCGAGCCGTCTGTGCACCAGTAGCTTTTGCCAAATATAGGAGGTCCTTTCTCCCATGCCTTCCTTTCTAGTATTATTGTTTGATAGTTTTTATAGAAATTGTACCTTGGGACAGTTGTGTCTGAGGTCATTACCAATATAGGATCTGCCTTCAACTCAGTGTACAATTTCTGATGGCATTTTCCGTGCTGCTGTCTGATCGGCGATTGGCGTTGAGTTAGTTTGTGAACTACGGAAAGAGCATTACTCTGAATAAATATGTGTAATGGCGGTAGGTCGAGGACCTCCAACGCTGCAGTGGGCGGGGTATACTCGTACATGGTCCCCGTGGTGCTCTTGCAAGCTAGCCTTTGAACGTCACGTAATAGCCTATCCGCTCCCGACTGTGTAGTCTTCTGTCTATACCTTAGTATGTTCGGGGTTAAATTTGTAACAGTCGAGCATTCTGCTCCATAAATGTGGCAACGCTGGCGTCTTGAAGCGTCGCGGTGGCGAGCACCGTCCGTCGTGGGTCGTCGCGACTAATTTTAGACAGTGCAGTGTCGCTTTCCAATCGCGTCGGGTGCACACGATGTGATCGCTCAGTGCCAGTGATGTAAGCCACCAAAAGGACCATTCTATTTGAGTACTCGTCACTATGTCTCTATTTACTAACCAAATATCACTCAGTCCCACCTCAGCCCTTATTCCTTTCCTTTTTCCTCCTCCACTACGCTTTGGGCACTGGTACGCGCAAGCGTAGGGCTATTGACATATTTGACACATGTCATTCGTCCATCCTTATCTAGTACAGGTCCTTATATTATTTGTTTCCCCCGCCACTGCACTTCGGGCTCTAGATAGCACAAGCGTATTGGATTTTCCAGGACAAGACATATTTGACATACGTCAATCACTTTTTTCTAGTGCAAACCCTTATCACGAACACTAGAGAAATGAGGTTAAGCTTAAGGTGTAAGGGATACATGTATTCGTATGAAGCCAATCCTCTCGCCAAGGATGCTGTAGTTCTTGAAAATCTAGTGTGCATAGAACATGGGGTAGGACGTCTGCGCATTGAAAAATGACAAGAATACCAGCAATCGCTATGAATATAGAATAAATATATATTACATATACATATATTAATACATATTTTATTGCATCTACTGAACTCTTAACAATAGTTATAGGGATTTCTTAAATGCCTGCCAAACTTTTCAGTGGTTTTCTATTTAACTAACCTAATCTGCAGTTAATGGGGACAAAGACGTAGACTACTTCTAACTTACAATCAATTATTTTTTTTCAAAGACATAGCATGGTTAATCATAACTATATTTCAAAGTTCATGTTTTCCCAATTCTTAATTAGATTTGGTACTATTTCGAGGCGGTACGCAATATACCGGGTATTTCAAATTCGACCATCGCCATAGGGAGCTTGGAAACTGTAAGAGATAAGTCACTCAGATGGGAAGAACAACAACAAAGTTGCGTATTTAGGTAACTAACAAAATGCCGCTTAGAAATTTTAGTACCTGCTAATCGCTTTAATTTTTTCTTGACTTTATTTGTAGTCAGAT
Organism: Acanthoscelides obtectus; assembly: GCA_963669975.1. NCBI lineage: Eukaryota > Metazoa > Arthropoda > Insecta > Coleoptera > Chrysomelidae > Acanthoscelides > Acanthoscelides obtectus. Next base: position 80,165,183 of record CAVLJG010000003.1, on the reverse strand, counting down.
TTCAAAATAAATTGCACAATAACATTGCGAATTTTATCTTTTCTACAAGAAGGCACAATTAGAAATTCAATACAGCATTTCGTCTCTTGGTCTCCAGCACAGATGAACAGTTTCTTAATTCTGATGTCAAAAATGTATGAAGATATTTAAAATTTCCTAGGTAGGCCTTGAAATTATCAAAAAGTCATTTGTTTATCACAAACACATTTTTTTCTGATTTCATTAACATTGGATTTCAAAATAAATTGGATGTAGTCGTTGTCACTTATTCCCTTCTCCAGGATGGCGTAGTCAAATTTTAATTCAAGGTTTCTTCTTTAGACTTCCATCACCAACTTTGTCTTTTCATACGGATGCAGTATTGGAATTCTGTACATTTGAATGGACTTTTCAGTCCTTATTTCAGTGATGTTTAGTTGGCCATAAATTTGTTGTTGGAATAAAGATTATAAGGAAATAAAAAGGAACCTGATCACAAAATGAATTTTTTATTTATTTTATTTACCTAAATACGCAACTTTGTCCCTATTTAAGGGACTTCGTATCTCTTAAAGTTTCCGGGATCCCAGTGATGATAAAACACCCAGATATATATTATTATCTGGTACTTCCTTCCTGGACCAAAAACACTTATTCTAAGTATTCGACCTGTTAGTGGCATTTTGCATAACCATGTGCACGTGCTCCTCGCCATGCCATGCTTTTTGATGACATTGAAAATGATGAAGAGTGGTATTGAACAGTCGACGCGAAAAATTACTGCAAACAAATATTACAGTACAAGTGCATTGAGAAAATCTGGTTCTTTGTAGGTTATTTCTTTGTGGTTTATTAATATTATCTAACATTTCTGCTTGCAACTTGTCCGAACTGTTAAAAGTTAGAGTTCTTTACAGTCATGGTAACAGCAGTAGAAAAAGGTGCCGCATACGCAGAGCCTGAAATTAATTTGCTGCGCAATGTGCCAACTCATTTCATCAAAGAAACTTTTGGCTTTACCCCCACTCTATCAGTTTAACCTCCTATCTCTAGCCTTCGTGGCCCGTATCATCTTCTATGCTTCCTCTCTCCTATCAATTGTTCTCGAATATGTGCACGTGCTTTGTACATTTGACATATGTCACTGTAATTTTTGTTCTTTGTCCTAGCTCATTTCAAGGATTCATTATGTGGTATTTTCAGAATTGTTTCCGCCGCACTTGATCATCAATCGTGAAAAAATATGGCACAATTTATCATCTTTAAACTCGTTCGCTAGAAATTATTTCCGACAAATCGCCAGATTTGATTTATTCTAAGCTATTTTTGATTCACAAGGAGGTTTCAGAAATCAAAATCTTATTGTAACACTGTAACCACTAATTTTTTTGAAATTGGTGAATAACTTGTTTAAAATATGCTAAATACTCATATGTTTAAGCTACTATATCAATATAAAATTAATTTTTTAAGCTCTAACTAATAAAATTAAGCGTTATTATTAATCATGACTTCCGACTTATTTTGGATCAGGTACACTATTTTGCATCGTTTTATACTTATATTTATATACTGAGTAATTATTATTTTACGATTGATAGTATCGTTTATTTTCATTTTGTCGTTGCATCATAGTATTTCTATACGAATATAATTGCGAAAAGTTCTATATATATGTATGTATATGCATGTTGAAACAGTTGTAATTACGCGTATTCACATTAACTGAACGTCAATGTCGTTCGCGATTTTCCTTTAATTGTATTCACATTCAAATAAGCACCTTGACACGGGATGTTCACTTATAATATTTATCACTTATGATACTCTTAAACTCATCAAAAGTAATGTATGGGTATTCATTTTGAAGTTGTGTTACCAACTGAAACCAAAGTAGAAAGTAATTATTGTGCTTTAGATTGAAATCAAAATTGTAGAGTGTAAGGTTTACCTCTCTTAAAAATCTTATTGTACTACGAACTAAAATTAGGTAGTTCTTCATCAAAAGATGAACAAAAATATAAAATAAATTGCTTGGTGGACGCCCGAAATTAAACAGCACGGGAAAGACAAGAAAAAGAAATGGAAAACTTATCTACATAGAAAAACATCAGAAGCATACGACAAATATAAGATGCACAGGAATAACCTGAAGAAGTTGATAATAGAAGCAAAGAGGAAATGCTGGGAGGATTTTGGAAGGGAGATGGAGCTGAATAGCAACGGGAACAAATAACTGTTCTACAGTGCTCTCAAGTCACTCAGGAAAGGAAAACACCAAAGATCGGTAGCCATTAAGTCATAGGATGGAAATACACTAACGGAAGAAAAAGACATAAAAGGAAGATGGAACTAACACTAATGATGAACCATCGATTGAACAATCCCAGTATCCACTTCATTCAGGAACAGACTTAGAGACGATAGAAATGGAGGAACTAGTAGGCGCAGTCAAAAAGATGAAAATGGGTAAAGTAGCAGGGCATGATAATATTAAGCCACAGATGATTAAAACAATGGGATCAAGATGCATGGACACACTATTAGAGCTATTTGTGAGGATACGGGACTCAGGAGTCGTACCCAAAGACTGGGTAGTTGGAATAGTGGTGATGATTTTAAAAAAAGGGGACCCAAAGGAATGCACACATTTTAGCGGTGTCACGTTATTGAGCGTCGTAGCCAACCTGTTTAAAAGGATTTTGGAAAACAAACTGACCAAGAAAATCGAACAAGGGATGATAGATTCTCAAAGCGTCTTCTGGAAAGGATATAGCACCCAGGACCACATCTTTACCATTAGAGAGGTGATTGCAAAGACTCTGGATCAAAACAGAGAGGCATTCGTGGGTTACCTTTTTTATCAAGATTTTATTCTATGGACTTAGAAAACGCCTTTGATAGGATAGACATAAATAGAATTTGGGCCATACTTCAAAAAAGAAAAGTGGGAATAAAGCTAATTAGCAGGTTTCAGAAATCTTTATGAGGTAAACCGAAATTATGTCCGCGTGGGTAGATTGAATACGGATGAATTCACAACGGACCAAGGACTAAGACAGGGCAGTGTACTGAGCCCGATACTATTCATCTTAGTTATGGATGAAATAATGTTGGAAACAAGACACGACACCAAAAAACTATTAATAGGATATAAAAACCTACAACCGGTAACAATAACCGAGTGCGCATTTGCAGACGATCTTGCCAAATTTGCTAATAGTGAAAGAAATCTACAAAAAAATCTAACCATACGGGACCAGGCTGTCACGTCCAGGAACATAAAAATAAATAAAGATAAGAGTAAGGTAATGGAAACAGCGAGACATGAAAACAATGCCGCCCTACTAGTAGGAGAACATAGACTAGAATGCGTAAGTGAATTCAAATAACTAGGAACCATAGTAGACTCTAAAGGAAGACTGGAAAATGAAAGAATAAATGCCGTCACGAGAGCAGACAAAATGAGAAACGAACAAATAAGACAGGATCTGGAAGCAGAAGCAGTAACAACGGAGATCGAAAAAAGTCAGCTGAGATGGTTTGGACACCTAACCGGATGAAGGACACTAGCCATGTGAAAGAAATATGGCAGGCAAGGACGGTACCAAGTCGATCGAGAGGAAGACCTAAAACAACGTAGGACAAAGCTATGGAAGAAAGATTAAAAAGGGAGATGAATTACTCAAGCAGAAGCTAGAATATTTGCAAAAGACAAGACAGTGGCGAAGCTTTGTGTATAATTATTAACTGTAAAGTACCACACACCTTTACATCAAATAGGCTGCAACCTCAACGACGAGTAAATTGTTTGACAATTTAAGTCGGTCCTGTATTGGTTGCTAGCATCACAATTGTATTTTCAGAATGCATAGAGAATGCCGAAAGCTTGATGTTATCGTCAAAAGAGTCAACTTAAGCCTAAAAATTTGACAATTTCCCAATTAACAATTAATTGTATTTTTTGCCCAACTGGTCTTTGGCAATGGCAATGACTACTGCTCATAAATATATATATATATATATATATATATATATTCAAGGTAAAATCCTAAAATATTCTTATATGAAAATGTTTATCCTCCCCTATTCTGAAAACACCGTCTATCTTGATATTGGAAACACTATATCTCATGTGAAGGAAACTATGGCACATCATTACAACAATAATTGAATAATATGCGTAACTTATCCTCAATCAGTAGCTTAGAAGCTCACTATTCATTAAACCTTTCCTGTGCACGCCACTGGCTTTGGCGGCGTGTTTATTTTTGTTTATAAATGAAGAAGAAGAAAATGTTTATTTCAAAAATAAATAGATAAAGCTAATGAGAATTAAACACGACAACAATAAACATTACTTTTGATACAAATTGGTGGTGATTTCTGAATTCATGAGATAACATTAACTTATTCCGACATGTTTAAAAATCTTAAGAAAAAAATGCCGTTAATTTCAGTATACATATAATAAGAATTTTACTCAAATTGATTGGTTCCACAAGCGTGTACGCTACTGATTGAGAAGAAAACACAAATCAATCGTGCAATGAGGTACCATAGTTCTCTTCACATGCCATATAGTGTCTCCAATATCAAGTGTCACGGTGTTTTCAGAATAGGGGGCGCTAGACCTTTTTATAAGAGTATTTTAGGATTTCACCTCAGATATGCAAACGTAAATATTTCCAAAACGAGTGATTTGACAAAAATAACTTAAGAGAGAATATTTATAAAAAATTGAATGGTATTATGAAATGCACTCCTCTCGGAACAGGCCGGTGGCGTAGAAAATATTTCCTATTATGGGTCCAGGTACCCCAGTTTCCACGCCCCTGGTATGGTTTGTGCCAGGAAAGTTTGTTTATCTATTGCTGTTGGTGCACTTACTGAACGTCTTAAATCCTATCTCAGTATCTCACCCGCTACATAGACATAATTTTTTTTATTTCGTAAGTAAAACTTCAACACTTTGCATCTCGAACTTCTTATTTTTACTTTCTACCCTAGAAATATTGACACTTCTTTCTGAAACACCCTGTATAGCGTATCAGAATGAGCGGAATTTGTGTGGACATACAGTCATTGACAGGTTGGTGACTATTGACCGAACAGGGCTTGTATAGGACCAGACTCCTAAGATCCTCCCGACCGTGACGAGTACTCAAATGGTAATCTCTTGCTAGTCTTCCGACATTCGATCCAAGATGGAGTCCCAACGCGTATTACCGCAACCCCACCAACAGGGGTCCCGGCGATTCCGTCGCTCCTCCTTGGACTCCTCATCAGCCCCTAACAAACGGTCCTTATCCGAGGGCAACAAAATGCCCGGCAGGAAGAGGGACGTGTCCCGGGAACCATCCAGCGGGTCGTCGGTGATGTCTCTGGACGTCAGGTGTGCCTGCCAGTACTTCCAATGCAACTCTTTGTTACCGGAGAAGAGTATTAAGACGATGGGAGGATCCAGACCTTCAAGTAGGGCTAGCGGGAATCATGTTGTCTTCAAACGGTATGTGGAAAGTCAAGAAGGAGATGTGCAATAAACGGAATGATGGTTAATTAATTGGCCAAATACATTTTTTAAGCTTTGACTTAAATAAAGGACTGTTGTACAGGGCGTAGCAGCATAACTTCCTTTTTCCAAAAGTTAGTAAAACTCATTGTAAATCAGAACACTCTTACAATCTAGGCGCATGCCTAAAGTTTTGTTTACATAGTTTTGAAGACCAAATCAGATAGGTGATGTCCTCCAGTCTACATACACTGAGTAAACTGATTTCTGGCTTTTCTCGTGACTCATGTCAACATAGCAGGCGTTATGTTGGCAATTTCTTCCTGGATCTTGGTCTTCAAATCTTGTGGAGTCCCTGGATGGTTCACATAAACAAAGAATTTCGAAAAACTCCATAGAAAAGATCACAAGGGGCCAATTCAGGAGAGCGGGCCTGCCACTCCGAACGTAGTGGTCCACGTAACAATTGATTTCCGCTCGGAGGCGGGGGGCCAACAGGGATAAATTAAAGCGATTCCGAAAGGCACGCTGGGTTGCGATCACAGAACATCCCCTCGCAAAGTAGGCCTCAACGGCAAAAGCATGCTCCTCACTGCTCCAACGCATGATGGCGACTGAACTGTGTCGGTACAAAACTCTATAGTCCCGCCTCTCGAACGATACCAGTAGCACTCCAATAAGACATCAATCAACTGAATGGAACGTATTTTAAAAAGGACAGTTATGCTGCCGCGCCCTATACGATGTTCAAATTGTAAATAGAAATATTTTAAGATATGGCGATCTTTAAGGAGTGGAAAACAGGTCAAAAAATAACAAAGGAACTTTCTGTAAGTATGGATCCTAAAGTATCCCTTTACTAGTATGCATGTTCAGAAAACGAGAAAAATAATATTATGAGAAAAATTTAAAGTATAATATGTTGTGATTGGTAAATATTGATACCGAATATTGTACATTATGTGTTAGAATAGAATTGCCAAACTAGCTTTCGTTCGTCCGACCACAAACGACCAACCATGGACACAGCTGTTTCATGCTCTTTGGCAACTCATTAGCATGGTCTAGGCTTGGTCTCAGACAGTACAAGGAACGAAAGCTGAGCAACTATTCTCTATCTAGGATGTAAGGTCTATCGAAATAAGATAACGCAAAGTGCTATCTATTACCAGAATCGGCTGTCAAATGCGAACTGAGATTCAGGTCCAACAGATAGCTTGCTGCTTTCTTTCTCGAAGTGGTCGATTCTCGTAATAGATAGCACTTTGTGCTGTCTTATTTCAAGAGAATTGCCATCTGACCATAGCGTTATTTATATTTATCTTCTAGCCCGGTCAATAACGTAGAAATTTGCAATATCCTGTATCTTAGAGTCGTATCGTCAGTCGTTCCTACAATTGTAGGACCCCTTTATGACCTCCTTGATTATCATAGAGTTTTCTGTCTCTCAGAAAGCCTGGGGAATTTCTAGATTTCTGCTGCTCCGTGACACCGTCAGCGCTCTCCTATTGTGAGGCTATTTTTTCTTTTTAAAGCGTAGAAAATTTCAGGCTGATATAACAGACGATATAAATTAAGAGCATGAACAAATCAAAAAGAAAACATAACTGCACAATAGGAGAGCGCTGACGCTGACACGGAACAGGTGCAATATAGAAAGTTTTGAAGGAGAGAAACGACTGACGATACGGTTCTTAGACCCGTATCGTCAGTCGTTCCTACAATTGTGGGGCGCGTTTATGGCCTCCTTGATTGTCGTACTTCTTTCTCTCCTTCAAAAATTTCTAGATTGCACCCGTCCCGTGTCAGCGTCAGCGCTCTCCTATTGTGAAGATATGTTTTCTTTTTAAATTGTAGGAAATTTCCGGCTGATAAAACATGATATAACTGAAAAGCAAGCACAATTTGATGCAATTTGATGTTTGTGACATAACTTCAAAATAGAGCGCTGACACGGAGAAGTAGAAAACTATGACAATCATGGAGGCCATAAAGGCGCCCTGCAATTGTAGGGACGACTGACGATGAGGGCCTTAGTCACGGGACGCTCTAGAACATTATTCTTATAAGAACTTTTTACGTAACTTTTGAATATACTTCCTGTTAAAAAAATATTGACATTATTTTTATACGCATGTCGGTCTGTGGAATCATGATCAGCTGTTTGAATACCATCAGTCTTGGCAGAGCTTTTTGAATTTTTAATATTCCGATCTGCGGTACCCAGAACGCTAATAGGGAGTTTTCGCATAACGCTTAGAGAAACGACGTAGGCGCAAACGCTATCCGGTAAAGCACATTACGTATACGTTATGTTAATCGGTTGTGGATACTTTTCGCAACAGCATGAGAAATAACGTGGACATAACCTTAAATTTGTGACCTTAAAGCTGTACCCTACAACGCTACAACCTCAATACTTTGGCTGTAAAGGTGTCTTTGACGAAATAGATGTACAAGAACTTCTTGATTTGGCCGCTTTAGGGGCAGTGAACAACGAGGAGTTGGAGACTGAGATTTTGCACAGCATTCTCAACAGATAAGTTCCCCGTTCGCTTGACTTCTTTCGCAGTACATTATGTGTTTATGAATAAAAATGAAAACCACAGGCCAACCGATTTTTTTTTCAAATTAAGAAAAATCACCCATTAACGGCACCTAACCTCAAAACATAACGATCATCGCCTGATTGGTTCCGGGTATCCACGAAACGATCATATACCGCCTCACGCTAAGTGTTCTTAAATTACGCTAGGCGGTAACGTAATTAGTGTCCGCTATCATGAAACCCACAACTGAGCATGAGTATCTGTCAAAATAACGTGCCTAGAAAATAACGCAGCACGTTAAGTGGCATGCGAAAACTCCCTATTAACACGTTATACGTTACAGTTATTAAGACTATGGATTCAATTATCTTAATAGTGTTCAAAGATGAATAGCACATATCTAGATACTTGCTAATCGTTATATGATATTTTTCATTTACCAATTTTCTTGAATTAAATGTTATTTCATTTTTTATACAAGCTTACGTAGGAAGCATTGGATAGTACCCATTATAAGTACAACTATCATACTGTAAATGCGTTGAACATAAATACAAGACACCTGATAAATAACGATAATTCGAATGACCTTCAAGGTCATTTGAAGATCAAGTCGGGTTTTTCAAGCGGAACCCTCCATTTTTGACCTCGTAAATGATAACAGAAGAAAATTGTACGTCCAAATATGGTTTTGACCATTTTTAAATTTTGACTCCAGGAAATCATGATCAAGGTCAAACCCAGGTTCGGTGATATAACTTGAAAACCAGTAGTTGTATAGGGAAACTACAGAGACATAATTTTCTTGATTTTCCCCGGATATACAACGGTGACCTTAGATCTGACCTTAACTATGTTAACTTTCAAGGTCTCGCAAAGGTCAAGCCGATTTTTTTCGCCAGAGAACAATCCTAAAAGAACAGTCAAGCGCGTTTATCTGGGGATTACATTATCAAGCAACTAAGGTAAATTTGTGTTTGACAGTCCAAGGTCAAGTTGAAGTAATGGTCAATCAGACATATATATAAATTGTCTTTTTCTCCATTTCCGAGGTCAAAAGTTTACGGTCTCATTAAAAAAACGTAAACTTCAAATGATCTTGAAAGTCATAGCCAAGATCAGATCCATAATCACCATTGGGTATCCGAAAAAATAATTAAAATGATGTCTCGATAGTTTCCCTATACGACTATTAAACCATTTCTGAGTTTGACCTTAATCATGACCTAAGGTCAAAATTTAATAACGGCCAGAATGACTTTGAATGTCATGGTCAAGGTCAAATCTAAGGTCACCATTGCATAGGATGGGGGGGGGTCAACTGCGATCAATCGTGATTAAGTTTTTTCTAAAGGGCAAACTTTTAAATATATCTAACATAATTTCTAATTCAATTATTTCAGATATTTTGGGAGTTCCAAGTTGACTCATAAAAAATCTTATGAAATATGCTTTGTTTTTGTCCCCAATAAGTAGCGTACAAATATATATATATACAGGGTGACTTTGAAGTTGAGTCATTAATTTTCAGATAATGATTGTAGAAGGAAGATAAACCAAAATATGTGTGTAAAAATAAAAAAAAAATTAAAAAAAAAATGTTACTTTGTTTTATAAAGTATCCTCCCGACAAGTATTTCAGTGCGGACCTGTATTTGATCGTGCGGTCTTGGAGCATCGGCATGCCCTCCCCTGTGAGGTCTTAAGTCACCTGATTCACGAGCCCTTTGTACTACATTAACAAAGGCACGAGGGGTTGGTTGCACTCGATTGGGAAACCGATCCGCATAAATCCGTGAGGCCGCGTAAATAAGAATCATGTCCACAAGTTCAGCATTTTCGTAAACATGTGCCATTTTTGATTTCGTTTGAGCCACGCAACAGGCACCACTATTCACTCACGCGTTACCGACTGACACTGACTGTATACAACTGAATAAAATAATTGTAAAAACATCGTTCCAAATTCTTTCGCTTTTTTGTTTCCGATGCGATGAACCGATAAGGCGAATTATATCCGTTGTCGCCAAACACGAGCACATAATATTATTATTGAGACAGGGCGGTACTCAAACTTCCAAAGGGCTATAACTTTGTTACTTTAATTTTACCAGGAACATGGTAAAGGAAAAAACATTTCTTTTGATCAGATCTACTCACTGTTAAAATAAATGACTCAACTTCGAAGTCACCCTGTATGTATATATACATATATATATATATATATATAAAGGAAAAAAACATTTCTTTTGATCAGATCTACTCACTGTTAAAATAAATGACTCAACTTCAAAGTCACCCTGTATTCGAAGTCACCCTGTATGTATATACAGGGTGACTTTGAAGTTGAGTCATTAATTTTCAGATAATGATTGTAGAAGGAAGATAAACCAAAATATGTGTGTGAAACTAAAAAAAAAATTAAAAAAAATTTTTTACCTTGTTTTATAAAGTATCCTCCCGACAAGTATTTCAGTGCGGACCTATATTTGATCGTGAGGTCCCCTGTGAGGTCTTAAGTCACCTGATTCACGAGCCCGTTGTACTACATTAACAAAGACACGAGGGGTTGGTTGCACTCGATTGGGAAACCGATCCGCATAAGCATGTGCCATTTTTTATTTCGTTTGAGCCACGCAACATACACCACTATTCACTGACACTGACTGTATACAAATGAATAAAATAATTGTAAAAACATCGTTCCAAATTCTTTCGCTTTTTTGTTTCCGATGCGATGAACCGATACGGCGGATTATATCCGTTGTCGCCAAACACGAGCACATAATATTATTATTGAGACAGGGCGGTACTCAAACTTCCAAAGGGCTATAGCTTTGTTGCTTTAATTTTACCAGAAAAATGGTAAAGGAAAAAAACATTTCTTTTGATCAGATCTACTCACTGTTAAAATAAATGACTCAACTTCGAAGTATATATACAATACAATTAAAGTAACAAAGTTATAGCCCTTTGGAAGTTTGAGTACCGCCCTGTCTCAATAATAATATTATGTGCTCGTGTTTGGCGACAACGGATATAATTCGCCTTATCAGTTCATCGCATCGGAAACAAAAAAGCGAAAGAATTTGGAACGATGTTTTTACAATTATTTCATCCAGTTGTATACAGTCAGTGTCAGTCGGTAGTGGATAGTGGTGTCTGTTGCGTGGCTCAAACGAAATAAAAAATGGCACATGCTTATGCGGATCGGTTTCCCAATCGAGTGCAACCAACCCCTCGTGCCTTTGTTAATGTAGTACAACGGGTTCGTGAATCATTTGACTTAAGACCTCACATATGGACGGCATGCCGGTGCTCCAAGACCTCACGATCAAATACAGGTCCGCACTGAAATACTTGTCGGGAGGATACTTTATAAAACAAGGTAAAATTTTTTTTTTAATTTAATTTTATTTTTACACACATATTTTGGTTTATCTTCCTTCTACAATAATTATCTCAAAATTCATGACTCAACTTCGAAGTCACCCTATATATATACAGGGTGACTTCGAAGTTGAGTCATTTATTTTAACAGTGAGTAGATCTGATCAAGAAAAATGTTTTTTTCCTTTAACATTTTTCTGGTAAAATTAAAGTAACAAAGTTATAGCCCTTTAGAAGTTTGAGTACCGCCCTGTCTCAATAATAATATTATGTGCTCGTGTTTGGCAACAACGGATATATCGGTTCATCGCATCAGAAGCAAAAGAGCGAAAGAATTTGAAACGTTTATCACGATGTTTTTCGTCATTCGGTAACGCGTGAGTGAATAGTGGTATTTGTTGCGTGGCTCAAACGAAATAAAAAATGGCACATGTTTACGAAAATGCTCAACTTGTGGACATGATTCTTGTTTACGGGGGGGAGTCTTTACAAAATGCTGCCGCGGCATCACGGATTTGTGCGAATCGGTTTCTCAATCGAGTGCAACGAACCCCTCGTGCCTTTGTTAATGTAGTACAAAGGGCTCGTGAATCAGGTGACTCCAAGACCGCACGATCAAATACAGGTGGTTGATCTTCCTTCTACAATCATTATCTGAAAATTAATGACTCAACTTCAAAGTCACCCTGTATATATAGGTGTATATATATTTATACAGTGCTTTTCTTTAATGTCCACCTCCCCTTTGATTTTTTGAAAAATTAATACTTGAGTTAATAGAATTGATGCGTGGATACCATATTTTAGAGTAAAATTGACAGTTGAAAATGTCAAGATGACCGCTGGGTGCCATCTTGGAAAAAAGTTATATGAGAACATCATTTTGAAGCTCCTGACGAGTACTTTATAACCCTAGAATATACCTTTACCTAATACAAAATGGTGGTACATTTAATAATGACCTACATACATTGACATTTAACTTGATAATTCCAATAAATACGTTGAGTTCAGTTTAGAAGATGCTGGAAATGGCTGCCTTGAACTTCTTGACACAATAACAGCCGGTCCGTAATTTCGCGTCTAACATTTTCGAACATAGTAACATCGATATTTCTACAAATATTTGTTATTCTCAGCCGTATATCCAATATTGAAGCAGGTTCAGTTTCGTACGCCTTTTGCTTCAACTAGCCCCATAAAAAAGTCTTGGTGTCAAATCTGGTGAGCGAGCAGACCATTCCACAGGATCTCGACGGCCAATCCAACGACCGGAGAAATTGTTATCTAAATAAATCCTAACTTGTCTGCAGTAGTGTGGTGGAGCACAATCTTGCTGGAATACCATATCAGCATTAAATTCATTAGGATTCGCTTCGACGATTTCGGTGATTAGTGGGTCAATAGTATTTTCCAGCATATCCAAATACAGTTCCCCGGTTAAAGTTTGTTCGATGAATAGAGGCCCCACAATATGATTTCCCAATATTCCAGCTCAAACGCATATTTTTTGTGGATATTGAGTATGAGTTTCCCGGAAGACGTGAGGATTAGTGTCACTCCAATAACGACAATTTTGTCTGTGTACATTGCCGTTGAGAAAAAATGTACATTCATCACTAAAACAATTTAGATATAGGTAGCATGCCGTGCAATGGTTTCCGTCATAGTCTCGCAGAATTCTGTTCTTCGATCAGGGCCATCTTCAGTTAGCTGATGTACCATTTGAACTTTGTATGGGTGATACTTATTCTTCTTCGAAAGCCTCCATGCAGTAGAAGGACAAACATCACATTCATTCGCGACGGAGGAAGTAGACTGTTGGGGATTTACTATGATCTCACCAACTGTTTGAACTTGCTTGTCTTCCAGGATGCTTGGATGACCTGAGGGCATTTGGTTGTTTACACTACCAGTAGCTGTAAATTTAGATACAAGTTCCTTTAAATATTTTCTACAGATAGGACGATTCGGGAAAGATCTCGTCGCACCATAAATATTTTTTCTTCCAATGGACGAGAACTGACCATTTTAAAAATAGTTCAATCAGTATCTAACACTAAAACCGAAAACTAAATAAGAATATTTTAACTGTACAATGATGTTTGTTTTCATACTGATATTCTTGTCACTGTCAACAAAAAGTAACAAAACAAGTTTTTATCGCTATTGCTGAGGATACGGCATGAAATTACAATCATTTGTAGAGATATGCATGTTAGTGGGTTTGTATTCAAGTAATTATTAAATGTACCACCATTTTGAGGTAGGTAAAGGTAAAGTACTCGTTAGTAGCTCAAAAATGATGTGCCACAAGACCCCCGTTTTCATATAATTTTTTTTCCAAGATGGCGCCCAGCGGCCATCTTGACAGTTTTTTGTCTGTTAATTTGACTCTGAGATATGGTATCCACACATCAATTTCATTACCCCAAGTTTTAATTTCTCAAAAAATCAAAGGGGAGGGAGACATTAAAGCATAGCACTATTTATGTATATATATATATAGTGCTTTTCTTAATTGTACCCTCCCCTTTAATTTTCTGAATTGATCCGCTCAAAAAATCAAAGGCGAGGGGGACATTAAAGAAAAGCACTATATATATATATATATATATATAGTACCTTGTAACTCTCTAATGAAGGTATCTTTGGAGGAATATCAATGGAAACTTTTTCGTGTTATTTTTCGTGGCGCTTTCTGCAGCACCCTGTACATGTAATCGTATATTTTCAGTGACCATGAATACGAGCCCGTTTGCCCACCGCCAGACCGTGCGTCTTCGCCTGCAGACCACCGTCAAAATTTGCAACACTTTCCACAGACCCTATCCAACCCGTCCGTGTACGTGGTCGATACGGACATCATTGACCCCAGTATCCTGCCCCTAGGAGAAGTGCCCTTGGATAACCATGCCACCGTTACCAAGGAGCCTCATAGGGGTCAGTCTGCCAGCCCGGACAGACAGCCCACTTTCGTCAAGTTCGCGCCAACTGAAGAGGTGGTTGCTTATCATGACGAACCACCACCGCAACCTGCACCTGGAAGGTTTGTTCTACCATCTTTAATAAAAATTAGTATTTATTATAATTATTAACACTACAACAGTAGGCGGAAAAGTCCGATGACATCGTTGTTTAGTGTTTTTTTATGTTGTATAATGCACGAAATGTCCTACTTTGCCTTCTAGTTCCTTTTAAAATAAATTAAATTAATTAAATTTCCCCTGTTTTTCCAATTTTTTGGTAATCCCTCGGAGATGAAGATTCTGACACATTTTGCGATTCCATCATCGTTTGCAGTAGCTGAGCTGAGATGGACAAACGAAAATTTCATTTTTGTATCGTCTACATACAAATAACGGAAACATTCATTTAAAGCTTTAGTTATATTAGAATAATATATTTGGAAAAGTATAAGGCCCAAAACTGAACCTTGTGGTACAAGACAACCAACCTTACGTACACAAGATGTACCTTTAGATGAAATCCGGAACATCTGATGAAATATAATACAGAAAATAAAAGTTGATGTATCAGAGTATCCAATCCTTCTATAGTCTGGAACTAGAAGAACTAGACGTGTAGATTTTTCATGATCTAAGTCCGATAGGATTTCATCTGTTACACATTACTAGTGGTACAACTGAAATCTTCCTGGAATCATCGTGTTGCGGGAGTACATTGAATATTTTTGAATGCGGGTTTAGCTGAAACTTTTTTTTTTCTAGCACCTTTGATAATATCGGTAAAATTGAAATAGGTCCAAGATCAGCCATATTGGCCTTCTTATTAATTGGAATCACTTTTGATGTTTTCTACAGATTCCAACAAGCCTTCCGCGAGAAAACCGAAAACTTCAAGAACAAACTGCACAACATAAAGCGACCACACATCAAAAAGCCGAACATTCACCTGCCCGATAGACCGAAATTCAATAAGCCCAACTTGCAACGCTTCAAAATCGACAAATCCAAGTTCCACATGCCGAAAATTCCAGACACCACCAAAATCAACCTACCATCGTTCAACTTACCTCGTAGACAGTCTACAAAGTCACAGGCTACCACACCTCAACCTTTGAAAGAAAGAAACTTGTCGACAGAAGCACATGATGGAGACGCCAAGGCTGAGAAAACTGGCGGGTTCGACTTTGGAACTTTTCCGAAGATGTTGAAGAGGATTGGGAGGAGGAGAAGTCGAGACCAGTCTGATTTTGGAACTGCTCCTAGGTCCAAGAAGTCGGAGACATCCACGCAGGAGAGTAGCAGATGGAGTGGCAGTGAATCCGTAAGAAAAATTATATTTTAGTTACAAAAGAATGATACCCAGATAGCACAAGTACGTGAAAATGACATTACCGTCTGGTCATAAAATAACGAAAGATCACGAGTTGAATGACGTGAAAGTAACGTGAAAATGACCTCCTAATGCCACATACCGATGACGTCATATGGCACACGACACTAATACGTCACTTGCTGGAAGCTAAGGTGCCGTCTATTATTTATAATAAAGCTTCTTCAAAAAATCGTATACCGTGTGTGTTACCAGTATCTACTACTATTCAGACGGAGCATCATAAATTCGAGCACCAAATTGTACTACTGGCTCGGCGCTACTCGCCTAGCGTTGAAAGGCTACCCATTACTTGGCCCCCCCACCCTCACTTTACCAGCGTACACGACTTTGAGGTGAAAACACTATGCTAACATTGCCATTTTTGTACCCTATGAGCTGTGTAATATTACTATACACATCATGATAGAGAATTGAAGTCACGTTAGCACGACATCACTTTAAACAAACTAAGATACCTTCAGATACTATAAAGTTTACGCGAACAGGAGGCTTCACTTCCTATATATACATTATCTAATATACACACTGACGCAACACATGATCAAAATACTGTGAAAATGGAGCTACACCACTGACGCAACACTCTTTTATCGTTGAACTATAAGAACAGCAAATGTATCGATTTCCAGTTTAAAAAAGTAATACCTTGAATTATTTCGGAAAGAATAGCAGGTTAAGCACATGTTTGGTAAAAATGTCCTGCACTGACCTGCTGGCTGCTAAAATAGATATTCAAAGTCAGCAGTGATTCCCCTATATAGAGTGTTTCAGTGGCAGTGAAAAATATTGTAACCATACTTATGAGTCACTAAGCACCTTATCCTCGAATATTCAATTTGGTCACCATAATTGACCTACCAACATTTTAATATAACTTCCTTGCGGAAATAATAAATGAAGCTAAGTTCGAAGCGCGTCACCGGTACTGCGTCTGTCGCATACTCCCGATCACTCACGAATGAAGGGACGAGTCCTGCCGAATCCGCGATTTGAATGAACAGTTTAACTGTTTTTAATAAAATGTTTAATTGTATTAAATGTACCTTTCCTACATAAAATAAATCATCTAAACTAACTAAACAGTTCAATAAAATATATATGTGTGTACATAGTTTGATGTTTTTAAGCAAATTAGTTTAATAGTACATATATGTTATTACTGTCAATTTAACTGATTTCAGAAAGTCCAGTTTGATTAAACCGAATAATTGAGTTACTTGGAATTCAATACAAATAACGAAAATTTTCCAAAAAAAACTGTTCAATTTACCACGTTTGTTCACCGAACAAATTTAAATTATGTTCCTCGAATTGAATCTTTTAGATGCGTATCCCTCTTCACTCCGAAGACTCGATGGACGCTGTGGATAGAGATGGAGGTCCCTTAGAGGTCGGCGGCATGACCCCAGGCGGACCTCTCGAATCATCTCATGCCAGATACGAGCACGATATCGGCAATGAGGATGAAGAAGAAGAGTTTGAAAATAGCGGAGGAGAGTTTAACGGACGAGTAGAGAGGGATTTTCATGATCGGTGGCAGCATGGGAGGTTCAATGAAGAGGAGGAAGATAGGGAGTTTGAAGGGAGGTACGGGAGGTCGCAAAAGGTCACTGACCTCGATTCGCCTGAAGACGCGCCGAGGTATGACTTCAATGCCAACAACAGGGACAACTATTCCTCAGGTATGGATTACATTAGCACTAAAAGCGATTTTTTTACTTCCTACATGTATGTCACTCATTTTCATCGATCTGACCTTCTGTCGGTTTGTCGGCTAATATTGTAACCGCCAATAACTTGCTAAGGACAAAAACGAAAAAATAAAATTGCACAAACTTCGTTTTTGGACGTTTTAGAGGGTCATGATGGCTTTCAGATAAATGTTTATAAGTGTTGAAATTTGGGGGTTGGTTGTTGTAGTGGGAAGATTATATGAAATTCTTTTGATTTTAGTATATGTATACGCTGCCAACCCCGGTAATTCTCTGTACCTATTAGGCACATTTCGAACATCATAGATTACCCGTTTGCTTTAAAACTTAGATTCGTAGAGACATGTTTTCGATGCTCGTACTCCTGCCTATCTAAGCGCACCGCCTTGCAAACCAGTCGGGCTTCTATATCTATCCGTACTACACCGCAATAACATACGGATCTTGCGCGAAACGAAGGATAACTCGCTGCATCGATACCGCGCAGATTTGGAAAAGGACAACCTTGCCACATGGTCGGTAACTACCAGTAGAGCAGAGAATGAATGTCTATGGACTAATTGTATGGGCCTATTTGACCTAATAGGCTTAATTTCTCTGTTGTAAATGTCCGTAACTCATTATTTTCTCAGAGGATTTAAATTGCAGTGAACTTAACCCGGCGTTGGTACGGTGGGGTATAATATACCCCAACGCACTTTACCTCGTCATAACAGATCATAAATGGCCAGCAGCTTCGCGAGATTTCGTGTATCTTCGGATAAGACCTTAATAATCACGGAAACATGAAGCGCTCAGTGGATGACTGACCGTCGCCCGTGCTATGTGCTTCACTTTGCGATTGTGCATGTGATACCCCACCGTACCGATACCGCTACATAAGAATTTTCAATCATACCCCACCGTACACTTTTATTTTTAGTGGCTCCATTCATTTTCCAAGGTGAGTTTTTTTGTAATTTTATTTAATTTGAATTACCTCAGGTATATTTTTAGTATGTCGCACTGGGAAAAAGAGCAAGAGAGGTTATTGAAGCTATGGGAAGAAGTAGGAGCAGAAGACTCTGAAAATGAGCAGCTAGAACAAGAAGCAGCATCTGGATCGGAAGCAGAAGAAAATAATAGTGAAAGGTCTACAAATTCTGATACAGAGCAAGAAATAGATGAGGAAGATATACGTCACCTGTCCGAGGCTACAACGTGCACATCAAATGATATATACATGGGAAAAGATGGAGTTACAAAATGGAGCAAAACTTGTGGAAATTTAGCTGTGAAGACAAGAGCTGAAAACATAATTTCTCATTTACCTGGAGTAAAAACAAATTTCAAAAACATCAAAGAGCCCTTGCAGATTTGGAAATGTTTTTTTACGGAACAAATGCTCTCTGTTATAGTATAATACCAATGACAAGCTAAATGAAAAAGCAAAAAACCATAGTCACCCTGATACTCAACATCTCACAAAACATACAACATTGGAAGAACTTCAAGCATTTTTGGGACTTCTATATGTAGCTGGTGTTTTAAAGTCGGCAAGACAAAATTTGGACGACCTATGGTCTACTGATGGTTTGGGAGTTGATATCTTCAGGTCAACAATGTGTAAAAACAGATTTAGTTTGTTGCTACAATGTTTACGGTTTGACAGAAGTGCAACAAGACCAGAAAGGCGCCAGCTGGATAAGCTTGCACCCATCAGAGCAATTTTTGACAGGTTTGTGGAAAACTCTCTCGCTGTATATATTCCCAGTGAATACGTTACAGTTGACGAAAAGCTTGAAGTATTTAGAGGCAGGTGTTCTTTTCGCCAGTTTATCCCAAACAAACCGGCAAAATATGGAATCAAGATCTTTGCATTGGTAGATGCCCGAACATTCTACGTCTTGAATCAAGAAGTTTATGTTGGCAAGCAGCCATCTGGTCCATTTGAACAAAGTAACAAACCAGAATGATATAGTTTTACGCTTTTGTAAGCCGATTCAAAAGTATAACTTACGACAATTGGTTTGCAAGCTATTCGCTTATGACAAGACTATTGCAAGAATATAAGCTGACTTCGGTCTGTACTCTACGGAAAAATAAAAAAGAAATTCCTGTGCAGTTTTTACAGACTAAACATAGAGCGGAAAAATCATCTATATTTGCATTTCAGAAAAATGCTACGCTCGTTTCATATGTTCCCAAAAAAGGAAAAAATGTTCTGCTTCTTTCGAGCCTACACCATTCAGACATGATAGACGAAAGCACAGGAGATGACAAAAAGCCAGAAATTATAACGTTCTACAATTTGACAAAAGGTGGTGTCGACGTTGCAGATGAACTTTCAAGTAACTATAATGTTTCACGTAATAGTAGAAGGTGGCCCTTGACCATATTTTTTTCGTTATTGAATACAGCATCAATCAACGCTTTTGTGGTATACCTTTCCAATGTTGGAACTCCTATCAAACGTCGCGAATTTATCAAAGAATTGGCACTAAAAATGATTATGCCTCATATGAGAAATCGACAAAACAATCCCAGAATATCTTTATGTCTGAAAAGGAAAATGAACGAAATTACAGGTGCTTCCACTTCTGCAAATATCGTTGATTGTGAGCATCCTGGCAAAAAACAAAGAAAGTCAAAACGATGTTATACATGTGATCGTTCTAAAGACAGGAAATCTTTCTACTGTTGTGCACTCTGCAAAGAATTTGTATGCTTAGAACATTCTATGATAACATGCGAATTATGTTTTGAACAAAACAAAAATAATACATGATATTGTGTTAGTATAGTGTAACTTTTTCATATCTTAGAATATAATAGCAATGTATGTATTTTAACATTGTCAAACTTTGACCTATTCCAATAAATGTTTGAATATTCATCGAAACACCAAAAAAACGTAGTTTTGATGCGATGGTCTCTTACATTCTCCTTTACACATATAAATTTGATAAAAAACAGAAATGGAATAACCTACAACACCTAAATTGCACCCTTGATGGATTTCTCTTTCAATGAATGCTCATACCCCACCGTACCACTAATGTTTGTAAACGCCACCGTACCAACGCCGGGTTAATCCTTTATGAATTGCGTAGAAACGGGTTGCGTAGAAAGAGAAGAGTCAACCCACTTGACGGCATTTCCTTTCTTCTGCACAAATATGGTAAACCTCACTTTTTCTATTTTTTCCAATAATAAAAGAGCCAATCGATTTTTTCGCACTGTATGATTCGTTGGAACATTGCTAGCCTACTTTGACCATTTTTGAAATATCGCCTCGGGAATATAGCCGACTGAAGGAAGCTACTGGTAATTGGTTCTTTTATATAAATGCTGAATAAAATAAAATAATAAAAATTTGGCAGAATAGTAATTAGCTGAAGAATCAGGAGATGATGTACATAGAAAACAATTAATTTACTCATGACTGATCAGTCTTAAATTCTGTATATCAAAGACCTAATCGTTTAACTATAAAAAATACATGTTCTTGTTTGATGTTTACAAAATCAATCAATATGGCTCGTATCTATTTATATAGCACTCGATTCCCAAAAAGTTGCATAAGTGGGCAGCCAAAAAAGTAAAATTCAAATGTTCTAAGAAATTTATATTTGTAGGTGTTTCGGATCGCTGATTACGAATTTGTTATCAAAAAAACATCAGACTTTGAAGATGGTGAAACCAGTATATTGGAATTATGGGAACAATAATCAATCAAACAGTAATGAAACAAGCCTTATCCTTATTCGAAAAATGATCCATTTTATCGTAATCAAACAAGAATACACCTTTTAGCGGAAGGAACTTTTCAAGAATATCATTTTTGAATCTACAGTGTGTAAGAAATAGTACTGATTTAGGGTTAATAGACTTCTTGACTCATACATAATTTCGTAGAATAAATTATGATTTCTCAGAATCTTAGGAAAACAAAATATGTCGTTTTTAATTTTTAAAGGCACAAGATAGATATATGTCCAATTTAAAAAAGTATATTTTTTATTTTTATTATGAAACGGTCAAAACATTACCGGCTATGTTGTGACTTCATAAAAATTGTAAACAAGCAAACGCCATACGTAAGTCGTTCGTTGACTTACGTTGTCTTCTTTAAATATTTGCAAAAGACTCCGCAGCCGATTGAAAATTGAATCCTCTTCAATTCAATAAAAAATCATCTTTGAATTCCTACTTCACGGGCTGCAGAAAGGATTCTGATATATGAGGTGTCTCTAAATTTGTAATCACAGCGTGAGTTACACTGGGATATACTAAGGTTTGACAAAATCAAAATGGCAGATTTTAATGGAAAATTTCAAATTTGAACTACCTACTCTACGGGCTTCACTGAAAGAGGCATGATGGATTTTGACATATTTATGAGGTCTCTGTACATTTGTCTATCAGTGCAAGAAACACCAAGAATACCAAAATTAAAAAAATAAAATAACAGGTTTCAAATTCAAACTTCAACTTTGAAATTTCTATTTCAAGGGCTACAGCCCAAACAGCTGGATGGATCCTGACTTTTGAGGTACTCTTATATACCACAATCGATTCTTCATTCTTCTCAGTTACTGCAGTCAGATGGTTTGTATTTTTTAAGAATGTTAAGTATGTACCGGGTGACTCAATAATAATGGACGTCGTCTGTATTTCAGCAACGGCTTAATTTAGAGCCATCCGTTAAAACAATGCATAATTAAAATGGCCAAGAGATATTGCTGGAAATTTTTATTTTATTATTTTCAGCTTACTAAAAAGGCCGTTAAAATTACTTATTAACGTATTGATTTATTAACTCTATTAAGTTGATTGCTCAATCTTCGAACTTTTTTCCTGATGTCATTTTTCCATATTTTGATTTATCTAGAGTGGGGAAGTGTTGAATGCCACTTCAGAAAAACTAATATTACTTGTTTGGCTGCACCAATTTTCATGATCTCGGTTCCATTCGAAAGAAATTGCGCCTGCGCTCTTATTCAATCTTGTCAAATTAGTTCATTTTGCGGCCACTAGATAGCGCTTTATGGATGTCTCACTGTTTTTTAATCCCTTTGCAGATTTCAAATAGCACGTACACTTTTTTAATGTTGCTCGGAAAGAGCATAACATGGCGAAAAACGCAGATCAATATCGTCCGTTGGCCACGTTTTTCATGACATTTTTCAACGGATGGCTCTAGGTTAAGCTGTTGCTGAGACATAGCCGGCGTTTTTTATTATTGGGTCACCCGGTACATGTCTCTTCATAGTATCTGGGGGCAGAGGGGGCGGAACATTTCCACAATTCAGATTTTGTTGATAGGTAATTTTCGCGACCGTTTTGAAAACCAAAATAACACACTCGCCACCCATGACTTAAAAAACGGGTACCCTATTATGTATAGTTTACTTCCCAAGTGGAACCGAGGGGGCATATGCAGCCTTGTCTCCCTAATGAGGGCCCATGCTTCCAGAATTTTTGCATGATATTTCATCTCAATTTCTTTCTATATTCAGCAGGTAGTTCAGCCGGTATCCACCGCAGCGGTGTCTTAGAAGAAATCAACTCTGACGAATTCATCTGGCGCCAGAAAGGAATATCCCAAGAGGACGTGGACATGCGCCGGTACCTCACATCGGAGATCAAGGAGGCGTTTAAGACGCCTCAAAACGCCTTGACACAATTGGACGACCCGCACGGGCGTCATTACGACTTACGGGGGTCAAATCAGTCGCTGCCTGAGGTGGGAGGTAAAAGGAAGCCCATAAGAAAGCCCAAAAGGAAAAAGACACCGCATGCCTCACAAGAGAAGATACATCAATACGTGGAGGACTCGGCGAGTGAGGATGTTGAGGCTTCGCCACCTTCTAGGCCCAGAAGACGCAGGTTAGAAGTAGAACTAAAATTAAGACCTAAAATATACCAGAAAAATGAAAGTTTAACCTATCCCAAAAAAGGTTCAAACATTGGTGAGCTATACAAAGTTTCCTTTATGGGGATATTTCACTGATTTGAGCAAAGCTTTCGACCTTGTAGATCATGGGCTGATGAAACCGGAAAGCTATGGAAGACGGGGACTTCCGCTTGAAAGGTTCCGCGATTATTTATCCAACACGTCACAGTATGTTGAAATTGATAATCACGTCTGAAATGTACAAGAGTGAATTGGGACTTCCGCAGTGCTCTATCTTGGGACCATTGCTGTATATAATCTTTGAGCATTACTTCAGTAGCACTTATTATGTTATGTATGTGGACGATACATCTTTATAAGTACATTGAAAAAATTCAAGATCTCATGCGACAGGTGCTACTAAAGGGCTACAAAGAACACAACAGTGACTGCAAGATAATGGATTCCCGCTCTGCGCAAATAAAATTTGTTAGGTTCACTTATGCAAACTCCAAACTCGATCATAGCTTGCTGGTTAAGTCAATGGATGGTTCCATTCAACAGGTCGACTTTGTTAAGTTTTTGAGAATTCACATAGACAGCTTGACCACCTACGTAATAAGATTGCCCCTCGCATATACTGCATTAGTCAGTGACAAAGTCTTACTATTGACTATTCATATACAATTATATAGTCAACTTTATCAGACGGCATAACAGCCTAGGGTGGATCCGATGATCCAAACCGAATATTCACTAAACCAAAAAAATGTGTACGCTTACTTCAAGGTTTGAGTAGAAGGTTCAGCTGTAGAGCATCTTTCAAATAGCTAGGAATACTGTTCGAGCTGTTGTTACATGTAAGGTATAATTTGGGTGATTTTCCGAAGCTGAACGACCATATCAGGTAACAATAAATTCGCTTGACCTACAGGCATGATTGTCTGGAACACAATGCAGCCCAAATCAATTGGTATTAGGTTGTTCAACAAATTGCCAAACACCGTCAGGGCCTTGCCACTCACTATTTTTAAACTTGAACTTAAGGCACTATTTGGATGATTACTTGTCAGATAAACGACCAATATCGGCTGTTATCTTTTTTATTTTATATTATGATTCATGTTTTTTGAATTTCATCTGTTATATATATTTTCACATTTTAAACATAGCAATCTATTAATCTGTACCTACCACGGTATCTCAATGTTTGTCTATTTTTGACTGCCATATACAGATGTGTGTTATTTAGTTGTTCATTTTTTGTATGCTTGTTTTTATTCTATTGTACTATAACCCTTGACATGTTTTATGTCATCCTATGATGATCTGACAGAACCAATGAAGAAATATACCGAAGCTTTAAGATAACGGAGGTATTAAGTTCCGAAAAATTCTAAATAAGCCATTCTCACCCTGGCTCTCTCCTCTCTTACGTCAAATAGATGTTTTGTGGTACTCTGATTGTATGTGAGTCAGTATCAGAATCAGGCGCCGCGTGGTGTGTAGGTTAACCTAGTTTATAGGCAGACTGCATTTGAAAATCGAAATCGGCAAACTTTTACAGAAATAACGTAGTAATAGATATGATGTTAGTTTACTGTGAGCGTTTTAAAGTTGCAATTGGCAGTCCGCGAGTGTATTTGAGTATTCAGAACGCGCCCTTAGTCCTCGATATTTCCATGTGTATATCGTGCAAAAACCGCCTGGGAGGTCACAGAATAAGACCTAAATAGCTCTAAATGTTACAAATTTAAGAAGAAGGAAACTCGAGTTTTTGAATCGAATAGCGAAAGCTTCAGGCAGTACTCATACAAACAAAACATGTGACAGGGCAATACTTGAAATGCCGCACCAAATGAGTAGTGAGCATTTTTCTCCAATTTCTCTTTTACGTTTTAGGTGCTACTTTACCGTAAATTAACTTAACTTGTGGTATTTCAAACGTGATTGTTTCTCACAAAGAAAGACCCAACTTTCAGGACACATTGTATATGCCCTGCTCTATGACTTCCTAGAAAAGTGGTGTTCCACAAGGATCTGTTTTAGAATAAACATTGTTTCTATTTCACATCGATGAAGAGAGGTATCGAAATAACATTCTTTTAATAGCAAACAGAAGCTTCTCAATGTTTTTCTTGCATTTGGTTGGAACTATGAACTAATCTTGCTGTTTAGTTTCCCGGATAATCTCCGTCATCAGTTCCTAAAAGATTAACTTCAGCACAAGTAAATCGCTCTGAGAAACAAATTAGTTACGAGCATCTACAATAAAGAAATCAGATCAAGTTAGTCAAATAAGCCCAAACAATTAATCCATAGATACTCTTTCCTTTTTATATTAAGCTCCACATATGATTACCTCTAACAAAAAGGGTAATTTCTAAAAATTTTGTTACAGTAAACGAACTAGAAAGCCAAAGAGCGAAGAGATCGTCCCATTCCAAGAAACCCACGCCGTTGAGGTGGAAGACAGTCGTTTCGGCCATCGAGAGAGCTTGGGCGGGATTCTGGGTGACGACGAAGGGGAAGATGATGGAATGACATACGAGAACGAAAGAATGATTGGAAAGGAACATCCTGAGATCAAAGTGCAGGATCCCTACAAGAACCTCGAGTTTGAAAGGGAGGTCGTGCAATTGCCAGCAGCGCCACCTAGGAAACACAAGAGTTTGAAGAGTCTCACCATGTCGGAGAACGGGTCACTGCTTGGCGTTGAGGCTGAGGTTAGCAATTTTAGAACAGAATGGGTGTTTATTTAGCTACAAGCTACAGTATTACATTAACATGAACATATCAAGAATCACATACCACCTGGTCCTTAATTTCTCAATACTTCAACAAAAAAAGATGTTTCTATTATTTTCCGTAAAGTGTTCTTTCTTTAGCTTTTCGATTTCAAGTAAGTTGTTCGTTTGGGCAGATTTTGTCAGATACAACATTGGCCACATGAAATATCTGAAATCTTCAATGCTTCGTATGAATACTTACAATTATTGCAGGCTTACTTTTCAGCCTGACATGCTTCCTTCATGTGATTTTCACTGGACATACTACTACAAAATTGCACTTCGCAGTCCAATGTCCAAATCGACAGCACTGATATCATCGAAGCACATTAAAATAGTTGTAGAATTTATGACTATTACATCTCAAATATATAGACTGTTCTTTATCAATCTGATCTTCTTTATTAGACAATTCTTTTATCACACTATATGCTTCTGCCTGTGCAACTCTCGTATTTATGAACTACTTTGACTTCAGTACTTCTTTTCTTCTTATGAAATTTAGATACAAATTAATCATCATTTAGTTATCCTCTCTGGCATCATCTTTGTTTTCGGTTTAATTTCACTGCCAATTTTTATGTCATACTCCTCCCTTTTGAACTAACTTTACTAATGATTTTTCATCTCTCACATGAATGACTAAACATGCTTGTTTTGTTTATTTATTTTATTAACAGTGCTACTTTTGGTCTTGTCTTTTATTTTAACTGCCAATAGCTCAACTTTTCTTACTTATATCTGACCACATCATACTATCTCCCACAGATGGTTTACTTCCCACTAATTCTAGTGATTTTGATGACTTCTCTAGCAATTGATCAGTTTTCAGAAAACAATTTTTTTCATTTCTTTCTTACTTTTCGCAGATAAGACTATGTGGATAATCATTTCAGGTGATGCATCTGGCTTGAGGTAAATGCAACCAGTTTTCGAAAGTCTTCTTCTTTCTAAAGCTTCTCCCGTCTGAGAATTTTATTGTAGATTGTTGATCTTAGATGTCTCCACAAAATCACTAGGTGTGAGATTATATTATGATATTATCAGTATATCGAAAATTACAATTTCTTCAAGATAGTCGTTCTCGAAATATGAGACGACATAGTTTAAGCACTTTAAGAATTCAGTAATTTACATCTATAGCGTTACTTTTGTTTTATTCCATTCTACATGGTGTATAGTATCTCACCAGAATTTGAGTCGTGATTGCTGGTGAGATTCTAAGAAAGAAAGTTCACAAGTCCAGAATATTCGTTTTCAAGTCATTGCAATGAAATTAAATTTTCCGAAAGATTCGTATCCTTTAGCAAATTTTGATAAAACACAGCATGTACAGACTTATTGAATTAAAATTACTGAATAAAAAACATTTGTCAAAACCGGAAATTGACTTGATCACCGAACATGAATCTGTTAAATTATTTACTTTTTAGGAATCTCTTTTATTGACACGTTTCTCTTATTAGGTATTATCTAAATTTTCTGCGATACGTCTGTCCCTTCTAAATTTAAACATTTTTGACCAAACCGGCTAAAGTATAGTTACAATTTTTAAGAAAAAATGGCACGCCATTTTTTCGTCCTATGCATCACTGTCATCAGTTCATAAAGGATTCTGTATATTTCATAAAGTATTATGTATAATAAAAAAATTAAATGGAATAAATGGATCAAGTTAGCCAAACAGGCTCATACAATTAAAATTTGCGAAAAACGAAGTTTGAGCGTTGTGCATTTTTTAATCTTTTTGCGCGGCTACTGGGTTGATTTTTTAAAACTAAAAGCTCATTGGTACTTGGCCTAGTAGTAATCGTGTGCGAAAAGTTGATCAAAATCCGACCGGTACTTTCCAAGTTATAGCAGACCGACAAACATACAGATCGACGGAAATGAGTGACATGGTTTTTCATGATATACTTGTCTTTAAACAGCAAAAAACGTAATATTTCATTTTCGATTTTTCGTGATTATAATACTTTCTCGCCAGTGACGTAGGAAGTAAAAAGATTAGAAGAAAATCTTGAAAACTGAGCATTCCCAGACATATGCTTATATAAACCGTTTTATTTTTAGAACGACCCAAGCAATCATCATCTGGCCAGGTACTGTATGCCTTTACAAAGCACAATACGGTTTTTGTTCTTTCTGCTAGGCTATAAATAAAGCTTGAGAACTTGATGACTGGTACCGAAGAAATAAGCCATCATTGAAACTTATTTTAACATTTTAAACAACCTTACAATCCACCTTACAGATCGAGGTAATCAAAACGGACTCGAAACTGATCATTCCGATCGAACCAGAATCGCCACCATCGAGACCTTCAAGGTCACGTTCGAGGGCGAACTCCCAATCACGCGGCACTTCCAGAGACGACGAGAGTCTCTCACGTCGGTCATACTCGGCCGCTGTTGATTCGGAACCGCCATGCGTCGAGGAACCATGCATGAAGGAAGTGTGCGACTACATGGGGTACTCGGTGGTGGACAAGAGCAAGGTCAGAGACCCTCCTTTGCCGCCCCCTAGAGCCCCTAGGAAAAAGAGATCGACGCTAATGCACGAAGAGAAGTTCTTCACAGTACCTAGGGCGAAGGGCAGTACTGAGACGCCGGTGAGACCCTTGAGGAACTACAGCACTTTGGTGAGTAACCATTAGCTAATAGGCATATCTTGGAATCTTGTAGTTTTGCAAAGTTGTTGGAAATGATACTTTACATGTTTATTCTTACTGCAAAAAGACGAAC
This sequence comes from Acanthoscelides obtectus, assembly GCA_963669975.1. Classification (NCBI taxonomy): domain Eukaryota; kingdom Metazoa; phylum Arthropoda; class Insecta; order Coleoptera; family Chrysomelidae; genus Acanthoscelides; species Acanthoscelides obtectus. The sequence goes on along the minus strand of CAVLJG010000003.1, from coordinate 80,136,268 downwards.
TTTGTCGATCTATCAGCTTCGTTAATAAAAAATCATGTATCGCTAACCTTCCTCGCTCGACACAAACTATTTGCGAAACTTTGGATGATGTTATATGGATATGAAAAAGGCATTTGATAGAATAGATTTTTATGAAGGATACAGTTCACCGCTCATAAGACCTACTTTAGGAATTCCCCAAGGCACAAATCTAGGATCTTTACTCTTTCAGTTATACTTAAACGATCTAACTCTTGACTTGTATTAATCTTGAATATCAAGAGCAGGTCGATGATTTAAGAGTTCATTTCGATCAAAAAATATTTTTTTCATGCCCCTATACAGGGTGTTTCAGTTTATTGTTGCATAACTTTAAGATTCGATAGAACTTTTAAAATTAATGCGTAAAGTCTATATAAACCCGGGTCGAAAAATGCGTGGCTTCCGAAATACAGGGTGTCTAAATTTACTTTTTAAAATAGTTTTTTTTAAATATTTCGGACAATATTTGATATATAACAGTGAAAATTGGTGTCAACGGTTTTTTGCTACGACAAAACGAACCATGGGCATAGTTTTACTGTAGCCGCTAGAGGGCTCTCTCTACTGTACCTGTAGTGTATTAAAATGACCGAATTTTTTTTTGTACAATTTTTTGCTTTTTGAATAAAATACTGATTCTTCGCACTTTTCTGCACAAAAAAGCTCTCCTGTGAGTTTTCGTTATAGTTAGCCGTTTTTGAGATATTTCGATTTTTAAGGTTCGATGCATTTTTAATTATTTATAGGAAAATAATATTTTTTTTTACATTTTCGATTTGGGCATTACAAGTAATTAAGATGATCGTTTAGATTGTGATTTTAAACACAGCAATAATTCCTAACTCCAAATAAACACAAAAAAACAGGATATTAATTTGTTGAATTTTAACAAATTAAATTAATTACTTACAACTAAATTGCTACTGGATAGTTAGGACAAACATACAAAATCTAAAGTAGTTGCTCGAAATGTAAACCCAATTGTTCAATACACAATTCACATCTACGAATGATCGAACGTGGTATAGCATTATTCAAATAAGGCCTTATTTCATCACATGCGTTCCTGATTCTGTCTATTAGCATATCTCTTGTGGTTACGGGAGTCTGGTACACTTTTTCTTTCAGAAATCCCCACACAAAGAAATCTAATGGATTTAGGTCAGGGGATCGTGGAGGCCAGGCGACTGGTCCTCCACGGCCGATCCATTTTTCTGGATAATTTTCGTCCAGCCAGTTTCTAACTATTCTCGAATAATGAGCTGGACAACCATCAAGCTGGAACCAGGCCAATCTTCTTAAATCTAACATAACATCATCCCACATATTTGCATGTTCAGCCTTTAAAAATTCCAAGAAGGTCGCAGCATTTAACCTTGCAGGCAAAAGGTAGGGTCCAAATAGTCGATTACGGTAGATACCAATCCACACGTTCACACTAAATTCATGCTGAAAATTTCTTTCCCGAACTGCATGCGGATTTTCATGCGACCAAATATGTTGATTATGAAAATTTACCACTCCACGTCTAGTGAAGCATGACTCATCGGTCCATAAAACGTTACTTAAAAACTCGCTATTATTATCAGTTCTATCAAGAATCCACTGACAAAATGTGATTCTTCGTTCTCCGTCCCCTGGCTGTAGTCCTTGCACAGGTTGCAAATGGTAAGGACGTCTATGGTCATTTCTAAGAACACGGTGAACATGGCTTGCTGAAATTCCCAAGGTACCAGAAACTCTCCTAACACTTGTGGTCAGATCTCTATCAAACTCACGTAGAATCATACGGGTAAATCTGCGCTGACGAACATTTATGTTTTGATCCCCTTGGAGATTTCCAAAACCATTTTCAATTATTTGGCGATGCACTCTTACAAATACTGAGCGAGTTGGATGTCGTCTGTTTGGAAATCTACGTGCGTATTCTCTGGCTGCTTCTGCTGCGTTTCCATTTACAAAGCCATACACAAAATGAATATCCGCTAACTCTTGATTGGAGAATAAAAATGGCATTTTTATAAAACTTACAAAAAAAACAGGTAAAAGAAGCTAAATTTCGTGCATGCACAATTGCAAAAAAACGTTTCAGGTTTCAACAGACAAAAAACTAAGTGTCAACTAATTGACGTTTAATCTTATTCTGCTTTCAATTTCAAAAATATTTGCAGGCACAGGCTACTTCTAAAAATTGTCGAGATACTGACTTTTTAACGTTATTCTATCATAAGTAATTAAAAATGCATCGAACCTTAAAAATCGAAATATCTCAAAAACGGCTAACTATAACGAAAATTCATAAGAGAGCTTTTCTATGTTGAAAAGTGCGAAGAATCAGTTTTTTATTCAAACTTGACTGTTTTTTTTAGATACAAGCGAAAAAGGCGACAGACCCATCTGCAACCGAAAACAAAGAAAACTTCCATATCATGCAGTACGCCGAGATCGACGATGAACCACACAAAGATGCACTATCGAAACCTGCAGGTGACGTAATCAAGAAGATACAAGACAGACCTCTACCAGCACCTCCTAGACCTCCAAGAAGGTCCCGTCAGGAGAGTGGAGGACCTCTACGAGATATTACGTCTCAAGAGAATATTGCCAGTAGGTCAGTCGAAGACTTGGACAAACAATATTTGGATGAAGCTCATACTGCTACCCAGACGGAACCTCTGTCAGATGACTTCGTTTGTGCAGAGGTTAGTAAAAAACGCTTACTTTAAAAAAATGTCACCAATCTATCCAGCAATGTTTTGGGTCAACTCACAGTTCGACGATGCTTTTAAATAAAAGCAAGTGGTTTTTATGATCAATGCCCACGAAAACATATAACATATACTACAAGACCTAGAAAAATAAACACCCAGCAATAATGAATGTATTACGACAATTTTTAGTATGCACGTCCCTTACGGTTAGGTAAGTATAATTGGTCAAAATCGCAGAAAAATCCAACCACTGAAGAAAATGTAAAAAAATAATTTGTTGGGCCTCCACGACGCACTCAGAAACATTTCTAGACATACCCTTAATCAGATGATCGATTTCCTCTTCTCTATCAAATCAAAGTTCAGGAGATCTGGAGGCCAAAGCAACAAATAAACTTGATTGTCTTCAAAATAGATCAACGCAATTCTGACTATATGTGGCCGCACATTATCTTGTTGGAAAATTGGGTTGGTGAGCGTCCGTATATTAAGCAAAACATGTGGTTCACTCACCTCCTGGATGTAAAACACGGCGTTCAAGTTATCTCCACCTTTGGACCTTTTTGCCGACCCCACCCGTACCAGCACTCTACTCTACATGTTAGTTCACTAATCTGTCGAACTTTCCTGATCTCCTAATAAAGATTAGGCTGTCCGACCATTCCGCTGAGAAAGCAACTTCACCATGGCCCAGACCAGCAAGTAGAACGCTGTTTCGTCCTCCTTCCAGCACACGGGGCAAGATAGGTCCTCTTTCGACCCTTAAAAGAGATAAGTGCCTGTTCAGTCTGCCGGCCGGCCATCAAAAGCTTGCGTGATTCTCTACTCATGTCCAGTAGACAGCGCGGCCGACGTCTATCGGGGCCCGCTACGAACCTCTTGGCCTGGCTGCAGTCATCTCTGTCTCGTCACGCTTTTTCCAGGTCCTTATACAGGTATACCCATTCATTCAAGCCGGTGTTGACTTGGCTCTTGCTTATATCCAGCCTAGGCTCTGGACCGACGCACGTACTTCTGGCCCCCAGTCTAGCCAAGCGATCAAATTTCTCGTTTCCCGATACTCCGCTGTGTAGGGGGATCCAAAGCCGTGTCATTTCTTTAGATCGGGCTAAACTCTGAAGGGCAGTTAGTACATTACCGAACTAAGGGTGACTTTGTCTTCGGGACTGCCCCTGCCTTCAGGGCTGCTTCACTGTCGGAGCATATGAGTCTTCTCCGCTCGGTACAATGCTGAATTTCCTCTGAAATGGCAAATATCTCTGCATGGAAAATTATTGAACAGGTTCCAAGCGCAAAGGTGTTCTGTCTTTCAATTATATTCTCGCCCCCACTGCTTCCTGTTTCCATGAAAAAGGGTACGTTGGTGACGCACACGAGTCACAAAGGCGAGAATATTATTTATTATTTTATTTATTCACCCATCCTTCCTCCGAAGGGATGATGAATCTGATCTTATGGTGTTCTTGGCCCTGCCCACTTTCACCGAAGATATGGGGAGATTGCTCTCTCCGTCATGTCCACGATCTTGGAACTCAATTCAATTCAATTCCTTTATTAACACAAAAATATCTGCAATACAAAGATATTGGACACATAGTTGACAAATAAGTAACATACCTTGGTTTAAAAATTGACATGTAAAACGCTAACTTAAGAATGTCCTCACCTAAGAGAGACTAAACAAGCTATAAATAGTTACACGCGTCGAAGAACTGTATGGAGTAAAATGTACCATCAAGTAAGAAGTTCTTGAGAGCACTCTTGAGTCTTTTTCCATTAAGGCATTTTACAGATTTCGGCAATGAATTGAGAAGTTTATAGCCGATGTAAAAGCGACTTTGCTCATAAATAGATATATGATGCATAATCGATCTAAAGGAGTTGCAGGTCCTAGTTTGATAGCTATGGATGTCAGAAGCAGAAATTTATACATGTAAAAGGATGGTGGAGTTAAAATATTATGTTTCTTAATGTCTACAGGACTCTCCAAATTTCATATGAATATCAACCGAATTACCCTTTTGTGGGCTTCTGCTGATGACAAATTTCCCCATATTATAACGTGATATGATGCATACGGATATACATGTATAATTGTAAAATAGATATTCAGAAGGCATTGAAACAACTTCTTAACTGTAATAATGCATAATAACTGCATCGAGATTGTCTTGATGACACAGTTCTTCTACAGATTCAGAATCTACGGAAATGGTGGCATCATCTGCATAGAGTACTAAACAATTTGAGGTGATATAAAATGGTGAAATTAAGGAAGGTTAAGAAAGCCCCCGAAACCTTAGTGCATATAGCTTATCTGTTACAATGTTCGTATCGCCTACATGCCCTCATGGCGCATTCTCAGGTATGACGACATCGCCTCACGTATATGCAGGCGTTTAGTGGCGGCACTCACGTGATAAAGGGCTGTTAAAGAGGTTGTTCGCATCGTACCAGCGCCGTCAGTCTTTGAATCTTGGCGGTCTTGAGGGTAACCGAAGTCTATTCGATACATGACCACCAGGCCACGTATGCATACTGTATCCTAGGACTTACCATCGTCGTGTAAAGTCAATGCAGTACCTTTGGCCTTAGTCGCTTATTTACTTTTTTTTATAAGAACAGACGATATCACAAAAACGACTTTATCTATAGGGCTTAAAAGCTAATAGTTTCTTGTCGTACCCTAAGCAAACATACCTAGAAAATCATTGTAATAGATACATTATTACTTGGTGTTCTTTTTTCTGTCACTTAGTATAATTATATCTTTACCTACAGGTGGTTCAAGAACCGAGTGACACCGTCCTAACTCCATCAATAACAAAAGAAAAACCAACTATCGAGAGACGACTAATAACCCCTACAGTATACAGTTATGAAGAAACTATCACGCACGGTTCTTTAGTAGTCGAACCTTTAGATGGTGCCAAGATCTTGCCCGAACATCAATTGTCCAGAGAAAGATTGATTCCAGTTACTAAGGATTCAGACTACGACGAAACATCTTCGATACCAGAAGAGTTCACCAGGTTGAAGGATCCTCCAAAACCATCAGAGTTTGATGTTGTCAGGACTCAGAAGTTGCAAGTTGGAGACTTAGACGTTGATACTTTGACTGTAAATAGGTTGTTGGCTGATAAAATAGTAGTATCGGAAATAGATAGTAGTTCAATTCAGACCAACGAAATTAGCTCGATTACGGGTGCATTAAAAATTGGTGAGATATCTCTACCGCCTGGAGTGATAGAGAGTATAATGAAAACGATGCAATCTAGTCAAATACCAAAGGAAGAGTCCAGCGAGGATGCCGGACAAAAAAAAACTTCGATTAGTCAGCGAATAGATGGCGAAGAAATTCTGTACTCTAACCAAGATGCCCCTTTTCCTTCTAACAATGAAGAACCCCCAACACCTCCTCCAAGAAATTTAGAGCTAGAAAATACTGTGAAAGAGATACAGGCACACCAAACAAGTTTACCATCAACGGTAGACGAAGAACATCTCAGAGCAAGCTCGATAGAGCCTCAAGAAGAAGAGGCAGCACCTCCTAGACCTCCAAGACATGTAGAAAGACCTAGAATAGCGACTTCCAGCAGTCAAGAGCAAGACGATGCTAGCAAGACGCCTCTGGAGCAGCCGGCTGGGCTCACGACTGAGCAAATCCTGTCCTCAAGGCTGCTGGAACCCGATGTGGATGACGAGCCTCCCCCCAGACCTCCTCAACCCTCTGTAGAGTATATCCCCTCGCAGCCTCCAGCAAGTTTTTACGCGTTAAGGGCTCAGAAGCTTGTAGAATCTCACGACGGTAACATTCCAGTTGTGCCTAGGAGAAGGAGGCACACGAGGTCCAGGCACCGGACAAGGTATGTAAAAAACATGTAAAAGCAAATATTGAAGTTATTGAACAATTTTCGCTAACATCGTTAGCTATTAATTATATAAAACCTGTTTGGCTTTCTTTACCTCTGACACCAAAAATTTACCTCTATATAATCAGCTAAATATAAAGAAAATATCTGCAAAATGCATATACATCGTGTTTCAGAAAGACGTACCAATATTTTTAGGATAAAAAGTATAGTATATAAAAAAATAACAATAAAATTTTTTTATAAATATGGGTCCAAAGACTTACTGAGATACAGGGTCATGAAATTTTGCTTACAAACAAATCGTAAAATTGCTCCTCCTATCTACTCTGAATTCGTTTAGTCGAACTACCATATCATCAAACTGCTTAGATCATTTGGATTTTGGTAAAGTTGATATGGCGTTCCAGGTCAAACTCTGAGAGTTCCTCACCCACCGATCCACCTCAAAGTCAAAGGAGGATCCATCGTAGGTCCAGCGAGCCTTCTCTGACTCAACTGACCGGCCAATTAGCGCGAGCATGTGCGTTAACAGCCAATCAGGAGATCAAACGCCTTGTCAACTACATCCTGAGGAACGTTCTGGCCAATGACGATGGAAAACAAGACTTGAACGTCATGATCATCATCATGCTGGTTCTCATAGCGGGACTTATTTTGTTAGGTTACGGGGAGGAAAAGACTGTTGTTCATTTGCATCATTGGGAGTATTTCAATCCGCCGACAGATTTGTAACTTTTATACTTACGTTGTTATCTGTAAATTTGTTTGGTGTCTCAGCGTTGTTATATTTTCACATACTTTGTTTTTTGGATTTTATTAATGTAAATAAGCCATTGTTATTTGAATAAAAGTATTATAAGTTCCAAGTTGACTCGTTTTACTTGACAAAAAAATGTCTCATAAACCGTGACCATGATCCTATCTCAGTTTAAGTATAAAATAGCTCTATACTATACGTTACATAATATTAGGTACTGCATGTACGCTAGATGAACGTTTTCAAGGCATAATATGGCGATAGAATACAAAGTTACCAGAAGAAGGGTCTTTGATCTGCTGACTTCTAAAGATGCCGATATTTTTCTATAAACACGGATCTCTTTTTAGGTGCCTCAATTGAAGAAGTCCCTCACTTTTTAATTGCTTTATACAGTGTAGTACTGCCGGAATTTGGCGCTTGTTCGGAATAGGTTATCAGAAAATTGTTTGTAACAGCGTCGAGTAATTTTATTTATACGAGTACAGGTAGGGTGATTCATATCATTGTTTCTATGGCATGTATGACGGATGACAAATATCCTTTGCTTTGCCAGGTGAAAACTAGTTTTGAGTCTCTTCGTCACTCCCTGGCCGACGATTCATCTGTCGTACACAGTGATGGGCGTTTACGCGTATACATTAATTGTCTACTTCTCGATGTATACAATGCGTATACAATGAATACAATGTATACATTGCGTATACAATGAGTACAATGCATACAATGATGAAGACAATGTATAGCCGCACTTTTTAATTACCTTATACAGGGTTTTAGCCTCTCCGTCACTGACTGGCAACGATTCATCTGTCGTACTGTTTTTTTAGTCGTTACGTAACCTCAGTTTGAAAATGAATGTAAGGGAGCTAAGTTAAGTAAAAATAAATGTTTTTTAAGGTTTCTTATCCATAGTTAGGAGAAACACTAAAATAAAGAATAGAAAATATCCTGAAAGAAATGAAATGAGACTTCCATAAACTTGAATGGATATGATATGAATGCCACTGCACATACCTGAAAAATTCTATAAACCAAACTAGGAGCTTTCGTCCGTCTGACCATAGACGGCCAGCCATGGTGTCGGCTTGGTCTCAGGTAGGACAATAAACGAAATATAAGCAACTATGCTCTACCCATAGTATATGGTATATCGAGGTAAGTCAGCATAAAGTGCCATCTGTTACCATAATCGACCACTGCGATAGTGAAAACAATTCGCAGTGGTCGATGACACTTTGTTCTGCCTTATTTCGATAATTCTATAGATGAGTTAATCTTCTCAATTTAGGATCAACTTTATTTGTTCTGGAAGTGACTATACCACGGTTGCCATATTTAAAGTGAAAATAAATACGGACTTGTGTACAAAGTGAAAGAAAACGATCAGCACAAAAATTTTCACAAGGGTGAGTGAAACTGATGCCAAATACTTCAGTTTTCAGTCGTTTTCCTACGTTGTCCACACAAGGCAGCTCAACCAAGTTATTTGTCAATATTCCCTCCAATTCCGTAACAGACTCAAAGACACTCCGAAAAGGCACTATGAAGCCTTCAATTTGATCATCATATTTTGGAAATTAGAAAAAGAACTACTCATCACAGTTTTGTGATATCACGTTTTTGACTCTGATACTCTCATGAATCATAGGAAAATTTTCGATGGACCTCCTTCATAAATTACACCTAGACCTGAGCTCCTGTATAAAAAACGCATTCCAAATATTCTGGAATAACAATACGTGCCTAAAATCATTAGCAAGGCATCGGAACACCATTTCACTCCTTTATTTTGCATCCAGGCACGCATCACTAACTTGTCTAGTGACAGATTATTGGGGGATGGTGCGCTGGAGGTCATTCATTCCAATCAGTTTGCATACCAGGCTGGGAAATCCACTGATCTGGCCTTACAAAATCTAGTCTGTAGGCTGAAGAATACTCTAGATCAGCGAGAAGTGGCACTCGTGCCCTTTTTGGATATTGAAGGTGCATTTAATTGCATAACAACCGACTATATCAGACATGCCTTGAGTAGGCACGGGGTTGGATCAATCCTAGTTGATTGGGTCCTGTCCACTTTGGAAGGTCGGGTAGCAACAGCTATGCTGAATGAAGTATGATGCAGCGTCCGCAGGGTGGAGTTCTGTCACCCTTACTGTGGTGCTTCGTGGCGAACGAGCTCCTCGTTCGGCTCAGCAGTGTGGATGTTTATGTGCAAGCCTATGCTGACGACTTAAGTATAGTAGTTAGGGGTTGTTCTTGTAGAACAGTCTCTGAGATTACGCGGAGCGCTCTGCGCACTGTGGAATCGTGGTGTATAGAGGTGGATCTTTCTGTCAACGCTCGAAAGACCGAGCTATTCGCTAGGGGAGGGAGGCTTGACGGGCTTCTCTTGCCGACCTTCTTTGGGAGTAGACTAGTTCTGTCCGAATCATTAAAATATCTAGGAATTCTCCTGGACTGTAAACTAAACTGAAGAGAGCATGTTGAATGAAATGTTAGGCTCGCAATTTAATGTGGGCTTGCAGACGTGTTGTCAGAGTGAGGTGGGGGCTTAAACCCAAAGTGGTACACTGGCTCTACACGACGATAGTACGTCCATCTCTCTTGTTTGGCTCCCTCGTTTGGAGGCCTTGAATCGGAACTGAAGCAACTAAGGACAAACTCAATAAAATTCAGCGTTTGGCTTGTATTAGTATTACAGACGCTGTACAGACTATGTCATTGGGTCTTATATGTGATGAATAAAAATTGAGCATTTGCTTGAAGTAAACAGTAAAAGCAAAAGCAAACCCTTCGAAACAAAAGATGGAAGAAAAAGCATTTACTTCGTTTCTAATGAATAATGATTTGCTTTTGCTTCGTAGTAAATGCTCGGTGATTCAGACCATTTCCTATACTTTTTATCAAGTCTAGACAGGAATATTTGTATTTGGTTGAATATAATACTCATGATCTTTGTAGTAGTTATGAAGTGATTGATTGTGGAAGAATAAGCAACGCAATGACTTCCGACGAAGAAAGTACGACCTGTGAAGAGAACGCTCAGGTGAGATTTGTAGTTACTAGAAAATTATAAAGTGGTGCTTCAAAAATCGCAAGTGCCCACGATGAAAAAAGCAAAAGAGGCTGCATTAATGAAGTTGCAAGCTGAGTGGCAGGCGTTGAGTGGAAGAGCGATACGTGTAAAGCAGTTATCGAAAAAAATAAATAACATGGAAACAAAAATTAAAAAGGAAACAGATATAAATAAAACTGGCAACAAACAAATAAAGTTAAAGTCATGGGAACAGGCATTTTGGAGGTTAATGGATGGCGACAGAAACCCGCACTTGAGCAAAATACCAAGTAGGAATCAAAAATATTTATTTTTATTATAAACTATAAATTAGGAAACTAAATTTCTTTAGGTGCTGTGCAAGTTGGCGTGCCCTCACCGATACAGACTGCTGTTTCGGTAGACGGTATCTCCTCGGAGTCTCACTCATCTGTTATAGTTGTAGAGACCGCAACCAGCTCGCTGTCAAAGAAAAATAAAAAAGCTTGTCTTCCAGAGACATCGGAAACACAAAACCTATCAACGGCTGAATTACAGAGATTAGTTTTGTTAGAACAATTGTCTTGAGGTTAAAGAAAGGAAAATTGATGAGAGAGTTAGAAGAGAAGGAGCCTGAGAAGGAGTTAGTCACAGAACATGATAACGTGTATACACAGTTATAGACTACCTCACCGTACTTTGAGAGTGCGATATTTATGTTGAAATATTTGTTCTTCAATGTACACAAAATTTGTATTCCTTCTCTCAGATTATGCTCAAGTTTTGTATTTATGATATTTGTTATATTTTTAAAAAATTTTGTGTTCCAGGTCTTGGATTATAATTGGACGGCTCTTTGCAGAAAGGAACCAACCCACGAATAATAGGAAATCTAAATTACATAAAAATAATGCATTATATCATTTAAAGATTTTAGTTATATTATATACACTTTTAAGATTAAAATTGTTTTTAATTTATGATGAATTTTTTAATATTGTCAAAACTCGGAAGCCTAATTACTCAATAAGGTTTGTGTTGTGGGTTAGTTCCTTTCTGCAAAAAGCCGTCCAAGTATAACTTTCAAATTACCCTGTTGAAAAATGAGATGGGCAATTTCCTCCCGTCTTCGCATTCCAATTTTCCTAATGTTGTTAAAGTCGTCGTCCGCATTTTGTTCAACAGGGTTATTTACCTCATTACTAAGCTGCATTTCTTCCAATTCGAAGTCGGGTTCGCCTAGTGTTTTTGCGATGTTGTGTAGAATAATTCAGCAAACTATTAGTTATTATTATATGTTTGTAAGCTTCACTCGAGTTTTATATTGCAGTATGGAAAATCTTTGCTTTAGCTGTCCGAAGCAACCTTCAATACAACCTCTTTCCTTCTTCAACAAATTATTGTATCAGATCTCTTGTGGTGTATTTGGAATTCGATAGGGAGTCATTAAACAGGGCTTTATTCCATACTCTTCATCTGCCAGGAGCAAAGCTCTTTCTGTATTGCGACGCATAACGCCACAAATGTTAGACCTTTTCCAGATTCTGCTGTCATGGGTAGAACCAGGCCATTGTGCATCTGCACTTGTAAATTTGTCTTGTGCAGCGCACGTTGCTTGTACATTGATGCTCGCAAAACCTTTTCGGTTTATATATTCATCTCCAAATTGGGAAGGCTTTTGAATACGAACATGTGTGTAATCCACAACTCCAACTGCAGCTAGAAACATATAAACCTCATGCCAGCGACGCTGGGCTTCACGTATTTCCTCATTGGAAGATGGAAACTTGATCCACAGATTTGCTTTCTGCCAGACTTTTTCCGTTACTTGAGCGATTGTCCTTGACACAGTACTTTGGTGAATTCCAATGATTTCCCCCAAGCCGTTTTGGTACCCCGGATCAGCGATATACCGCAAAAAAGCTTTCATTTTCAGAAACGGTGATAATGCACCACCACGTGTCTTCGTCACCAAAGGAATGGTTGGCTCACCAATGCACGTTTGCTTCATTGAAACGATAAAGGCACTTAAAATCATTAGGTGATGTTTCTACGCGTCTTTTGTATCGTTTTACGGCTCTTAGATTATTTAGAAACGCTATAACTACCACAGACGTATCTCTTTCGTGAACGCGAAGTCTGCACTTGGAGCTGGGTGGAGATACCTTCAGAAAAATAAAGTCTGTGCTGTAGATCCCTAGCAAAAGCTTGATTTTATTCATAAAATCTGAAGTATTTGCTTATGGTGCAGCAAATGCTTTTCCTTCAGTTGTACCTAAAGCATGTGCTCCAACTTTATTTATCATATACTTTGAAGGTTTTGCTTCATGAATTTTTTTTATTATTATTATTACGTTTTATTCATGAGACCCATTGAGTACAATGGAAGATCTGCTGGATATCTTACCGTTAGATCTAGTGATCCGCGGAGAAGTGAGAGTAACCGCACACCGACTGTGGGGTCAGGGCAGCTGGGCCTTCCTGAATCCTGTCAAGGGTCACTCTGCCATCTTAGTCGAACTTCAAAGGGAGGATCCCGTCTTTCTGAGCAGGGGTCATCTGATCATCCCTAAATATCTCTTCAACCGCAAGTTTAATGATTAAATAGCTATCTGTAACATAACCTCAAAATAGAGCGCTGGAAGAGCAGAAAACTACGAAAATCAAGAAGGCCATGAAGGCGTCCTACAATAACGACTGACGATACGGCCCTAATGCCAGCCATACACGTAACGATATACTTGCGCAAACTTAGACTTGCACAAGTATAGTGTAGCGTGTGTTGGAAGATTTTTGCGCAAGTATCTAGACTTGTACAAGTCGCAAGAACGTTGCAATTTTCGATTCCAAGACTTGTGCAAGTTTACGTTTGCGCAAGTTTACTTGAACGTGCGTGGCAACGAGCGTTCGCAGTTAGCGATGTCCTGCTGCTTGGTTGTACACACGCGTTGCGTTGTTCAGCACCAAAATGAGTGAGACACGTGGAGTTCGAGAAAATTTGGAAGAATTTATAAATGTGTACCGAAATGAATCATGCCTCTGGCAAATAAAGAACAAACATTACCATAATAGAGATAAAAAAACCGCCGCTTATAACAAATAGTAGAACTGTATAAGAAAATAGAACCAAGCGCCAACCGAGATATGATAGTTAAAAAAATTAATGACTTACGCACCAACTACCGTAAAGAAAAGAAGAAGATAGAAGAGTCTAGCCGATCTGGAGCAGGCACCAATAACGTTTATGTGCCAACATTATGGTATTATGATTTACTGAAATTTCTCGATGACGACCAAGGAACGCTAAGATCTTCTCGTTCCAACATCGTCGAAGATGATAGTTCTGAAGTAAGTACACGAAATTAGCTATTATATTTTTATTTAATGTAAATATTTACAAGGTAACATTTCTCTATGTGTTTAAGGAATAAAGTTATCTTGCCAAGGTGCACTCCCCTCGTTATTAAAGTAATGTACATACTGTTCTCTAACATTTTTGGCAGCAGTTGCATTATTTCCAGAGTTTCGTCGATATAATGGCTCCATGTTTGAATCATGTGATGTTAAACCTGATGTAATAGTTCCATCTTCTAGGTTTTCGTGATCGAAACATTCTGCAGAACTATATGAATTCAATAATGACATTAAAAAGTTATGCAAAGCACAGCTTGCCATTACCACCTTATCAATTTTCTGGGGTTCTAGATTAATTTGAGTTTTATATATCCGAAATCTAGAAGCCAAGATTCCAAATGCATTCTCTACAATGCGCCGCGCTCGAGATACTCGATAATTGTATATCTTTCTTTCGCGAGAATTTAAATCTGCCTGTCGGTATGGTTTTATCATATCTATTCTCAAAGCAAAAGCATCGTCGGGTACAAATACATAAGGAAGTATTTTGGAACTTCCTTTTATATGTTCATCTGACGGGATACTTAATTGGTGTTTTTGAAGCTTGTCATAAAATGTAGTAGTCTGAAGCACACCGCCGTCTGATATCCTGCCGTTACCACCAAAGCTGCACATTATAAATTGGTACCTAGCATCCACTATTGCAAGAAGTACCATACTGTGTCGACCTTTATAATTATAAAAATAGGAGCCACTTCCACTTGGAGGAATAATGTCTATATGTTTCCCGTCTATGGCGCCAATGCAATGTGGAAAATTCCACCTATTTTCAAAATGTTTTGCTACATTTTTCCATTCATCTTCTGTTTGTGTAAACTGAAAGCAAAGAAAGTAAAATAACAATTATTGTTCCAGGAAACCATACAAGCTTCAATGAACAGCGATGTTTTGCCATCACAAGATAGAGATGATAATTCTCCGGAAACAGCTAGTACGTCTACACAAATATCAAGTCGCCCTAGGCCACCCAAAAGAAAAAGTAACAGTAATCCTCATTCATTAGATTCACCAGATTTATCTACCGACGTATTGCAAGTCGTAAAAGAGCATTTCAAGCGTCCTTTGTTGAGCGAAGACCGATTTGATATTTTTGGCGAAAATGTTGCAATGAAACTGCGCGATCTGCCAATACAGCAAAGGCTGATTGATGAAATATTATAAACGACTCATCATTTCAAGCAGAAATGGGCAACTTGAGACTGCCACATGGAGAGTTCAATGTACGTGAGTTCTATCGCACAACTCCCAGTCCTCCAACATATCAGCCACAACAGTTTATTCGTGCAACTCCAACTCCCAGTCATTCAGCACACCGGCCACAACAGTTCATTCGTGAAATCCCAACTCCAAGTCCACCAATACACCACTCACAACACTTTAACCAAGGAACCCCAATTCTAAGTCCTCCAACACAACACTCACAGCAGTTCATGCATTTAGGATCAACTCTATCTTCATTGCCACGCATCGAGCAAGAATGTAATGATTCTTCCACGCCTTCCATGCGGTACAATTCGGATTCACAACATTCGACTGAACATACTGAAGTGCAATTATCTATTCCAGAACAATCAGCCGGGGCATTTATATCCAGCTTCAATGATTGTCAATAAATGTTTAAGAATTAAAAACCTTTTACTCACCTTAACCCTAGAACCACAATGTGGCGTCGTGGATGACCGGTTTAAAATATTTCAGTTGTTTTCGCCCGGACTAATTGCAGCCGAAGATCATGCGTCTCAGTATCTTTCTTATTTGATGTACGGAGCATGTGGAGGAGTGTAGAAGTTTTCTATCGTGACTGAAAGCGTTGATATCGAGTGTACGGTCGTCTGCGACGCCACGTTGCTGTTAACGTTACGATAATTATTAGCTCTAGGGTCGCATACGACGCCACGTTGTTATTAACGTTAAGATAAATATTTTCTTATGGTATGTGTTTTCATTCAGTTTTTAGGGCAATATAAAAAAATGTTATATTTTAGATAAAGTCTAAATGGCTGACAGAACGCGTCCGTTAAGCCAGGCTGAACTGGAAAGTCTGGTAGATGAGATCTGCAATGAAACGGATGAAGAAATAGTATCAGACAGTGAAGAGAGTGAGATCAAAGTTCATGAAGAAACTGATGTTATGGAAACTGATGAATTTGATGCCGACCAACCGAGCTCAAGTAATGATAAGGATGTACCTCGAATAAACGAAGGTGGAAAATCAGTGGATCACGAAGCGAATGATGTTATTGAAACTGATGATTTTGGTGTTGACCGACCGGGCTCAAGTCATGATATGGATGTACCTTCGACAAATTCAAAAAACACAAGGACAAGTCAGAAAAATATAGTTCTTCATATGCCTGGTCCACAGCGGCATTTGCAAAATATCACGGATGTCAAGAAAATTTGGGATTCATTCTTTACTGAAGAAATTTTGAAAATTATTTTTGAACATACAAACGAACAAATCGAAATTAATACGAGCCGCTTCAAAACTGAACAACGCTACATTGGTCCTACTAGCATTACTGAAATTCAGGCATTACTGGGACTCTTATATTTATCAGGGGTTTTGAAGAAAGCTCACCTTACACTAAGAGAAATATGGCCAGTTGAATTTGGACCGGCACTTTTTAGAGCGACAATGTCTAAAAACAGATTCGAATTTTTGAATTTTTGATAAATTGTCTAAGATTTGATAAGTTAACTCGGGAACAAAGAAGAGCAAACGATAAATTCGGCAAATTTGGGATATATTTGAAGGACGTTGTAGAGAGAACTATATTCCTTCGGAATATGTTACAATAGATGAAACACTATTAGGATTTAGAGGTAGATGTCCCTTTAAAATGTATATACCAAGTAAGCCTGACAAGTATGGCTTAAAAATTGTAACGATGTGTGATGCTAAAACGTTTTATATGTGTTCAGCTAAACCCTATATAGGAAAAGAAAATAGAGATAGTCCATATTCTATTCCTACACAATATGTCTTAAATTTAACTGAAAACATACAAGGTACAAACCGCAATTGTACCATGGATAATTGGCTTTGTTCTTATGAAGTAGCGAAAGTTTTGCTTGAAAAAAAACTGACAGTTCTCGGAACATTACGCAAGAATAAGAAAGAAATCCCAAAGCAGCTATCGGAAACTAAGGGAAAAAATGTAAATTCGTCCATGTTTGTGTTTGATGAAAAAACTACAATGGTTTCATACATACCGAAAAAAAATAAAACAGTAATTTTGCTGTCAACGATGCACACGCAAGGCGACGTAGAGGAGCAAAGTAAGAAGCCACAAATGATTCTTGCATACAACAGTACCAAGGGAGGTGCAGATACATTTGATCAGCTATGCCATAATTCGACGGTATCTAGAAAAACACGGAGATGGCCTTTTAGAATTTTCTATGGAATGGTTGATATTGCAGGCGTCAACTCTTTTGTTATATTTAGATGGAATCTTTCTGTTCAAAACGAAACGTCGGTAAAACGCTCAAATTTCCTGAAAAATCTAGCATTTACTCTAGTACAACCATATCTAAAAAAGAGAATGTATAATGTTTATCTACCAAGAGAACTAAAAAGTACCATAGGGAATATTTTAAAATGCGATGAGCAAGAAGTCAAGCCCAGCACGGCTCCCAACGTTGAAGTCACTGGTCGTTGCGATTTTTGCCCTCGAAAGAAAAACCGAAAATCTCGAAGCATTTGTGAGCAATGTAAAAAACAAATTTGTGCGGAACATCGCCTGACCCGTATTTTTTGCCCTAACTGTAAAGAAATATCTTAGACTAATTTATGTACCCATTATATATCGTTACTTTTATTTTTTAATAATCATGTGTTTTTGTTAAATAACTGATATTACACTATGTATTTGTTCTTAATTTGACAATAAACTAAATTTATCAATTATCTATTTAGTTATTATTCCCTAAATTTGTAGAACAAAAAGCTATATACATTTTTTATTACAGTGTCGCATTTGACGCCACGTTGTTATTTACGTATTGAAAGAAAACGTTGTGGTTCTAGGGTTAAAATAATCCTGCCGCAGTACTTTGTATATCGCTTCACATGTTTCTGGAATAATAACACCCAACGCCTGGGGTGATATTATTGTTGTAAAGTTTAGGTTTTCGTAACTCCTTCCAGTTGCGAGAAACCTCAGAGTTGCTATCAATCTTTCGTGTGGCGATATAGCTTTTCGCATTACAGTATCTTGGTTTTTAATAAGTGGAGTAATCATCGATAGAAGCTTCAAGTAAGTTTCTTCGTTCATACGCAGGTAGTTATGCCAGTCTTTGGGTGCAAATTTCAATTCGTTCACTAAATTGATATGTGATGAATGTTCTCTTTTCATTAACCAGTCCTTACATTATATAGCTCGATGCCTTTTAAATCTTTTCAGTTTTTTTGTAGCAACCATCAAGCCAACTATCGCCATAGCATCATCAATGGATGCTATCGTCGCAACACAACTCACCTGCTCCATGAATTTCTCAAAAATGATCGGTCAAGTATACTTGCGCTGTGTGTGCTCGAGATAGGATGATGTGTGTTTGCGCAAGTCTAAGCTTGCACAAGTATATCGTTACGTGTATGGCTGGCATAAGTGCCTGTAATGCTCGAGGGATCCATCATCATTAATTTCTTTGTTTTGGTAGATAACCGACTGCATAGCTTAGGTGTGGAAACATGCGGACATTTATAAGACACCCTGGGAAAAGCTAGCGGGTGGTACTGCCTCGGTCGACTGGTCCTTGTCTACCACCTTCTTTTTACATGTTAGTGATGTTAAATAGACCTAAAGTGGCCCGTTGGCGGACTTGTACCGCCACCCGGCAATCGGTACTGAGGTATTCCTTAACGCGTGCACAATCACTTGGACGGGAAGAAGTTGTATACTGGATACAACAACTTCCGGAACAAGCATTGGCCACGGCCCTCGCTCAGTTCTACTAATTTATTATAAGCGGCGGTTTTTTTATCTTTATTATGGTAGTGTTTGTTCTTTATTTACCAGAGGCATGGTTCATATCTGTACACATTTATAAATTCTTCCAAATTTTCTCGAACTCCACGTGTCTCATTCATTTTGGTGCTGAACAACACAACGCGTGTGTACAACCAAACAGCAGGACATCGGTAACTGCGAACGCTCGTTGCCACACACGTTCAAGTAAACTTGCACAAGTCTCGGAATCGAAAATTGCAACGTTCTTGCGACTTCTACAAGTCTAGACACTTGCGCAAAAATCTTCCAACACACACTACAGTATACTTGTGCAAGTCTAAGTTTGCGCAAGTATATCGTTACGGGTATGGCTGGCATTAGTGTGGGTACCGAGACATGCTGGGATAAAGGGCAATGATACGGCGGACGTTCTTGTCAAAGCAAGATTAGCCAGCAAGCTCGTTGGTTCTGAGCCACTATCACTTTGGCCCCCCAGAACGTTAAGGAGCTGGTACTGAAGCCCCTACTCAACTTTGGTAGAGGGGCGAGGCTTGAGGTCTAAGGGATATAGAGTTACATAAGGGCCCGTCTAAGTGGCCTAGGTGCCGGCTCCTCATTGTGGCCGGAATGCCTCTGATTTTATAATTCATTCATTCATGACCGCAGGTAATGAGTGGGTGAACACGCATCCAAATGACAGGTAGCATTACAGCCACCAGAGATATATCTGAGCCACCGCGGCAGAATCTGTTTTTTTCGATGGAGTGGCTATTCTATTTGATATGGCTTAGCTAAAGCCTCAACATGCAATGAGCAAAAAGTTATTTTACCGTTGAATAAAGAATTCTACCTGAACATACTCAACCAAATACACTGTATTCCGGTGTCCAAAAAGGTCCTAGCGCCATCTATGAGATAGTAGCAGATTACAAAAGTGAATTTAGAAACCTACTTTGAAAGGAGTTAGGCTGTTTGTTTCTGATACTCTCTCATAGATGGCGTTAGTACCCTCAGTCCTTTTTTGGCCTCCGTAGGGTAAAAGAAAGTTCCATAAAGCACATTCTGTATTGTTGCGAAACTCTGTGACAACACAACAAACGATAGTGAGGTCCAATACATATTAAAACTTCAGAGTGTTAAAAAGGTGGTGTCCAAGACCATACTTCAATAATATACGTATTATAGGGATCAGTTTGATTCTTGAATTACCCATATAATGACTATATTTTCTCACCGCCTAACTTCAAGGTCATATCTCAAAATGTAACCGTATTATTAGAAGTATTATGTGAAAAACCTAAAAAACATAAAAAACTGACAAGATGCCATCTTGCAGACTAGGTAGTTCTTATTGTGTAAATAGTTCATTCCACATTTGCTCGCTATGATCGCTGTGAGCGTCATCAAAAGAAGAAGAAAGATGGTTGAGTAGCAAGATTATTATGCGTATTGGACTGCATGTGTCTAAGATCAGCGATAGCTTCTATGTGAGAAAATTATTACTGAATATGCTGCCAATGAAGTATATCTATTAGCCGTGCCCGACGGGTTATTTATATGTGGTCCTTTCTGAAGACAGGTTATATTCAAAGTTATAAATTACGATTTTTTCCTTTTTTGTGTTTTCAAAAACTTTGAGGAGCATAACGGTTAAGAAAAATTAGGAATGACACATCACACAGCAAAACATTTCACAAATATTTCTGTATGTAGCATGTTTTGTCATCTTTTACTTTTAATATAGATGTCAGATAATATGTCAGTCGATACAATGGCCAAAGATTGAGATGTGGTCGCTGCATCGACTGTCATAGGACAAGTGGCAGAACAGGGGCGGCTGGCCCTTAAGTTCTGCAGAGCTGCAGAACTGCCAAAACTTTTGTCTTAACAGAAAAAAGGAGTAGTAATTTGATCTTTATTTATTTTCCATGTTATCACACAAATAGAAACAATACCAGCCTGCCCCCGCAAGACACGGCGTCGAGTCTGTTTTGCATCATTATAATCGACCAATTGTGTACTTGTCATTTTCGTCGCGACCGCAGCCTAACATTATTCATGGGCCACTTGAAAAGGGTCTGTGCACTACTTCGACACAAGCCGCACGCGCTTGCTTTTGTCTCTCTCTACAAAATCAAATGCGCGATTTAAGCATAAGCATGTACTGCAATTTATGCAGATCCTTACAGATCTAATGCGAAGTACGATATCTGATTGGTCGGTCGGTGCTCCGTCCTCGGTATTGGCATATTGGTCTTGTCGCGTGACGTGGCTTAAAATTTGAATGCGAAAATTTTTTTATTAAGGTTTTTTGGGTCTTACGTTGAGTGACTAGTGACTCACTGACTGACTGTGGCTGTGTAGAAGAAACGATTCTGGAAATACACATTTGAAGAAGAAATTGAGGTGAAGGTGTCAGGTCGACCGCTGCCGGACATATATACTTTTGGCTTCATTTATTATGTCATCATTTTATTTCTCACATCGACAATACATTTTTCAAAATTATTGATATCCGTTTTAACTTGCGCTGGCTCGGTTTTTCTCTTCTGCAACTGGTTGAACAAGATGTCGACGTGAGGCATGACATGATGAAAAAATGTCAACCAAAACAGGAAAACCGAATCGTTTAAAATACGGCAAATACCGCAAGCTGCCTTGCAAGCGGTTTCATTAGTGAAATTTTCTTCTATTTCTTCCATGCATTCAATGAGTGATTCTCTGTTCTCAAACACTACATTTATTGTTCGAATATTAAAATTCCAACGAGTTGTTGCTCCTTGAGGAATTTTTTTCCCCATAATTCTGTTCAGTACCTCTACGCGTTGAGGAGAATTATTCAAAAATCCCGGAATATCTTTCAAATCTCCAAAGAACACCCGAACTTGAGCATTTGCGGAAGCAGCTTGGGACATAATCAGGTTTAACTGATGCGCATAGCAATGCACATTACGTAGTAAGCAAATGAATATCTTTATTTAATTACCTGTACTTCAGCATTATGTCCGCTCATTACCGCAGCTCCATCATAGCTTTGTGAAATCATTTTGTTAGGGGAATTTCCTATTAATGGATCTACGACGCTCAAAATATGTCTTGTAAGAGTATCAGCGTCACATGTTTCGGGATTGATATAATTCGCCGTTAAATACGCATCTGAAAATTGTTACCAGTTGGGTTTTCCCCGAAATGTCCGTTGTTTCATCTGCTATTATCGCCAAATACGAGGCTCTGTTATTCTGTTTTACTATTTCTTCATGACAAACTTCAAGAATACAATCCAGTAGATCGTTTTGTATTTCTTTCGAAGTTCCTTTAAATATTGAAGCATTTTTTATGTATTCGCTTAAGGTTGTAGCAAGCTCAGCAGAAAAATTAATCAGTCCACGAAATATTTCCATGTTTTGGGAGCTCTCGGCTTCGTCGTGGCTCCGTAGCGCCAATTCAAATGCTCCGCAAAATTTTATATAATCGATTATTTTTGATAGAACGTACCTGTTTTTTGTAACGGTATCATTATGCTGTTGTATATTTCTCCAATATGCTGAATCTAACTGACCTGTGATGTTGAGAGTCCCCAATCAAGCCAATTCCATCGAATTATGAAGATGTGTTTTAGAGTTTTCATGCTTCTTAATTTTTTCACTCAGGTGCACTAAATCTGTAACACCTACCTCCGTCCAAGCTTTGTTACCCCCAAAAAGTAGATATGCAAGGAAAGCAGAAAAGGGCATTCTTCCTGTTGCACCCACAAACCCAGTGATTTCTGGTGTAAATCTCCCTGCTGAAATGCCGCGTATAGCCCTTGCCCCGACTAACGCCCTCTGTTTCTATAAATATACTAAGTGACATATAAATCCGATCAGGTGGTCAATGTCCTCCTGTGGTATCTCATTCCAGACAACCACCAACTCCTCTCGAAGTACTTCTAGAGTCTGAGGAGGACGTTGCAAATTGAGCCCTACCCATCATATCTCAGACGTGCTCAATTGGGGATAAGTCGGGAGATCTTGGTGGCCATGGTAACAATGTGACATCATTATGTTGAAAGAAGTCTATTGTGACTCTTGCAACATGTGGTCGGGCATTATCTTGTTGGAAAGTTGGATCTGCCAGGGTGTCAAGATAGGGTAAAAGATGGGGTTCTAGAACTTCGTGGATATAACGCTGCGCGTTCATGTTACCTCTGATGAAGATTAAAGGTGACCTGGAACCATAAGCTATAGCACCCCAAACCATAACTCCAACAGTGTGATGAACATGTCTTTCAACAAAAAACTGTGGATTCCTCCTTTCACCACGTCGCCTTCTAACCCTGGCACGACCATCGTGCATGGCTAAAAAAAATCGAGACTAGTCACTAAAGACAATACTGTTCCATTCCTGATCCCAGAGTGACCGTTGTCTGCACCACTCAAGGCGATTACGTCGGTGTTCTCGAGTTAAAGGGAGGACCCAGTGTGGCCGGTATGAAAACAAGCCAAAACTTCTCATTCGTCGGTAAACACTTCGCATGCCAATAGGTCTTCCGTATTCTGCAAACCATTCATTTGCAATGGACCTGGTAGTGGAGAAACGGTCCCTTGAGGCCAATAATCTTAGGCGGCGATCTTCACGGTCTGTTGTTCTACGGCGGCGTCCGGTGCCCCTTGCTCTTTGCGTACGGCCTTCTTGAAGCCATGCTTGACAACACCTAACCACAGTGTCTACACTTCTTTGCACTCTAACTGCAATTGCCCGAAAAGAAAGTCCAGCTTCCCGAAGTCCCACTATACGGCCCCTATCAAACTCACTAAGTTGACGAAATCGTACAGGTCTCCGTACTCTAGGCATCGTAACCGATCGTAAAGGATGTCCATAACCAAAATCCGCCAACGTTGATTCTTTACTGCGGCTGAAATATTCATTTTTAGAGCGTTAGTGAATTAAAAAAAAGCAGTATAAAAACCGGAATGTCCAACTGATAAGGCTGAAAATTTTTTCACTTGTTATTTACAGTAAGATAAATACATTCACCAACTTTTATTAAAATAAAACCTTTTAAACTGGGTGTTCGGATTTATTTATATATATTTATGTCACTTAGTATACCTACTCACCGATGTGAATTGAAAACACTGTGAGCTCACGTCAGCGAGAATCACTGGCACGTCACGGCACTGTTACGTCACGACTGCGTGTGAATAGACCTTAATACAGGGCGACTGTTCATTGTATGTGTGGGAGCATGATTTAGGGGGGCATATTTTGCATTATATGCTGAATAGAAATATCAAATGAATGATCAACTATAACTATATTTAGAAGTAATTATTGGATTTGAATTTCAAACCTTGATTCGCATATTTACCACCATACAAGTACGGTGATTTCATTTTTGTATTCCATAAAGTATCGATTGGGCAATTCTCTTTTGCTGGCCTCCTGCTTAGCCTTAGAGCCGGTCCACACGGCGCGTTGCGTCAGCGTTGCGTCGACGCAGCGCTGTCCTTGCCAATGCCAATAACCAAGGTGTTCACACGGCGCGCTGCGTCGTCGCAACGCACACATGACGGACAGCAGCCCCCGAGACGAAGCGGGAGGGGGTGTACTCGTGCGACGTCGGAACGGCAGCGCTCAGTTGCTTGTGCGTTGACAGAGAGGATACACGCAAGCTCATTTCATTTTAAGTACGTTACGTTTTTGTATCCAGTTTTATAAGCAGGATAAAATGAATTCCATTGAAGAAATTGACATGGATTACTTCATTACATTGATTCAGGAAAGGGAAATTATATGGGACAAGTCAAACGTAGATTTTAAAAATAAAAATTTAAAAACAAAAGCCTGGGAAGAAATATCAAAAGTTTTATTTCCTGATTACGAGAATTTCACAGCTGAACGAAAAAACAAAGTTGGTGAGTTCACAGTACAGATATTTATTGTTTTTTTATTTAATACTATTATACCTTCTTTAGTTGCCAAGGCAGAGTTCCTCTAGTCATAAAATAGGTCGCAAAATGCTGTCTTATGACATTCGGTGCTGTCTGTTCTTCATCTGCGGGTTGTATTGGGAGAAATTCATCAACACTTATAGCAAATGTATCTCTTTGTCTAAAACCATCTCGATCAGCGACAAAATTGTGTAGTACACAACATGCTTTTATTATGTCAGTAGCGAAGTCATAGGACACGTCTATCGGTCTGTGAAAAATGCGCCATTTGTTTGCCATAATCCCAAAAGCGCATTCGACATATCTTCTGGCCCTGCTTAGACGATAATTGAAAACCTTTTGTTGTAAGTCAAGATTTTTACCACCATATGGACGCATAATATGTTTGCTCAGTCCAAAAGCTTCGTCACCCACAAATACATACGGGGTTGGTATATTGCTACCAGAGAGTGGCTGGGGTTGAGGTAGTGGTAAGTTGTTGTTAATCATTAGCTCGTACAGTTTAGAATTTAGTAATATGGTTGAATCGCATTCTTTTCCGTATGCACCGATGTCGACAAAAACGAATTTGTAATTTGAATCCACAATAGCTAGCAACACAATCGAAAAAAAGGCTTTATAATTATAAAAAAGTGAGCCACTATGTGCAGGATTACACACACGGATGTGTTTGCCGTCGATGGCACCAACACAGTGAGGAAAATTTGCCTTTACATCAAAATCCCTCGCTATTGTTTGGAAACTTTCAATTGTCAGTTCAGGGATGTTGTCTCGAAGAAGATTGGTCCAGATAGCACGACAAACTCTTTGTATCATATATGCAATAGTAGATTTTCCCCGTTTGAATTTCAAATGTAAATCGGTTATTGAATTTCCACTTCCTAGGTATCTGAAACGAAAATAATTATTTTAATATGCATTTATGAGATAGATAGATACCCGAAAAAAAAAATACTGACATATTCAGACATCGATAACAAACAACTTTCTCTACGTGACCAATTAATTCTGCAATCACGAAAAAAATAACAGCTGTTGCATACATTTTGATTCAGTAGGTATTGATTTTTGTATGTAACAGCTGTTATATTTTCACGATTCCAGAGTTGGTCACATAGTGTTTGTTATCGATATCTGAATATGTCATTAAATTTTATCGAGTAATTCACGATGTATAACTTATTAAATCATGTTTACTATTGGTTTTGCAGGTAATGATTTAATGACGAAATGGAGAAGTGTAAAAGATAATTACTTCAGATATTCAAAAAAATTAAAAGAAGCATCAAAATCGGGCTCGGGCGCTACGAAACTGAAAAAGTATCATTTATATAATCAACTTCTTTTTTTGAGAAGAGTGGAACAAAATGCCACCGAATCTAGCTTAGACTCGCCTAGAGAAATCAACAATCAATCTACGTCTACAAATGATGATATTACCACAGACGACTCTCCGCGCTATGTTCCAGTCGCGCGCAAAAGGGCAATGCAAATGGATGAGTTTGAAAGAGAAGGGCTAAAACTTCTCAAGGAGCCGGATAATCGCCATATGTCCTTTTTCAGAGGTATATTGCCATCAATTCAAGATTTTTCCGACCGACAAACTCTCCGTTTCCAAAGTCAAGTAATACATTTGATAGACGAAATGCGGTATGGACAAACATCATCATATGTGAGTGGCCCATCAACGTCTCACCAACCATTATCATATGGGTATCAAACAAGCAATTTTCAAAGTACATTCAATTCTGATAATAATAATTCAATTACATCTCCAGATCAAACATCTCAAGCAAGTGAAGAAACCGAATACGATTTTTGTAATTTGTAATTACTGGATTAAGTCCCTCTTAAATAATCTGTAAACTTGAGTTGATTACTAATTAAACAAATTACAAAAACTGTTATCTTTTAATTACTTATATAAATTATTACCTTAAAGTAGTTCCCAGCATTTCTACTGGTTCCACTGGATTCCTCATATTAGTATAGTTTTTTCGTATGTGTGGTTCTACGGACTTCAATAAACATTCGAAGCTGGATACACTCATTCTAAAAAAGTTATAAAACTTCTTTTCGTCTAATAGCAGCTCCCGATATTCTAACAAAAAAAACTGTCCATCACTATTTCTTAATGCAATGAAAGGACAGACCCAATACCGTCTTGTGATCTTGCGTCGATTTCGGCGGTGACGCAGTAATAGGAGCAATGCTAGACGTCTTTTCCGATCCATGCTTTCCTATAGACTGACTGCGATATTTTTACAAAATGCTTGCCGCACCTGTGCGTCGTCGCTGCGCCGACGGAACGTTAAGACTGCGTCACAGTAACGCTGTGATGGCGCAGCGCCTGTGTGGCCGGCTATGCGTCAAAATATTTGCGTTGCGACGACGCAACGCAACGCAACGCGCCGTGTGGACCGGCTCTTAGCCGTCGAAGAATTACACGAAGAACCTAGAATGTTGGCCATCTTGTATTCGTTTTTGAAACTAAAATCAAATCCAAGCGAATAACCAAAATTTCTGTGTTATGTGCCGCGGTTATAATATGGTTCAAGATGACACACGGGTTGATGACGTCAGTTACACGAATCGCTTGAACGCGTTGGTTTTAACCGCGGTTTTGTTGCAAGTTGTTTATTTTAGAAAAGCGCGTATATAATCTCTGATTATTTTTATTATCACTTAATAATCGGTGCTTTTTCGTCTAGAACTGTATATGGAAAGTTTAAATAAGAAACCTTTCATAATATTCATGGGAAAAATGTTTTTTTCAGTTTTTTTTTTAATGATCTAACCATGGCTTTGTAGCTATGATAACTTTCAATTCTCTAAATTTTTCCGC
Organism: Acanthoscelides obtectus; assembly: GCA_963669975.1. Lineage (NCBI taxonomy): Eukaryota > Metazoa > Arthropoda > Insecta > Coleoptera > Chrysomelidae > Acanthoscelides > Acanthoscelides obtectus. The sequence goes on along the minus strand of CAVLJG010000003.1, from coordinate 80,108,717 downwards.
ATGTCAAAGAAAACATTTATTGATTCAGCAGAAATGATGAAAAAAGAAATTAGCAAAACCGTATACAGGTGGATATCATCTAGTGAGTTTATATGGCCATATTTTAATATTCCTGTGGTATATGGCTACACAGGATACTTTGTTAAGCATAGGAACTACATTTAAAGTATCCCCAACAACCGTAATGAGTATAACTAATAAGGTGCTCCACTTTATGGTAAAACTGAAGTCAGCCTGTATCGTTTTTCTCAAAAATGAAGCTGAAGTACAATAACAATATCCAATACCCGGCAAAATTCTAACTTGTCACATTTCAAATAATAACCAGAAATATAAAACTACTCTTGAGTTGGGTAAATACCACAATTTTGCGGTGATAACTATGACATATAACAGCTGATTCGTGACGTCACGGATCTTATAACCAAACTGATAACAACACTCGCTTGAACGGATTGGTAAATACCAACCCAAAATGGTAAATACCATTTCCATTTGGTTATCCGCTTGAATTTGATTTAAGCCACAGATGCTAAACGCAGAACGGACGGTGAAATGTCAATAATGTCAGTGTCAATGTCAAACCTTATACCAAACAATTTTCTAGTAAAAGTGCTTTATTTGTGTGATTGATGATAAATATTAATGCAATTATAATAATTATATGGTGCAATTTATGCAACTTTCTTTTTGTTGTTAACCTAGATAATAAATGCACGAATAACTAGTGAAATTTCTTCGATGGCAACCTAAACAAACTCTACAAACATGTGTGATACAACAAATAATAATGCAATCTCCTCTACTGCGGTGCATCCCTTAATTCCCAAAGAAAGAAACGGGGAATGTGAATCTGCTGAAGAAGTGGTTACCTCAGATACCGAGGATTATCTAGCGGAATCGCTCAGGTATATAAGCACATCCTTTTACATATACAGGAAACACTTGCCTTTTTAGAATATGAACCAGAACAATTTGTAATTACCTCTAATTCAATTAGTTCCAACCCTTACAAAGTACAGTGTTTGCAGTTGCATTAAGTAAAATGCAATTTTTCAGATACAGGAATTTTCAATACTCTATGCAACCTAGTGATTCAAATATCACTCTAGTGACTCAAAATATGACGATAAATGATCAGAATGAAGACTTTTATGCAGCTGCTAGTGATCCAAGTAATATACAGATTCCTATTGTTGGGTATGAAATTATGGAAGAGAGAGCCAGGTTTACTGTAAGTAAAATATTTTTAGACCTGAAGTAGCTTAGCATGTAGTTTTTGTTGCAGAAATATTGCCAGTATTTTTTTATTCACTCTGTATATCTTGAGCATATCAAATATATCGTCATTGTTTTGATGCAACCTCCTGTGTAACAATTTTCCAAATCAGAGTTTTCTGAATATCTGTATAGTCAAATGTGAGCTCCATGATCTGATGTACAAGAGTTTCATAATAAGTAAGAAACTCTAGTAATTCTGTAGCGATTTACTTAAAAAAGCAGTTTGAATGGAACCAAAACCAATTCTTTTATTTAAATGAGTTTTTATGTAATTCTGTAAAAACTGCTTCTAAACACAAAGGAGTTTTCTTCAAAACAATTAAAACATACTAAGTGACAGAAAAAAAAAACACCTGGTAATAATGAGTATATTACAAAGATTTTATAGGTATGTGTTTGTACCAGATGTGTTTATGAGTGCCTAAGACATCATGGAGGTCCATTAGATTATTAATTTTCTCCCTTTTTTCAACAGTTGGATTTTTTCTAATTTTCTTCAGTCACTTACCTAATCCTAAGAGAAACATGTATGCAGAAGATTGTTGTAATAAATTCACTATTACTGGGTGTTTTTTTTCTATGTCATTATATTTTTTTTTTGCAGGTTTATAAGCTGAAAGTCGAAAACAAAGTAACTGGAGACTTCTGGTATGTTTTCCGAAGATATACTGATTTCATAAGGTTGTGTAACAGATTCAGGAATAGTTATCCAGAAGTAGTACAGTATTTGCCAAGGAAACGATGGTTAAAAAACAATTTTGATCCTATCTTTCTTGAAGAAAGAGTGAATGGGCTTCAAACATTAGTAAATGCTATACTTGCTGTACCTGATTTGGTTGCTTCACAAGAAATTCAAGATTTCTTTTGTTTGAATGAACCACCATTGTATTCAGAGACTAGTGAAGAGTCTAAGGTAAATATGAAGACAAACTAAGTATATTTACTTAACTTTTTGTCTACAAGAAATCTGTTTTTTAAGTGAATCAGTCACTGCAAAAACCTCATTAGTCCCATAATTTGAATTTTTCAGGATACAATGAAAACTGTGTCACTGAGAAAGAAACCCGTTTTAAAGTACTTTTTGGGCTTTATATCATAAGAGTTTTAAAAGATTAAAATTCTGGATAACCTTCACAGTTCATAAATCATATTAATCATATTTTGTATTGCTATTATTGGAAATTCCACATTCATTTATTAACATGTCACATGTTTTAATTTTGCATGTTATCACATTTTTATTGTATTTATGGGAAACCCAGACACAGTGAATGCCTGGGAAAGTCAAATTTCCATTTTTACATATAAATCATCAATAGACCTTTGTGAAAAAAAAAATACATAGACTTATTCCTTCAATTTTATTCAGTATGGTCAATCTGTTGTAGAAGAACCCACATGATTATTCTACTACCAGACATCAAAATGTGTTTTTTAGGCAATATTTGAAGCTTTGGAGGAGACTATATCCGATCTCAAACAGCAGCTGAGGGAAAAAGAGGCATTGGTTGAATCCTTGGAAACAAAATTGCATACAGTTGATACCGAAAATCAGAACCTTAGAAAATTGATAAGGTACTGCATTGTTTTGGCTAAATCTTTTCAGTGTTGATAATTTAATTATTATTTTTAGGAACTCTACTATGAACTGTCAAAAATGCCAAAAGGAATGTGAGAATTTCACCAAACTGTTTAAGTGATGCCATGTATTATACAGTTTAAGGTGCAAACATATACAACTTATTTTAGGCTGTTTAAAACCTATTATGGTCTAATTATTGCAATAGGCTGTTTTTAGGTAAATATTTACAAAAGCTGAATCATTTTTGACTGAGCTGTATGACAGGTTTTTAAGATATTTGTCCCCCATATTGAATAACTAATTCCTACTTTGCAATAGAGCTAGATGAGTTTTTTTAGGAAAGTAGACAGACCAGCCAGAACCAACCATACTTGGTTGAAATTATTTACCAAAAATACCATGTAGAGGTGCCTTAAATTTGGAGCTTAGTGTCTCATACCTTGCAGATACACTTGGTATAACATGCTCACTTGATTTCAATTTTTAATATCTTGCAAAGATTCTTGATCAAATAGAGGTTATTAGACAAGATACATCATTGAAAATACATTTAATTTTTAAGTAAACACAGTGAACTAGACCAGTAATTATAAAAAAGTCAAAAGATACTAAATGGTGCTATATTAAGGAAATAACTGTAATTGTTACTTGTTGAATCTCTTCGACTGAAGTATCGTTAGGCCCAGTAATAGATAGTTTTTCTACAATTTTCGCGATAGCAAATTTTTGTGGCATAGATTATCGCTTCTTAATACTAATGTCTAAATTGGCGTCATGGTCGGGGTGGAGCATTGTCATTTGACATTTGATCAAAAATCTCGAAAACCATAGATCGTATGTAAAAAAGTAATAGAAACAATTTTGTAGGAAATTACATTCTTTATCGTTTCGCTTCTATACGAATTTGCCATATAGTCAACGGGTTACGAGAAATTTAACTGTAAAGGTACCGTAAACCGGGGTAACTTTGGTACGGTTTTTCAAGTTTTTTTTTAATTAAACATGATCTTGCAAAAATAACTGGGCTTTGAGTATTGAAGGGTAATGTACCAACACTCCCAAGAATACAATAGCACAAAAACATCATTAATTTATTTTGTAAGTTGACATATTTGGCCTTAAATGTGTCCCAATGTTACCCCCCATTTGGGATAACTTTGGTACATTAGCTGTTTATATGAATATTTCAACGTCATGGGCCTGCGTCCTAAAGATAGACATTGCTGAACCAAAGAAAAATGAAATGGCAAGCAAAAAACATATTTTTGCTATTTTTTATTTATAGTAGGGGGCAAAAGAACAGGATTAAAGTCTCTTAAGGAGCTTTTATTGCTAGATAAGTACATAAAAAAGAAGTTTTAATATTTCAAATCATTACAAGTTTGAATACACAAGAAAATAAAAATTAAAATGACATGCCTTAAATAAGGAATAAATCTAAAATCAAACAAACATATTTTCCTTAATTCTGGAACATCGAAAACTTCTCGATGTCCACGACGTTCAGGTGTTTTTGTAGCCATTATTATTTCTTGGTTGCTATAAAATATTTCATCTTTGTGATTTGGCCATTTCCATTGCTTTCCATAGGGTGTCATAACATTGACCATCGCTCCAAGTTTAAAAGCTTTCGTGATTTCTCCAGTGTAATATTTTTTTGACTCTATCTGGTTCGGCACTGACTTCATATGACAGTTCAGAATTGTAAGGGCTATCGTCTGTTTTTGCATATTTAATACTCTGAATGCTACTATCTGAGCTCTGTGAATCATTTTTTGTTTTTTTAGATTTCTGGCTTTTTATTTCAAATACAGGTAAGCTGTTGTCAGAATCTGAACCTCTAGAAGGCTCTTGTATGCTCCTCATGTTCTGGATTCCAGACGTGGAGGGCTGCGGCGAATTGTTGGGAGGCTCCGTGGAGGAGGCATTCTGTACATCAGCAACCGTTATCCCTTTACCAAGAGACACTTGAAGTTTCTTACTTCTACGAATACGGGGTGCTGTGATTTCGTGACGTATTTGAGCAAGATGTTCCAAAAGGCTTTCGCCAACAACTTTTTTTATTGCAGGGTCGTCAGCCACCACATTTCCGTGCAATCTACTCAAAACGACTTCCTTATTAAAAGGGAAAATTCCATATTTTCTGAATCCAGATTTAAGATTCTCAGCACTGCGCTCTTCCAATCTTGTCAACAGAGTTTTTAAGAGCCTAAGAAAGGTATCCTTTGGTATTCCCCTAAAACGACATCCTTCAGCCGTGTTCTTCCAGTCATTTAGAATTTGTCTCCAGTTTCTCTTCATAGGACGGAATTATACTACATCCAGCGGCTGCAGGAGATGCGTACTATTTGGAGGCAGTGCAATAAATCTCATATTATTCAATTCGCACTGTCTGATCAACTCCACATTGAGGTGGGAACTAAGGTTGTCCCCAATTAAAATTTTACGACCCTCTTTTCGTTTTAGAATTGGGAGAATTAAATTAATAAACCAATCCTCAAGTACTTGGAAGTCGAACCATCCAGTACTCGTACGGTTATAACGGGCATTTAATGGACCATCTTCCTCGGCATTTCTGCGAAGCATAAGAGATGTACATGCTTTCGAAGAATTGCGAATCTTCTCAGGGTACTTGGTCCCCCTCCTTGTAATAACTTTGGATCGGCTCGGATCATCGACGATATTTGTTTCGTCGTAATTATAGATGTTTGCTGGAGAGACCCCTTCCAGCTCAATTTAGAGATTATCAAAGTACTCGTTAATCACAGCCTCGTCTATACCTGCTTGTGCGTGCGAAATATTTTGGGATAACCTTTGACTAAGTTCTGATCTGCGCTTTAAAAATGAAGCTACCCGATCAGGACCTGTTGTTAAAACATGAAACTTTTCTTTCCTGCCTATCCAAGTAAGCCTTAACACAAACTTTTAAGTCTTCAGCTGTTACTGGAAAACCAAAGGAAGATAAAGCAATTAAATGTCCAGGGAATGATTCTTCTTCATCTTCCGAGAAGACCGTCGGCTTACCATGTCTACGAGTATGCTTTCCATGGATTTTGTTCCATAAAGTGTTTTTCGCTATCTGATACTTTTTTGTTGAAGTTTTTCTTCTGTATAATTTTTATAATTTCGCGCACCAAGTAGACGCTGTGACTTGCGAGGCATTATTAGTTCTGAAAGAGATAAACATAAGCTATACAGAATTAGAGTCAGTGTAACTTTGGTACACTATGTGTTTTAAATTAGATTCCACAGCAAACGTCTGCAGTCTAACTTTGGGACATGTACCAAAGTTACCTCCACATATTACCATTTTATATGTAAACAAAGATAATATTTTTTGGTGTCGATTATTTGCTTCGCTATATTATCAAAACATATCCCAAATATATCTACATAAGATGTACTTACCAAAAATAAAGTGGCTTTAACCGTTTTGGCTGCACAATGGAAAGTTTACAGAGAATTGAAAAATGCGTGTAACGACGTGTTGCAGCTAAAAATTTACTGCTGTTGCCGGAACAAATCTACTGTTGCCAAACTCACTATTTTTTCTTATTATTATCTTATAAACAAGATTGAATACCAAAAGTTGTCATATTTGCGGCTTAAATATTTTTGTAAGGTAAAGTGGGGAAAAAATAGCAGGTGACAGCGGAACGGAAAAGTTGAATCTTGGCCAACTCTTCCGATCTCGTTCCCGCTACCGTTTCCGTTTGTTGTACATGAATATGTACGGATAATATAAAATTGAAATGTTTCCTCGTTTCCATTTTCGCGCAATTGTGTAGCGGCTTTTAATTCCAACCTCCTGAGATAATCGAGCAACTTATTTGGAGAATATCCTTCTTGTCTCCTACAAGTACTCCCTCCTCACCTTTATTGTACTCTAGCAATTACAGGGCATCTGCATAAAACATGCCAATTGTTTCGTCCCCCTCCATGCACAGTGCGCACTCAACGTTTTTCGCCATGGCTAGCTTACTCATGTGGTGACGCAACGTGCAATGACCAGTGTACAGTCCCACTAAAGCTGTAAGGCTATTCCTTTTTAGCTACAGCATGTTACTCTGGTGCCTTTTTTTGTTAAGGTTGGAATGGTTACCTTAAAATAGGTTAACCCCCCCTGTTTCGGACGATCTTTCCTTCCAACTCTACAGAGGTGTGCCTGCCCCACTCTTTGCCAGAGTGTCGGCTGTCTCGTTACCCTCAGATCCGTATGTCCAGGTATCTATATTCGCACATCTAGATCTAAACAGATTCAACTCAAAAAAGCGCTTTTTTCATAAAACTCAAAGAACGCGCACTGAGATGGTGAGCAAGTGACGTGGTAGTGGCGCGGTGATCAAGTGGCAGGTGGAATCGCTAAAGCCTATATAAACAAATGAAGACGCGCGTATCAAAATGGAGTAGCGGTGGCGTGGCATTTTGTAGGTGGCGTGATGTCAGTCTGGTGCCACTAATCTCGAGCAAGTTTAATTTTCGACTGGCAAGCGGTTGGTGACGATGACGCGACGTGGGTTTTTGTTTACTTTTTCCTGGAGTGAATCATGCGAGACGACCACGAATTGAACATTAATTTTGTAGCCCTTGTAGAGGCAAATCCCTGTCTGTATGACAATACACGGGAGGATTATCATATGATCCATGTGCAAGAACGGGCTTGGGCGAAAATTGCAAAAGACATTGGGGAAGGAGGTAAGTAATAAAAAAATGTGGTTCCTTGAAAAATATATTTTTTTATTTAACGGCATTATTTAGTTATCTTTTTATTCTGTTAATATTGTTATCTTCTTGTTTTCATACACAAAATCGTTTTTGACCTTTAAGTGACCCGTCCACTGTTAAAAAAATCACAAAGTTTCTCCCGTGTAGCAATTGCTGGACTGGTAGCTCTTCTTTGATTTGAGAGTCTCGGATAAGGCTGTTCCTCATTTTCTACTTCTATGTCATCATCACACTGCTTTAACAATATTGTCCACTGTATTTATATTAAGACCAATTGTTGTGTGTTCAACTGATTTGCGACCTCTTGATAACCTACCATTGAATACCCTTTTTCTATTTGTTAAGCCTCTTTTAGGGTAGGGTTTCATTATAGTACACATCAATGGAAAAGCTTCGTCTGCAGCAAAATAAAATGGAAAATTTGTGTCTTGTCCTGGTAATGGAGATGGGTCTGGCAAGTCTAACGTGCTGTTAACTAATTTCTTTCCAAAATTACTTTCTTTTAATGCCCTCCCGTCACTATTTCGGCCGTACTCACCAACATCAATGGTCAAGAAACAGCCATCTGCGTCTGATACAGCCATCAAAGCAATGGAATATCCACGAAGTTCTAGAACCCCATCTTTTACCCTATCTTGACACCCTGGCAGACCCAACTTTCCAACAAGATAATGTCCGACCACATGTTGCAAGAGTCACAATAGACTTCTTTCAACATAATGATGTCACATTGTTACCATGGCCACCAAGATCTCCCGACTTATCCCCAATTGAGCACGTGTGGGATATGATGGGTAGGAGATTGCTCAATTTGCAACGTCCTCCTCAGACTCTAGAAGCACTTCGAGAGGAGTTGGTGGTTGCCTGGAATGAGATACCACAGGAGGACATTGACCACCTGATCAGAAGCATGCCTAGGCGCGTTGGAGAATGCGTAGCACATCAGGGTCCATCCACACATTATTAAAGGTCAAAGGGCTTTAAAGCAGTGCAATCATTTTGAAATTTTTATCATTTACTTATTATGCTTCATTAAGTACTTATACAAAATTTACAAAATCTTACGCCATTTTTCCTTCATTGGTCGAAAAAAGCCACGTCAAGTGGTTGGAGTAGATGCGTGGTATTAGGAGGTAATGCTATAAAACAAATGTAATTAGCTTCACATTCTTGAATGACTTGCTGATTCAAGTGTGAACTAAGAGTGTCTCCTATGATTGCCTTTCGTCCTTCTTGACGTTTTAATATTGGAAGTATAAGATGTAAAAACCAATCCTCAAAAATTTGATAGTTAAACCATCCTAAAGCCATCCTATTATATCGCGCGTTTGGCGGTCCATTTTCGGTCCAGGTGTTCCATAATTTTTGAGATTTATAATTGACGTAAAGAGGTGCTATTTGACCCTCGGCGTTTCCTCATACCATTAATGAGGTTACAGGCTTTAGATGAGTTCCTGATACGTTCAGGATACTTAGTTCCTCTTTTGGTTACTATGTTTGTCTGTCCCGGGTCATCAACTAGGTTAGTCTCATCATAATTCCATATATTGCTTGCAGGAATTCCTTCTAACTCAACCTCCAAATTATCGAAGAAGTTATTTATGATTTCTTCATCAGTAGCAGCCCTAGCATGTGAAATGTTGTACGCACTCCTCTGAGAAAGTTGTGGATGTCGTTTTAGAAAGGATTTGACCCAATCACATCCTGGCATATTGTTTTTAAAAGGTTTAACATTTTTGCCCTGCCGGTCCAAATAGGACTTTACTACACATCGAAGGTCAAATGTGCTTACTGGAAAACCAAAAGCTGACACAGTAATTACATGGGTTGCAAATATATTTCATTCCTCCTCAATAAACACTTTTTGTTGTCCAGGTTTGTTCTTATGTCTCTCTTTTATTTTCAGCCATAAAGTATTTCGGTGGATATTATATTTTTCTGCAGCACCGCGTAGTGAAATCCGTTTACTCCTTATCTCGCGAAGAGCTTCTGCTAATTTTTCTTGTGTATAATTTTTGTAATTGCGACTACCAATTTTTCTTCTATACACTCGTGGCATTGTATCTGAAAAATTACACATTTTGCGTTTTCAATAATACCTTCATAAACATTCAAGGGGTTACTTTGTGACAATTTTTTGTCTAAAGTAGCCCCTCTAATTGTAACCAATTTTAAAAAAATGTGTTAAAGTGAAACATAACATCGAAAAGATATAATTCTAACACTGAGGCGTGAAAACGTTCGTATTTTAATATAAACCTACCTAGGTGGAAAAATCTTCTAATATATTTTCTGACCAACACGTTTGCACACAAAACGAAATCCACTTGTTTACTCGATTATCGAGTCGGCTCTGGCACGAGGAGCACAGCTGTACTAGGAGCTATTGATGAAACGGCATAGATGGCGCACCTAGTCCACTATTGAAATATAAAATTTAAATTATACTACCGCCTTTAGCCACTTGGTAAAAATAGAAAATTTAAACATAGATGTCACTGTCACAAAGTAGGCTGTAGTGTTACAAAGTAGCCCCTCTTTACGGTATAAAAACTATTGACAGCTCCTTGTGTCCTTTAATTATAAAAATAATAAACAAATAAAAATCTTCCTTATAAAATGTAACAATATAGCAAAAATGTCAATCTATGGAACGAAAGAACCGTGATATTAATCACATCCGGAATCCCATTTGTCTTAATATTTCTAAAACTCACATGAGTAGGTACGCTGACAAGTTAGCTTTAAACTTATGAACACAACTTATATAATTATATATAACAATGGTTCCCAATCTTTTAAAACCCGCGGCGCAGTTACAAGTTTAGTATTTTGTCACGGCGCCCGAAAAAAATACAGTCAAATAGGTAGGTACCTACAGTAATGGTAGTTAGGTTACCGAGATCGGAAAAAAAATCGAAACATCTACATATCTACAATATTAAATTGACTTTTTTATTATAAAATATAATATTTAATCCGTCAAATCAATGTGATGGGTGAGCTTGGTGATCTCGGCACAGTTTTTCGAAGCGGGGAATAAAACGGCCCACACACGTAAAGATTTAGTGTACTGCATATTGAACCATATGTAGTATCAAAAATCGTTTTGCTTGCAGTACTGCAATTTTTCCTACACACAGTGCAATGCATCGTACTGCATATTGAACCGTATGTAGTATCAAAAATGGTACTGCTTGCAGTACTGCAATTTTCCCTACACACAGTGCAATGCATCGTACTGCAGCAGATCATCAAATTGTGGCATGTCACAGTAACTAGAGTGATGTTCATAGTATCTATTTTTTAACGAAAACATTTGTGGCTATGTCTTCGTGACTTTCAAAAAGAAAAACTGCAGCCTTTATAGTTGCGATTTTATCGACTGAAGAAGATGATGAGAAACAAACTAAAAAGAGAAAATGGTGTAAACAGTGGTTGTTGGATAGAAACAAATATTCCCTTATTAGGTTATTGAAGGAACTTGAAGAAAAAGAGCCACTCGACTTCAAAAATTTCTTAAGGATGGATTCTGATACATATACCTCTTTGTTGACTTTAATTCATGATAAAATAACTAAGAAAGATACAATTATGAGAAAAGCAATATCTGCTGAAGAAAGGTTAGTGGCCACATTAAGATATTTGGCGACAGGATGTTCTTATGAAGATCTGAAATTCAGAACCGGAATTTCACCTCAAGCGATACGTGAAATTATACCAGAAACGTGTAAGGCTATATACGATGCACTGAAAACGAGTTATTTAAAGGTAAGTAAAATCATTTTTTTTTTGTATTTCATGTCTGTATTTCAAATCTATACAAAATATCAGAAAAATGTAAAAAATACATATCTATTAACTTAAACTTTTTAAGCTTCTTAACAACTTAAATTTTAACTGGGCAAGGAAAAAATATGTGTTTAAGAACCCCTTTCAACAGAACTTTTAGTAGGTGGTTGAAGCAAAATATATTCTGATAGATTTGTTTTTAGGAGGGTATCAATAAGGTACCTGCGGCAAATAAGGCCCACCTAAGGAAAAAATCACTATTTAATAAAAAAAAAAACAAAATGAGCAAATAAAAATCGAAATAACTATGGTTTGAGGTGTCTTAAATGTAACTAAAGGTAAAGCTTAAGTTTGACGTTAATACAAAAGGTCGAATTAAGCGCTAGAAAAAAATGCAACTGGGCCTTTTTAACCGAATGTTCGGTTAATAAAGCCCACATGAAAAAATGACATCGGCTAAAAGGGCCCACCTAGAATATAACTACAAATACGTATCAACGGTAAACTTTACGTTACCTATAGATATTTTCTTACTAAGTTATCAAATAAAATAAGTTTTTATGGAAATAACACAAACAAATGTCAAAAAAAAAACAAATTCTTTCAAAAATCAAAGCAACTAACGTTTGCAAAAGAAAACACTTATTCACAGCTTGAGCAAGTATACTGATCTTTGTCTTCTTTTGTAAAACCGATACACACTTCGTGGCTCCAAGTGCCACATATCACACAAGACCGCATATCTAATTGTTCGGATTTTTGACACACACAACAGTACCAAGATTCACTTTTTGGCGTATTACTTGCAGAGCAATTTTCCACTAGAATCTTCGATGAGGATGCTGTTGGTTGCTTTTTGATTTTACGCTTGGGTTCGCATTTAGAGGTCGTTGAAGAGAACAGATCTTTGGTTACTAACTGTGCTTTGTAGTTAATGGATTTTCTTTTCGGAACCTTGTTCTCTTTCAGACTGAAAATTTCAGGCGTAGTCAGTAGTTCATTAAAAGGCTTATTGAGATCTTGACTTTCTGTTTGTATTTGAATTGAATCATGAGTCTTTCTAGGTGTTTCAGATGAGTATTTTACCTTATCAGAAACTTTTTGCTGGATAGATCTTTTTATTGCACTAAGAGGAATATCAGAGTCGGTGGATTCAGAACCGCTAGATTCGGTTATAGTATTACTCTGCTTAAGACAGAAGTTACTTTTATTACCTTCAATATCTTCACGATTATTGTCCTGTTCGGTTTCCGAAATGTCAGGACACTCAGTGGTTAACGATGGAGCGAAAGCTGATTCAGGAATTATATTTGGATCTAGTGGGTATAATCCTGTCGCTCGAAAACCGTTTATTATATTCTCAGGAGTCATACATCTAGGCCAAACTTTAGACAAAATTTTGCCAAAACGATATTTGTTTAGGCGGCGATCTGGATTAACATCCCAAAATCGGAGCACCTCTTGGTCCCAGTGATATTCAAACGAACGATAAACTGCTTTATCTAAAGGCTCATGTGTTGTGTTGGAAGGCAGACAAAACAGCTTTATATCCAATTCATCTGCAACCTCTATTATGGAGATATCCAGGTGACTAGCAGCTCCGTCAAAAACAAGTAAAACTTTACCTGTTCCCTTGTAGCGGTGTAGATGCCTAAGAAATTCAATGAAAAGCTGAGTGGTCATGCTACCCTTTTCAGCCATTTTAACCAAGGTACCTTGTGGTAAATGTTCTTCATATTCAGCTTTTACTCTTTTTCCCTTAAATATGACCATAGGTGGAATACTGTTTCCTAAAGCATTACAACAACCAGCAATGGTTACGTTTTCTGCATGCTCAGGAGCCACCAGGTGGACACGTCTGGCACCTCTCTGACTAATAACTTGCTGTTGATGATGAATAGTCAATCGGCATCCCTTTTCGTCCATGTTGAAAAGGTTCTGTGGATTTTGGTGCAAATTCATTTCATCAAAAATGTTGGCTAGTTTGGTAAAGTGATCATTCGCTATAAATTTATTTAATTTTTGGGCACGTGCGGGATTCATAAGTTGTGCCTTGCGTTTTGACAAATGAGAATTCCGTTTTAAAAAACCGTACATCCAATCTTTACCAGCAATCCCCTTAGAAGCATTAAATGGGTGCTGAATGTTATTATCAACACAGAATCTGTAGGCAGAGCGACGTACCAACAATGGGGTTAGTGGCATTCCTATATCGCAGAGACGACATATTCTTTCAGAAAGCTGTTTTTCTTGGTCGGGAGTTAATACACTTGATCGTCCAATTTTTTTAGAACGCCTGATTTTAGGTGGTTCCTAAGGGTTCTCCTGGGTATATTGTAACGCTGAGCAGCTTCTCTTTGAGAAAGGACACCACCTTTGACGGAGTTAATGCAGAACACAATATACTATTTACTACAGCGAAGCAAAATTTGACTAACGAAATATTAAAGTGAATAGGTTCGTGAAATATTAGAAACCATACGTGTAGACCGCACAACGCTCGAATTGTTACTGATTTTGCAGACGGTATTCAATCTACGCCGTGCCGGGGCTGATTGTGACCTTGGACGTATAGTTGGAAACAGCTTAACGTTGCCATATTTCAGGGCATACGCATATTTATTAAAATATTTAGTACGGGCTTTATTAGCTGCCGGGCTTTGTTTGTCGCAGGTATACCTTATTGTTTCTTTCCTGGGTAAATTCTTGACCTTGATGAGGCAAATCTGATGGTTGATAGCTTATTTCCGTAGAATAATACTGTTGATTTTGTGGTGAAGATCCAGTCACTGTAGATTGCGTGGCCGGCGTTGTCGAAGTAAATGCGTTAGGTTGGTTATGGTTATAGATTTGAGACTATTGCAAATTCTTTGATGGAAAGTTTATTGTACAGTCAAAGTCAAGTTTTCCCTGTGCTCCGTAAAATATGATATCCGACCATAATTTTTCTACTATTAGTCGTTGCGAATCATTTAGTTTTTTAACTGGAATGCAAATTTTTTACCAAATGCGGTCATTTCATCCTCAACGTCTTCGTTAACACACAATACTTTATAAGCAGCATCATAAAGCTTCAACTTTTTTGTTTCCATCAAATTTTTGTCCGTTTGTCTATGAGCCCTTTTTCGTGAACCTAATTTTGGTGTGAATAATGAGGTTGTAGTTCCAGAGTGGGAGCTCAATACGCTTTGCGAGACATCTTCCTGATTTTCTGTAGTTTCTTAGGTACTGGCAGGTGTAGTGGGTGACATTAAAGCCTCTTCAGTTTCTTCATAGATATTCTGAAATGAAACAAAAAAACTGAAAAAAGGAAAATTTTTGATAATCAGAAAGAACTTAAAATAGCAAATCCTGACTAAATGTCATTTTGTTGCGAAAATACCCGTAATTGATGAAAAAATATAATCGGCATTATGTTAGTCAGTAAGAATAATTAATCTTGCGGTATGCCTGTATAGGCAAACTGTAGTTTTATATACCTCTTGCTATAGATACACAGGTGTTCACCCGGAAAATATATTTTCCTTTTTTTTTATTTTTTGGTACCATCGACAGTTGCTGAGTGGAAAGAGATAAGCAATGGATTTCAGGATCTTTGGCAATTCAATAACTGTTTGGGCGCAGTCGACAGAAAACTTGTACTTATAACAAAACCAATCAAGAGTGGATCATATTTCTACAACTATTTATAAAGGAACATATAGTGTAGTACTGTTTGCTATAGTAAATGCAAATTATGAATTTGTATATGTTCATACTGGAACAAATGGCCGAGTTTCCGATGGGGGAATATGGTCACAATCAAGCAAGTGCAAGCGTCTACTCGCCAAAAAGCTAGACATACCAAGCCCCACAGAACTACCGGGAACAAAAGATAAGGTGCCTCATTGGAGACGAAACATTTCCATTATTGGAAAATTTAATGAAACCATATTCTCAAAAAAAATTGCTCACGAAGAAAAGATATTCAATTATCGTTTATGTCGAGTTGTGGAAAATGGTTTCGGGATATTGGCGTCGAGGTTTCGAATATTTCTACAGCCAATCACTATTAATGTGGACAAAATTGATATTGTAATATTAGCATGTTGTGCCTAACATGATTGTTTGCGGAAGACATCTATCTCAAATGTCGATCGTGAGGATATTAACAACGGCAGTATAATACCTGGACAATGGAGACAACAAACCGGGAGCACTATGACCAATTTGGAAAACACAAAGGTGACAAACGCTAGTTTTATTGCAAAGAATGTAAGAGAAACATATAAAAACTATTTTATCAATATTGGTAAGCTCTCGGTTCAAGACCATATGGTAAAATAATAAATAAATACTACAAAAACAATACCTTATTATTGTCCATACTCCTCTCATCGTTACTGCCCATGTCCGTTTCCTGGGCGTTTGATATTCCCTTTCTACCTATTTCACTTTCTGCTGTAAATAGTAATAGGTCATAGTACCAAAGTGAAGGCTCGTAAATGGCATCAGCACCGGATCCTGTACGTTTAGAGTCCTCAACCTAACACAAAATAGCTTTGCTAAACACCTTTAAAATAAAATTAATTATAAATGCATCTTACCTTCTTCATTTCACGTCCAAAAGATGTTCTTATATTATTTATTTTCTTTTTCATTTTTTCTCTTGTTCCTTCTGGAAACAGTTCCTTAAATTTGGTAAATAGGATATCATAGCTCATGTTTCGCTTCATCTTATTTGCATAATCTTTTGATTTTACATCCCATAGGCATTTGTTTTCCCTATATAATTCAATGAACTCCTCCCAGAAACATTTTTGTTTAATGTCCATGATAACTATAATAATTAAATAACAACAATATTCTGTCTTTTAGCATGAACCACAAAAGTAGGCTTCTTCAATCAAAATCCTAACTGCCGTAGTCGCGACTCTACACACGTTCCAACTTGCGTTCCAACCTTACTTCAAACACGGCCGCTGATACGATATTTTATGGAAGCTCCGTACTGTGAACGATTCGACTACTGCGTACTGCGAAGCATCCAATTTGCCTACGCACTTTACGATTTATCGTTACTGCAGCAGTTTGGACTAATGTTGTACTGCATGCAGTATGAAAAATCGTTGTGTGTGTGGGGCGTTTAAGACTTGACACGGCTACTCTCATTTCTTGCTCCACGTTGATCCTTGAGCGATATTTGTTCTTTATTACAGCTACAGCTGAAAATCCAGCTTCACATAGGTATGATGTTGCGAACGGAATGAAAATTCTTAATGCTTTTGAAGTTAAATTTGAATATTAATTTTGGATCGATAACCAAAACTCCACCAAATCGGAACTGCTGAATCTAATTTTAAGGCTGCTGTCGCAAGAGAGTTCAATGAGACTTTCTTCATCTTGTGATGTGAATTCTTGGTGGAGTGCATGAAAAGGATCTTGGATCCACGAAAATTTTTCGACATCATCATCTGCAAAGTACTTCAAAAACCATTCGGTGAGCTTCACTAGATGTTCCGTAAAAAGAGCAATCAGGTCTTGTGAGATAACCAGTTCATTAGATGCCGCATATTTATACAATTGCGGGAAGCAATCTTGACAGTCGCCTTCATTCATTTTTTTTATCCACAACTGTAGTTTCTTTCTAAATGCCGCAATCCTCTCCGATATTTTCAGAATGTGCGTATTGTTACCTTGTTACCCTGTAAAGAGAGATTCAAAGTATTCAATTTCTCAAATAGATCGCAAAATATTTGGCGTTTTCATAACGTTCTTGCTGTACAAAACTGCGAATTTCTTCGTGTAATTCGAACACACGAAACAAAACATTTCCACGTCAAAGCTAACGTGAATTACAATAATACAGCAAGGCCGTATGTTCGGCTCCAATATCTATGCATAGTTTGAAGTCTGGCCTTTAGAGGCCTAGTTTTATATAGTTCACTGCACCGATTACACATTCCAGCACTTGGTTCAGTTCAGGGCTCATTGATTTTGATGCAAGAGCTTCCCTATGAATGATGCAATGGGTCCACATAGCATTCGGTGAATAAGCGCTTGTATTCCCCCATACCTGCCAGACATGGATCGAGCACCATCAGTACATATACCGATACAATTTTCCCTATCCAAACAATTTTCTGTAATAAACTTGTCTAAAATTTAAAACAAGTCTTGGGCTTTCGCACTTTCGGTAATGCTTTTGCAGAATAAAAGGTCTTCGACAATAATATTGTCAGCCAGAAAGCGTACATAGCACATAACTCAGTAGCCTCATCAAGTTGCAAACCGAACTCCTTGCTTTTAATTTTTTCTATTAATTGGTAATTGTGATCCTCAGCTATGTTATGGATTCTTCGACTGATAGTATTGTTAGATAAGGGTACCTTGGAATTTATTTTTTCAGCCGATTCTACCACCATAATATTTACCATGTCCAGAGCTGCCGGTAGAATAAGCTCTTCTGCAATAGTTTGAGGTTTTTTGCCTTTTGCCACCCTGTATGCTCCTTTGAATGATGCTAACAGTGCGTTTTTAGGTACTGAGGCTTGCTGAGTGAATACGATTTTCGTTTTATTCAAATTTTGTTATTTCCTTTGAAAAAAATCACGCGATTTTTCAGCCAGTTGGATGAATTGTCTCGAAATGTCGCTTTAACCTACTTGGAAGCCTAAATCAAATTCAAGCGGATAACCAAATGAAAATGGTATTTACCATTTTGGGTTGGTATTTACCGATCCGTTCAAGCGAGTGTGGTTCATTTTGGTTATAAGATCCGTGACGTCATGAATCAGCTGTTATATCGTCGTCCGTACCGCAAACAGGCGTAACTGATTTTATATAAATTTTCAGTAGAAGCGAAATGAATATCGACAGTTATTTGATTTCGTATATCTTTACTACTTTAGACAATATGAGCATAATTTCTTCCAATAACATAGCTAAACAGTGTGTTCATCATCTTCTGAGAAGTATATAGAGGAAAGGAAATTCATATTCTCAGCTAAACATTTTTTTATATTTTTTTTTTCCAGATACGCCTCTTTGCGGTAACCTTGACAATTACAATAGTCTAGCGGTTTGAAGATACGACTTTCACTCCATATGGAATAAAATTAGATTAAATAAAAAAACACCTTATTCTCAGATGTAGGTAATACTCAAGCAACTCAAGGATAATACAGAACAAAAATAAGAAGATGATTTCATACAAAAACGTTTATGGCTGGTCCTCATGAGGTAGTGAATCATAAAAATGTTGATGTTCTGGTAGAGTGATGGCAGGCCTATCGCCTTGGCAAAGTGAGGTCAAATCATTATATTTTTTATTTGTGATTTTTCATAGGTCGCTGTTCAGAGGAGACAGCTCTTTTTTTTAAAATATCGGAAACATTTCTTTTCAAGGTTATGGACCTGTAGTTTGTTTGCTTATGGCTAGTCTTGAAATAGATTTTGTTGCAATTATCACTTGTCACATTGAATTCCATCATGTTTTTCCAATTCACATCCATGTCTTTATCATCTTTTCGAATAGATAATACTCTTAAGTCTGATGCGAGTTTTTTGGGGTCAAAAAAATTACGATAGTCTAAGGGACGAACCTTATATGGCTGTTTCTTCCTTGCTAATGCATAGACTGGCAATAACTGGCTCGGCACAATAATTTCACCTGCATTTTTCAAAGCGTAACTATTGCACTATGTGCTGAATCGCCTTCATTTTGTCCATGACAAGAGGCAAAAATTTTTAACGATATCTCTTTAACGTTTGAGCAATTACTGACAAGATATAAAAGAGTGGTAGCCATTATCGAATTCTTATTTTGGCCACTACAACCATCAGCAAATAAGTCAACAGTATTGTAGCCTTGTTTGTGTTTTTCGGAAATAAATAAATAAACAGCAGTCGATATTTCCGAGCTACCACGTTTACTTTCAGTCTCACTCCATGTATAACAAAAACATTCTCGAGATGCTACTTCATAGATAGTTAGATTGTAGACAGCAAGCCGTGTTTTATAAAATACGGAACAATGATTAGAAATTTTTAAGTATATAACTTGTTGGAGATCAGACGTAGCACCTTTGTATCATTTTTAGCTTTTTCTTTGCAGCTATTCTTTATTTCTCTTACCGTTTCCTTTTCTAAAATATGGGCCAAGTACTCCTTTTCCAAATTAGCCTTTACTTCTTCCGATCCTTCTCTGTAACACTTGCAAAGACCACATTGATCTTTTTTTGGTTTGTGAAATGAGAAGTTCATGGATCTGAAAATTTTTCTATACAAAGAAACACTTCCCTTTGTTTGTTGATCTTCCAGTTTGTACATGTGATACATTGTACTCAGAGAT
This sequence comes from Acanthoscelides obtectus, assembly GCA_963669975.1. Taxonomy (NCBI): domain Eukaryota; kingdom Metazoa; phylum Arthropoda; class Insecta; order Coleoptera; family Chrysomelidae; genus Acanthoscelides; species Acanthoscelides obtectus. The sequence continues at coordinate 80,089,005 of CAVLJG010000003.1, read as the reverse complement.
AAATCTTCATGTAGGTATTGTTTAGTTGAGGACTTCCGGCAGTAATGTGACTCTACTCTGGGGAACCTATTTATGTGCTCTATAATACTTTTTCTAATGACTATGTCTCTTGATGATTGTAACTCCCGTCGACCTCCACGATTTTCTTTTTCTAGCACACTCGTTATTCTATTCAATTTCTTTATTGCGGTTCTGCAAACTTTCTCACTTATCCCAAGGGTCCCAAGGAACATTTTTTAACAAACTAATTGTCGGATACCTTCTAGAGGTAAGAAAAAATAATGTGTTTGCTAACGGCGTGGAGCATTGCTATTTGTAGTTCTATGTTTTGGGTTTTCAGATAATACAAAAGCGCTTTCTCCTTCACAATTTTCTTAGTTACAGGCGAAATATATGTTTCGCCTTGATTCCTCAACGTTTTTGCAATTCTTCTTTTATGTTCTTTGACTTTTTTTTCCTATCACCTTCTGCCTGGGAACCTTCTACAAAAAAATCTTCAGGGCGCCTCTCTTCCTGTTTCTCTTTGCTAAGTACACTGCTCTGTACTGTCCTGTGTCCGTCCTGGCAGGATAGGGTATCATCTTCAAAATGCTTCCAACATAACAAAATTGAGTATTGAAAGCAGGAACTGAACACATCTCCTTTACAGCTTTTAACTTCACAAGTTTGATGATAGTCCGGATCTTCCGGATTATAAATCTCGGCTGCAGCAAAGGGATCGCTTTCAGATGAGGTGTGACTCAATTCGGACAAAATGTATTCTGTAAGTCAAAAGGACATATCTTAGTTACCACTGAGAGAGTAGCAAAAAATGGACACCGCATGTAGGCGTATCTTCATTTACGCCTATTTGCGGTGTATTGTATTTCATTTCTGAGAGATACGACGTTTAGTTTTATGCTGATATCTCTATGAGCGAACTACTTAGCGTTACGCCACTTTGCGGGATTGAAGATATGCTATACCTTGTTGATTTGAATCCGTTAACTCGAATTTGATTTTTTGTCAGATACGCCTGTCTGCGGTATGGACGACGATATGTCTCAGTTATCACCGCAAAATTGTGATATTTACCCAACTCAGGAGTAGTTTTATATTTCTAGTTAGAATTTTGCCGGGTATTGGATATTGTTATTGTACTTCAGCTTCATTTTTGGGAAACTTGATACAGGCTGACTTCAGTGTTAGCATAAAGTGGAGCACCTTATTAGTTATACTCATTACTGTTGTTGGGAACACTTTCAATCTAGTTACTATGTTTAACAAAGTATCCTGTGTAGCCATATACCACAAGAATATTAAAATATGGCCATTTAACTCACTGGATGATGTCCACCTGTATACGGTTTTGCTAATATCTTTTTTCATCGTTTTTTCATCATTTCTGCTAAATCAATAAATGTTTTCTTTGACATGCGGAAAACTTTAGAGAATTGAAAGTTATCATAGCTACACAACCATGGTTCCATCATTAGAAAAAAATTCTGAAAAAAACATTTCTCCCATGAATATTATGAAAGGTTTCTTATTTAAACGTTCCAAACACCGTTGTAGACAAAAAAGAACGGATTATTAAGTGATAATAAAAATAATCAGAGATTATTTACGCACTTTTCTAAAATAAACAACTTGCAACAAAACCGCGGTTAAAACCAACGCGTTCAAGCGATTCGTATAACTGACGTCATCAACCCGTGTGTCATCTTGAACCATATTATAACCGCGGCACATAACACAGATATTTTGGTTATTCGCTTGGATTTGATTATAGTTTCGGATGATAGTATTTTCAAACACAGCACACACTGCGGTTTTTCTTCATTGTGTACTTGTATTGAAGAAAACCAAAATCCAAATAGGTGTCATCGTATTTACGATATTTCCGCTTCTTTGCTGCCCCGCCGCCACTAGTAGATGCTTTATTACTATCATTTGAACTATCGACTTGTTTATTTAATAAAAATCTGTCCATTTTGTGGGAGATATTCTACGAAAAATAAAGCGATACAAATCACGATGACACGTCCGTCGCACGGAGCGATTGTAGGTAAATATACGTGCATTGCGATCAGTGTTGCCAGAGCCAACATTGAAAATTCCGCTAGTGGTATCGAAAAACTCGATGTGCCTGGTTTTTCTGGTACAGATACAGGGTTTGTCCGGAAAGTAATAGGACTCATTTTCTTCCGCCATGACTGTACTTCGGAGCGTGCTCGCACTGACTGGATTCGGTAGAGGGCGTTCCTAGCTAACGAATGAGCGGATGGTCAGTTGTCTCCGAGCACTTTTAGAGTCAGGACAGGCATTTTCACGCGACGTGTCTCTGTGAGTGGTGCAAGCCGAAAATGTAGCGTTCGTTAGACCAGAGGTACGCGATTAAATTCTGTGTGAAACTCGGTAAATCTGCGACAGAGACGTTTGATATGATCAAGCAGGCTTACCCAGGTATTGTTTTAACAAGAAATGGTGTGTTTCGGTGGCACCAGGCCTTTTTGGAGGGCCGGGAAGAGGTCGCTGATGAAGACCGTGCTGGAAGACCTTCGACTTCGACAAACACCGATAATGTGACTCGTGTGCGCAAAGTTTTGAACTCAGACCGTCGACTAAGTATTCGTTTAATTGCCCAGATGTTAAATCTACCAAAATATGTGGTTCATGACATTGTGACACAGCATTTGAACATGCGCAAGGTGTGCGCGAAGATGGTCCCAAAAGTGCTCATTGACGACCAGAAATTGCGGCGAGTGGAAGTGTGCCAAGAAAATTTGAGCATGTATGAAAGTGACCCCCAATTTTTGAATAACGTACTTAATCGCAGGTGACGAGTCGTGGATCTTTGAGTATGATCCCGAGACAAAGAGGCGTTCTTCCGAGTGGCACACGACGGCGTCTCCTCGCCCAAAAAAGGGAAGAATGAGCAAATCCAAAGTGAAAACGATGCTCATTGTCTTTTTGACATCATAGGCATCGTCCACCATGAATTTTTTCCTCCTGGACAAACCGTCAACGCCAAGTTTTACGTGGAAGTGCTCAGGAGACTCAAACGAAGGGTCAGTCAGGTCCGACAAGACATCGCAGCCGACTGGAAGTTGCACCACGACAACGCCCCGGCTCATACCGGCTTTCTTGTGACAGCTACCTGACCAAGGCCGGCATCCCCACGCTTCCGCAGCCGCCCTACAGCCCAGATGTGGCCCCCGGAACTTTTTTTTGTTTCCTCGCCTAAAAAGGCCGATGAAAGGCAAGCATTTTGAGACGACAGAGGGGATCCAAGCAGCATGCACTGCGGCTCTCAAGGCTATTCCGGAGAATGCCTTCCGTGACGCCTTCAATGCTTGGAAATCGCACTGGCAGCGCTGCATCGACGCAGAAGGAGCCTATTTTGAAAGTTTTCAAAGAATTGTAACGATTGGCTCAATATTTTTTTTTAAATCGACTCAGTCCTATTACAAACCTTGTATATTTTGATTTTGATCCCCCATTTTTTTCTGTTTTTTTTTTCAGTATGGAAATCATGTCAGAATCTAACAAATTTATGGCTGCACAGGCATTCGCAGGAATGCGAAAGCCTTCTTTTTTTAATCTAGGGTCCAACAATGAAGTTATTTTTGCCACGGTTCTGTTTTCATATGGAAATAGTCTAATTATAACTGAGTCAATAAGCCCCTTGCTGAATTTTTTTCCATCGTCTGTCTCCATATTTGTTGAAGTTATTTTTAAATTATTATTGAGTCCCATAGTAACTGGAATTACTAATGATATTGTTACATATTTGGAACCTGCAAAAGTACAACAAGATAATATATGACATAGTTGGTTGCTCAAGTAATTTTGTTTCATACCTGAAATTTTTTTTGTGGCCTCCTTAAAAATTTCTAATACTTCTACTAATTCTGTCAAAACACAAATATCATCCACAGAACGAGGTTGAGGTGCTTTTCTGACTTTTAGCAATGTTCTACCAATTGCTTCATTGGTTTTCAAAATATGCTCAATCATGTAGTAACTACTGTTCCAACGTATGGGACACTCTTGTATAAGCTTTAAAGGCTTTTCACTATTTTGTTCTTTTTTAAATATTTCCATTGTAGTTGTGCTCTGTTTAATGAAAGTTACAATGTCTTTACATTTTTTCAGAATTGGTTGTATCAATTTCATATTGTCCTGAACAACAAGATTCAAAGTATGTGCATAGCATGGAAAATGTTTTTTCTTCAATAATTCACATGCCTTGATCATACTGGCTGCATTATCTGTTACAATGGAAGTTATGTTGTGATCAATTTCCCATTCATCAATGATTTCTTGTATAGAAGCAGCAATATTCTCTGAAGTGTGATTAACACCATTAGTCAGTGGCTTTGTAGGTAGCACTTCAGCATGTAATTGATGATTAGACACAAAATGGCATGTTATAGTCAAATATGACTCGGTAGCTCTTGCGGTCCGCCCATTACATGTTAAAGCTACATAGTCCACACCTGATATATCTTCTTTAAGCTTATTGTGTATGTCAGTGTATCGTTGATTTAGTAGTTTTCCACCAAGTGTGTAAGTACTGGGTAGATCATACCTTGGATCCAATAAAGAAACTAAGTTTTTGAATCCCTTGTCTGTAACTACTTATTGTAGAAGGTTGAAAGTCTAGTGCAAGCATGTCAACTACAGCGAAATCCAAATTTTTCTTTCGAGAAGATTGATCGTTGTATAGCATTGCTTGCTTGAAAAATGGACTCACTGATCTTTGGCTGGATTGAGCAGATGTGGAAGGTGAACTGCCCCTACTGAAACTACCAGTACTACCAGATCCTGATGCAAATATTCTTTCCTCTTCTCTATCTTGCGTATTTATGACTGGATGGAATCTTTTCAGATGATCAGACAAGTAGCTTGTGTTGCCAGTTGTCTTATATTCTTTTCCGCATGTATTGCATTTGGCTAACGTTTTATCTGAGGATCTTCTAAAATAATTCCATCCTGCAGATGATTTTTGTCTCTTAGTTCCAGTATTTTTTTCAATTATTGACGTTGGTGGGATAACTTATGTAACTATCAGAAGAAGATGATGATGATGATGATGAACATGGAACATCGGAAGAAGGGTGTAGTGGGTTGATGAAGGAGAACCTTAAAAAATATGTTTTGTTTTGTATAAATGTTGAATATTTTAATATGTACTTACTTTTTTTTTGGTCGTTGCTTTTTTGCCTCTTTGGATAAATTTCTCCATTTTGCAAAATGCAATGCAAATAATGCAAAAATCTGTTGGCCATTTTCTTCTTTTCTTGAAGTTGACGTTAAAGTTTTGACAGTTGACGTTGACAGCGTTGACACGACATTTGATATTTTTGACAATAATGACATATTTCGGGTTGCCTAACTGCTCATAGAGCTCGTGTAAAAGAATATTCTTATTTATTTTCACCGTACATTAGAGAACCGATTAGTTGTGATGAAAAAAATAAAACTTGAATGTCTTTACTTTATGGAAACTGGTAAATAAAATAAAGACATAATTATCGAAAACTATCGATGGTCTGAAATGTAATATCGATAGCATTCGATGGTATAAACTATCGATAGGCTATCGATGGTTCTCGACCACTAGTACTTTGGCGAGTGAGCGACGCGGCGACACGTGCGACGCGCGCGGCATTAGGTACCTATTGTTGCAAATTTAACACGTGAAGCGCCATCTGATATAATGCTTGTGTCGCACCTGATTTGGCACTTTGGGCCTCGTGACATACATGATATGTCTCACTGCTGGCAGTTATACTGGTATTTGGCCACGTCGTGTGCCTCGCTGATGTGATTTTCTTACGGAAACCAAGAGTACGTGGCCTGAGGGACCAGACCTTGATGTTGGTCCATGAATACTGACTTTTTTATGCTGTTTTTATGGAATTTCAAGATGGAAATGAAACATCCCTACTAGTATGCAAAATTATACTCAATTGGAAATGAAAACATTAAAAAACACGTTGTTTATAGAGTTTTACAAAAAGAGGATATTCTACAAATCAAAAACAAAAAGTAAATCTTAAAAAATAATCAGACGTTCTCATTCAAAAATGAACAAAGTAATTACACAGCAATTCAGTAAATTATGGTAAATGTGGATATTCTAACGAACACAAATACATATGAAGGAACTCTTATAAACTAAACAGATTGACACTCTTATGCAGGAGTAAACAAACTAACGGTATAAATAAATAGTAATACAGATAAGTATGGCAAATGTAAATATTCTATAGACCACAAATGAGAAGTAACTCTTATAAGCTGAGCGGATTGAAAAATCTGATAAAATAAACAAAGTAACAACAAAAAGAAATATTTGTACATTAGGTGGTAATTTTTTTAATAATGGTCTTCAAAAAAACATTGAATACAATAATATCTCTTACAAGCGGAACATTGCCATTTGGAACGCAATCCTTTACTTAGCGCATCTTTTCGCCCGACTTTTTCTTTGAGATTTCGATAACACACAATACAACGCAAGCTCTAGTCTGTTTCCACTAATACATACTCATAATTTTTTTCATTATTTCCTTCTTCGAAACTTGGTTTAGGTTAGTCTCCATGAGTCCCAGCAGACATAAAGCGAGTCGTTCTCGGAAATCCGTAATTGAGATTCTATTCTGAGTAACCTTCTTATAAACTATGTGAGCATTCACTATGGCATAACCTAATAAAAACTCTATCTATGGCTAGTTTTCTGTACCATTTAGTACTTCTTCGTAAACAATGCGAATAAGCTTGGACCTGATCGGAGATATCAATGAATGATTTTGCATTATTATAATCAAGAGTAGCTTCAGGTTTTTCGATTTCATCAAGGACTTCCTTTTTGTCGTGCTATTTCAGTACTACTATTCCTGTATCACTTTCTTGCGCCACTACTTCTTTACGCTTCAATTTTTTTTTGCAATGCGTCCTTAGGATTCTACTTATAATTGGTACGTAGAGTACAAAACAAATGGTTTCTTCTGGTCAACAATTTAGAAGCCAAAGAAACACTTGTGTAAAAATTATCGGTGTATAATTTCCGACCAGCGTCCAAAAGTCCTTCCATTAGGCACATCACTACATTTTCGGATGCGCGCAGTTGTTCCCACAATATATACTAAGTGACATATAAATCCGAACAACCAGTTTAAATGGTTTTATTTTAATAAAATTTTGTATAAGTACTTAATGAAGCATAATAAGTAAATGATAAAAATTTTAAAATGATTGCACTGCTTTAAAGCCTTTTGACCTTTAATAATGTGTGGATGCACCCTGATGTGCTACGCATTCTCCAACGCGCCTAGGCATGCTTCTGATCAGGTGCTCAATGTCCTCCAGTGGTATCTCATTCCAGGCAACCACCAACTCCTCTCGAAGTGCTTCTAGAGTCTGAGGAGGACGTTGAAAATTGAGCAATCTCCTACCCATCATATCCCACACGTGCTCAATTGGGGATAAGTCGGGAGATCTTGGTGGCCATGGTAACATTATGTTGAAAGAAGTCTATTGTGAATCTTGCGACATGTGGTCGGGCATTATCTTGTTGGAAAGTTGGATCTGCCAGGGTGTCAAGATAGGGTAAAAGATGGGGTTCTAGAACTTCGTGGATATAACGCTGCGCGTTCATGTTACCTCTGATGAAGATTAAAGGTGACCTGGAACCATAAGCTATAGCACCCCAACCCATAACTCCAACAGTATGATGAACATGTCTTTCAACAAAAAACTGTGGATTCCTCCTTTCACCACGTCGCCTTCTAAGCCTGGCACGACCATCTTGCATGCCTAAACAAAATCGAGACTCGTCACTAAAGACAATACTGTTCCATTCCTGATACCAGAGTGACCGTTGTCTGCACCACTCAAGGCGATTACGTCGGTGTAAGGGTTAGAAGGCGACGTGGTGAAAGGAGGAATCCACAGTTTTTTTTTGAAAGACATGTTCGTCACACTGTTGGAGTTATGGTTTCGGGTGCTATAGCTTATGGCTCCAGGTCACCTTTAATCTTCATCAGAGGTAACATGAACGCGCAGCGTTATATCCACGAAGTTCTAGAACCCCATCTTTTACCCTATCTTGACACCCTGGCAGATCCAACTTTCCAACAAGATAATGCCCGACCACATGTTGCAAGAGTCACAATAGACTTCTTTCAACATAATGATATCACATTGTTACCATGGCCACCAAGATCTCCCAACTTATCCCCAATTGAGCACGTGTGGGATATGATGGGTAGGATATTGATCAATTTGCAACGTCCTCCTCAGACTCAGAAGCACTTCGAGAGGAGTTGGTGGTTGCCTGGAATGAGATACCACAGGAGGACATTGACCACCTGATCCGAAGCATGCCTAGGCGCGTTGGAGAATGCGTAGCACATCAGGGTGCATCCACACATTATTAAAGGTCAACGGGCTTTAAAGCAGTGCAATCATTTTGAAATTTTTATCATTTACTTATTAAGCTTCATTAAATACTTATACAAAATTTTATTAAAATAAAACCATTTAAACTGGGTGTTCGGATTTATATGTCACTTAGTATATTTTCAAATTATAAGTCTGTGGCTTGGTTCTAAAAGGGCCAATGTCAAAAACAATGGTTTTGAGATAATTGGGTTGAATGGTTTTCATAAAATTGTGTGTACAACTGTAGACACGTTTCCATATTATTATAAATTGTCATTACGTAAAGTTATTAGCAAATAGATGATATTCATAGCTAGACTGAAATGTTCACAATTTGTTAAATCAAACTTGAAAAAAAATGACATTGGCCCTTTTTCGACTGAAAAAAAAAATATATTTCATCAACTTTGGCCATTTTTATTATCTAAGATACATAATGAAATACAATGAAAACGCAAAATTTTATTCTTGAGAAAATACATTACTTTGGAGAGTGGTAGGGGAAACCCGGGCAAAGTGAATACCTTAAGCTGTTTTTGGTTATTGTAGATTAGTTATAACCGGGGAAATTAAAACAAATATTTATAAGCAGTCTTTATTTAAAGGACTAACGGAATTGTATAAGATTCTTCCTAAATATTAATTAAATTAAAAGTTATTAATCGAATTAACAAGAGTGACTAACTATCCACCTTGCCCGGGATTCCGGGTAAAGTGAATATGATACCAGGGCAAAGCGAATAGCAACATTATTTGGCTTGAAATTAAACTTACAAAGGAAATAAACCTTGAAAATCAGGAAAAAATATTTAAAATAACATGTTTCTAATTTTTGCAGTTATCGCAAACAAAATCGTCACTGCCTTCGAAGGCTGAGCACTCTTCATGGCACCATTGAGTACAAATACTACATTGTATCCAGTTTTCCGTTGGCTGATCATCTTCTTCAATGTACATTTCACCACAGAAAATGCAGCTGACATCATCAAATTTCCGTATTTTTTTCTGAGTTCCATTTTCTTTTGCACTCCTCTTTGCTTTTTTATCAGTGATTTTAGATTTAACAGTTTTTTTGTTACCAGTCTTCAGAGAAGTTTTCGTCGAAACATCATCTAGTGGCTTCATAGCAGGCTTTTTTCCTTTTTCAAATTTCTGTTTCTGCTCTTCTTTTACTGGAGTACTCGTCAGTATACTAGATCTTTGTAACCTCCGTTTACGTGTTGTTGTTGGTCTAGCAGGCTGAGGAATAGGTCTCAAAACTGAAGGACTATAGTAGGTCTTAGAACATCCAGGTTCGGGTGAAGCGGCGGGAACAGTATTGCCATAGCTTTCTTTTTTAGTTTCAGATCTAATAGGAGTGCACGGTCGATCTTCAATATATATATTTACTTCGTCTTGAGACTGAAAATCACCTAAAGCAACAACTTCACCTGATGACGCAATAGGTAAAGAACTAACAGATTCTATAGTCTGTAAGGTTTCTCCTTCAATAGGGTTTATGAATGAATGAGAATGTTGAGTGGCATTTGCAAATGAAGGTGATATGGGCTGATCTTGAGGTTCAATCGAAGGTAACGCTTCAACAGCGGACTCGGGTAAATCAATGCTTTCTATTGGGGCCAAAGTTCCAGCTTGACTGTTTAAAGTGGATGTACCTGCAAGTACCTCGGCTGGTGTGAAATGCTCATCACCAAATGCGTGCTTGTTTACAGGCCAAATCCCAGGTTTTTCAAATCCATGCACTGCATTGATGGCCACGGCAGCTTTGAGATAAGCTGGTGCTAGCAATCTAGATACATCGTACTGATTAATGATGCGGCCAGGGTGAGATTTTTGGAAAATGTTAACTTCCCTTTCGAAATGCGTTTTCAGTGGGCCATACACAGCAACATCCATAGGTTGCATTTTGTTTGTAGTATGCGGTGCTAAGGATAATATTACCACGTTATTCTTGGTGGCATACTCAAGTGCAGGATAATATTTGTGGCTTTCATGGTTATCCAATATTAGTAGAACCTTTTTATCTGCTGTTGGCCTCACTTGCTCTACGAAAAAATGGATCCAGTTCAAGAAGACTTCCCCTGATGTCCAGCCATTAGGAGTACACGTTGCTTGAGTCCCTGGAGGACTACCATCAAGAAGCCTTGCTTGCATCTTCTTTCTTGCAAAAATCAGGAAAGGTGGAAGAAAACTGCCAGCAGCATTACAACACCCGATGACGGTTGTCAATTGGCCGCGTTCTGCACTTGCAATCATACCCACTTGTTTTTTCCCTTTTACGGAGATAACCTTTGGAGGCCTATTTGAGGTCGTTGATATTCCGGTTTCGTCCATATTGTATAGTCTGGAGGCTTCAATGTTATTTTTCTCAATGGCAGATTCAAGATTTTCATAAAAATGGCTCACTTCGCGGCGATTAAATCCTTTCAGCCTCGCTACAGATGTTGATTCTGGAGTTCTTAGTGTCAAGTTGGTATGACGTGATAAAAACCTTTGCAGCCATTCTTCTCCAGCTTTTTTATTTTTATTCCAACTCTCAGGGTAACGCAAATTGTTGCGGTGTGCATACTCAAATGCTAGACTCATGAATTCATCCCGAGTAAGGCCAAAAAAAACTGCGTCCATATCTTGCAGGTATGTCACCAGTTCAATTTCTTGATCCTCCGTGAATGTAGGACGAAATCGACCGAGCTGTGCGGAAGCGTTTCCACTTTTGACATGTCTGTAAAGGGTAGCATACGCAAGTCCATATTTGTTGGCTGTCCCTTTAATAGATTCTCCAGCCCTACATAAATTTATTGCAGTCTGCATAACGTCTCTACTCCAAGTACCTTGCGTCGTCTTTTTTTTATATTTATTCACCATCTGTAACAGAAAAATACTTGATATAATATAAAATTGTATGAAATTATATTACACGCCATGACCGGGCAAAGTGAATACAGTATCCGCCTTGCCCGATCCGCTTTGCCCTTCGGGTACAGCTTTGAGGTTATGCCAGGTCATAAAAAAAACAGTTTATCTAAGTTCATCAACTACACATAGTTGAAAGCTCTATAACCATGCATTGAATCCCCTGCATAAACAAAAACATGCCACCAAAAACATAATAGATATAAGTGAAACACTTACCTCTGTAAATTAATATTTCTGGTACAGAAACACACTTTGTCCACTCAATGGCGGCATGCTACGCAAATTCGCGCCAAAGTGATTTCCGCGAACTAAGCGGCAACAGGCGACTCTTGATTTGACAGCGCGGCTGCCGGCCAACGAAAAATTTGGAAGTAGTGGGGACTATTCGCTTTGCCTGGGGTATCCACTTTAGACGGGTTTCCCCTATAATATTTAGGTTTCATCTTCATCACAACTATCATCACTCAAAGTATCAACAGCAGTTGATGATGTAGTTAGAGAATTGACAAACTGTTCATAATATGGACGGCTGCTTTGGTCTACGTAAGGCATCAAGTCTCTAAGGTGTTGCAGCTTGTTCGCTGGAACTCCTAAAAGCTTCGTGAAGAGAGGTCTCATTGTCGGTTGTGATGGATGCCTAGATTTTCGAACTAAGTCAACAGCTTTAAAGACAGATTCCGCCTAGTACGATGTTTTGAAAAAAATATCCCTGGACTGTCACAGCTGTAACGCAGCACACATATCTTGCTCCATATATATATATATATATATATTTGTAAGGCCGCTGATACAGGCCAACTTTGACAGATACAATATACGTTATTAGACCAAATTCGACGTTACTATGCCACTAAGATGGTCACCTAGGTGGCGTGATGATATAGACGGAATTTTGAGGTGGCCTGAAAAATCGGCCCAAATTGTCAGTTTATACAGATTGAGTTCAAGAGATTCCCGTTGTGGTGGCGCGCATATCTGTCTCCGACGTGTATATGAGTTCATTACTTTTGCCATATACATACTACCAACTTTATTGTACCTGGAATTTGGCAATAGCGCACAAAGCATATTAAGGGCATTTTCGATGCATGCGGGATCTTCTGTACACACAATTTACAAGGTTTTAAGGAATCGGTACTCGATGTGGAATTTCAGTCGTTTTATTAATACTATTGAGAATAGAAGTTTATCACATTAAATGTCTTATGGAAAATAAGAATGTATCATTTGTACCTATACGTATTGAAAACAAGAGTTTTAATTCGAGTCCAGTCCGATGGAGAGAATATGGGGTGGTTCTCATCAATGAAGTCCAGGCATTCCTTTTTTCTTGGAGCTGCTTTGTTTTTAACATGGTTTTTGAAATGCTTCAAAACTAATTGCTTTTCCTTATGTTCCCAACGCTTACGGTTATCTTTCTTTCTCGTACAGTTGATTTCACTCTCTTCTTCATCTTTCCTCTCACACACATCTTTTGTTGTAGGGGATTCCATATTATCCTTTTCAACATTTTCTCCCTCAACATTTTCTTCTTCAGCGTTTTCTCCTTCAACATTTTCTTCTTCAACATTTTCGTCATCTATGATGTGATCTCCCACCTCGATTTCTGCTAAGCTATTCCCTTTAAATTCTGAGCCTTTGCCATTGTTCATTAGTAAAAGCACCTTGGCTACTTTTGCGGTTTGATAGACATCTTCGGTTAGCCTTAAATGAAATTATGTTATCAGCGTATATTAATAAAAGTCAATCAAGGAATAAAGATCTAAATGTAAATATACTTCTAACCTAGTTCTGAGAAGCTCACTTTAAAGATGTGCCGAAGTGATCAGATTTGACCAATATAATTTGATAAAATCATATATAATTTTAGAAATATGCTTATAATTCAATGCCACATATTAAATCCAAAACTAGCATCAAGTAAAATTTCCCAGTACCAGAACTGTACATTACTCGTCGCCTACAAGCCAACGAGTGTTTTTTATCAAACAGGAAAGATAAAGAAAGTGTCACTGAATTTTCAGGAATGAGAATGGAAAGACGTTTTCGACTTACAGGGTACTCAACAGTTTTTTTCTCTCTCGAGTATTCCATAAGCATCCTGACAGCCTTCATTAAAAATATGCATAACTAGAATGCATTGCCGGTTTAATCTGCGTTGAAGATTGGCCATTCTAGATCAGCTTTTCTACGCAGATTTGTTCAAGTGGCTAGATGCTTTCTATGACTCATCATTTACAGAAAAGTCTGATTGCTAGAAAAATAAGTCCAGGGTACCTGTGTCTGTAGCCAAAGAGGGAGAACAAAGAGAAGTCCTCATATGTCGGGACTTTATTATCATTTCTTAGTATTTCTGTGCTAAAATCGTGGATCCACCCCACAAAGTTTGCACATTAAGCACCGTACTGGCTCATCTCGTCGATTCGGCCATATAATCAAATCATATGTGATGTTAATTGAAAGTGATTTTTCAATTGATATGATATTTCTTCTTTGTTTTTTGACTGCTTCAGGTGCAGTAAGCTCATAAATAGATTAATAAGCAATACTCGAATGAGCTTTGTTGACGAATCCAAAACGTGAAAATTCCTCATAATCATTATTTATATTTGCCTTATGGGTGAATTAACAGTATACTTCACAGGTGGTGAAACAGAACGAGCCGGTTTGAGGTTCTACAATAAAATCATAAGAAAAAACTGGAGGTATGTGGTATAGAGAATACAGATTAGATCCTCCCTTGAACCATATTCAACTAAAACTAAAATATAAATACAGGATGCCCCGTGACTCGATGGACATAGCTTAAGACTACATTCCTTGGTCTATTTTAAGTCAAAATTTCTTTATACACTTTGTCCAAAACTCAATAGTTAACACGTTGACTGCCGTGAGGTACGCGGTGTGTGTCTCCCTTTAATGTTAGGTTGGTGTTCCGAGGCATGTATTTGTGCCACACGTACTGCTATCATTCTATTTACTGTGGCACAGCGTATGGCTCTCACCGACCAATATTTTACAGAATCTGATTATGCGAGGCACAGTGGACAAGACACCACAAAAAGCCGCCGATAAATATGTTTGATTCCTTTTTTTTGTTATATATCTATATGAGCCTTGTCAAATACTACAGATTTTTATATAAAACCCACATACAGTTGATTAGTGTAAATTATGAAAGAAGGAGATTATTTATTGAAGTAAAACATTTATTCAAACAAAGTCTTTATGAATATCTATATTAGTACAAACAAGAAGTTACAGGAAAAGTTGCATTCAAATGAAGTAAATTCATCTTATATATTGACCCCTGCAACGAAGACTATTGTAACTCAATTTTGATTGAACTGAGATATAAGCATTTGAAAATTACTTTCTAATTTCGATCGAAGAGAAATAATAATCTCTATCCGATGCATCTTGCAGATACTATCAATTCTTTTACATCAAGGGTTATGAACGATATTACAATACAAAGTTATCAAAAAAAAATATTTTTGGAAAAATTTTGAAGACTTACTATAGTTTTCGTTGGATCAATTAAGGAAAAAAACACACATACTGTAGATGTAGTAAGATATTTATTGAAATAATACAGTATGTTTTAATATTGTCAATTTGAGTCACTCAAATTATTCTCATCTCCATGTTCATCTTCACTATCATCGTTCTCAACTTGTGTATTTTCAGTATTCTGACCTCTTTGTGTTATTTCTTTAGCTTTTAGGGAAGAATACAAAGCATGGTAAGCTTCAGGGATGCTTGGAAGACTGTTTGATTTTGGCTTACATAGATCGAGTAAACCACTTAATTTTTTAGCATCTACTGGAAGCAAGCTTGTATATAGTAAAGGTAACTCCTGAGGTGAATTTTCCTTCATTCTCCTTCTTCGATTTCTCCTCAATTTTATTATACTGAGCTCATCAGCATAGTCATACTTGAATTTCATTTCATAAGGCATGTCTGAGGAGAAGTGTACCTCCCTTAATTTACTAATTTTCAGCTTTTCTCCGGAATCGTCTTTACTCCAGTTTTCCGAATTTACCTTTGACTTGAAACTAAAAAAATCCTTCTGAGACATCTCTTTCACGATGTATGGTCTTCCGGTTACTTTCGCCATGCGAATCAACATAATCCATTGATCGGGGGTATAAATTGCCGATTGCCGCTTTTTGGCATTTTCAATGACGGCGTGCATACTGTCCCCTTCGTTTTGTGTGTGACCTGTTTCTAGGAATCGATGGATTATCTGTAGATTCAGAGCCATAGAAGCATATGAAAACATCGAAAAAATGAAGCGGTTACGGTTTTGTCCACCGCAGTTGTCCGAGTAAAGAATAACTTTGTTTATCCCTTTCTCTTTTTGCTTTTTCAAAAAGTTTAAAATACAGCTGCTTATTTCGTTTGGCCCTCTCTGCGCAATTACTTCATGCCAAACGTAACAATAGCCTTCATGATTTCCCATGTCGTAAATGGTAAAGTTGTATGTGGCGAGTTTACTTTTGTAATAGAAGTCGCTTACAGCAGATTGGGGTGTCACCAGAACTTTTTGTAAGTCGAAGCACGCTGCGCTAATTGTCTTGTCATTGATTGCAGTTTCTTTATCTTCATCTTTTAAAGCTCTAGCAGCTTTCTTATTAGAAACGTGTTTTTCATACTTCTCTTGTATTTTCTGCTTATCTGGCGAAGTTGCTAGTTGATAGGCTACACAGAGACTGCATTGGTCCTTCTTTGGTTTATGGAATGCTAAATTGAACTCGGTATTGATAACTTCTCTGTATTGTCTTAAAGTTCCTACTTCTGTAGCATTTCTCTGTTCCATGTACTTTAAGTAGAGGCGATGCATAATTGAAATGTTGAGACCATCCTCTAAGTACATCTTTGTTGATTTTTTCCTGGTATAGTGGGAAGGCACCACAGGAAAGAGTTGAATGTGCTCTCTTATCCCATTTAAGACACCTCCGTCAATTTTATTTGGTCTTGTCAGGTGCTTCCCTCGACGATCTTCTTCAAGAGTGCCAGTTTCTCCAATTTTTCCTAGAGCAGTCGTCACCCACTGCTCTGATATTCCATAGGTGTTCAGGAACATAGTTTTACAAACCTTGTTGTTGACAAGAAGCTGGTATGTTCTAGAATGATTTCGTCTTGATTTGCTATCTGTCCGTTTTACGTGCTTCTTCTCCACTGTTTTGACATACCTAACTATGTAATCCCATTGTCTAGAATGATCACCTATTTTCCAAAACTCCTCGAACAATGCTTTTCTCTCTTCCTCACTTATTTTTTGACGACATTTATTTCTGCAGTTTTCTTTACATGGATTCTTTATCTGTTTGGCGGGAATAATTGTACCTTTCCGGTTTTTATGTTCGATGCCCAAGTTTAATTCCTTCTTAGCTCGAACACCAATCCACTCATTTGTATTTTTTACACGTTTTCTGCCTTTCCTTTCTTTGGGCGTTATCTTACGCTTTTTAGGCACCTGAATTCGGTTTTTGGTTTCATGAGGTATAAATGGCACAATAGATGAATCAGAATCTGTTGTTTCTTCGGGTACATAAATAGGATCAATATCCGAGTCGTCTGAGAAATTTCCTTCCGTATTCGTAATGTCATGAGGTGTATCAAGAAGTACTACTGATGGATCTGTTTGTACAAAATTAAATCCAACTTCTATAGGGTCCTCTGCAGGGTGGTTGCTGGAAGCAACAGCTGTATCAGGCAAAGGGGCTCGCACATCCTGTACATTGACTACTGCACCAGCATACGCAGATTCCGTAATAAGACAGTTATCTGCACCTACAAAAATAAATACCTGTAAGAATCTATAAGTAGGAGAGAAAAATCAATGTAGGTATAACATGATTCCAATGCATAACAGGCAAATGTGGATACTAAGCATGAACCAGAAAGAAAGAATTAATTACCCATGTTAGAAAATAATAAAATAATTACAAGACAAACTTACCTGAACCTGATACATCATTTAGCTTCTTTGCATTTTCCAAAATGACTTTGGTCCTAGAATTCATTCTAGTTCTCTATATTTATCTATTTTCAGACAGCTACTACTTAAAACGTTTTGGGTTTAAATAATCATAACCTCGAATTATACCGCGAAGATTATAGTATGTCCAAACATAGAATGCCTACCGCGATTTTTTGCATCGAAAACTATAGTAACTCAACTTGATGTACTTTTCGCTGACAGCAATGTGAGTGATTATACTTACTATAATTCACGAAAGTTATACTGGTTGCCTATGGTTTCATAATTGAGATACTATATTCTTCCTCGAACGAGAAGCATAATATATCTATCGATACCTTATAGTAAGTCAAAAGTAAGGATTTTTGAGTTACTATAGTCTTCGTTGCAGGGGTCGATATAATGATAGGTCTTATGCTAAATAACTTTTATGTGAGTGAAAGAAACAGTTCACACAGTAGGGCTTTTTACAGGTTGAACAAGATCAAGTCGTTCTGGAAGTTTTGTTTTGAGCTTCTTTACGTCCACACTCTGCAGTCATTTTTTCGTAGCATACTGTACAACGCAACCGCTTGCCAGTTTGCTCTAGTTCATGTCGATCAATTTGTGGATCTGGTTGAGGTGTAGGCTCAAGGGATGTTTGTTTTTCAAAAATGTGCTTCAAAATATCTTTTTTGAATTCTGTTATACATTTTTTTATCTTGTGTTAGTGACAAATACACCACATGTGCATTTACTAGTGTAGTTCCCAACAATAGCTCAACTGCCAGTTTGTGATACCACTTTATACCGCGCCTGAGGGGGGTATTATAGGATTTTTGTTGATCTTTTCTATCAGGATCTGTTCGGCTTGGTTTAGCTATCATTTCATTTAGATGTTTTTTACTAAGTGCCAAAACATCCCTTTTGTCTTTCCACTTTAGCATAACGATCCCAGGATCTTTAATTCTAGCAATGCATTCTCCTATACGAATTTTTGTTTGTTCTGTCTCTTTACTATTATGTTTTCTTCCATTCCTAAGGGTTCCAATTAAATGGGTTTTTCTTTCTAGTAATAAATTTGCGAGATTGACACTGGTATAGTAGTTGTCTACGTATAAGGTTCTACCAACATTCAAAAGCGGTTCCATCAGATCTAAGACAACCTGCTCTGAACAAGAAAGTGAAGTATAAGCTTTAGATTGTCCGCAAAAAACAGACAAGTTGTACGTGTATCCCCCATTGACACAGAGCTTGTAGACTTTTATGCCAAATTTGTCTTTTATTTTTTATGTATTGACGAAAGCCAAGGCGTCCACGGAAAGGCACCAATGTTTCGTCAATACAAACATTTTCTGGTGGTAATATAACATATTTATACCTTTCGATAAGCAAATCTAGAAGCGGTGTAATTTTGCGAAGCTTATCGACGCCTGTTTCTGGGACATTTTCATTATCCGAGAAATGTAACATTCGTAGTATCAATTGAAATCTGTTTCGACTCATACTTTGGGATACAGTTTTTGTAGATGTCTGATTTACACCAGTAGTCTGTCATTGACGGAAATCGACACAAGCCCATCCAAAGCAATATGGCAAAAAATAGCTCTATCTCGTCCTCGGTCGTATAAGTCCACTTATGAACGCGAGATTTCGGTTTTTTTATTTTTTGTTTTAATTGAGATGCATATTTGTTGGTCTCAATAACAAGATTTCAGGTGTGAAAAACAACTGGAAAAGCTCATATGGACTTTTGCCAAAGTATGGTTCCACTATATCGTCATTTACTCCTACTTTAGGTACCGTAAAACCGAATGACTTCACACCTGATGATGCAGTGATTGGATTCCACCCACTTGTTCATCTTCTGGAAGCTCTTCTGCGCTGTCTGATGATTCTTCGGCAATGATTTGCCGTATTACCTCTTCTATGGTTTGGTCAACAGCATTTGATCGATAATCTACCTCGGGCTCACCTGTAAAAAAATAATAAACATGTTATACTTTATATTTTACAATTTTTCAATTGTTCTTGAAACCACACATTTATTTCGAAACAGTGGTACCAAAAAACCTGTGTGGTTTCAAGAGCAATTATTTCTACCAAGTAAAATATAAATTATAACATTTTTGATATTGTACTTTTCTGCCAGCTTTCATGTGCATAACAAAAAAAGTAAAAATAAGGTATCATACCTGCCAAAACAGATGTGCTTGGAACAGGCGCATCCCCACTAGGTGTGTCCGTTCCTTTCTTAGACCCCACATCATTCATGTCGCGCCTTGGCCTTTTTGTAAGCCGTTTTACAGGTTTTTTCTCGCTGTCACTATCGGTCTCACTTTCTGGTGAATAATCATCTGAGGATCCATTCCCCGCGAAAGGATCTTCCTCCTCGTTCGGCATTATCTCGTCCCATAATTGTTGGAGCCTACGTTGCTCTTTTTCATAACTCATATTTCACGCACTGTTTACTAGCTAACGTATAAACGACAACTGGCATGTAAACTTCGCGGATTCATACTGCTTGTCGAGACATGTCACTGAGGCACAGTATGCGTACCTCGCGGCAAATGCTGTTCATCTGTATCCTTCTGTGCCGTGAGGTAGGGTAACAGGGGGTAAGATGGCGATGTTAAGGAAAAACAATTGTGTTTGTTCAGTATTAAAAGTGTTCTTGAATCTGCCTGCATGCTGTGGTAGGTCGACGCCTTCCATTTTCTTCTTCAAATATCGCCGAAGGGTCGGTTCTGGAATGACATATGTTCCAGCAGCAGCATTGCACGATAATGTGCCCTCTTCTACATCACGCATGGCCGATATTAATGCAATACTCGACCACTCCCGTCTACTACTTTTCCGCTTATATTTTCTCGGCATTCTGAAACAAAATTTGCATTATAGAGGTAAGATGACGAATTCGTCATTTTACCCCCGCCATCTTACCCCATGGGTACAAAAGTGAATAATTTTGAGGTTATATTTTACCGCACCCGAATTAATCAAAAATGCTTCTGTCATAGTTGCTACTAAGTGTAGTAATTAATGACGTTAGATGAAAGTGAGTTACATACCTGCAAACCGTCAGAAATCACTAATATAGGCCCCAGATAAATTACAACAAGGAAGGTCAAAACACTCGTCGCTCAACTATAGAGAAACTAAAAACGCAGAGCGTGCGTGTCGATCATATGTTAATACCTGTCGATTGTCGCTGTGTGGCGCCAGTAGTACGATCCACTATTTGCGCCTAGTTTGAAAATGAAAGCCGTTCGTCTTCTTACCCCGTTCGTCAACTTACCCCCTGTTCCCCTACTTGCCCTAGTTTGAACTGATATTGTGAGCTACCATGAATGTTACGTTTTTCGAGTACTTTGGCTTTATTTTCCTGCAAAACGTTTGAAATCGGCTGGTATAGATGTTTCATTTTATCTTTATGATTTGAAGCATAGTCAGAGTAAAAAGTAGTTTCGATAAGGTCCGAAGGATCTCTGGAAATAGTGTGCCCAAAAGTCAATTCAAATGGCGTGAATTTTGTAGCAGAATGTAATGAACTGTTATATGCTATTAAAGCGTAATTGATAAGGTTAGTGGTTGCTTCTTTTGGAAATTTTTGTAAAAGTATTCTGAGATGCTCAATTAGTGATGAATGGAATCTCTATTGGTGAATTTGATTCTTGATGTAAAGGTGTAGTAAAATGCACATCGATTGTATGACATTTCAAGAGTTCCCTAACAGTCTCATTTTTAAATTCTGTACCATTATCAAGAGTAATACGCTCAGGTAGACCATAATATAAAAAATAATGTAAGAATGCTCTATAAATTTCGACAGAGCTCTTTGCTTGGATTGGAACTGCTTATCCTAATTTGGAAAAAGCATCAATAATCGTCAGAAAATGTTGACTATTGAATGTAAAGACATCAGCATGTAATAATTGGAAGGGTTTTCCTATGCTTCCTGTCAATACCAGTGGAATATATGGGGGATTTCTAGAATATTTGGCTTTTTGGCAAATTACACAATCGTTAATAAAATGTGTGATATCGGACTTCATGCGGGGCCAATAATAATTTCGTTTGAGTTTTTCTAATGTTTCATTGATTCCTCTGTGATTACTCTTGCCTTCATGTTGAAATTTAATCAGCATAAGTTGCTAATCTTTTTCTTTGACAGTATTGATTAATTTTGTACATTTAACCAATTTTAATTCATTGCTATTAAACATAGTATAAAGTGAATCCTCATGGAAGTACAGATAAAATGTTCTGTCATTGGATGTGTATTCCCTAAGAAATTGATTTATGACTGAAGCAGAATTTGTAATTTTCACATAAAGAATTTTATGATTATCAAAGGTTTCTTGCTTGACATCTGTTTGATTGTGTGGATTTTTAGAAACTATAACTTGGGTTACCTTATTATTGATTATTTCATCTAGTATAGGAATACCATCATTGAAATTATTTTCTGCGTTACAAGTGTGGGCTGTCTCGGTTTCGCTGTCTTTAGGAGATTCATGCGATACACTATTTTGTATGTTATTCGGTGGAGCTACTTAAACATCTTGTAAAATTTGTATATTTCTTGAAGACTCTAATGGTTGTGAAGTCGTAATAGGATTTCCGGGATCTGAATTTAACAATGCTAAGGTATCTTGTTCTAAATCTGGGAGAGATTGTTTATTGGCAAATAACTGGTTTAAATAATCTTGAATATCCTGATCAATGTCACCTGGGTTATTTATGACACTAGCTGATTATACTGCATTTACATGAATACGTGACAATGCATCGGTATGAGTATTACATTTTCCTTTTTTATATATGATTTCATATTGATAGTCCAATAATTTGAGTCGCCAACGTACAAGTCTGCTATTAACATCTTTAGCATTCATCAACCAAACTAGAGGGCGATGATCTGTATATATATAACATTTACATCCAAATATGTAAGGCCTAAATTGTTTGCAAGCATACGTATATACAATAGCCAAAAGTTCTTTTTCGGTAGTAGTATATCGAGTTTCAGTTTCGTTTAGAGTGCGACTAGCATAAGCGACTGGTTTATCATTAGGAATGATACCTTGAGATAAAACACAACTTACAGCTTGATTCGAGGCATCGGTAGTGACAATGAAAGATTTTTCAAAATCGGGGTATGAGAGTATGGGTGCATTTACTAGGAGATTTTTACAATGTTCGAAAGATTTTATAAATTCGGGTGTGTGGACGACTTTAGTTTCTTTCTTAACCCGGCGTTGGTACGGTGGCATTTACAAACATTAGTGGTACGGTAGGGTATGAGCATTCATTGAAAGAGAAATCCATCAAGGGTGCAATTTAGGTGTTGTAGGTTATTCCATTTCTGTTTTTTATCAAATTTATATGTGTAAAGGAGAATGTAAGAGACCATCGCATCAAAACTACGTTTTTTGGTGTTTCGATGAATATTCAAACATTTATTGGAATAGGTCAAAGTTTGACAATGTTAAAATACATACATTGCTATTATATTCTAAGAAATGAAAAAGTTACACTATACTAACACAATATCATGTATTATTTTTTTTTTGTTCAAAACATAATTCGCATGTTATCATAGAATGTTCTAAGCATACAAATTCTTTGCAGAGTGCACAACAGTTGAAAGATTTCCTGTCTTTAGAACGATCACATGTATAACATCGTTTTGACTTTCTTTGTTTTTTGCCAGGATGCTCACAATCAACGATATTTGCAGAAGTGGAAGCACCTGTAATTTCGTTCATTTTCCCTTTCAGACATAAAGATATTCTGGGATTGTTTTGTCGATTTCTCATATGAGGCATAATAATTTTTAGTGCCAATTCTTTGATAAATTCGCGACGTTTGATAGGAGTTCCAACATTGGAAAGGTATACCACAAAAGCGTTGATTGATGCTGTATTATTCAATAACGAAAAAAATATGGTCAAGGGCCACCTTCTACTATTACGTGAAACATTATAGTTACTTGAAAGTTCATCTGCAACGTCGACACCACCTTTTGTCAAACTGTAGAACGTTATAATTTCTGGCTTTTTGTCATCTCCTGTGCTTTCGTCTATCATGTCTGAATGGTGTAGGCTCGAAAGAAGCAGAACATTTTTTCCTTTTTTGGGAACATATGAAACGAGCGTAGCATTTTTCTGAAATGCAAATTATAGATGATTTTTCCGCTCTATGTTTAGTCTGTAAAAACTGCACAGGAATTTCTTTTTTATTTTTCCGTAGAGTACAGACCGAAGTCAGCTTATATTCTTGCAATAGTCTTGTCATAAGCGAATAGCTTGCAAACCAATTGTCGTAAGTTATATTGCGTCCAGACTTTTGAATCGGCTTACAAAGGCGTAAAACTATATCCTCTGGTTTGTTACTTTGTTCAAATGGACCAGATGGCTGCTTGCCAACATAAACTTCTTGATTCAAGACGTAGAATGTTCGGGCATCTACCAATGCAAAGCTCTTGATTCCATATTTTGCCGGTTTGTTTGGGATAAACTGGCGAAAAGAACACCTGCCTCTAAATGCTTCAAGCTTTTCGTCAACTGTAACGTATTCACTGGGAGTATATACAGCGAGAGAGTTTTCCACAAACCTGTCAAAAATTGCTTTGATGGGTGCAAGCTTATCCAGCTGGCGCCTTTCTGGTCGTGTTGCACTTCTGTCAAACCGTAAACATTGTAGCAACAAACTAAATCTTTTTTTACACATTGTTGACCTGAAGATATCAACTCCCAAACCATCAGTAGACCATAGGTCGTCCAAATTTTGTCTTGCCGACTTTAAAACACCAGCTACATATAGAAGTCCCAAAAATGCTTGAAGTTCTTCCAATGTTGTATGTTTTGTGAGATGTTGAGTATCAGGGCGACTATGGTTTTTTGCTTTTTCATTTAGCTTGTCATTGGTATATTTTACAATATCAGAGAGCATTTGTTCCGTAAAAAAACATTTCCAAATCTGCAAGGGCTCTTTGATGTTTTTGAAATTTGTTTTTACTCCAGGTAAATGAGAAATTATGTTTTCAGCTCTTGTCTTCACAGCTAAATTTCCACAAGTTTTGCTCCATTTTGTAACTCCATCTTTTCCCATGTATATATCATTTGATGTGCACGTTGTAGCCTCGGACAGGTGAAGTATATCTTCCTCATCTATTTCTTGCTCTGTATCAGAATTTGTAGAGCTTTCACCATTATTTTCTTCTGCTTCTTGTTCTAGTTGCTCATTTTCAGAGTCTTCTGCTCCTACTTCTTCCCATAGCTTCAATAACCTCTCTTGCTCTTTTTCCCAGTGCGACATACTAAAAATATACCTGAGGTAATTCAAATTAAATAAAATTACAAAAAAACTCACCTTGGAAAATGAATGGAGCAACTAAAAATAAAAGTGCACGGTGGGGTATGATTGAAAATTCTTATGTAGCGGTATCGGTACGGTGGGGTATCACATGCACAATCGCAAAGTGAAGCACATAGCACGGGCGACGGTCAGTCATCCACTGAGCGCTTCATGTTTCATGTTTCCGTGATTATTAAGGTCTTATCCGAAGATACACGAAATCTCGCGAAGCTGCTGGCCATTTATGATCTGTTATGACGAGGTAAAGTGCGTTGGGGTATATTATACCCCACCGTACCAACGCCGGGTTAAGACAAAGTGTCAGTGGACGGGTAATTTTTGCAAAGTCCTTAATAAATCTGCGATAGTAACCTACGAGACCTAGGAATGATTTGATCTATTTTTGATTGTTAGAAATAGGAAAATCTTTTACTGCCGAAACTTTATCTGGGTTTGGTTTTACTCCCTCTGGGGTAATGACATGTCCTAAATATTGAACCTCTTTCCTTAACAATTCCGATTTGTCCATTTGGATTTTTAAATTTGATTCTCTGAGCTTTGCAAATACTTGTCTTAAACGTACAATATGCTCTTGAAGAGAACTACTGAAAACTACAATGTCGTCTAGATAGACGAGACATATTTCATTTTGGAGACCACGCCGGATGTTATCCTTGACGCTTTGGAAAGTACTTGGAGAATTTTTCATACCAAAAGGCATTCTTTTAAATTCCCAATGACCACTTTCAGTTGAAAAAGCTGTTTTTGGAATATCTTCTGGTTCCATTTCAATCTGATGGAATCCGCTAGCCAGATCAAGTGTCGTAAAATATATGTTTGGAAAAGGGTATTTATCGTGTACGTTCATTAAGTTTTCTATAATCTATTACAATTCGCCACTTCTTTTTGCCTGAAGCATCTTCCTTTTTTGGTACTATCCATATAGGGGATGAAAAGGGTTATGTTGAAGCTTGAATAATGTCTTGCTGTAGCATTTTCGAAATTTGATGTTTAACTTCATTTCTATGAATTTCTGGATAACGATAACTTTTTGTAAAGATGGGGGTATCATCGGTCAACCTAACTTTGTGTTTAATTTTGTTAGTGAAGCTTAATGGGATATTGTCGCAGTGAAAAATGTCTCTAAATTCTAAACAAAGCTTGTGTATAGCATTCGCTTCTTCTTCATTACAGTGATCAAGACGTAAACTTTGCAGATTATTCTTTTAATATGCTATTATAATTTTTGTCAAAATTTTCATCAGTTTCATTAACACTGTGAACATGCTCATCAAAAATTTCTATAGGTTCAATATCTAAAGGATTATTGATTTCTAAATTTAGAGCTTTCTCACTCGAATTAATAATCGTAGTGATAGCAAAATTATCCGAAATATTCACCAAAGCTTGAGGCATCTCTAATTTGTTACCAAAATTTGTATACTCTAGAACACCTGTTTCGCTATTCAACTTCACGGGAATTTTCACAACTTGTTCTGTACGAGGGGCTATGGTGATTTGGTAAGTCTGAAATTTTTTAGGTGGATTCGGATAATTTGATTTATTTTCGAAAATAATGGGGATATGGGCCATAGGAGTAATTAGCATTTTATTTTTTAAATCAATATTGGCTTGTAGCGGTTCTAATAGGTCAGCACCAATTATGCCATCATATTTATCAGAAAAGCCAAAAATGTAGAATTTATGAAAATCGTCAGTATTGAAAATTTGGAATACAGGAATATGTGCTACTTGGTTATGGAACGTCATACCATGAGCTGTTTGAATATTGAAATTTTCGCCAGAAATATAATCTGAATAAAATTTATACGCTAATTTGGGGTCTATGAGACTTCTGGAACTACGGGTATCGATCAAAAAATAAGCAGTTAATTCGGGAATATAAATGTAAGGTAGATCTGTATGGATATTATTCAAATATATTATATCGGTTTGATGTTCGGAGGGACATGGGAAAAATTTTGTTGTTCAATTGTTGGGTCGTTAACTTCTTGTGAATATGTGTCATTGTCAAGCATTGGGTTGAAATGCTGATTTGGAACATCATAAGAGAAATCATAATTAGGATAGTCGTATTGCTCATATGGTGGATTGCACTGGTTTTCATTGATAGGTGATTGTTCATTTTCAATTTGGTGAGCAAATAAGTGTTGGGTGGATGGGTTTGCATTCGGTTTCGAATGGATTGAACTCGTATCCATAGGAATAGGATATCTTGTCCTAGTTGTGACATTACTGTTATTACTTGCAGTAATTTGTGGATATGCAGGACTATTGGTAGAGAAAGGTGGCCTTTGGAAGTTTTGTTGGAAATGTGGACGTTGAACAGATGTGTTAGCCTGGTTGAATCTCGGGAATTGTGTCTGATTTTGAGCATATGAAGTGGAAGGGTAATTAGAAAACAGATCTAGGAGGAAAAATTATTATTGAAACTAGGCCTATGAGAATAATTTCCAGGGAAAGTATTCATCATTGGTTTCGGGTAATTTTGAGAGCTTTGAACAAATGAAGTTTGAATATATCTTACTTGTGGACCATTTGTAACAGTACATTAGTATTTGGTTGATTAGCGACAAAATGAGGATTGAGTCTAGGTTGAGGTTTGTATAAGGAACTCTGGAGGTTCTGGTTACGCCCAGTACTAAAGTAAATACAATTTTCTTCTTCTGTGCAAAAGACAACGCTTGTTCAAATGAATCGGGATTTCCCAAACGGATAACCAATTGCATTTGGTATGGCAAATCATTAATAAAAGTTTTCAAAGCAAAATCGTCATAATGTCTAATTTTGATCAACTTTTCCATAGCATTTTCAATGGAAGTATTCAATTTTGAAAACAGCAAACTCCTTGCATCCTGGATTCTCATTCCAAATTGCATAGGTGTTTCATTTCTCAAAGGTCTTATTGATACTGAATCTTGAATAAGACAATCAATACTCCGTTGAGCGGAAAAAGTTACAGTAAGAGAATCTTTTATTGCTACCCATGAATTTAATTCTGATCGCGAACCAATTAAATCTGCAGCACGATCCCTCAATTTGCTCAAAATGGTATCTAGCAAACAAATATTGATTGGATCATTCACATTATTTGTATTTTGGAAAGCTCTTAGAAAATTTTCGCAAGAAGATATAAATCTATGTAATTGTTTAGGATTTCCATCGAAAGGTGGAATGTTATCAGCCTGATATTTAAGCAAAGATATATTTACGTCTCTAACGCCTGAAGCTGAGGC
This sequence comes from Acanthoscelides obtectus, assembly GCA_963669975.1. Classification (NCBI taxonomy): domain Eukaryota; kingdom Metazoa; phylum Arthropoda; class Insecta; order Coleoptera; family Chrysomelidae; genus Acanthoscelides; species Acanthoscelides obtectus. The sequence continues at coordinate 80,061,069 of CAVLJG010000003.1, read as the reverse complement.
AGTAGCCGCTCTTGTTTCGGGCATTATGTATAGATTCCAATTGGCAATTCTCTCAATTAAAGTTTCAAGATCGTCATTATCATACACTATATTTTCAAGCGTTTTAGCTTTAGTCGTAGATATAAGAAAAATAATGGGAACTAAGGGAAAACTACGAAAGGAAATGAGTCTTACGATAGCCACAAGATGATTCTCATCTGTGATGTGGTGATTTGTCTTAAATCTAATCTTATTTTTGATCTCCCGTTGGTGGTTTCCTCGATGGATCCTGCCGTGGGTGTGGTTGTTTTCTTATCTATCCTTATCGCTAGGCTCCAGGTGGTGGTTTCCTCGATGGATCCGCCTTGGATGAGTCCCAACTATTCTGGTCGGCTTTTTCTTCTTCAGGAACTTCTTGGAGTGTCCTGGTTTGATGTCCGTGTCAGGTAAAACGTTAAAACGAACCGAGTACTCGCCGTAATCTGCGATAGAAACTTCGCGAAACTCGTCCCGACGTAGATCCTACTGCGACTGCGTCACTTACGGAAGTACGACTCCGAAATAAGTTTTTAAAAAACTTTTATTTTCAAAACGTACAAAATTGATGTGAAACGGACCGAGAAATAGCTAGAACTGAATATAATGCAAATTACGGTATGTTTATAAACTCTGTAAAAAGTGCAAGCTATGTGAAATGCAATTCTATAATTATGCATATCTGGTGTCTGTAACTTGCTTTTCTCTTACTTATTTCAGGATTTCTTTTTAAAAATCCATTAAGCCAATACCGACCAGCCATTCGAGACATTGTATAAAATTTATTTTGTATACCGGTTTCGGTGCAAAAATTAAAAACACACCTTCGAAGTGTCTGTGATGTTAACGGGTAGCCGACCTCCGCCAAACGGATCATTCTTCCAGACAGTTCTCTTTCTCGATCAGCAGTCAGTACCGGTTTCCGCCCCATTGTTGACTTATCAATCCGGTTACTATCAACGTATCTAGACAGAGTTCTTCTCGGTATTGAAAATGCCTTTGAAGCACCTTGACGAGACATCCACCCTCCTGCACAGCTGCGACGGCATTTTTTACACCAATGATTTACTTATTCGCGAAGAGCTAGCAATATGCCCATGTGCGTATTGCCAACACCGCATGGTGAGCATATTTCTACACATGCAGTAAAATTAGGTTAGGTTAAAAGGTTCTTAAAAATGTCTTTATGCGTTTAAGAGTTGAAAAACAACGTTCTGATTCTGCTGTGGTCACTGGGGTTGTCACAATGATTTTTAACATTTTTATAACTTCCACAAATGTATCGCAAAGATTGTTCGTAACAAGAAAAGACAATAAATTCATAGCACCAACGATTTCCGAGACCTAGGAATGATTTGGTCTCTTTTTGATTGTTAGGAATAGGAAAATCTTTTACTGCCGAAACTTTATCTGGGTTTGGTTTTACTCCCTCTGGGGTAATGACATGTCCTAAATATTGAACCAATTCCGATTTGTCCATTTGGATTTTAAAATTTGATTCTCTGAGCTTTGCAAATACTTGTCTTAAACGTACAATATGCTCTTGAAGAGAACTACTGAAAACTACAATGTCGTCTAGATAGACGAGACATATTTCATTTTGGAGACCACGCAGGATGTTATCCTAGACGCTTTGGAAAGTACTTGGAGAATTTTTCATACCAAAAGGCATTCTTTTAAATTCCCAATCACCACTTTCAGTTGAAAAAGCTGTTTTTGGAATATCTTCTGGTTCCATTTCAATCTGATGGAATCCGCTAGCCAGATCAAGTGTCGTAAAATATTGATTTCGACCGAGTTTGTCTAAAATATGAATTATGTTTGGAAGAGGGTATTTATCGTCGACTGTACGTTCATTAAGTTTTCTATAATCTATTACAATTCGCCACTTCTTTTTGCCTGAAGCATCTTCCTTTTTTGGTACTATCCATATAGGGGATGAAAAGGGTGATGTTGAAGCATGAATAATGTCTTGCTGTAGCATTTTCGAAATTTGATGTTTAACCCTTAATAGCTACTCTTCCAAAACAATCACTTTTGAACTACCCAAGGGTCAATATGACCCAGATAAAAAAAATTAAATTTAAAAGAAAAACAACATCAAAATAATTTTATTGACAAAAGTAAACAAACGTTTATATTGTAATATAACATGTAAGTGTTGAAAAGCAAATCAAAAACAATTTGGGCATATGTTTTTGGCACAATTACGACATACTGGATTTTTACAGCTGTCACAGAAGGTACTAGTTTTTTGGTCCTTTTTAGATGGGCAAGTAGCACACCGCTTTCTTTTGGAAGGAGGAATGCGTTCAGTAGACTGTGCTTCAACATCAAGAGAAATTCCCAGTATATTCGCCATCAAACTTCTGAGTTTACGGGGAATCTTATTATTGTACATACGAACCATAATATGGCGTTGACATAAACTACGAGCTAAATTAAACAAGAAATTCCTTCTTGTTATTTCTTCTCCATTTTTAGAAAATTGAAGTAATACTCTAGAATTGATTCCTGCAACATTTAGCATCATGTGGAATAATGCCATGGGCCAACGGCGAGTTTTCCTGGAATTTGAATAATTGGAACATTTTTGATCGAGGGCATCTACTCCAGCTTTTGTGTCGTTGTAAAACAAAATGATTTCCGGTTTTTTTGTTTCATTATCAACAGATGAATCATTATGCATACTGGAAATCAAAATCACTGACTTGTTTTTCTTCGGTACATATGAAACGAGAGTTTTTCCAGAAGTAAAGCCGAACTCTGTTGAAAATTCTTGACGCAATCTAGACGGCAAAAATTCTTTAGGAATACACCTTTTATTTTTTTTCAGAGTGCCCACGTAGGTTACATTTACTTTACTTAACTCATCTACCAACTCTACAGAAGAATACCAATTGTCACCTGTGATATTTCTATTACTTCCAATTACCGATTCCACCAAGCGAAGAACAACTTGTGTTGGTTGAGATAATTTGCATTTACTTTTCTCCAGCGACTTTCCCGCATAAATTTCTGCATTTAGCAAATAATGAGTTTTTGAGTCTGCAAGAACTTGTACTTTAAGACCGTATTTAGCGGGCTTGCTTGGAATAAACATCTTAAAACTGCAGCGTCCGCGAAACGGTACCAACATCTCATCTACGGTCAAGTATTCCCCGGGTGAGTAGTTTCCTTTACAGTTTTGGATAAATTCTTCAAAAAGATTTCCTAAAGCGGCTAGTTTGGTATTTTTCATTCTTTCTTTTCGTGTTAGTTCGTCGTCAAATCGAAGGCAGCATAAGAGAAAGGAGAACCTAGCAAGTGACATCGTGCATCTAAATATGTCACGTCCCGTTCCATCAGTAGCCCAAAGGGACCTTAAATCTTCATGGCCTGACTTGTATAACCCAAGGAAGTATAGAAGACCAACAAATGCCTCAATTTCTGTTTTGTCAGTTTCACCAATAAATGAAGGCCGAAATTCCGACCTGCTATTGCTCTTCTTCTTGAACTTTCCATAATGACTTTGAACTGATCTGATTTTTGTATTAGTATGAGTTATAATTTGTCCAAATATTTCATCTGTCAGAAGCAACTTCCAGGCTTGTAAGGCAGATTGAGGTTTGTGTTGTGCTGCATTTCCTTTCAAACCGGGCAAAACTTTTATGATGTTTTTTGCAAGAGTCTTTCCTCTTACTGGAGCAGTAGTAGACCATTTTGTTCTATCTTTTCCATACAAAGCTTTTGGAACTTCCTTTCTGTTTAAATTCACATCTTCATTACTGGTACTAGCTGAATGTTCTTCGTCTTCACTTTGTTCGTCGGAAGGCTGCCATTCCTGCTCACTGTCCGTATCGTGGGTACTTAGTTCCTCTTCGTCTTCCTCTTCTTGATCGCTCTGGTCCCCAAACGTAAAAAGTTTTTCGCATGCATCACGTTTATCCTCCTTTTCAATAGTATTTTCATTGTATTCGTAAGTGGAAGATGACGATGATGCAGTATTATTCACGTCGAAATCCTCCCAGAACTCATCAGACTCAATAATTTGTTCCAGCTCTTTATCAGTAAGTCCTTTAGCCATTATAACCTGAAAACATCAAAAAAAAATACTTCATAAAAAAAAACTAAAAATGGTGGTTAAAACTTACCTTTTCATATAAAAAATACTACCAATAGTTCATAAAATATTCAAGTAATTCGGAACAAAATAATAACGTTTATACTATTCACGGGTCATTTTGACCCAGTGGCTGCCATTACAGTCGAATGAACTACGTCACTAGATTAAAACTACGATGCACATTTACTTCAACAGCGGCTGAACGAATACTGAACCACCGCCAGCTGTTCACGTTTAATATAAAGATACGAAGTGGGGGGGACCTCATATCGATGGGTCATTTTGACCCGTGGGTAGCTATTAAGGGTTAACTTCATTTCTATGAATTTCTGGATAACGATAACTTTTTGTAAAGATGGGGGTATCAAGATCCTACTGCGACTGCGCCACTTACGGAAGTACGACTCGGAAATAAGTTTTTAAAAAACTTTTATTTTCAAAACGTACAAAATTGATGTGAAACGGACCGAGAAATAGCTAGAACTGAATATAATGCAAATTACGGTATGTTTATAAACTCTGTAAAAAGTGCAAGCTATGTGAAATGCAATTCTATAATTATGCATATCTGGTGTCTGTAACTTGCTTTTCTCTTACTTATTTCAGGATTTCTTTTTAAAAATCCATTAAGCCAATACCGACCAGCCATTCGAGACATTGTATAAAATTTATTTTGTATACCGGTTTCGGTGCAAAAATTAAAAACACACCTTCGAAGTGTCTGTGATGTTAACGGGTAGCCGACCTCCGCCAAACGGATCATTCTTCCAGACAGTTCTCTTTCTCGATCAGCAGTCAGTACCGGTTTCCGCCCCACACCGCATGGTGAGCATATTTCTACACATGCAGTAAAATTAGGTTAGGTTAAAAGGTTCTTAAAAATGTCTTTATGCGTTTAAGAGTTGAAAAACAACGTTCTGATTCTGCTGTGGTCACTGGGGTTGTCACAATGATTTTTAACATTTTTATAACTTCCACAAATGTATCGCAAAGATTGTTCGTAACAACAAAAGACAATAAATTCATAGCACCAACGATTTCCTTTAAGTCTTCCCTGGAGTATATAACTTCTAATTCCGTTTTCAGTCTGGCTTTACACAACATTGGATAAAAAGTAGCTACGGCATCCAAAATAGCAGAAGGGAAATTTCGGGAATATTTCAAATATGCCTCTGTATTAAACAATTCGGCTGCCTGTAAATGACCTCGAAACGAAAATCTTTTACTTGCATTGTTATTATGTCGCACACGTCTTTGGCAATGACCCCTCGTATACTGTCGTCAGTTCTTCTTCTTTTATTAGATTCAAACTTTGTGTCGGTATATTTTTTAATATCATCAATTTGACCTCTTATATTGTCGATACTCTTTTCAAAAATTAGTAAGTCCTTTTGTAATTGAACACTATCTTGATTTCTTGACTGCAGCTGGTTATAAAGGATGTCAACATGCGGAAATATTTTATGGAATGCTGTCGACCAAAACAAGAATTCAACCCTCCCTCGAATAAGGGTCTATGTTACATTCGGCTATATTGAGAAAATTAACAAAAACGATTTGCTATGGGGTTTTTAATAATAAACATAACAGAAATGGTGATAACAAACTAATATAATAATTCTCAGACATTAGCCATTAAAGAGTGTAGCTAAAGATAACTAATACTACATATTTTATATAATACAGGGTTATCCAAATTAAGTGTCCACCATTAGTAACTTTGTTATTAGTGAAAATACAAAGTTGTTTGAATTAGCAAACTAGTAGCATTTTTAACGCTGGTAAAAATGAGAAATAAAAAAAAACAATTGAGAGTCGTTATTTTGATTTTTTTCAGTAAAATAACATTTTTTTTAAATGGAAACCCCTGTATATTATATTTTTTTCTGTTAAAGCATCAAATTTTAAACAAAAAAGCTTACAATAACTTTTCTCCTAGGTTACAAATTGTTGAAGTTATGGCCTCCAATCTGAAACAATTAAATTGTATCGACAAACTTTATTTTCAACATCAACTTATAATCTTACAAAATACAATAACAATTTTTTTTAAAGAAGATGCTCGAAAACACCACCTTGTTCTTCAATACATTTTTGGGCACGTTTTTCAACTGCTCGAACTGTCTTAAGTATGGTCCTACCATCTATCTGGGTTATCTTTTCCCTAACTGCAGTCTTTAACGCGTCAAGGTTATCGTACCTTCGCTTGTAAATTTGGTTCTTTAAGTAACCCCACAAGAAGTAATCAAGTGGGTTTAGATCTGGTGATCTGGGAGGCCACTGTATTGGGCCATTTGTTCCTATCCACTGATCATTAAAAGTAGTACTTAGAAAATGATAAGTACCTCTGGAGTTGTGGGCAGATGCGCCATCTTGCTGAAAATGCAGATGATGTCTACTTATAAGATCCAATTCGTCTAAGAAATTAGTCAGAATTTCTGACATAAATTCCACATATCTTTCACCAGTTAGGGTTCCCTCATAAAAGAACGGGCCAACAATTTTTGAACCAATTATACCGCACCAAACGTTGAAACTGAAACGGACTTGTGGGCCTCTTGGATGTACTAACAAAAGATTTTCTCTTGACCAATAATGGTGGTTTTTTCTATTAAACATTCCAGAATTTGAAAAATTTGATTCATCTGTCCATAAAAGGTAACGAAAGTTATTTACATTTTGGCGACAGAAGCTAAGATACCAATGGCAAAAAACAAGTCTTCTCTCTGGATCCCCTGCCAAAAGCGTTTGAACTGGTCGGTACTTATACGGAATAAATTTGTATTTTTTTAAAATCCTTTGAACAGTACCATAACTGAAATTAGAGTCCTTGAGAATATCTGCTATTGAATTCTCACGATATGCTTCAAAATATCCAATAACTGCAATTTCCGTGGCCTCGCTTATTATGAATTCTTTTTTTGCCCTTGTTTTAGCAAAAACATTTTCGTTGCCCCTAAATTTTCGATAAAGTCTCAGAAAATACGGTTCATACGGTTGAATGCGAGCGGGATATAATTCACTGTAGTATTCTCTTGCTCTCAAGGAGGATTTTCTGCACACTAAATAGCATTCTAACATATCACACTTTTCTTCATGGGAGAACATTTTTCTTTAAATTAATGACACAATAAAGCTTATAAACAAGTATTTACACTAATGTTTGACATTATTTGATTTTATCATTGTTTTCCAAAGCCTTCTAGTTGCGAGTATGTCCAGTTTAACAATTTGTCGCTTATCTTAATGCTGTCAAATCGCGAACGCCATGTTGTTTTCATAGCCGTCTTAATATTATAATACTGCAAATAATTAAAAATATTTATCGTTATTTTGACTTTATTTTTGACTTTAGCGGAAAAGTCATTATGAACTTTTTTGTTTAAAATTTGATGCTTTAACAGAAAAAAATATAATATACAGGGGTTTCCATTTAAAAAAATGTTATTTTACTGAAAAAAATCAAAATAACGACTCTCAATTGTTTTTTTTTTATTTCTCATTTTTACCAGCGTTAAAAATGCTACTAGTTTGCTAATTCAAACAACTTTGTATTTTCACTAATAACAAAGTTACTAATGGTGGACACTTAATTTGGATAACCCTGTATATTCTGAGTCTCTGGAATAAGGGTTTATGTAAAATGTAACATAAACCCTTATTACCGAGTACCCATTTAATGTTAATACAGTTAAGTTTTTAACGTAATATACATAAAAATATGGGCTCAATTCTTCTTTCCTTTACAAGTAGGGTAAAGTCAGGTATATTGTACCACCTAACGTATTTTAAGAAATAACTCCTTGATGACTTGTTTGTATTGAGCGAAACTTCGAAGTAAGGTAATATGGCATGTGTCTGTCAAAATTCGCAACTTTAGATTGATGTGAATGCTCAGAGCTTAAAATAAGATGCATTTTAAAAAAATGTTGTAAACGGTACAATTTATCGAACCGGTTCGCTAAGTTGTACCACGGGGGTTTTAAATTGTACCATGGCAAAATCCATAAGATTTTCATTGTTAGTGGAACAGGTTGGTATAGCCATAAAGCAAGACAGTGTATTATTATAATTATACATGTAATTATGAACTTACATCAAAGAGATCACAAATAAGGAACAAAGTTGAAATAAAACATAACTCTAGCAAAATAACTCAAAATAAATTAAAATGTTTATTTGTTGAACTCCTCTACAGGAATCTTAGGCACACAGGTCACAAATATACCGATTTCGGCTGGGAAATGAAGCACAGCTTTCGTGCACCCAATTTGTGCATTGATCACACCTGATCATATCCTCTATAATGCATTCCTGGCAGATGATGCAAAACCAGTCATCAGCATTTGCCTCTATAACAGCATTAGTCACCTCATCTGCTTTAGTGGGGGAACAAGAATTTCTGGATTTCATATATCTTGTCTTGGTTGTCATTTTTTCTTTTGAATTTTGATGTAAGTCTGACAGTACTGCCCTTTTCACTGCACCTTTTTTTTCATTAAGCACGGTTTTTTTTCTATTTTCTAACTCGTCCTTATATGGGGTGCTTGTAAGCACTGCAGCCTGTTGGGCATTTTTGTTGATCCGTGGTTTGTTTCCCAATCCGCTAGTCCCTGCCAAGCAAATGATCTCATCAAATGAGATATTTGGGAGATCTACATTTTTTTGCTGTTGAGCATTTTTAGAATCTATTCGTCTATTCCCCCAATCGCCAGATCCTGGAAAGCAGCTGTTTCCTTCAGAGTTAATCTTTGGAGCACCGTCTTTTGACATTAGCTTAGACAGAGGGATATCGTCGTCAGAAGAATCGTCTTCATCATGTCCAATTTGGTTTTTATTCTTTCCTATGGGTAACTGAGATGAATTATTGACTAAAACATCGCTTGCTGCAAAATCTACATCAGTAAAAACATGTCTATTCACAGGCCATACTCCAGTCTTCGCAAATCCATTTATTGCAAAGCCAACAGTTGCAGATTTTCCATATGCCTCTCCTAAGAGTTTAGCAACCTGATGTTGTGTCACTGATAATCCTGGATGTTCTCGCATCCACCGTTCAACTGCCTGATCGTAGTAGACCTCCATTGGCTTAAATATTGCAACGTCTAGTGGTTGAAGCCGATTTGTGGTATGCTCTGGCAATTGTAGGAGAATTACACCATGTTGTCGAGCCAAGTTGATTGCCTCCAGGTTCTTGGAGTGTGTCGTGTGCCCATCCAGAACTAGGATCACTCTATCTTCGGGGGTGGGCTTTGGCTTCACCACTTCAATAAATTTATGTAGCCAAACCACGAATAATTCAGAGTTAATATATCCTGTGTCTGAAATTTGAACTAAGCAACCTGGAGGGGCACCTTCTGCAAGTTCTGGCATCATTCTTTTTCTATTAAAAATTATCATAGGCGCTACAAAGTTTCCTGCTGCATTGGTGGATACTATGAACGTGGTATTCACTCCCCGTTCCCCGCTGGCCACTGCCCCAACGTTTTTCTTAACTTTTTTAGCAATTATTTTTTGGCATTTTTTCTGAACTGTAGAAAACCCAGACTCATCTACGTTGTAAATCCTTGTCGCGTCTATTTTATACTGATCAACTAACTTCTCTAAAATATCAAAAAAGTGATTGACATTCTGTCTGTTAAAAGAAAGCTTTGGATGCCTTTTCATGAAATTATAAAACCATGCTTTACCGGCTGTCCCCTTCACTTTGTTGAAATTATGTTTTATTCCATTCTTCTCTGCAAACTGATAGGCAGCTCTTCTAATATCTTGAATGGTGAGTCCAAAGAAAATTTCTTCCATTTTCAGGATTTGATTTTCTAGCTCCTGCTCTACTTCGGTGCTGAATACTTGGACCCTACCTAGTGATTTCAGTCCTTCCTTTGCTTTGACATTTGTCCCTAACAAATGCCTCTTGAACGTTGGCTTTGGAATCTGATATCTCTTGCAGATCGCATTAAGTCCAAATTCTCCCGTTTTGTACAGTTTTATTGCTTTCTTCATGTTTTCTTCGCTCCATTTTCCATATGTTAAGCCCTTGCGAGGCATGACTGGAAAATAATACAAGAGTTTGTTAAATTGTACCGGTACAAATTAGCAAACCAGCCAGTGGTACAAATTACCGAACTGGTATGAATAACATAAATATTCTTACTTCTTTTTAAAAAGTGAGGTTAGGTGAAACTTAACTCAATAAAGATCTTATAAAAAGATCAATAACTACGAAAAATATAACGGCACTTAGCAGAAACTGATTATTTGGACATAAGGGCTTATCTAAGATTGTATAATACTTACTGCGTGAGGACGTGTTTCACAAAACACCAAATAACTAGATACACGAACGACCGTCAGTTGCAAGAGTTCGTTAGATACGTTTTGGCGCCAGGGGCTATCAAACAAGGTAAATAGATGGCGTTAGAGTTCTATAGTTCATAAAATATTGAGGTGGTACAAATTAAAGACCTGTACAATATACCCGACTTTACCCTAAGACTCTCGTAAAAGTTAATGTACTTCAAAGGAATATAGTCGGACATGTCCATCAAATTTTGCTTTTTCTCAAAGGTTATTTTCAGTGGTTCATTATAAAGTAGAGGAAGATTTGAGCGTCCAGGAGCTTGCATCTTTTTTTTGTAAATATGTTGAATGAAGTCCAAGGAGCAAACGTATTATGGCTTGGACGCACGTTTACATTAGAAGGATCATCTGCACTATATCTAAACCACATATATTGAGTAATCTTTAAATTAGGATTTTTCTTAACATTTTTTTCGATTGGCGCGAAATCTTTAAAATCATTTTGCTGGAGCAGTTTGACTTCAAAAGCATTTTTATGACTGGCACTTTCTATAACTTCTTTCCACATATCAGGAACATAGACTTTACATACCTTCTTTCTTTGTTCAATAAGTGCGAAATTTCTGTCACACGGTAAAAAACTGTATCCTGAGCAAAGAAATTTCTGTTCAACAATGGTAAAATAATGGCACTGTACTAAATAGTGACACAAGTTTACCACTTTCCAGTTGTTATTCTGGCCGACACATCTATCAGACCATAGTATCAGATGGCGTTCTTCTCCCGGTTTCAAAATATCAAAGTGATCTTCTATATAAGCTAATAATGCCGATACTATTTCAGCAGAACCTCGTACAGCGATAGATTCGTGCCATAAATTCATTCTGGCATTATTTAATCCGCCATTGTGAATACAGATGTTATAGCAGGAATACTGCCGCTGATAAAATACTGAAGAGTGTGTCAGGGTAGGGCAGAATAAAACCTGCTGCATATCAATGCATAAAACATGCTTAGTGGTGGACACTTTACTTGATTCGATGTCTTCCTTTAGGAAACGATACCCAGCTTCTGCCTTCCTATGGTGCAGCTCACTATCCTGTTGTATTTTAATCCGAGATTCTTCAGTTTCTGCACATTGTAACTGCATATATAACTTGTCGCAATATCTACATGTGTCACCCCTCGGAACGCCAAATTTGAAGTTATATTCGGAAAAAACATCACGGTAAGTGCGAAATTTAACATGGAGGTTTGGAAAATGTTCTTCAAAAAGTGAAAACATTTTTTTCATTGTTAGCTCCGGATGTAAATACAGTGAGCTTGATTTCTGCCTCGAATAGTGAGATTCATGTTTGGGAAAGCTATTTATATGCATGCGGATAGCATCTTTAATATCTTGCTTTATACGATTTGGTCGATTGTCATGTTTACCTCGTAGATCAGTGGGAATGGTAACACCATCTTTCATTTTAGACTGTAGTATTCAAATTCTCTTTGTATTTATTTGAAAAATATCACAAAAGTTCCTTTTACACATAAGCATTGATACATACTTGCCACTCCGTTTTAGCATTACTGAGTATGTAAACGCAGCTAACTTCTTAGAAGTTGCATCGGTTTTTCCAGCTCGACGTCTCTTCGGGGTACCCATAGCAATACACTTTACTAAATAGGAACTTTGGTCATTATAATCCATACCATAGAAAGAATTAAATAGCATTTCCTTATCGTCAATAGTTATACTGGTACAGCCACCCTTTTTGCATGTCTCAGGCTTGCAGATTCTAGCCTGAAAAGAAAGAACGATTTAAAAAGTTTAACAATAACAATAGAAATTAAAATTCTATGTGATTTGTTAACCAGATGATACCAAATAAAAGCTGTAGAACTCACACTTAATTTATAGGTTAGATTATAAATAACATATACCCTTTTTCTACTTACCTCTCGAGATGTACCTTTCCTGGGTTTAATTCGTCCTTGCCGGTCTATATATTCACTTCCACTATTCCTTAATTTCTTGTTTTTATTACATTTCCACTCATTCGCATTTATTTTTCTTTTTCTGCTTTTATTTAACGTTTTGCAGAACGACGACGTGATATGTACAGTCGACATTATTATGATTAGTAAAACAATTTGGTTGCACGTGGCCACATAAACCGTTATTCCACGCTAAAGAAAGTAGTATTGCATACATTTTATAGATAGCAGCATATGTATTTTTGTTTTATTACTTTAAACGATGCGTATGTTTACATAGACCGTTTTTGCATGAAAATCTCAACATGCAAAAAATGTAACATAAACCGTTATTCGAGGGAAGGCTTCAATTCTTGATCTTCTAACGCTCTTCTCAAACTTGAAGCTTCATTTAAAGTAACACCTCTATTACATCTCTCTTCTATTTCTTCAAACACCTCTATGAGATTCTCACGATGTTCATAGACAAAGTTAACTGTACGAATGTTATAGTTCCATCTAGTAGCAGCTACTCTGGGGATTTTCTTATTTATAATTTCTTCTAAAACATCACGTCGATGGGTAGAGTTCGAAAAAAAAGCTGGTATGGCCGACAAATTATTAAAAAACACACGTACTTTTGCATTTTGTGATGCACTTTTTTGCATAATAAGGTTTAGCTGATGGGCATAACAATGTATGAAATGTGCATTAGGATATTTTTCTTTAATGTGAACTTGAACCCCACCGACAGAACCACTCATGACATTCGCACCATCATATGTTTGTGCTATCAACTTTTCAGGACTTTGTAAAAGAAACGGATCAATTTCATTTTCTATGCAAGTTTTTAAACCTACTGATGTCTTATCTTTAACTCTCAAAAAACTCCAAAATGTTCTTGTATGCCGCCTTCGTGGAAATATCTGAATATTAAAGCCATTTGGCACTGATTTGATATGTCGGTCGTTTCATCGCATTGAATTGATAGGAAATTTGCGTTTTTAATTTGCTGCAAAATTTCTTCTCTACAAACTTGTAGCATGCTATCTAATATGTCATTTTGAATGCTTTTAGAAGTTCCCTTGAATACCGTGGCATTTTGTAAATGATTTTTAAGGGCCTCATCTAACTCAGCGGTAAAATCAACTAATTCTCTAAATATTCCTCGATTCAAAGACTCTTCAGTCTCATTGTGACCTCTAAGTGCCAATTCAAAGGCACTGCAAAATTTGACACAGCTTATAATCCGTTTCAAAATGTGCCGATTTTTTCTCACTTTTTCATTATGTTCAACTATACTTTGTCTATAAGCAGAACTTATTTGTGATGCTATATTTGTCTTACCAAGAACTGCAAGCGCCGTGCACGAATTAATGTGTCCTCTCGAAGCTTCATGCTTTCTAACCTTTTCAGGAAGATGATGCAGGTCTTTGATTCCCGTCCTTGACCAACTAGAGTCCATACCTGACGCGGCATTATAAAATAATAAACAGGGGAAACAGTACAATAAATTTGTCTCTTCACATCCACATATCCAATTATTTTTTTTATATGTATCTTTAGAAAAATGACGGGTAAAACTTGCGTTAACTTTAAATCCGGCAAAGGTCTGCCCAATTGCTTAATTTCTAATTTATTCTGAAGGGACAGACGCGTAAAATCATTTTTTAAAATGTTACTGACACTATTCATTGTCATTTGCTACTTTATTCTGCAATAAAACAAAACCCGACACTAAAAATGCAGCGCGTAATCAATATTCAATAGTAAACAACAAATGGTGAGATATAATGCTCCACAGGTTATCATAGAACCGATTCACTTGCGTGCGATTAAAAGCAGAACAACGAGCTAAAGCTGTGGTTTCTGGTGTCCTGTACGCCAGTTGAGGATGTCTTTTCATGAAACCATCAAGCCATGCCTTTCCAGCTTTTTCACATGCAAAAGGATGCGGAATATTATTTACTTTCGCTACCTCATAAGCTGGTTGTTGTAGACTTCGCTTTGTTAAACCATAAAAAAGTATATCACGTTCCATTGCAAGATCACATATTTCCCTCTCCAGTTCTTTTGAAAAAACAGGTTTAAACCTTCCTAGGTTTTTGGACGAGTCCCCTTTTTTAATATGACGATGTAAAGTTCCAATTGGAATTCCATATTTTTTTGACGCCGAGCTTATTATTATATTATATTATATATATATTAGTTTTAGCTGCATTCATCGCCATCTGCATCGTTTCTTCGGTCCAAGAACCTCTATTGCTTTTCCTTATATACTTGTTCACCATCTAAAAACAAATTAAAAACAACAATTGAAAACAGATATCAAAATGTGCGCGGGCAAGATGGAAACTCTTCCAACTTGCCCCAAATTGCAATTTTCCATCTAGCCCATATGACCCATTCCAATAATAATATCAATAATTTGAAAATGCATTATTATTTCTCTTATTTAAATATCAATTTATACAACCGATTCAGCATAGATACTTTATATAAATTCATAATAGTAATATTACTCACCTTGTTTAAATAATCCTATCATAAAAATCCAATAACTGCGTAATATTTTGCAACGAAAATAAGAAGCAAGCGTGTACACTCGTTAGGTGATCGTACCGGACTGAGCTGTCGTTCGTAAATGCAAGATGGCCGCATGCCTCTGTGTCCGTGTGGACTCGCGCGCTTCGTTACACGGTTCGGGTTTGGTAGGTAGTTTCCATCTTGCCTACTCCTTCCATCTTGCCCTCCCTTCCCCTAATCGAAGTACTCTTTTCTGCAGGATGAATAATCTGTTAATCATTGTTGCCTGTTCCCATATGATTATATTGTTAGTGAGGTGAGAATAAACTAATGTATCTAAGAGTGAGTTTTGATGGATGTTAGGCTTTAATTTCAATATTGCAAAATAAGCACTGTTAATTTTGTTGCAAATGTGATTTATTTGTGGTTGCCAGCTTAACTTATTCTCAACATGAGTTCCTAAGAAGACAGTTTGATCTGAAAAGCTATCAATATCCATGCGTGGTTTCTTGTTGAAGAAATGAATTTCAACAGTCTTATCTTCATTCAGACTGGCACCACTCGCTCATTTCACTTTTGACTTTCTCAATAGATTCGAGAAGATCCTGCGGTGTCGTGGCACTGACGACGACAGATGTGTCATCCGCATAATTAATCATGAAGCCAGACAATTTCATTTATGTATACAATGAAGAGCAGTGGTGCAAGTACTGAGCCTTGTGCCCACTTATATTCACGGAATATTGAGTTGACGTAACTATGACGATTGACCTTCGTTTTCAATTTTCTATCTGTGAGGAAAGACTGGATCCAGCCGAGAATAAAATCCCTTATACCTAAGCAGTACAATTTTTCCAGGATAAACGAAATATCCACTATATCAAATGCTTTCGAAAGGTCAAAAAATAGTCCAGCAACGTATCTGTTTTCATCTACTTCTTTATAAATATGAGAAAAAAAGTCAAAGGTCGCCGTTTCTATAGATCGGGAGGGTCTAAACCCATCTGATAAGACATTATAGCGATTGAGAAAACATAATATACGTTTATACAGACATTTTTCAATGACTTTAGAGATCATCGATAAAAGTGATATTGGTCTGTAGTTTTCAAGGTCTGTACGGTCACCCTTTTTGTATACGGGAATAACAATAGCTAGTTTCAAGCATTTCGGGAATTTACCTTGCTTCACTGATACTTCCACGATCTCTTCAGTGGTGATATCCTCGTAGAACATTGATGATGCTACCCGATTTTGTGATGGACATCTTGATGGGCTGTCACATTTAAAGTGTTCTGCTAACTTGCTCTCTGCTATTGTGGAAAAATACTTGCCACTACTTGTCGGGTACGAGGGTGTCAGTAAGTTATTTTTCTTCATGTTTCAGCACTATTTGATGATGTTTCTTTACTCTTCCGGTTTCTTCATTGACTATTTGCCATATTTTTTTAGTTATGTTGTTGCTGGATGTTTTTAGACTACTGTAATACTCTTTTTTGTTGAAGAAATTAATTTCTTGTGTTCTTTCTTGTTGTCAATGTACTGCTGTCTCATACTTACATTGTCTTCATGCCATTTCACCAAATTGTGTAGTTTTCTTAGATCTTGGCTGGACTGTTGGATTTTTGGCGTCACCCACGGTTTAGATTTCTGCTTTTTGTGTCGTGTTTTATGCCTCTGGGGACATTTCAAATCCAAATGCTACAAAAAATTGTTGAGAAACCGTTCAAATTCTGCATCAATATCGTCCTCGCCAATATTCTCGTTTTCCTGAGCTAAGCTAACTTTGAGGTGATTTAAATTGTCGTCATTTGGAGGCCTTGTCATGAGCAAGTGGTTGTCTTGATGTTCTATGTTGTCATGGGATGCACGAGAGAGCGAAAGAAGTTGTGGTCTGAAATGGGGGGTTCAAAGATTGTACATGTCAATTGCCTGGGTCTGAAGTTCGTTATGATATAATCTATTGATGTACGTGTCATTGTGTTATTTTTGTTCACTGCAGTGCGAGTAGCACTATTACAGTGATTTATCATGTTGTAGGATGATATCATATCTTGAAGTAGATATGAATTTATGATGGGTTTCAGGCTATCTATGTTAAGATCCCCACAAATAACGTTTTTGCTACTTTCCAAAAATAACCTGTCCAATATATTCCCTAAGTTCTCCAGAAATATCGCTACGTTGCCAGATGGTGGGCGATACACACATATTATGCCGAGCTTCTCATTAGATCTTCCGGAATTCATTGTAAGTCCACAATCCTCGATTCCTCCCTCTTCCGACGCCTTGCTCACGAACGGTATGCATTTGGCTGTTAAACTGTTTTGACATAAATTGCACATCCTCCATTTATGCGTCTCACTCGGCAGAAGCACGAGATAAGGGTATAGCCGTCTATATTCGCGGATTCTATAGCGCCCAGTGGTAACCACGTTTCGGTAAGACATAGTACATCTGGCGACGAATCGTTAACAAGTAGCTCCATTTCACTGAATTTATTTAAGAGACTGCAAACATTAAGATGAATTATTTTGAAGTTATTCTCTTCGAGGCATTTCTTTGAAAATTTTGTTGTTTTGATGACTTCTGTTTACTGTGAGAGGCGACAAATTTAGTGGAGTTAGTCTACATTGGGCAAGGTGGTCATTGGACTGCTACTGTTCTGTGTATTAGCTTCCGGTGAAATGAGCGTTCTCTGTGTGTGATGTCTTGTTGATGGCCCTTGCTTGATTATGGCAGAGGTATATTTCGCTGTGACTTGTGGGGCTGACGATGACGTGCTTTCAGGGAGTTTTTCATGTTTGTTTAGAGTTTGTGGTGGTGGCATTATTTCGTTGCTATCTGAATTGAATAATGATCATGATCTTGTTCCAAAGCTGTTGTGTAATATTAGATTTGAGATTTCGTGGCAGAGCCTATGAAAACAGTTTTTAGCTTTGTTAAAGCACAGCGAGGTTTGGCATTTTTCACACATAACGTACGTAAACCCACCGCACTTGGGAAGTTTACAACGTAAACGTTTTTCCATCCATACGGGCCAGCGTGAGCTCTCGTCAACCCGTACCTCCCTAGGAGGAATAGTACAGTTACTAGAGCGTTGTTTCTGTTGGATTTTCTTTTCCAAATCAGGTTTACGTCCTCTTGAGTTTTGACGAATTCCTATTTTGCAAAGTGTTTCTCCTAATTCAATCCTAAAATTTGCCAGCCCAAGTGTTTTAGTATTTCCCTTCTCAGCATTAACCCTCCTATATGGAGGCCAAGCATTTACTATTGTCATGTCCAAAAGGTGATAAAAAAGTCTGAAATACCACTTCTTTGATTTGAGCTTGATACGGTATCAACCAATCAAACTGTCTATAAGGTCTACTCCTCCCATATGTTTATTATATTCTTCTACAATGTTAGGGCAATCGATCTCCACTCTTTTATTTTGAGATTTATCGTATCTGTTCAGCTTTGGATTTGGGAAGAGTGCCACAAAATGTAGACACAAGGGACACAATTTTATTGTCCTTCCATGCAATTGAAGAAATTGGTACTCCTTCCATCTCAGTAATATATTCCTTACTGGTACCTCGATTTTCTTTACTCATTTCCTTATCTCCTGGAAGGGGGCATTTTGGTATCCGATTTCTTCTGATATTACCCAAAGCTTGAACACCGCGTTGAGATAGCTGTGTCAGAAGTGTCAAGGTGGTATAATAATTATCAAAGTATACATGATAATTCATATCATTTGGTAGATTACGTAGAAGTCTGGTTACGATGTTAGCACATTCCTCTTTTTTTTGCACTAGGACGTTGCGTCCCATTAGCCAGATCCAATCTTGTATATGTATATTTCGAATTATGGACAAACACACGACGTCACAACATCCATGGCGAAGGCGAGATTCGAACTCGCGGCCCGGCCGGCCGGCTGTTCAGTAGCACAACACTCTGACCCACGCGGCCAACCGAGGTCCCAGCACATTCCCCTAAATCATTCTCATTTAGCCCTGTTGTGTTTTCTTGTCCACGGTAAATTTCAAAATTATAACAATATCCTGAAACTCCGGCCAACACATAAACCTTGAATCCACATTTATGCGGTTTTGCTGGCATGCATTGCTTGATATAACTTTTTGTTTTTGTTGGGCACATCTGTTCATCAATTGATAGGCATGCTTCATAAGGAACAGACTGGTAACGATCAAGAAGGTAATCAACCAGTGGCAGAATTTTGTGAAGTCGATCATGCAGTTCATGTCCCTTAGGTAACGTTTTAGAGCCCTTTCAGACGAGGATACCGTATGCGAGATACAGTATCCGAGATACAGTATCCGAGATACAGAATTACGACCGGATACTTTTTTACTTCTGTATCGCATACCGCCTTGTTATACGCAAAATAGACGCAGTGTAGTGCAGTTGTAATAATTATGGAAATAGAAGAGTGTATCGCGGTGTGGTATTTATTAAATAATAAGGAGAAGAAACTAAAAAGGAGACGTAGTTTGTGGGTTCATCCCATGTTGGGATTAAGAGAAAGCAAAGGAACGTATAATTTATTACATGAAGATTTGTTGCAAGATCCATCGAAGTTTTTCAATTATTATCGAATGTCTATTCAGTCCTTTGAGAAACTTCATAATATTTTGGAAAACAAACTAATTAAAAAGGACACAACTATGCGTAGAAGTATTTCGTCAAAAGAACGACTATCTATGACATTAAGGTAAGGAAAAAATACTTATAGATGTTTTTTTCTAAATCTATTTGTATTTAAAGTAGTACAAGAAAAATAATAATTAATTATCAGCTCCACAATTTTGGTCTTAGCCTTGGTAATCAACAAGAAGATCGATGATGGATCCGTCTGTTGAGGTGGCAGTTGATTCAACGGAATGGGGTGAGAGGATGGGAACAGTGTCTGTTCTTTCATTGGATGAACATTGTAACTCAATGAATGAAGTGTTGGATGACGAATGGGGAGATAAATGAGGATGAGTGGAAGAAGGATGACCATAAACGTGCACTTGTGAAGATGATGACTTATGAATAGGAAGATGTTGTGTAGACGGGGGATTAGGAGCGGATGGATAAAACGGCAAATGTTATACATGGTTGTAATTAAATGCAGATTGAGTGGGTAATAGGGCAGATTTTATCGATTGTATCATTGCCAATTTCACATCCATCTTTTTGTCAATTGGCACTCTTCTAAAGTCCGGCAGTAGCGAAAGAAGGAAATGTCGGTCTCCGTCATTGTCTAGCATAATATCGTTTGTTTGTCGCTGTGCAAGATTTGCCTTTAATAGGCCCACTATCTCAGTGTTATGGTCAGTTTCCGATGCCACTTTCCTTTTTTTCTGTACATGTATAGGCCTTAAAGGAGTAACATACTCATTTTGTTCATGATCCGAAGCTTCTTCGATTGTATGATTTTCCTCTGTAAAATTTGAAGTGGTCCTAAAACAAATCTATTAATTTAGTAGTTCATATTTTGACAAGTTAAATTTTCTTACTCTCTATTTGAAGAGCATCGCATCAAAAAAGATAGCTGTTCCGAAAATATATAAGTTTTCCAAGAAGCTCCGTCACCACTTTTTTTCTTTTTTCTTTTCGCCAACTCTCGAGCAAAAGAATTTGTTAAATTCTTCCATTTTTTGTTAAGATCTTTCCCTGAAAAATTCAACAAGTTTTTTTTAATTATTTTCAGGTACCTGGCGACTGGTTGCTCCCTTACTGAGCTACATTATAACTACAGAGTTGGAATTTCAACAGCGAGCGAAATAATTCAGGAAACATGCAAGCTAATTTGGATATTTATGAAAGAACAATGTATACCAAAGCCCACACGAGAAAAATGGTTAGAAATCGCAGACGGTTTTTTGAAAAATGCAAATTATCCACACTGTTTGGGTGCCATAGACGGAAAACATATCCGGGTTATAAAACCACAACATAGTGGTTCTCTTTATTTTAACTATAAACATTTTTTTTCAATACAACTACTGGCGATGTGTGACGCGAATTATTGCTTCACATTTGTAGATATTGAAGATTATGGGAAAAACAGTGATTCAAGCATTTTTACGAATTCACATTTTTATAAGAACTTAAGCTCAAAAAAGCTAGATCTTCCCAATCCAGATTTTTTGCCACAAAAGAATGATTACAAAATCCCATATGTTATTGTTGGAGACGAAGCATTTGGTTTATCCTCATGTTATGAGGCCATATGGTGGAAAAAATCTGACATTAAAAAAGAGAATACATAATTACCGGTTAACTCGAGCACGAAGATATATTGAGTGTACTTTTGGAATACTTTCTAACAAGTGGAGAATATTTCGCAGACCACTCAACGTGTCAATAGATTTTGCTGTTGACATAGTTATAGCTTGTACTGTACTCCATAATTTTGTTCGTGTACTAGATGGATATAAACATGAAGATGCCTTATCCGTCCAAGGATTTTATGATGCTAATGTTGCAAAAACAGGAGCGTGTTCTTCAAGATCAGCGACTGCTATTCGTGACTATTTTGCTGACTATTTCATGAATACTGATATATTACCATGGCTGAATAGTTGTATCATGTGAACTAGTGCTGTTGAAATTTTGAAATTTATTTTTATTCCTAATATTTCTGAAATATTCGTTTCTTATGTCTAAATTAGATTGTGTTTTAGTTTTAACTAAAATATAGTAAAATCTATCTATAGGAACTAAGTATTTTTGGGACAATAAATTTTAATGAAAATAATCCCATATGTAAACTTTTTAGCCTGCACTACTTACTTATAATAGTCTAATATGTATTTAAAATAAAATTATGTTTAATGTCTTACCATATTCATTCTGTTGTGCTGCTGTCATCTCCTCAAAATTGTCGCACATTTGTTTGGCAATTTCCACCCAGCGTTGCTGTTTCTTATTTCTATCGCAATAATCTGGGTGCGCTGTATCCCATAAACAGGGATTTGGTTCCACCAAACTTATAAACTTTTCATTATCAAAGACTGCACGTTCCATTTCTATATACATATACGTATTACATTAACGTCCAATTAAATTCTTAACCTCATTTACTACTAACATAAGAAAAACCCAACGACTATGTTCTACCGTATTCACTGATGAAAAAGTATGCGTGTCTGAACAGCTCCGTATAATATACGTATAATGATAATTCTGTATGCGGCATACGCATTCTGTCGCCGGCGGCCGAAAGATGAGCGATACCGAAATTTGCGTTCGGGATACTGAATGCGTCGCTAGTGCTGTTTGAAAGGTTCGATTTGGGTGTATGGAATATCTGTATCTCGGATACGCGTATCTCGCATACGGTATCCTCGTCTGAAAGGGCTCTTAGAGTTATCGTTGAAATGCAGGTGTTTTTTTATTTTCTCGAATTGCTTTTGCGACATCGTATTTTTGATAATATCTACCAATGGTAGAAGACCAATAGCTTTGTATATTGGGCATATGTATAACTGACATCAGAACACATATTCCAATATATCTTTTTATATCAGTTTCTTGTAGAGATACAGGATTGCCTGTATCTAATTGTACCGAGAAAAAATTTGACTGCTCCACGATAAGCTTGATAAGATCTTGATCAAAAAAGTAGGTGAAGAACTGGTAAGGAGTTTCCAAATTGGAAAACACATCTGGCAGTTTTTCACTACCTTTGAATTTAACAGATTCTTCGGGCATAATCAAGTTGCCCTCCCTCCACTTCAGCTTACACAAGACTTCTCTAATTCTTCTTTGATCCTCAGCTGACTTCTTTTTTCTTGTTTTTTCGTCATTGCGGAGTACTTCATTTTTGCGTTTCCGACTAGTATCTTTATTGGCATCGTGTTTTGGTATATTGCCGGAGAAAATGTTTTGTTGGTTGCTTTCACGTAATACGTTTAGATATTCGTCTTCTTGTAAAGCTGAACATGATTCGCTATTAATTTCCAAAGATTGGTCAGAAACATGTACAGATGACTGCTTTTTATATAAATGTTCGTTAGAAACAGGACGCGAGTCTAGAGACAGATCAGGCAAAATTATCATGGGCATTTTGTCTATATCAAAATCATCATTTTCATCATCCAGAAGATCATTAGCTGGCGAAATGTTATCAAAATCTTGTGGGAGCGCGTCGTCTTCGTCATCTGAAGTTTCTAGTCCGTCTTCACTGACTTCAGACAAATGGTCTGCAAAGTACTGAAGCTCCGCCTGCGTTAGCGGCCTCTTCTTTCCCCAATTTTCCTGCAGAGAAAATCAGAAAATTGGACGCCTTTTGTTAGAATTCTATTGCGCGTTGTTGCAGATATGCAACATTGCTTTAAAAATCCCGCGTACATATTTTAGGCTGTAAAGGGAATTGTTGCATATATGCAACATTACTTTAGTAAGCGTTTTGAAATTCTATTTCACATTTTTTGGGATAAAAATACTAAATGTGGGTTAAGCTTACCATATTCCTGGCCACAACAATTTTATAATGCAACTTCACTGAAATATTTCATCAAAAACGAGGACCAAACTTGTTCAATTTTGTGCGAACGTCAGATTTGTAGACTTGCACTGACTTGAACAAGTCCGCATGCTGCCATCTGTGAATTCACTCATAAATTATCGTAATGTAATAAATAGTTTTTGTACGACGTAATCTGCAAGAGGTTTCGGAATATGCATTATATTTAATAGATCAAACGAACTTACCTAAGTGACGTTCGATCTGAATTATATCCATCCCTCGACGAAGTAAATAGGGTACCTATTGTATTGTATCTTCTATACTGCGTCGATCACACATTCAAGAAAAGGACCATACCCCGCCCGGCAGCGGGCACCCGGGCTGGTCGTGTCAACAGAATCATTCTTTACAAAGCCACTCAGTTGTTGCATGTTAGGGGAGTCCTAAATTAATCCTAATTTTGGTAGGGAAGGGCGGGAGCCTATTTACTTCGTCGAGGGATGGATATAATTCAGATCGAACGTCACTTAGGTAAGTTCTTTTGATCTATTAATTATATTCCATGCCTCGACTCGTAAATAGGGTACCTATTGTAGATGTTCAAAGCTAACACATGCAACAATTTTACGATATTCTGCCAAGAACCCCATATTATATCCATACCTATATCTGTACATACCTATAGACACATATTCTTTATGTCCCGTAGAGAGGAGCTAGGAAAGAATTAGCCACGAACTCGAAAATGTCTTTTTATTAAATTATGATTAATATAATTTTATTGAACATAGTAATAATAATAGATCAGCATAACAGAAACTGATAACAAAACTGTAAACCTAGACCTCTGCAAACTAATGAGATTATTCCTATTTATGTAAACATATAAGAGATATTTGACCAAACAAGGTAAAACATCTAATCTGTAAAGTATCTAATCATCTAAGACTAGTTGACAAAATTTATTATTATGTAATGGTCTCTGGTAAAACCTCGCAAAGGTACCTGACTTTTCCGACCATCCGGCCGAACGCCTAATTACATCGATCCCTACACCCTTCCGGGCTGCCGCTGAGGTAGACGCGTGTCTGGTACTATGCGCTGTAAATATGGGGTTGTCCAAAACGGACGCAGGAAAGTAAACGCTTATTAAAACAAGAAAGATTGATATTCAAATCAAGTTGGGTACTTTATTTTGAAGGTTCATTTATACCATTTATGTATGAAAAATAATATCGCTCAAATGTTCACTACGACTGGATTTACAGACGTCCACGCGATGGTCGAAATTTTCAATGACATTTTTCAACATGGTCGGTTCTATGCCATTTATCTCGGCAATGATGTTGTTTTTAAGTCCTTGGAGGGTGGCTGGTTTGTTGACGTAGACTTTGCTTTTCAAATATCCCCATAAAAAGAAGTCCAAGGGAGTCAAATCGCACGATCTTGGTGGCCATGGCACATTTCCTCTGCGCGAAATCACGCGATCACCGAAGAAGGACTGCAATCGATGGATATTGACGTTGGTTGTGTGGCATGTTGCACCGTCTTGTTGGAAATAAACATCGTCCATATCCATTCCTTCAAGTTGCGGCAAAAAATAGTCCTCTATCATCACGAGATATCGCTCAGAATTGACGGTAACGGCGTCCCCGGCCGCATTTTCGAAAAAGTAAGGTCCGATAATGCCCTTTGACCACAATGCACACCACAAAGTCACTTTTTGAGGATGCATCGGCTGCTCTTTGTTCTACAAATTTAGGGAATAATAACTAAATAGATAATTGATAAATTTAGTTTATTGTCAAATTAAGAACAAATACATAGTGTAATATCAGTTATTTAACAAAAACACATGATTATTAAAAAATAAAAGTAACGATATATAATGGGTACATAAATTAGTTTAAGATATTTCTTTACAGTTAGGACAAAAAATACGGGTCAGGCGATGATCCGCACAAATTTGTTTTTTACATTGCTCACAAATGCTTCGAGATTTTCGGTTTTTCTTTCGAGGGCAAAAATCGCAACGACCAGTGACTTCAACGTTGGGAGCCATGCTGGGCTTGACTTCTTGCTCATCCCATTTTAAAATATTCCTTATGGTACTTTTTAGTTCTCTTGGTAGATAAACATTATACATTCTCTCTTTTAGATATGGTTGTACTAGAGTAAATGCTAGATTTTTCAGAAAATTTGAGCGTTTTACCGACGTTTCGTTTTGAACAGAAAGATTCCATCTAAATATAACAAAAGAGTTGACGCCTGCAATATCAACCATTCCATAGAAAATTCTAAGAGGCCATCTCCGTGTTTTTCTAGATACCGTCGCATTATGGCATAGCTGATCAAATGTGTCTACACCTCCCTTGGTACTGTTGTATGCAAGAATCATTTGTGGCTTCTTAGTTTGCTCCTCTACGTCGCCTTGCGTGTGCATCGTTGACAGCAAAATTACTGTTTTATTTTTTTTCGGTATGTATGAAACCATTGTAGTTTTTTCATCAAACACAAACATGGACGAATTTACATTTTTTCCCTTAGTTTCCAATAGCTGCTCTGGGATTTCTTTCTTATTCTTGCGTAATGTTCCGAGAACAGTTTTTTTTCAAGTAAAACTTTCGCTACTTCATAAGAACAAAACCAATTATCCATGGTACAATTGCGGTTTGTACCTTGTATGTTTTCATTTAAATTTAAGACATATTGTGTAGGAATAGTATATGGACTATCTCTATTTTCTTTTCCTATATAGGGTTTAGCTGAACACATATAAAACGTTTTAGCATCACACATCGTTACAATTTTTAAGCCCTACTTGTCAGGCTTACTTGGTATATACATTTTAAAGGACATCTACCTCTAAATCCTAAAAGTGTTTCATCTATTGTAACATATTCCGAAGGAATATAGTTCTCTCTACAATGTCCTTCAAATATATCCCAAATTTGCCGAATTGCCGCAAATTTATCGTTTGCTCTTCTTTGTTCCCGAGTTAACTTGTTATCAAATCTTAGACAATTTATCAAAAATTCGAATCTGTTTTTAGACATTGTCGCTCTAAAAAGTGCCGGTCCAAATTCAACTGACCATATTTCTCTTAGTGTAAGGTGAGCTTTCTTCAAAACCCCTGATAAATATAAGAGTCCCAGTAATGCCTGAATTTCAGTAATGCTAGTAGGACCAATGTAGCGTTGTTCAGTTTTGAAGCGGCTCTTATTAATTTCAATTTGTTCGTTTGTATGTTCAACAATAATTTTCAAAATTTCTTCAGTAAAAAATGAATCCCAAATTTTCTTGACATCCGTGATATTTTGCAAATGCCGCTGTGGACCAGGCATATGAAGAACTATATTTTTCTGACTTGTCCTTGTGTTTTTTTAATAAAAACTTTGTAAATACCATTTATGTCCATTTTTTGCATACATCACTGTTTTTCGACGTACATTTGTCGAAGGTACATCCATATCATGACTTGAGCCCGGTCGGTCAACACCAAAACAATCAGTTTCAATAACATCATTCGCTTCGTGATCCACTGATTTTCCACCTTCGTTTATTCGAGGTACATCCTTATCATTACTTGAGCTCGGTTGGTCGGCATCAAATTCATCAGTTTCCATAACATCAGTTTCTTCATGATCTTCGATCTCACTCTCTTCACTGTCTGATACTATTTCTTCATCCGTTTTATTGCAGATCTCATTTACCAGACTTTCCAGTTCAGCCCGGATTAACGGACGCGTTCTGTCAGCCATTTAGACTTTATCTAAAATATAACATTTTAATATATTGCCCTAAAAACTGAATGAAAACACATACCATAAGAAAATATTTATCTTAACGTTAATAACAACGTGGCGTCGTATGCGACCCTAGAGCTAATAATTATTTATCGTAAAGGCGGGTCCAGACATATGTAATGTATCGTGTAATGTAACATGTAATGTAATGCGAATTCATTTGGACGCTACCTGAGCATAGAATGAATGCAACCAGAATACTTACCGTGAATTGTTTATCCATTTAGTATTCGCGAACATGTCGAGGGAGGTAGTAGTTGCGGGAGCTGCATTTATAGCTACGTATTTACTCGTGGAGGAAAATGAAGATGAAAATAAACCACGCCGTCGTCGCCGTTGGTGGAAAACACAATTATATAAAAAAGAGCCGGTTCGGAATTAATGATTGATTTAAAATCTCAGGAATTAAGTGGGCAATACAAAAACTTCACACGTATGTCACCTATCGATTTTGAATATTTAATTACTTTAGTCGGACCAAAAGTAGGAAAATATGATACCCCAATGAGAGCTGCTATATCAGTTCAAGATAGATTAGCACTTACAGTGAGATTTTTAGCAACGGAGGATTCTTACACAAGTCTACAATACATTTTCAGAATTTCAAAGCAATCTATTTCCTTGATTGTCCCAGAAGTTTGCTTGGCAATTATTGAAGCCATAAAAGAAAATATACGGGTAAGTTTTTAATACTTATTTATTACCTTTTATTTAAATTTAAATTTAGTTTTAAATTTAGATAGTAATGTTAGTATAAGAAACATATGTTTGTTAATTTTACACCAAATCTTGAATGTCGAAAGATTCTTGAGATAGTTGTGAATAGGCGGGAGATGGCTCAGAAAACGTTCCATATGGGGAAATAGCGGGTACCTCCACACGTACGGGAGGTGCGGGCGTTTGAGAGGTAGTGCATGTCGTATTGTTGCTAGGCCATTGCTGTAACTGCTGTGCGTACTGTTTAGGATAAAAATTATAATATCCTTCATCAGCTTTAAATAATACATCTGTTATAGCACGCTCTACAGCATTCCGAACATTTGGTGGATACCTCATCATTTTGCTGCCAATGAAATTAATAAAGTGAAGATTTTCGTTATCTAATGAAACATTTGATGCAGGTTGAGTCTGAGTGGTCGTTGTCTTTAGTATGTCGAGGGCTTCGGCTAGCATTTCAATTTTTTTGTTGTTTTCTCTAGGTTCCGTGTAACATCTTTTCTTTTTTGGTGGTTGCGAATGTGAAATGGACTCTCTTGGCATGTCTGATTCCTTCACACTATCATTTTCATCATTTCTAGAAACACTGTTACTTACGACGTCGATGTCTACTGCTTGCAACAAAATATAATTTTCAAATTTTCAGGTTTCAACTACTCCAGCGGGGTGGAAAGAAATCTCAAAAAAGTTTGAAGAACTATGGAATTTTCCCCATTGCATTGGTTCTATGGATGGAAAACATGTTATTATCGATGCTCCAATTCACAGTGGAACTGAATATCGTAACTACAAGTCATTTTTCAGCATTGTTATGTTTGCCGTAGTCGATGCGGAATATAATTTTTTATTTGTGGATGCCGGATGTCAAGGCAGAATATCAGATGGTGGGGTATTTAAGGATACAATTTTTTTCAAAAAATTGGAAGCTGATAACTTGGGTTTACCGCTAGCAGAAACTTTAGTTGGAAGAAATAAAGAAGTGCCTTATGTTCTTGTAAGTGACTCTGCATTTCCACTAGCTGAACATATAATGAAACCATATCCAGGAGATTTTCCTAAAGGTTCAAAGCAAAGAATTTTCAATTACCGTTTAAGCAGAGCGCGGAGAATTGTTGAAAATGTTTTCGGAATCATAGCTTCAGTTTTTAGAGTTTTACGTAGACCAATACTTCTCCAACCCGAAAACGCTGAGATTATAGTTATGACCATTGCACATCTACATAACTTTTTAAGAAAAAATTCTGAATCACAAAGATATTACACACCGCTTGGATCTTTCGATCGTGAAGAAACGGGACAAATTGTTGAAGGATCTTGGAGAAATGAACCAAACACAGGTTCATTACTTCCACTTAGGAATGTACCACGAAGAGCTCCTTTGACAGCAAAACACATCAGAGAAGAATTTTCTGATTATTTCTGCAATGAGGGAAAAGTTCCATGGCAAGATCGATACTGTTAAATAGTATATACCACATGTATAGTTTATAAACTGTATTTATTATTGCATTTATAAAAAATACTTACCATAGAATTAAGTCTTTTTCTTGGATTGTCCCTGTCTCCCAAAAATGCCAGTGCTTCATAGGCAAACCATGTGCTTTGATATATTTCTTGACTGCCTGCAAAAAATAAAAATAAATGGTATAAAAATGGTAACAAAACACAGTATAGGGGGAGTCCGGGAGAGTATACCCACCTTCCACTAAAATGCTTTTAAGTCTTTACACGCTTACAAATCTTCATTTCCGATAAATTATATCTTAGAACGCATTATTTAGCTACATTTTTTCTCAAGAAAGCTTAATGTAGCATTAAGAGTTTACGAGTTATCAACGATTTCTGCCAAGGTGACATTCGGCTAATATCCCCCGCATGGGTGGGAGACTT
Organism: Acanthoscelides obtectus; assembly: GCA_963669975.1. Lineage (NCBI taxonomy): Eukaryota > Metazoa > Arthropoda > Insecta > Coleoptera > Chrysomelidae > Acanthoscelides > Acanthoscelides obtectus. Next base: position 80,031,278 of record CAVLJG010000003.1, on the reverse strand, counting down.
GACCCCTCGAGTAGGGAGCCTTTACCCTCCACTTTAGGATTAGGCAAAATAATCATTACACATTGTAAATCTATAAATTTAATTAAAAAAATATGGCACATAGTATTACCTGAACCTACTCCATCTTTCACATAACTAGGTAACAATCCTTATAAGTAGTTAAAGCTTAAAAGTAGGTAATACAAATTATTTTTTGGTATGGAATCTTGTACGTTGTCGGCAAAATAAAAATTAGAGTTATTCTCAAAATTAAGAACAAAAATAAAATAATACATAACAAGATAACAAAATCTACTTATAAAATAGTCATACTCTCCATCAGAAACAGGAAGTCAACCTTATAAGTAGTTTAAACTTAAAAACCTTGTATGTTGTCAGTAAAACAAAAATTAAAATAACTCAAAATTAAGAGCAAAGATAATAACAACCTTCATCAGTCTTACTTTTTTTAATTGGGGCAATTGGGACAAATAAACTGCTCCTTATCGTCTTTGGATAGTCCAACACACATTTCATGGACATATTTGCCACAAACAGCACAAAGTCTCATGTCCATAACTTTGTCTTCCCCACAGATGAAACAAAACCAATTATCAGTAACATCTGGTACTTCATCCCAGGGACTATCAGAACTATCATCATACTTGGGTTCTTCGTCAAGGTCTGTCTCACTGTCACTTGACTGTAAAACTTGTCTTTTTACTGTCTTTTTCTTTGCTTTGCCTGTTTGCCTTTTCGTAGATATTTTAATTTTCTTATTTTTCGGTGCATACTTATCATCTTGGTCTAGTTTTTCTGGCGTTTTTGTTAAAATTTTAGTTTTTCCGGGCTGTCTACCACGACGAAGACTTTTTCTAGAAGTAGCTTTTGGAAATGGTCGAATTGTTTGTGGTAAAACTATTTTTGGTGTGTGTCCGGAATCAGAATCTACCGTTGTCATATCCAGAACATTATATGTAGAAGCTATCTCTGCTGATCGTCTTGGTATTGTATTTGCTTGCTCGGATTCTTCCGCAGTCAAAATTGATGGTGAATTGATTCTAGGAGCTGCAGTTTCATTCGTGAATACTGATGCTGATGATGAAGGCTCTGACTGACGTACAGTAGATGTTGAAGGTAATCCGACCGTGGTTGAATCTGATGGTACTTTTGCAGCGACCGAGGGTGAAGTAATCGAAGAAACATCTTGCTTTTGGAGTTCACTAGTCATTTCTCTATCTGTTATCGCAGAGCATAAAAAGTCGTCATCTGTAAAGATGTCCGGGTTATAGGGGTGTGATCGAAATCCACTCAAAATATTGGATAGACTAAAAGCCTGCGACATGATTATGTTTACAAATCCAGGTATATTGTAGATCGTAACAGTTCGTCCTGGGTTACTGATCATCCAGTTATTCATGGCTGAATTATATCTAGTCTTGAAAGATGAATAGACGGAAACATCTAATGGCTGTAGCTTTCTGCTGCAGTGGGGGGGTATAGTCAGCAAAGTGACTCCATTTGATTTTGCATATTTAACGACTTCAACACTGATATGGCTTTCGTGGTTGTCGAGGATAAGCAGGACTCGGTTATTAAGAGATGCGTTCGAATATTTCACAAAATGCTCCATGAATTTTACGAAACTCTTGGTTGTCATCCATCCACTAGGATAGGAGTCACCATGTGAGCCTGGAGGCCCACCAGCTACAAAGCATTCGTTGTATCTAACCCTAGGGAAAATGAAAAATGGAGGAAGAACATTTCCCAGAGCGTTCACAGCGAAGCAAACGGTCACAAGGCTGCCGCGTTCAGCTGAAGTAACTTGTCCTACTTGACGCATATGCTTGCTCGCTATTACTTTGGGACACTCTTGTACAGTCGTACACCCTGTTTCATCACATTTATAGATGTTATGTGCTTCAAATTGGTATTTTTCTCTAACTTCTTTGAGGTTCTCGAAGAAATCAGTAACGTTTTTTCTATTGAAGCTGGTTGATCTGGATAAACTGGTGGCTTCTGGGGTTCTCAAACTTAGTTCAGGGTTTCTTGTCATAAATCCCCGGAACCAATCTTTTCCTGCGCAGTTGTTGGAAGTCCAACAATCTGGAACCTTTTTGGAATTCATTGTTGCATATTCATATGCTAGCTGCATAGTCGCCTGTCTGGTTAATCCATAATTCATTTTGCTGCAAGCTATAAGATATTCAACAAGCGCCTTCTCTTCTTCGACTGTAAATATCATAGATGTTTTAAACTGGCTTCCTTGTTCACTTATTTTAGTCAATTTAGACCTGTCTCTTAAATAATTTCTTAAGGTATTTCTGTCAATTCCATATTCCAAAGCAACACCTCGGATAGACTTTCCTTGATCAATGTCACCTAAAGCATTTTTTATTACTGACAGATCTAAATTGCTTCTCTTTCTAGTTGTTTGTTTTTTTCTATAGTTGAAGGGCATTCTCTGAAATAAAATGAATAAAATTTATTGCGGGAGAAACGACCCTGACAGAGAGGGAGAGATTACTCTGGGTAAAGTCTCCTCCCAACGCCAGGGTAATGTCTCCCACTCCACGCCATACTACCAGTTATTAAATTTAAAAAAAAGCTATGACACTTGAATAAAAGCTGGCTGTCGTAAATATGACTAGAATAATTACACTTACGGTGTATATAAGTGGCGTGCTGGAATCTATCCACAGTAAAGAACAGAGATCAAATGTCGAAAACTGAATAAACTCACTTTCCAGGTACGAAAACGTGTTTGCACTTCTTACTTCCAAACCAAACTGCCGATTGTAACGGCGCTACGTGAGCGGGGTGGGAGGTGCCTATGACGTCTGAGAAGTGTGGCAATGTCGTAACATCTCGTGCCACAAATATTCTATGAGCAGCGGCTATTGTCTCCCACCTGCTATTATCTATAGTATTGTCAATGTGAATAATTTCGAATTAATAACGTAGTAAATTTAAAAAAAAAAAGATAATAGCCAAGTTTAAAAAATCGGATTAAGATTTTACCGTAGGTACTAAGTATTTAATTAAGGGATAAACATACCTTTTCCGGTTCCTAGGTGGTTCTTTACTTTCGCCTTCTCTCTGCGATAGGATGCAAATAAACTAATCATTTTATTTTTGCACTCTTCTGCTTCTATCCCCAGAGAGTCTGCAATTTTTCGCCAAGCATCATTTTTTAATGGTTTTTTAAAATATGTAGGGTCTTTCGGATTCCAAGACTGACTGATTTTTGTACAGTTCAATTAACTCTAGTGACTTTTCTTCACTCCACATTTTAAAAATAACACCTCAACTAACACTAAATACGATTTATAGACGTTATTAATTTATTCCGAACTAGGGCTTGATGTCGCAATAACACATACAACTCGAATCACGTCCAAACGTAGACTGCGAGCTCAGCGCGAGCGCCTTTGTGTTCGGGCAAAAAACCGACATCCGATGGATTTCCTCGAACCATTCGGCGAGCGTTACACGTAATGCTCGCAGTACCGTCCAAACGGAGAATTCGCGTTACATTACACGATACATTACACATGTCTGGACGCGCCTTAACGTTAACAGCAACGTGGCGTCGCAGACGACCGTACACTCGATATCAACGCTTTCAGTCACGATACAAAACTTCTACACTCCTCCACATGCTCCGTACACCAAATAAGGAAGATACTGAGACGCATGATCTTCGGCTGCAATTAGTCCGGGGGCAAACAACTGAAATATTTTAAACCGGTCATCCACGACGCCACGCTGTGGTTCTAGGGTTAAAATTAATCATGAAGGCTAATCTGTTAAGAACATCACATGTTACTAACACATTATTATGACATTCCGCAAAAGTGTCTCCAAAAAGACAAAAATCGTCTAAATATAGATTTGAAATTAAGCGATTGCTTCTTAAAAGGGAAAGAACAGGCTTCATAATTTTCGTAAACACTCTCGGTGCACAATTTAAGCCAAAAGGTAGGCAATTGAATTGATATAAAATACCCTTAAAATAGAACCTCAAATACTTTCTATGATTTTTATTAATGGATACTAAAAAGTATGCATCTTTTAAATCTAGGGTGGCAATAAAGCAATCTTTTTTAATGAGTTTCATAACAGTTTTATAGTCCTCTAGTTTAAAATGTGTATTCTTAATATATTTATTAAGCGATCTTAGGTTTAAAATCAGCCTGGAGGAACCGTCACTTTTTGGGGTTAGAAAAATGTTTGATATAAATTGTTCCTTACATTGCCTAACTTTCTTTATGACACCCTTCTTTAAAAGATCGACTAAACAATGCTTCAATTGCCTTTTTTCCCTGGGAGACCAATTTGGTTCTTTGGGTACAATTTTTTGACAGGGCATTTTACGAAAGGGTATAGTCAGCCCTTTAATAAACGATAATATACATTTATCAGATGTAATAAGCTTCCACTGCTCATGAAAAAGTCTTAGCCGTCCTGCGGTTTCACTCACCTGGGACTCTAAATCTGCGTGTCCCGTCTCTTGGACATCAATGGCTGGTTCCTTTTGTCCGAGTACTGTCGGCGCCGGAGATCTTGTTGTTGCCAGGGTCTGTAGCGCTGGCCTTGGGACTGTTGTACTTGTTGTCTGCCCTAACGAGTTCCAAACGTAGTTCTGGGCAGACGTTTGGAGTTTAAATTTTTCGACGGTTTTGGTTTTTGATGCTTTAGTTCCTGCCCGGATTTTTGCATATTCTTTGATGCCTTCATTTTTTCCTCCAAGTCATCACCGAAGAGCCATTCTGTTATAACCGTTTCATCGAGGGTATCTTTCAACTCCTTGTTAAGCACCATAGTAGCAGCTCTCTACGAGAGTTTGATTCCGAATGAAAAAGATCTCCTAATAGACGACCTGCATCACTTAGTCTCTTTATATTTATCCGATTGGCTTCCTCTTCATTTTGTTGTAATAGGTCTGTGAGAGCCAATCCTAGAGCGGTGATAGCAGCTCCCACTTGAGTTTGTAATAGAGCTAGACGTATGTCTCGTCGTGTTGCTGAATCTGTGAATGCAGCCTTGACGACTTCATTGAGCTTAGGTGGGTTCAATTTGACACAGTTGCCTGGAATAGGATATTCCGCTATAATCGAGTCTCGATCCTCCGTAGATAAACCTTGTGTAAGGATTGCCATCCATCGGTCTGCCAATTCTGGCCAAATTTTCGAACCCCTGTTTTCGGTCTTAGCTAGATTGGGACCTAATAAGCATAAAAGGTCATCTCCCAATGTGTCCAAGGGAGGAAAATCATTAACCCTCCTGTTCTCCTCCGAGCTACTCGACTCGTCGTCCGAAGAAATGATCCTTCGGAATCGCTTAGACCTAACCGGGGACGAACTGCTTGAATGCGAATCCGACGGGGTGGAAAATTTCTTTCTATGTACTCGACGTGATTTCCTAGACTCACGGTCTTTATTTTTATGTGACTGCTCCCGGCAGGAATACTCATAATCATGTTCACGACATGATTCTTTCATCCTCCTCAATCGTCTCTCCAACTTCCTTATCTTGTCCCGTTCAACATCACCCACTAGCACTTTTGACATAATATCATTAAACGCGCGTACCCCGTACGCCACTTACGCTTAGTTAAAAAACGGTAAACACCGAAACGCACCGTGTTGTGCGTTCGACACACTACACACTACAAAAGAATGATTCTGTTGACACGACCAGCCCGGGTGCCCGCTGCCGGGCGGGGTATGGTCCTTTTCTTGAAAGTGTGTGATCGCCGCAGTATAGAAGATACAATACAATAGGTACCCTATTTACGAGTCGAGGCATGGAATATAATCAGAAATAACAGTTAATTGAAAAGCGTAGCATATATGCTATGCTACGCATTTAAGGGTTAATTCGCTTGCAACTGACTGGATTGTCGACTCTAATATGGCGTTAGGATAACCGCTAAATATGCGTACGGTATGTGCTGCTATATTTCGCAAAATAATCGAACTATAGGCCGTGGGCATATTGCCAACATGCGCATTTTGTATTCACCTACATTATTAGTTATTTCGGCATAATTTTATTTTGGTTATTTTTATCAGCCACTTTTGTAAACAATAATCAACAATCAAATCACAAAACATATACACTGAATCAAATCATCAACTGTCTAATCGGCAGAAATGAATCAAGCCGCCTGGATCGCTTCTGCAGGCAGTCTGCTTGCCTAACTTGTTTAGTGGGTTGGTTCATTGGCCAATAGATGGCACTAGGTACAAGAATGTGACTTGAATCTTTTTTACAGTAAATGGTACTGTTCGTAATAGATTATTTTAGAAAAATCTAGATTTTTCATAGTTAGTGGGTTGGTTCCAAACAATGTTGAAATCGATTTAAAATAAACTAATCTCAAAATACCCTTCAAGGTCTTCTCTTTAATTTTAATTTACATACTTGGTGATCTCAATAATTAAAATTTAACCGAATTTTTAAGTAGAGGAAAGGAAGGTATTATGGAATAGCATTTACTTAAAAAATTGTAAAAAATCCATTATAGGTCCAATTACATTGAAAACAAAGCAAATCGGTTAAGGAATATATATTTTCAAAAGGTACAGAAGGACTTAGGTAAGATTCTAACGAACAGAACAAAAAATATTTACAATCTAATAAAAAATGTGCATTTTGGCCTATCGAGGCAACGTGCAGGTATTATGGAATAGCGTATTCCATATGTGTATTCCATAATACCTGCAGTTAATCCTTACACCTTACATGAGCTAAAACTTACCTAAAGAACACAAATAAATGGACAAAAAGTAATAAAAAATATGAAAATATAAATCAACTAGCTTATTACTTGCAATAATCGCAAATGTAGGGGAGGCCGGGGTTGGTTGTTACGATTTTTATAAATATATTTTTTAATTTTTTCCTATTAATACCACAAATTTCATTTTACCGTATATTTATTACTTAAGCTTTTGTGCATAAAAAACATAAAAATCAAACCTTAAAAGCTAATAAAAATAAAGTTATTATTAATATAAACAAGAAAAGCAGAATGTCACAACTTACCCCGCTTCGGGGTTGGTTGTTACAATGCTGGCGTTGGTTGTGACAATATCTTGTGAAGGCCCCATATTTAAATATCATCATCAGAACTACAGTTTAAGCAAATAAAAAATGGATTTTTAGATGGGCCCAGTTTGAGCACGCCGTACATGGCACCCATTTTTCTTTTGGACGAGAATTTGAAAATGGCTCACTGCAAATAAGACAAAAAACTTCTTCATCCTCAGAGCTGCTTGATGGAATATGTTTGGATTTACTTTTACAAATGTTTCTTTTTGTGCCTGATTGCTTTGCCTTTTTCTTAGTTTGTTTCATTTGTCTTTCTTTGTATGCGTTTTCAATTTCCTCTTTATTGGGTGTATCAGTCCAAATGGCAGCGCGGCTCCGTTTTCGTCCTTTTCTGTTTCTTTTTCGTGGTTCTGCCTTGGGCGTTGGGCACAAATCCTGTGGAGATAAGTACGATTTTATTCCAGAGCGTCCAGAGAAATCCTCGACTTGTAAATCATCTCTTTCTTTGTTAACCTCTCTTAAAACTGAAGGTAAATTTATCACAACCGGCGAATTTGGAGGGGTTATTTGAGATTCTTCCCGTTAAGTTAATTGAGCTTTTTCTTGTTCAGTTAACTGAGCTTCTTGCTGGGTTTCGTCTTGGTTTGGAACTTGTTTTTTAATATTTGGATTGGGACGATCTGTAACAGCTGCAGGAAGAAACTCATCCTCTGTGAAAATGTTTCTGTTAACGGGGAAGCCAAAGGCAAAGCATCTTTAACAATTTTAGGTACGTCATAAATTGTCATTGTTTTGACAGGATTCTTGCGCATCCAGGAATCGCAACTGGTATTGATATATTTCTTCAGAGGCCCATAGACAGATCGATCTAATGGTTGTAGTTTGTGTGAACAATGCGGGGGCATGGAGATCATAACAATGCCATTTTCTTTGCAGTAGTTAATGCCTTTTACTGAAAGATGTGACTCATGGTTCTCGAGTAACAGTAAAACCAGTTTTTCTAGATGACCTACAATGTTTTGCAAAATGCTCCAGAAAAATACAAAATTCGTTTTCTGTCATCCACCCCGATAGATTGGCGGCTCCAATACAGCCAGGAGGGCCATTGTTCACAAGATGATCTCTGTAGTTTTTTCTCGGAAACAGGAACATCGGAGGGATTGAATTGCCGCTAGCACTGATAGCAAAACAAAATGTTACTAGGGATCCTCGCTCGGCAGATGTTACAAACCCAACCTGCTTAGCTCCCCTTCTAGCAACAACTCTATCTGGCTTCTGCACAGTTGTTATACCCATTTCATCGACATTTTAGATGTCTTGTGGTTCAAATTTATATCGATCAACCACTCCTTCCTGCAAGTCAAAAAATGCAGAAACGTTTGTCTTGTTAAAGCTGGTAATTCGACCAAGGCTAGTCGCCTCGGAAACCCTGAGAGATAATCGTGGATGACGTTTAAGAAAACTTGTCAACCAGTCATCAGATGCCATTTCATTTTCATTCCAGTTGGGGCGAACAGCTATATTACTTTTTACAGCAAATTCAAAGGCCAGTCTGCGAACCTCTTTCGTGGATAAGCCAAAATAATATTTTGCTTGGTCCAACAAATATTCTTCCAAGTCAGCTTCCATCTCATCTGGTAGTACCTGACGATTTCGTATATATCCAACATGGATAGGTCCTTCTAATCCTAAAAATAAAAAAAAAATAAAAATATTAATTTGACACTTCAACGCTGACACATAGAAGTTACAAATAAATGTTTAAAAAGCCAAAGAAAGTCAAAATTGTGTTTTATAAATGTATAAAAAACGGGAGCTTACAAAAAATAATTTTATACACACACACACACACACACACACACACACACACACACAAACACAGCAAGTACAATGCAAATAGACCAAATCGTAAAAAATGCGTAAAATAAAAAGTTACCTTCATCTTCTTTCTGTTTCTGTTTTTTACAAAACCGCTGTAAAGTCATATGATTTATCTCAAAATCAGCAGCTACTGTTCGTAGGGACTTCTTGTTTACAAGAACCTCATTAGCAGCTCGTTCAAAAATATCTACAGGTGTTTTTCCCCTTCCGGTTTTGCGAATATAGTTCCTCATTATCTGTCTAAAACAATTTTTATTATGTTAAACGCACCAATAGAATTTTTCATGGGGTAGGTTGTGACAGTAACAACCTGCCCCGTTGAAGGTGTCACAACCAACCCCACCCGCCATTTTCTGTTTTTTTTCTCAAATATTTTTGTGAACATTTTAATTAGCCGTATAAAAACAATACATTATAAAAGTACTAACCTGATATTATAAATTGATCACCTCATAAAGTGGTTTTCACCACCACAGGCAACTCCATAAACAAATATTTTTCAATAACAAAAATTTCTCCAGAGCCTCGAAAACAACGAAAGCAACATACCACATGTGCACTCAAGCGGAACTGAATTATGTTAGGAGGCGACAGACTAGACGGGCGGCCCTTCCTGAAAATGTCGTTGCGAAGCTGCTGCCATCTATACGGTAGTAGTAAAACGCACTGTAACAATCATCCCCTGTAACAACCATCCCCGGTCTCCCCTACACTCCGGATTCTTAACCCGCACATTCAGTGTACACCCATTGTTCACACATGATGCACATAACCCAATTTTCTCCTCTTACATCTTCACTGAACTTCCCGTTGCAAAAGAAAAACCCTAAATCCTCTCCAGTGGGCGCTTTTGGTTCCTCAAACAATTCTATGTCATCTGAGGAGACAGATCTGTAACTTGCGCTTGTTTCAGAGCATCTCTCTTCCTTTTTGGATGCTTTAGATTTTCCCTTTTTCTTTCTTTGCTTTATTTTTTTCTGCCACCTCCAGTTCTCTTTTATATGGAGAACTGGATATAATCGTAGATTTTGATGCTTTTCGCCCACGATTAGAAGCAGGTTTCTTCTTTGGAACTTTTGGCGCAATTTCAAAAGGTGTGACAATTTTTCCACTGCTACCGTCTGATGTTGCCTCAAGGGAACGTTTTTAGGACGGTCCAGCTTGTTCATTTGAGGAGGGTCCAGCTTGTTCATTTGAGGAGGGTCCAGCTTGTTCATCTGAGAAGGGTCCAGCTTGTTTTTTAGAGGATGGGCCTGCTTGCTCAAATGAAGTGGATGGACCTTCTGCTTCTGAGGTGTCTGTCTTAGTCTCTGGCTCAATTTCGTTGGATTCTGCTTCTGCAGCAAGTTAGTCTGCATCGCTGAACGCATGCCTGTTGAACGGGAAAATGCCACCCACGCTGAACCCCTTTACAGCTATTTCTGCGGTTTGGCACTTCGTATATGTCCGGCCGAAAAGTTCCATCATGTCATATTGGGTTAATGGTTTGTTATGATCACGTAACCATAGGCGCACCTCTTCCGAATTATAGGTTTTTAATGGGCTCATAAAAGCTCTGTTGGCTGGCCCTTATGTGGCCGTGAGTAGGCAAAGATATTAACGTCACATGATTCTCTCTTGCTAGATCAATGAGTTCGATATTTTTGGTATGGCTGTAATGACCATCCAAGATTAAAATAGGACTGGTGATTTTTCTGACGGTTTTCTAAAGTCAATGAAATGGCGAAACCATTCTGTAAACAAATATGTTTGAAGGAAGGAAGGATGAGCTCGACCTATGGATCCCAGGGGGGCTCCCCTCATAAGTGCATCTGCCATATTTTTTCTGGGGAATATAACGAGTGGGGGCACAAATATTCCTGCAGGACTCATACATGCGACAACGGTAGTAAGCGAACCCCTTTCTGTAGAATGTCATGACAGCAATTTGATTCTTGCCACGACGCGGTATAATCTTCGGATGTTTGCTTTGTACGATCGAGAGGCCCGTCTCATCGACATTGAATATCCTATCGGCTGAAAATTTTGTTTCATCATAGACCTTGTCCAGAATGTCATAAAACTCAGTCATGCGTTCTTTAGTAAAACCATGAGCTCTAGCATACGATGTGCCTGTTGGCTTACGCACGGTCAAAGTTTTGTTTCTTTGCAAAGAAACCTTTAAGCTAATATCTGCCTGCAGTTTTATTAGTAAAGGGATTTGGAATGTTATTTTTTGCAGCCAGCTCGTAAGCCATTTTTTGCAGGTCACTTTGAGACAAACTATAAAATTTGCTTTCGATGTTAAGGCTTAGTCTACTAGCATAGACTCCAAATTTTTATCAAAAACTGGTTTATGTCCAATTATTTTGGCAACTAAGTGTTCTATAGGGGTATTTTGCTCACCTACCAATCTAAACAGCGTCGAACGTGGCAACTTAAAATGCTGCGAAGCTTTTAAGTAGCCCATCCTTTTTTTACGAACGGCGGCAATTGCATTTGCCATATCTGTGGGATCCCACTTCCTTCATATTCCACGCGCCTTTGGCGATGGCATATCTAAAAACAAACAATATAAAAACTATTTGCCAACAAAAGTTTTTTTTTCTTGAGAGTCTAAAAATTGAAGGTATTATGGAATATTACAAATTACCTTCACCTGTAGTATTCCAAATTAGCAACATTGCAGTATTTTAAAAAACATTAAAAAATATCAAATTCAACCCGTAATAAAAATATATACACCAACATACCTAATACGTTCCCTAATTAAGTACTTAAAACAAATAAAACCATTTTTTAAAAGGATGACTTAAATAAATATTCAATACTTACTTAAAAAACTTTGCAAATGCACATGTGTGTATTGTCGAATGTCACTGCCAAACTGAGTAATATAAACACCAGGTTAGCTTCTTGTCAGAAATTGCGCTTTTCTCACCTAATTAGCAGGTTTTTGGATAGATGGAGTTAGCGGTTTTGCAGAAACCCAGGTATTCCAAATCACCTGTAGTATTCCATAATACCTTCATTAGCTTTTCCCTTAAGTTGACCGTTTTAAGTTCTAAACCATTTAATGCCTGGAAAGACCTAAACATGGGTATATTCAATGCTTAAAAGCTTGGTTGTTGAGGACGCTAAGTATCTAAACTCTGCTTTACAAGACCCCGATGGGTATTTTGAGATTACTTTATTTTTAGCCTTGTTTGTCAGGTCAATGTCGGCAAACTTTTGATTTTCGCAGACTGTACACAGCCTTGCTTAACTGAAGCTTAATCTAAGGTGGACCTTATCCCACAAATTTCTGTTGTAGGGGAAACCCGGGCAAAGTGAATACCTTAAGCTGTTTTTGGTTATTGTAGATTAGTTATAACCGGGGAAATTAAAACAAATATTTATAAGCAGTCTTTATTTAAAGGACTAACGGAATTGTATAAGATTCTTCCTAAATATTAATTAAATTAAAAGTTATTAATCGAATTAACAAGAGTGACTAACTATCCACCTTGCCCGGGATTCCGGGTAAAGTGAATATGATACCAGGGCAAAGCGAATAGCAACATTATTTGGCTTGAAATTAAACTTACAAAGGAAATAAACCTTGAAAATCAGGAAAAAATATTTAAAATAACATGTTTCTAATTTTTGCAGTTATCGCAAACAAAATCGTCACTGCCTTCGAAGGCTGAGCACTCTTCATGGCACCATTGAGTACAAATACTACATTGTATCCAGTTTTCCGTTGGCTGATCATCTTCTTCAATGTACATTTCACCACAGAAAATGCAGCTGACATCATCAAATTTCCGTATTTTTTTCTGATTTCCATTTTCTTTTGCACTCCTCTTTGCTTTTTTATCAGTGATTTTAGATTTAACAGTTTTTTTGTTACCAGTCTTCAGAGAAGTTTTCGTCGAAACATCATCTAGTGGCTTCATAGCAGGCTTTTTTCCTTTTTCAAATTTCTGTTTCTGCTCTTCTTTTACTGGAGTACTCGTCAGTATACTAGATCTTTGTAACCTCCGTTTACGTGTTGTTGTTGGTCTAGCAGGCTGAGGAATAGGTCTCAAAACTGAAGGACTATAGTAGGTCTTAGAACATCCAGGTTCGGGTGAAGCGGCGGGAACAGTATTGCCATAGCTTTCTTTTTTAGTTTCAGATCTAATAGGAGTGCACGGTCGATCTTCAATATATATATTTACTTCGTCTTGAGACTGAAAATCACCTAAAGCAACAACTTCACCTGATGACGCAATAGGTAAAGAACTAACAGATTCTATAGTCTGTAAGGTTTCTCCTTCAATAGGGTTTATGAATGAATGAGAATGTTGAGTGGCATTTGCAAATGAAGGTGATATGGGCTGATCTTGAGGTTCAATCGAAGGTAACGCTTCAACAGCGGACTCGGGTAAATCAATGCTTTCTATTGGGGCCAAAGTTCCAGCTTGACTGTTTAAAGTGGATGTACCTGCAAGTACCTCGGCTGGTGTGAAATGCTCATCACCAAATGCGTGCTTGTTTACAGGCCAAATCCCAGGTTTTTCAAATCCATGCACTGCATTGATGGCCACGGCAGCTTTGAGATAAGCTGGTGCTAGCAATCTAGATACATCGTACTGATTAATGATGCGGCCAGGGTGAGATTTTTGGAAAATGTTAACTTCCCTTTCGAAATGCGTTTTCAGTGGGCCATACACAGCAACATCCATAGGTTGCATTTTGTTTGTAGTATGCGGTGCTAAGGATAATATTACCACGTTATTCTTGGTGGCATACTCAAGTGCAGGATAATATTTGTGGCTTTCATGGTTATCCAATATTAGTAGAACCTTTTTATCTGCTGTTGGCCTCACTTGCTCTACGAAAAAATGGATCCAGTTCAAGAAGACTTCCCCTGATGTCCAGCCATTAGGAGTACACGTTGCTTGAGTCCCTGGAGGACTACCATCAAGAAGCCTTGCTTGCATCTTCTTTCTTGCAAAAATCAGGAAAGGTGGAAGAAAACTGCCAGCAGCATTACAACACCCGATGACGGTTGTCAATTGGCCGCGTTCTGCACTTGCAATCATACCCACTTGTTTTTTCCCTTTTACGGAGATAACCTTTGGAGGCCTATTTGAGGTCGTTGATATTCCGGTTTCGTCCATATTGTATAGTCTGGAGGCTTCAATGTTATTTTTCTCAATGGCAGATTCAAGATTTTCATAAAAATGGCTCACTTCGCGGCGATTAAATCCTTTCAGCCTCGCTACAGATGTTGATTCTGGAGTTCTTAGTGTCAAGTTGGTATGACGTGATAAAAACCTTTGCAGCCATTCTTCTCCAGCTTTTTTATTTTTATTCCAACTCTCAGGGTAACGCAAATTGTTGCGGTGTGCATACTCAAATGCTAGACTCATGAATTCATCCCGAGTAAGGCCAAAAAAAACTGCGTCCATATCTTGCAGGTATGTCACCAGTTCAATTTCTTGATCCTCCGTGAATGTAGGACGAAATCGACCGAGCTGTGCGGAAGCGTTTCCACTTTTGACATGTCTGTAAAGGGTAGCATACGCAAGTCCATATTTGTTGGCTGTCCCTTTAATAGATTCTCCAGCCCTACATAAATTTATTGCAGTCTGCATAACGTCTCTACTCCAAGTACCTTGCGTCGTCTTTTTTTTATATTTATTCACCATCTGTAACAGAAAAATACTTGATATAATATAAAATTGTATGAAATTATATTACACGCCATGACCGGGCAAAGTGAATACAGTATCCGCCTTGCCCGATCCGCTTTGCCCTTCGGGTACAGCTTTGAGGTTATGCCAGGTCATAAAAAAAACAGTTTATCTAAGTTCATCAACTACACATAGTTGAAAGCTCTATAACCATGCATTGAATCCCCTGCATAAACAAAAACATGCCACCAAAAACATAATAGATATAAGCGAAACACTTACCTCTGTAAATTAATATTTCTGGTACAGAAACACACTTTGTCCACTCAATGGCGGCATGCTACGCAAATTCGCGCCAAAGTGATTTCCGCGAACTAAGCGGCAACAGGCGACTCTTGATTTGACAGCGCGGCTGCCGGCCAACGAAAAATTTGGAAGTAGTGGGGACTATTCGCTTTGCCTGGGGTATCCACTTTAGACGGGTTTCCCCTACCTCTATTATGTGTAACTTTAAGTAAAGCTCAAATGTTAAAAAGACCTGAAGATTTGTTGAGGTTAAGATACACATAACCTGAAAGTACAGGGAAATAGTTTTACTTTAATCTTCAGTCAAGTTCTGAAGGTTGTGAAGGGGTTTTTGAGGAAATACCCTGGAACTTGGAGAAGAATTAGATAAAATTGACTTCATTATATTATTGTATGGAATTGCGACAATGACAGTTTTTCATCAGCGACTTTTTTCCTAATAGCTTATGTTATAATATTTCCTGAAATACTCCTTTGTCCTGGGATAATTTTCCGGTGATCAGGAATAGAAGAAACTATTAATCGTTTCCCAGATCTCATTCTTGTCTCTACAAGTGAGGGCAAGATATATTTATCTTCGAATCTAATGTTCAGCAATAAATATTTTTCTTGTAGGGAAAAATTGGGGCTATCTTTTATGACAGGGCTCATGTTTAGAAAACAAATCTGTCATAAATGAATATTTCACACCCGTCAAATATTTGGATTTCTGACACGGTAATACCTATGACAGCATAAAAAGTAGGGTTCACTTGAGTGCTTTAAGAAAACCGGTGCAAACGACCATTAGACTCTTAGTTTAACTGTTATAAGCGGAAATACAATTACCCTTTAATTTCATGTAATCTGTTAACGTCAAAATGATAAAGAATTTAATTCCCTAAAAACACATATGATCGATGGTTTTCGAGATTTTCAAACAAACGCGTTTATCAAGATTACTGTAAAAGCTTCAGCCCTATGATGACGCCAATTTGAATTTATACTGTCGCAAAAATGGCAGGATTTCCGTATACAAAATCTCCCCATTTCTTGGCCTGTATTGTAATATTTACATTTTTGTATTTTCTATAAGTATTGTAGTTTATAAGGGAATAAAGATCATACATTTTTGATATATGTTTTATTTCATCAAATCCCTCGAAATATTATCCATCACTGTCTGTGAGAGAAAAAATGAGAAAAAAGCAACCAAAATGGACATTATGAATTTTTGTTCGATTTGTACCTCATTTCTGTTCACAAAATACATTGCCTGCTCATATTTTGCCTAGTACCAGTATTACGCAAGATGTTATAAACTGCTTTCATCTAAAATATCCAAAAACGTTGACAATATCCCATGCCTCGGAGACCTGGTGGTAGACCTCTAAGTGTTAAATATGGAATTTCACAAGGGACGGTATTAGCTCCTCTGCTATGTAATATGATAATAATAAATACAAGCACTAACACAAAATATTTCGGAATTTTATCTTAACGTTTGTTTATTTTTTCAAGGTTACAAAATAATTTTTTTCTTCCATAAAACATTGAAATATATTGTTTGGACATCATAGTTAACAAAATTATTATCAATCAATATGATATTAAACTATAAAACTAAACTAATCTTGAAAACAACAATAGATACACAACAATATTTGGTTGACACAAATGTTCGGACGAACCATTTCAATAGCCTTAATAACAACATTAATTCTGGCTTGCTTGGTTTAGCAAGGTTTTCGAAGTCTTCCGCCTTAAAAGAATCGCAAATATTATATAATTTTACTCGTGAGTCAGAAATCTTTCGTTGTGGATCATTTCTTAACTTCTGCTTCATCTTATGCCATACAGTTTCGATAATATTTAAATCAGGACTACTGAAAAGCCAGTCAAGGGTGGAAATATTATTGTCCTGCAACCATTTGTTCGTGGTTTTGGCCGTATGACCAGCTCGTTTCTATCAGGTGATGAAATTTTAATTTACACTAGCAAATTGGTTTCAAGGATATTTTGATATTTAGCTGCGTTCACAGTTCCGTCTATGAAGTGAAGTTTTCCAACGCCAAAAACAGATATGCTTCCCCATACCATTAAACCTGGTGGAAACTTCACTTTTCTCTTTAGACAGACTGTTTAAAACGCTTCATTTTTGCTTCTTATAACCCGGGATCGACGGTCACCCACACAAATATCAAATTTCGATTCATCACTTAAAATGATCTTTTCCCGGTCGTCTTAAGTCCACATTGTCCGTTCCTTAGCCGCTGCTAATCGCCTTTTCTTTTGTTTTTCCGTAAGGAGCGGCTTCTCTTTTGCCTAAAGCAAATATTTTACTGAATACATATGCTATACTTCGCTCAAATGCAACCTACGTATTTTATAGAAAATGTAAACCAGACTTATGAATCCACCGATGGTATGTTTCTCGTGAAACATTTCCTGCTGTTCCTTCATTCCATTTTGCTGCTATGTCCCTTACAGTACCTCGACGACCAGCTTTACAAATACGAACAAGAGATCTTTGCATTCTCTAGGACCGATCTACCGTGTCTTGAAATTTGAGTTGAGCCTGTGTTTTCACCCTTTTGTACAATACCTGCCAACGTTGACTTTGCGACATTTATTTGTTTAGCAATATCCCGACAACTCTCCTTGTTGAAAAAATGTTGTGATTAAAACTCTGATTGCACCGTTTGCTTCTTTACCACGCGACATTTTAAAGCAAATTTAATTGATTCACAGAATTGATTCTTAAATCAAAACGTCAAATTTTAAACTCTTTTTGTTTCCATGACCTGCTATTATTTTTTTTAATATCCTTTCCGAACATTTATGTGGCAGCAAAATGTTGCGTTGTTATGAATATTAGTTTGATTTCATATTCCAATATTACATTACTTGAAAACAGTTTTGTTAATATGGGGTGCAAACAATATATTTCATTGTCTTATAAAAGAAAGACAATTAATTTTTAACTTTACAAAAATAAACAAATTTATATAAAATTATAAAAATAAGACATCTAAAGCAGCATCTAACTAATTCACAACTTATAATAATACACTATGTCTTAATAGAAAGTCATATGATTTACGGCATAACAGTGTGGGGTCGGCTATCAAAAAACATCTAAATCAACTCGAAATAATAAAAAAACCAATACTGAAAATAATACATACCGAACAACCTACCGAAAACATCTATTTGATGAAATGTTCAAAAAGTCTGAGTTTTTTGACGTAAGACAATTGTGTTTCTGTAGCCTTGCAGAAAATCATTGAACCTATACTTACCAAACGAGAAACAGGAAAGACTTGGCTTGAGTACCCCAACACCACAAAAAGCTTTGTTCCTAGGTCATATTCTTCCTCAGCTCCTGTGTTTTGTCGCTCCTATATCGTTCAACATCATTCCTTCTGAAATCAATCTATAAGAAATATGAATGAATTAAAAAAGGAGCTGAAAAAGTGGCTCTTATCTATACTATATATATACTGAATAAAGATACGTCAAGAAATTGATTTAAAAAATACTCTGATACGAGTATTCAATGCATAGTTTGATTTTTTAATTGCTTAAATTGTATTGCGTAACCTGGATGTGTCTTCTTGCCGAATTGTGACCCTTTTAACGAACTGTGAGTGCTGCTTACCTCTTGTGGATGACATATTATGGACTTGATATGTTACATTATTGAATCATATTTTTATATTTAATGCTGTTCACCCACGTACAAGGAGTGTTCGTCCTTATGAAACTCTCATTTATTCACTTATCTCTTGCTTTTTTTAATATTGAATACTGTAATGAATTGTGCTAATCAATTATACTATTACAATGAGAAAGAAAAATAATTAAACCAATTAAAATTTTGATTAGACCAATAAAATATTTAGTTAACTATGTGACAGCTAACTAGTTTTAATTAAATCAAAACAGAATCGTTTAATTAAATTGATTAAACCGTTTAAATATATTAAGTACATCAACTATTAAAATGAGTTTGTCTGCTCTAATTTAACTACGTTTATTGGATTTTTTTAATTAGTTCAGGTAACCCCAACAAAATTTATCACCATCTAGTAAGAAGCAATTCATTATTTTAAATTCAGAAAGTAAGGAAAAGGGATAACTAAAACTGAATAAAGCCACCAGATCATGTGTACAAAAATTGTACTTTTATTGCTAATAATAAAATAATATTGCACTCACATGCATTCAATGCATTTACATAATATATAAATAAACTCGACATCACCTTTAACTACTTAGATATTTTCAAATACTACAACGTGTGCACCAACAGGAGGATCCACTTCCTATATATACAATATATACACTGAATACGTAAGAACATTTTGGCCCGTATCGTCAGTCGTCCCTACAATTGTAGGGCGCCTTTATGGCCTCCTTGATTGTCATAGTTTTCTACTTCTCCGTGTCAGCGCTCTATTTTGAGGTTATGACACAAACAACTATTTGCATCAAATTGTGCTTGCTTTTGAGTTATATCATGTTTTATCAGCCTCAAATTTCCTACAATTTAAAAAGAAAACATATCTTCATAATAGGAGAGCGCTGACGCTGACACGGGACAAGTGTAATCTAGAATTTTTTGAAGGAGAGAAAGGAGTATGACAATCAAGGAGGCCATAAACGCGCCCTACAATTCTAGGGACGACTGACGATACGGGCCTTAGTCAAAGTATTGCATTAACGGTGATACACCACTGATGCAACAGTCTTTTATCGTTGAACTTAACTACATCAAAAATATATGTCTATGCATCGATATCCAGTTCAATAAAAGGCACATCTCAGGATTATTTCTAAAAGATTATTACATAACGCACATGTTTGCCCTTCATTGACTTAATTATATCTGCATAAGTAAATGTTCAAAGTTTTTCCCATATCGTCCCGTCAACAGTGACTCTCCTATACAGAGTATTTCAGTGGGAGCGAGAAATACACGAGATCATCGTAATTAATCCATTTCACAGCTATCAACTACGGCAACATTCGAACATGATGCTCGGCACGAAAATCACAAATGAAATTGAGGAGTTCGGCACCGCGCATGTCGCATACTCCCGATCATTCACGAATGAAGTGTCGAGTCCTGCCGAGTCCACGATTCAGCTAAACCGTTCAAATGTTTTATCAAAATCTTTAATTGTAAATGTACCTTTCCTACATAAACGAAATTATCTAAACTAATTAAATAGTTTAATAAGACAGGCACCTAGTTAGCTATTTCTAATTAAACTTGTTCTAGAAAATTCAATTTAATTGAACCGAATAATTTGGTTACTTAGAATTATTAAAAAATTCTTTACGGGTAATGAAAATTTTCCAGTAAAACTGTTTAACTGACCACGTTTTCTCATTGTACTACTACTACTTTTTTATTGGTGGAAAAATGCATGTTACGCACGTTGTGCTGGGCCCCGCCCAACTTAAAATTACCACCCCCTACGCTAGCACTACCGGAACCGCTACATGCATAAACTCAGCAAAGATAGACCGTCTTAATCTTTAATTCTATTGACTGGAGACTCCGTTCGTCATTTCTTTAGCTCTCTCATGATGGTGCTTACAAGTTTACGTACCGCTTTCCAGGTTTTCATCTTCGCAATAATGTTGTGGACACCGCGGAATGAGACACTACACAGAGACCTTGACATTCCTTACTTGAGGGATTATGTCAAGCTTCAGGCGCAGCGACGTTATAGTCAAGCGGAATCGCACAGCAACCCTCTATTGCGTGACTCAGTGGACTACACAGTGGAGCAAGTTCGTAAACATTCAAGGCCACGGCTCGCATTGTAATCAAAAGTAATCGTGAATCTTTAGTAAACTCAAAATTACACTCTAACAAAACCGAATCCAAAAATTTGTTTAGTTCACCTCAAAATTAATCCGTGTACCAAGTCAAAAATCCTAGGTGTTTCCTCTTAAACTAAGCATCTGTTTTTCTTTGTTCTTCTCCTTTTTTCTTCTCTTGCCCTTTCTCTTTTTCCTTGACTTTGTCTGGTTTCTGGGCAACCAGGACTGACAGATTCGACTAACGTACATCAGACAGTGACTAATGGGCAAAGGTCCTACGGACCGCCCAGACAAATAAATGACGAATAGTAGTACCGCGGCATGTTCGGCGGTTTCAGTGTCGAAGGCTATGGCGCGGGAGACGTGTCTCCTTAGGCACGTCCTCCTTGAACACTTGAGTACAGTATGTTGGGCGTTGTCGCGTTCTCCGCAGTACACACAACTGTCGTCTCTGGTATTGTTAATTCTCGTGGTGTAAGCCCTAACGGATCCATGGCCACTAAGGG
This sequence comes from Acanthoscelides obtectus, assembly GCA_963669975.1. NCBI lineage: Eukaryota > Metazoa > Arthropoda > Insecta > Coleoptera > Chrysomelidae > Acanthoscelides > Acanthoscelides obtectus. Next base: position 80,010,088 of record CAVLJG010000003.1, on the reverse strand, counting down.
ACTGGGTCATATGGTAGTCCACTTCATGATGTTTACAGCTGATCCAGGATTGGATGTTCGGAAACAGCTGTGTTGTCCACTGGCTAATGTGTTCTGCTGAGTTAAAATCTGTCTGCTAAGCTTCAACGATACAGTTATTTCGGTCCGCTTAGCCTCGTCGTGCTTCCATCAGTTCTCTGGTAAAGTCCTAGCTCTCTCTTCGATGAGGAGATCAATTGGCAGCATACCGCTGATGTCCTGCAGTGCCTTGGCCGACATTGTCCTGTACCCGCTGGTTAGTCTTAGTAGCATAATCCTCTGGAGTCGTATTAGCATGTTCTTATACTTTGCCTTCTTGATCACCTCATACCAGACAAGTACGCCTTACGCCACAATAGATTGGAAGACGTCTTGTTTTACGTGCTCGCCGAAACTTTTGTTTTTATCCAGCGTGATACCCAGGTACTGTACGTTTTTTGTGGTGTAGATCTTTACGTCTCTAAATCTTTACTCCAGTCTGTGTTCCGGCACCCGAGAGCCTTTCATGACGACTGCTTCCGACTGGTGCTAGCTGAAAACCATCTTCTTGCATCACTGGTCAATCAGCAGCAGGGAGAACTCGGATTTATAGACCAACTCCTAATTGTCTTTTGCGGCGACGACTAAAGCTAGTTCGTCCGCAAAAACTATTGATGTCACTCCATCTGGCAGCTCCAGTTTTAGTTCGCCGCCGTACAAGATGTTCCAAAGGGTTGGTCCAAGGATGGAACGTTGCGGTACTCCAATTGAAACTTCCATGGGCCCACCTTCTCTATGAGGATACTCCGTTCCAGGAAATAGTCAGCCACGATGTTGATAAGGTATTTTCTTATGCGTTAGCTCTGCTAGTATCAGGTCCCATCTGGCTACTACTACTGCTATGCGAGACGCAAACTGAATGAAATTCAGGCAGGAGACATTAGGATTACAACAACGGATGCTGCTACCCAGACTGCAGCAGTAGACGATGAGACGTGGAAAGCGATGCAAGAAATCAGCGAGAAACTAGACAAGGGATCTGTCACGTGCCAAAATCACGTAACCTTCTTTTTACTGTTTTGATCACTTATGAGTAATTTGAATTTCTCTTTATTGATTTTAGAGTACCGATTCCTTTTCAAAGATTTTCTTTTGGCAAATTTCATAGCTAATTGATTGTATAATTTCTCACGTATTATATCTGTCATTCTCAGCGATTCAGTATAGTTTCGAAATCTTTTGGACACTAATGATATACCTAGTATTATTAACGACTATCTTAGAAATTTTCTCATAAAATATCGTTGGTCCCTCGTAGAGAATTGGTTCTGCCGTCGTTCTGCCCATTGGCAACCAGCGCGCCACCTTGTGACTTTACAGGTACCAGCAGAGTAGGGATATTTGGTTCTATCAAAATAACCTTCTTCAAGGCCATTCATTTAACCTTCTTTTAATGTTTACTTTCCTATCAAGATACCTTGTGTTAAAATTTGATTTACTATCGAGTTACCTTCTTTTGAAATGCGATTTACTGTCAAGATGCCTTCTTTTAATTGCGTACCGACGCGTCCAGCGCTATTTTACTTTTGCTTTCTGCTGTAGTTTTGGTTGTGTGCGGGCGTTTCTTAGCTTCCAGATTTTGAGATATTAACGCCCCAAACCAGTTTGTGTACTCCAGAAACTTTTATTTTGTACCTTCGTTTAGTTGTGTTGGTTTGGGTACTACCCGTCCATTTTGTAATGGGATTTTAACCTCCAGCGGTAAGTTCTCTTTTGTATACTACGTCCATTAATGCTTCTCCTGAAGAAGTTTGTTCAATATCTGATTCCTTTTTGTTGAAAGCCATTGTGGAGAACCACCATTCACACTCCTTCAGCTTTGTTTTATAGCTGCCTTGTAGCTGTTTCGCAGCCGATTTTGTTGGAAGCCATCCCTTCCCATTGACAAAAAACCCTGATGTGAACAGGATTTTTTTATACCGTAAATTTTGAGAAGAAGACAAGCAGCCCCTACCTTGTGACGTTCCCTACGTCACTGCTCACTACTGGCCACTGGTTTTTGACCTGAGCGCTTGTGAGATGAGGACATCTTAGCTGAACCTAGAGTTGTAACTGGAAGAAGACCATTCCAGATAAGACCATTACTCACACAAGTTTAGGTTTAGGCGTTAAAATATTTGTAAAACCTATATTATTTATAGGGTTAATTATCACGGTCTATTAATTTTATTGTCAGATAGTTTTAAATAATAACCTTTGCTTTAACTTGCAGTCCAGTGGTGGAGCATATGTGCTGCTTGTTTTGATAATATATTGTGATATTTTCTTTAATATCTTGTTTTATTTGGCTCTCTCTATGCAATTAATTAGGTTTCATCATTTCTATTAGATTCTTTTCTTTGTGTGGTGGTCAAGCAAAACAAGTTCCGACTAGCATCTCCGGGATTTGTGACTTAATCCGCCTTGAGTCACTGGCACTCTTAACCCCCCCCCCACTCTTCGCTTTATTGAGCTTGGGCCTAAATTTGCACGCCATTTGTCAGCTGTTTTGCATTGACTGATCCTTAGATTCCATTTACAGTGATATATTAATTTTTTAATTAATAAAAAAAAGGAAAGAGGAATCACAGCACTATTTCCTCTTATTTATAAAAAAGGCGTGGCAGATCCTCGCTGGAAGAGATTGCTGAACTTATGAATAAGGAATGACCTCAGGAAATATACACAAAGGTACAGAGAGTGACAAGAGATGTTATGAGTGCTCCCCAACGGCACGATCTGGTAGTGCCGACGACTTGCGATCTTAAGATGGAAAAAGGTGTGGCAAGAAAATTTAAAGAGCGGTACAACGGTATGGAAAAGTTGAGATTCCAAGGGCAAGAACTGGGTGGAGTCGCTTACCTGGTGAGCTCTTTCGCTGTCCCGGCAAGCCAAGGCCTCGAGAAAGAAGAGAGGTTCGTATGGTATTTGCTCTCCTAGGAAGAACCCTTAGAGCTTTCGGAAACAGAAAAGGTACTATTTATGAGGCCGTATTAAAACTAAGAGACCTGATGGTAGAGAATAACAGCAAAATCATTGCGATACCATTAATATAGAGGACATACAGGGGCAACGAATTAGTGAAGATACTAGAATTCGTCTTCCGGAAAACCGATGTGGACATCTGTATGTACGAGTACAGAAGAGAAACTAGGTCAAAGAGAGACAAGCAGATAAGACTTGTCAGGAAAGGCTAGAAAAGGCTCGTAATGCAAAGACGAGACGTAGTCCCAAAAAGACGGAAGGGGTGACTGTAAAAAGTGACGGCTAGTCTTATGCAGACCTAGTCAAGGGTCTGAAAGCAGATGTGAATTTGCAAAACGTTGAGGTGGAAATCTCAACGATGCGTAAGACTCGTAATGGAGACCTCCTGTTAGAAGTTGGAAAGGGCAAGGCTGAAGAACTAAGCAATGCTATAAGTAAACAGGCAAGCTGAGTGAAGACACTAAAGAAGGTGGTACTTCGCGTAGTAGTGGGTTAGGTTAGGTGAAGAAGAGAAGGAGTTCAGACTGTCATCTCTCAGGCCAGCAGGCAACCATAATAGGGTCGATTGCAGTGATAGATAAGCTTACCAGATTAGGGAGAATTCCCATAGGATTGGTGTACTACCGGATCCGTGCACGTAGCGAGAGTAGTAGGTTCTGGAAGTCCTGAATGCATGGACATCTTCCAGATAAACGCAAAGGCGCAGACAGGTCTACGTTGTGTCTGAAATGCGGTAAACCAGAGCATAGGGCGAAAGACTGCAATAATCCACCATTATGTCCTATATGTAACGTAGGGGCTATCAAGCAGGAAGACGATGTGGCGAACAGGAATCTTCGCATAATAACAGGACTAGAATTAACATTACTACAAATTAATGTGGACAGAGGTAGGCAGGCGAACTATCTCCTTGTACACACGGCAGGCTTAACACACGCATATATAGTAGTGGTGGGGGAACCGAATAAGCTGCTCACAGATGACCCAGGCTGGTATCTATACCAAGTGACATATAAATCCAAACACCCAGTTTAAATGGTTTTATTTTAATAAAATTTTGTATAAGTACTTAATGAAGCATAATAAGTAAATGATAAAAATTTCAAAATGATTGCACTGCTTTAAAGCCCTTTGACCTTTAATAATGTGTGGATGCACCCTGATGTGCTACGCATTCTCCAACGCGCCTAGGCATGCTTATGATCAGGTGGTCAATGTCCTCCTGTGGTATCTCATTCCAGGCAACCACCAACTCCTCTCAAAGTGCTTCTAGAGTCTGAGGAGGACGTTGCAAATTGAGCAATCTCCTACCCATCATATCCCACACGTGCCCAATTGGGGATAAGTCGGGAGATCTTGGTGGCCACGGTAACAATGTGACATCATTATGTTGAAAGAAGTCTATTGTGACTCTTGCAACATGTGGTCGGGCATTATCTTGTTGGAAAGTTGGATCTGCCAGGGTGTCAAGATAGGGTAAAAGATGGGGTTCTAGAACTTCGTGTATATAACGCTGCGCGTTCATGTTACCTCTGATGAAGATTAAAGGTGACCTGGAACCATAAGCTATAGCACCCCAAACCATAACTCCAACAGTGTGATGAAAATGTCTTTCAACAAAAAACTGTGGATTCCTCTTTTCACCACGTCGCCTTCTAACCCTGACACGACCATCGTGCATGCCTAAACAAAATCGAGACTCGTCACTGAAGACAATACTGTTCCGTTCCTGATCCCAGAGTGACCGTTGTCTGCACCACTCAAGGCGATTACGTCGGTGTTCTCGAGTTAAAGGGAGGACCCAGTGTGGCCGGTATGAAAACAAGCCAAAACTTCTCATTCGTCGGTAAACACTTCGCATGCCGATAGGTCTTCCGTGTTCTGCAAACCATTCATTTGCAATGGACCTGGTAGTGGACAAACGGTCCCTTAAGGCCAATAATCTTAGGCGGCGATCTTCACGGTCTGTTGTTCTACGGCGGCGTCCAGTGCCCCTTGCTCTTTGCGTACGGCCTTCTCGAAGCCATGCCTGACAACACCTAACCACCAGTGTCTACACTTCTTTGCACTCTAACTGCAATTGCCCGAAAAGAAAGTCCAGCTTCCCGAAGTCCCACTATATGGCCCCTATCAAACTCACTAAGTTGACGAAATCGTACAGGTCTCCGTACTCTAGGCATCGTAACCGATCGTAAAGGATGTCAAGAACCAAAATCCGCCAACGTTGATTCTTTACTGCGGCTGAAATATTCATTTTTAGAGCGTTAGTGAATTAAAAAAAAGCAGTATAAAAACCGGAATGTCCAACTGATAAGGCTGAACATTTTTTCACTTGTTATTTACAGTAAGATAAATACAGTTCTATTCATAAAAAAAGCGTACACGAATTAGAATGAGAGAAAACCTTAACCTTATTTGCGTAAAACCGGCTTGTCTAAATGATTGTTTATTGGAGGTTATCACACGTCGTAGATTGTCAAAAATGCAAAGCATTGACGTCGGTGTAATTCATTTCGAAAATGCGTGGTGGTAACGTTTGATAAACTTTGACAGAAGAAAATAAAAATACCTCGTCAGTTGTCTGAAGTTGAAAAGGCTCAAATTGTATCAAGAATCGAAGAAGGATGGTCAATCCGTGCTGTAGCGCAGTTGTATAATAGAAATAAAATAACCATATTGAAAATTAAGCAACGCTGGGAACAGGAAGATTCCCTAAAGAGGAAAATTGGTTCAGGTCGTCCCAAACTTACCAACCCTGAACAGGATGCTGTTTTTTTTTGGGATATTTAAGAAATAATCCATTTGCAACTGTAAGGGATGCTGTTATTGATACAGCATTTCCTGCCTCCCAACCTACCGCCAGCAGGAGAGTAATGAAATCTGAACTAAAATGTCACCCTGCTGCGAAAAAAATGTTTCTTAACGAAGAACGGCGAAAATCAAGGATTATTTTTGCTTTAAATTATTATTATTATATATATATACCGCAATCCTCAATTTTGGAACAGGGTCATTTTTACTGATGAAAAGACGTTCCAGTCGACTTATAACGGCCAAATTCGTGTTTACCGTCCAAACAATACCAGGTTTGAAGAGCGATATACTAACCCCCTCAATTCTAGACCTGGGCGTTTCTCTGTAAATGTATGGGGCTGGATAAGTGTTCATGGACCTAGTGTTTGCTGGCGAATAGAGGGAAGATTTAATGCCGGAAATTACATTAACATTTTAGAAAACATATTGTTACCAAGTGCTGAGCAAATATATCCCAATAATACGTTCATATTTCAACAAGATAATTGTCCAGTTCATACGGCCAATGCTGTAACCCACTGGTTTCAAACCCATAATGTGGAAGTGCTGCCTTGGGTCGCTTATAGTCCCGATATCAATCCAATCGAAAATATTTGGGGTATAATCGTAAAAAAAATATATAATCGAAATTTTAGGCCACAAAATTCAGAAGATTTATGGGAAATAATACATGCGTGCTGGGAAGAGCTTGATCCAAATATTGTATCAAATATAATTCAGTCAATTCCGAATAGACTGGCTCAAGTAATAGAAAAACAGGGATATATGAGCAAATATTAGATTTTATTTATTCTTGTTAATCGTTTTTTGTTTCTATTGTAATTTTTATAAAACTGTTAAGATGTAAAATAAAGAAATACATTTTTGTTACTGTATTGAACTAATGCCCGACGCCCATGCTTTGCATTTTTAATAACCTTTAACATGCGATAAGCCGGTTTTACGCAAATAAGGTTAAGGTTTCCTCTCATTCTAATTCGTGTACGCTTTTTTTATGAATACATTCACCAACTTTTATTAAAATAAAACCATTTAAACTGGGTGTTCGGATTTATATGTCACTTAGTATACATAAAAATGACAAAAAATGTTTCTTATAAATAGTTTGGACATGTTTAATGTTACAGGAGCTGTTCAAAATGTCCTCCATTATTGGTTATGCACATTGTTGTTCTGAAAACAATGTGTCGTGATGAGCAGGGGTCCATATCAGTGTCAGCTCTTATTTCGTTCGCAGTAGTATGGATCCTTTCCACGAGCTCTTCCCGTGTCGTCGACATATGACAGTAGACTTTTTGCTTCATTGTACCCCAGAAGAAATAATCTAGGGGCGTTAAATCGCGTGATCGGGGTGGCCAAGGTACAGTACCTCCACGTCCTATCCATGGAGAAGGTTGCCTATCCAAATGTTCTCGTACCATTCGCGCAAAATGTGTGGGAGCTCCAACCACATGTAGCGGCGGTTGAAAAAAAATCCCTGGCCATCTAACCTTGGAGGTAGCTCAACTGGGCCGACTAAAACTCCATCGATCATTACATTAAATTCATTTTGGAAAGTGCTCAGTCGAACTGCATGAGCGTTTTCCGAAGACCGCAAGTGGTTGTTTATATGGTTTATGATCCCCTGCCTCGTAAATTTTGCTTCGTCCGTCCACAGAATTTTTTCCCAAAAGTTGCAGTCCTGTCGCAGCTGTCGTTGGATTCAGGAGTAAATATGATTTTTGCTGCATAATCTGGCTGATGAAGATCCTGAACTCTCCGAAAATGGTAAGCATGTAAACCTTCTCTCTTAAGGACTCTCCGAACCGACCAATGTGACAAGTGAAGTCTTGCAGCGATCCCCTCACACTAACTCTCGGATCTCGGGCAGTCATGTCGAGAATCTCTCCTTCATCTTGTGGAGATAGTAGCCGATAACGGTTGTTTACTGGTCTTTGAATCCCATTTTCCGCCAGTCACGCGTATGTAAAGACAAAAGTTCGACCATTTGACATAATTGGGTCAGGAAACCGTCTTCGATATTCTCTCATAGCACCTGCGGCATTTCCATTGCAAAAGCCGTAAACAAACCCCATATCAGCAACGTAGTGATTTGAAAATTCATGACGTGGACGTTTGGCATCTCAAATCCTTTCAGAAAATTGATATTCAAGCTAGTCAGCAAGGGTAACAAATTGAACGTGTGGTGATAACACGTGGCAAGGGACTACAAAACACGCACTATGACATTGACAACAAATAACCGGTTGTTACCATCTCGATAACGAGACCTTTCGGTAGCTGTTGTCTCACTCGCACTCTCAATACATTCATCTCTATCCCAGGAATGTGGGGTGTGGTTCGCTACCTGCATCGGGACGGCATGCGCAAGGGTCACGTTTAACCAACATTTGTACTTAGAATAACTAACATAGGGTAACAAATTTGATGTCATTATGTATATAACACAGTTAGCTGTAGGCACAAAAAAGCACAACTTCAAAAACTAGTTTTTGAATGGTTTGCGGAAATGCCCAAAAAATCGATTTTCTTGCATACTTTTTTCTGTTTTGGTCGGTTTTTAACTATGTTTGACGGTTAGTATCAATACAATTTTTTCAATAATCGCTATCGTTCAAATGACACCAAATTTATCATTCTGTGACTCTTACGTTTTCATTTATTACAATTTTCATACATGCACTAGCGTAATTGTAACGTAAAAATAAAAATGGCTGTCATTTCAAGGAGGTGAGGTAGGATATTATAGGGAGGTGGATTTGTCGCTAAAAATAGCTGAAAAATAACCGCCTTAACTATGTATGTCGTGACCAAACACATCGTATATATATAAGATTTTTAGGTATTTCTGAGAGCTACAAAATGATATCACACGTAAAAAGATACGACTAATAGCAAAAGCGTTATGGCCGAAAAACGAGGCAAAATGCAGGTTTTGTCACGTGTTGGTAGTGCCTCGATTTTCGGCCATAACTTTTTTGCTATTAGTCGGATCTTTTCACGTCTGATCTCATTTTGTAGGTCTCATAAATACATAAAAATCTTATATAGTTTTTTCATTCCTTCCAACACTTTCGATTGAATCCCAAAAAACGTGTTTTCTCATTCCTTGTTGTCGAATAAAAAGTTTTCCTACAAAAAATGGTGTACCCATTTTATGCGTCCATATTTTGAATACCCCCTTGGACAGCTTGCAGCAATAAAACCAGACTTTCAATTATTTCGCAAACCAGGGATATTTTCGTCTAATATGATTAGATCAGTAGGAGTCGCAGTCGCCGTGAACAGCGGACAAAGATCAAGAAAATATATATGAAGACCATCATGTTTCCCTCTGCACAAAAAAAAAAATAAATTGTCATCAAAAATACAACTCGGTTATTTTTAAAGATATTTATTTCAAATCGGAAAACGGTATATACTCGCGGGAAGTACCCTCTATAATAGACAAATTTTTGAGTTGAATGGAGCTTAGAGTCAAAATAAGTTGTTGACGCTAGGCATCGATCAGTCTGGATCAGTTTTCCCCTTCGTCTCCCTCTTCCTCCTCGTCAAATTCGCCCTCCTCTTCTGCGGTCGCGTCCTGATACTGTTGGTACTCCGACACCAGATCGTTCATGTTCGACTCAGCCTCTGTGAACTCCATCTCGTCCATGCCTTCGCCGGTGTACCAATGTAAGAACGCTTTCCTTCTGAACATGGCCGTGAATTGCTCGGATATCCTCTTGAACAACTCCTGGATGCATGTGGAGTTTCCTATGAAAGTCGAGGACATTTTGAGGCCGCGCGGCGGAATGTCGCACACGGCAGTCTTTACGTTGTTCGGGATCCATTCTACGAAATAGCTGCTGTTCTTGTTCTGAATGTTCAGCATCTGTTCGTCGACCTCCTTCATGGACATGCGCCCCCTGAAGATGGCGGCCACCGTCAAGTATCTTCCGTGCCTGGGATCGCAAGCGGCCATCATATTCTTAGCATCGAACATTTGCAGTACCAGCTCGGGTACCGTCAGAGCTCTGTATTGTTGGCTGCCTCTGGATGTCAACGGGGCGAAGCCTGGCATGAAAAAGTGCAGACGGGGGAAAGGCACCATGTTGACAGCTAGTTTTCTCAAATCGGAGTTCAACTGTCCGGGGAACCTGAGGCACGTGGTTACTCCGGACATTGTCGCCGACACCAAGTGATTCAGATCTCCATAAGTAGGCGTAGTCAGTTTCAGCGTTCTAAAGCAAATATCGTAGAGTGCTTCGTTGTCGATGCAGTAGGTTTCGTCTGTGTTCTCTACTAGCTGATGCACGGATAATGTCGCATTGTACGGTTCTACTACTGTGTCTGATACCTTGGGAGATGGTACGACTGAGAATGTGTTCATTATTCTATCCGGATACTCTTCACGAATTTTCGAAATAAGTAGCGTACCTAAACCTGATCCTGTTCCTCCGCCTAGGGAATGCGTCAGCTGAAATCCTTGCATACAGTCGCATCCTTCTGCCTCTTTCCTTACGACATCCAGTACTGAATCTACTAGTTCTGCACCCTCGGTATAGTGTCCTTTTGCCCAATTGTTTCCTGCGCCGCTCTGGCCGAATACAAAATTATCTGGTCTGAAAATCTGTCCAAAAGGGCCGGATCTGACCGAGTCCATCGTGCCTGGTTCCAAATCGACCAAAACTGCCCTGGGAACGTATTTTCCTCCTGTCGCTTCATTGTAATACACGTTGATTCTCTCTAATTGTAAATCAGAGTCTCCGTGGTACGTTCCTGTAGGATCGATTCCATGTTCATCTGATATCACTTCCCAAAACTTGGCACCAATCTGATTGCCGCACTGACCCGCCTGAATATGTACTATTTCACGCATCTTTGAAGCTGTATTTGACTTTTATGTCTAATTTTAAAGAAAACAAATTCCAAACTATGGTTACAGTTCGAAATTTTCAACAGTAACAGTTGACAGCCTTTAAAATAATGTGCCTATCGCAGCAGTGACAGCTTGTACTACGATAAAGTTAGTTTTCAACAGTAAGTGAAATACAGAGCGTCTCAAAGCTACGTGAATGGTAATAATTTAACCACGAAAACTTACTTAATGTCTCATAAATTAGTTTTTACTTAAAACAAAGACCCAAATAACCTCAGCTTGAGATACTTCTTGAAAACAACTAATGTGAAGTTGAATTTTCTCGGAGACCTGACCAGCAAGTATTTTGAAAAGAAAAAAATGTGGTTTCAATTTTGTGTAATTTTCATGACTTCATTCCTATTTGTCAACATCTATTTATATGTATAAATTTTCTTAAATGGCAAGGTTTTACCTAACTAGCAAAGTGGTGCTATACATTTTTGGTAAAAGAACTGTTAAGCCGTAAAAGCTCTCTTTTGTTGTTGCCCGATCAACAAAATGCTGGCTTAATGTGGTGTGAAATGCAAATTTGCTTGCTGCAGCATATTTGCTCTAACATGAGGTGTATACAACATTCTTGTAGCATACTTAGGTATACAGCACCTTATAGGATAAGTTTAGAACTGTTGCACAAACGTTTATACAAGAATTTTATACGGCATAGTGACTCGGTAGCCAGAATGGATGTGTTGTGGTATCCATGATAACATGTATATAACACACCAGAGCCTTGTTCCTTTTTCTACAAAATTACTAATTTAGCCAAAGAGTTATTTCCAAATGGAAGCATTTATACAACTGTCGCTTAGTAACTGTTGAAGGCTGCAACGATATTATAACTCTTATAGGACAAAAATGGTGTGATCGGCATAGATTTGTTGTTTAATATATAACTTCGCTATAACCTAAGACCCGTATCGTCAGTCGTCGCTACAATTGTAGGGCGCCTTTATGGCCTCCTTGATTGTCATAGTTTTCTACTTCTCCGTGTCAGAACTCTATTTTGAGGTTATGTCACAAACATCTATTTGCATCAAATTGTGCTTGCTTTTGAGTTATGTAATGTTTTATCAGCCTGAAATTTCCTACAATTTAAAAAGAAAACATATCTCCACAATAGGAGAGCGCTGACGCTGACACGGGACAAGTGTAATCTAGAAATTTTTGAAGGAGAGAAAGGCGTATGACAATTAAGGAGGCCATAAACGCGCCCTACAATTGTAGGGACGACTGACGATACGGGCCTAAGTTCCTACTGTCATCTTTTTAGGTTAAATGCAATAACCACTATTTTTCTTCTTCAAGACCAGCAACGCATGAATATTCGTGGCAAAGGTTTTATCAACTTTTCAAACAGATGGTGTAGATCTGGTACAAACTCTTTCTTTGACTGAAGCATTAGACTCTGCTCATATTTCATTTCAGAGTTTTGCTAAATTGCTGAATAGCACCTGCAGATAATACCAAGATGAATATGTAGTCCCCTGTTGAAAATCAAATAATTCTTTTTTACTCCGACATTACCGATAGAAAATAACACACATTAGTGTAATTATGTCGAAGTGTAGGATTTGTGGAAGATTTGAAGCAGATAAGCCCAGATTTTCATCTTAAAAATTTAGGCCTAATTTTGATCAATATTACGAAGCCCGTAGAAATTACGTCACTACTTTGTACGATAATCACAATAGAATTTGCTGCGCAAGTCATTCAATAGCCCTATATCACAGTCTAGAAGCTTAACATATTCCTACTTGTGTATGAAATTCAAAAGCCTTTCAGCGAAATACATGTTCGATAAATCTTAATTTTGTGTCAAAAACAACACAAAGAATTTTTGTACCTTGACGTTGTAATCCTTCTTTTTCTGGGCACAAAACAATAACATTTTAGACGTTTGAGGTTTGACAGCCTGATTACGATCAGACAAATATTGGATTAGATTATTGACATAATTTTCTAACTTCTAAAGTATTTCCGACATTTTGCGAAAGATTGGATATTTAAATTATCAAGGATTTTGTTCAAGTCAAAAGTATATATCAGAAATAATAACGGTCCTAACACAGAACCCTGAGGCACGCCTGAAGGAATTGTAGCCCCAAGGCTGCTAAACTTACTATTCTCTTGCAAATCGAGAAGCGCGGAGGTTGTATTATAATTTTGTCTTTGTATGAGAAATTATTGAGTATTTTGAAATCCCTCTCTAAATATGGAAAGGATAGTGGGAAACATTATTAAAATGAAGTTGAGTGGACCCATTTTGGATACTTTCCTCTATCGATCACCCATTCCACCCGAAATGTGAGACTCTCCGGTGCACTATGTCACGGTAGGTACGTAGTCGTGCCATAAGTTCTGTCCCATGATAATCTCATGATAAAAATGAAACAAGATAAGATATATTTATATGAAAGATATTATTTATTCGACAACATTTTTAGAATTCATAATCAAACAGTTTTATTCAAAATGTCCCCCCTTGGCCTTCACACACTGCTTCAATCTCGCGGGCCACTCATCTATCACTGCACGCACAGCTTCCAAAGGAATAGCTGCCGCTGATCGGATCAAATCCGCTTTCAGGGACTCGATATTACGGTGGGCTTTGGAGCAGGCCAACTGCTCTAGCAGGTCCCACAACTTGTAGTCTAAAGGATTGAGGTCCGGACTCCCTGAGGGCCAATCTTCCGCAGCAATGAACTCTGGCACATTGCTTTCCAGCCAGCGCTGCGTACTCTTAGCCTTGTGAGCGGGGACGGAATCCTGCTGGTAGACCCAGTGTTGGTTGGCAAACAATGTACCACTTAAAGGCTTGACGATAGGATCCAGTATGTCGCTCTGATAGTTTGCCGCTTTTGTTTTCACGCCCTGTTTACAGAAATGGAGCTGAGTGACCCCTTCGTAGGACACCCCCCACCAAACCATGACTGACGCAGGGTGGTGGCCTCTCTCAACTCTCGGAATGATCTCCGAAGCTTCCTGTGAACTCCTTGCATACACTTTGTCATTTTGTCGGTTGAATTTTTCTTCTATGGTGAAGATTTTCTCATCCGTGAACAAAATCTTTCGGAATCCCCCAGCTGCGTACCTCTCCAAGAGCTTCTTGGATCTTGTCGCCCTGATGTGTCGCAAGGTGGCCGTAAGTCGCTGGCCCGTACGTCTCCGGTAAGCCCCTAGCCCTAGGTCTTGTTTAATGATGCGCGACATCGTCCGGACAGGAATCTTCATTTCCCTGGATAGGATCTTCTTCTTCCGGAGTGGATTCCTTTGAATCATGGCTTTTACGGCTTTGATGGCTGCTGGAGTCCTTACTTGACGAGGTCTTCCGCTTCTTGGCCTGTCATCAACAGAGGACGTCTCATTGTACCGCTGAATGGTCCTAGACACAAATTTACGCGATATTTGAAGGCCGCGTAAGAGTTCAAAAATCTGACTAGCACTGTGATTACACTTATGTAAAGCTATCACTGCAATACGGTTCTCTGCCTTGCCCCACTCCATCGTTATGCTTCGAGAGATCAATACAAACTGAGGTATATGTAATTACCCGAAAAGCGCTTAATCAACTGACACCACAATGTAAACAATCGGACAAGTATTAACAGGTCTACACTTGTTTGAAAACGAGGGACAGAACTTATGGCATGACTAAACAGCAAGATCTGAACTGACTCCATTTACTTACTTTATCGAAATCTCATTGGATGAAAAGGTTTTTGGTTTTAATCGTGAAATCCCTTTCAAATTTAAAAAAGGATAATGGGAAACAATAATAATAGGAAGTTGAGTCTTTTTTTGAGAAATAACAATGGGAAACCCATTTTGGACACTTTCCTCTATCCACCGTCCATTCCGCCCGAAGTGTGAGACTCTACTGCATTTCGTCACGGTGGAGAGCGCCACCGTATACCAAAACGTGCTGTACTGCCACTGCGTCCTCCAATTTGCCGTATTTTTGCCGCTTCCCGCGATCCTCGCGCCAGTTTTGATCCGACGCTCGGCGCCGTCGCGACGTCGATTGCGATGCCGCCCGCGACGCTTTTCCACTATTCAGTCGCCGCAGCCACCTTCGATGTTGACAGGAATCTGTGATGATGATGATGTTGTATTTATAATTCTTGTGTGTCAAGTTTGAACGTAAATGTGCTGGTGTGAATCTGCTGCTGCTGTCGAAGGACCACCGTCTGAGTGTTGTTCATCGTTTGTTACCAGTAATCGCTATCAGATTCGTTCCAAGTCGAGTGGAGTGATATCAGGTAGGTCAGGAAGGTGCAGTGCAGGTGTTGTATAGTTCACAGCTTTAGCAGATGCTTCAAGTTTTAAAAATCTAGGAGTTAGTAAGTTTGCTATAGAGTGTGTAATCAAAGTTTATCTAGAATAACATCGATCAAATCTACATGCACTTTTAAAGCTTTAACCTTTTGCAGTCAAACGTATCTACTTATTTGTATGTTATAGTATATTGAATTCATATTATGTACTTATTTGTATGTTATAGTATATTGAATTCATGTTAATTATATTGAAAATGTCATACAACACGTTACCACCTCTATTACACAGTCAACTCTCATAAGTTGATAAATGACAAGACTGTTTTGATGATACCTGCATAATGAATATATTCGAGCTGTAACTTGACTCCCTATCCCCTGATTTGGCAAATCACATGTGTCAGACACAGCAAGTGGTCTACTCTCCACTGAACAACTAAACCCGCTGCTTTTCTGGACAGCTGTTTTGTGCTTTTGCCAACTCATCAGCATGGCCTAAGCTTGGCCTCAGGTGGACAACGAACTAAAGCATAGCAACGATGGCGAGTTGACTATTTGTACTATACCGTCAGAATCGTCAGCCTCTAGCGGTCATAGTGGTGACTGGGTTATCAAATGCGAACTGATATCTTTACAGTTCCACCCGATGGTTATTCACTCTTGCAGTGGTCGATTCTGGTAATAGATGGCGCTTTCTGCTGTCTTATTTCGATAGACCCCATACATCGGATAGAGGACCGTTGCTATGCTTGCTTCGTTATCTACCTGAGATCAAGCCTGGACCAAGCTGATGCCAAAACCCACGTCCTTGATACACAGTGCAAGTCACTATACCTGCTGTTCTCACTAGTTGAGATATTTTTTTAGTTATCATATTATTACCGATAAAAAGCCATAGGCTACCAGTAATTATCGTAGCAACGTCAGCATATCATCAGGATACAAGTAAAGAGATTCTGAATTGGTGGTCATCCCAGAGGACCAACCGACACAGGCCGCAATGGGTTAAAGCTAATTTTTGATCTCGATATTCTTTACTTAGCTCTCGTGCAATAACTTCTATAATATTATCAATTATAGTTGCATAGTAGTCCTGTTACGAAAATTAGTACCAGTTGACCAAGTTCGCAAGCATACAGTGGCAACTCACATTGTAAGTAAGATTAAAAAATGAGTTCTTTGAAATATATGAGTCCTAATTACCAACAGCAATTTGAATAATGGGGAGGGGACTATATCGATCGCCACGCACGCGGAAAATAAAGGATATTTAAACGAGTTCTATGTCAATGAATCATTATTGAAAAATGGATGTAAATAGTTTGTTGTGCACCCCGACAGACATCACCCTGTACATATTATAACCACACCGCCCTCTACAGCCAACCAAGCGACGCCATAGCACTGCGCGTGAGCAGACATGGTGCAGTGATGTCGTTGCATCTAGCCGGTGAATCGGTGGTGATTAACTAACGGTATAACCTCTGATTAGTTACGGATCTGCCAATCGATCGCGCGTTCGACAAAAGAATACAATACTTACCTGTTGATATACTTAACATTTAGTATATGCATCAACATACTTACCTATTTCATATGGGCATCCTGAAAGTTGGGACTTTTCTTGTTAGAAAGCATTGTTCAAAGTTGTCTGAGACATGTATAGTATGTGCCCGACGTAGCCAAGCATCAGTGCTTTCCCAAATGAATGCAGAAGATTGCTAAATTCGCACACGTAGTTCGTCATCCGCATTCACCTCAGTTTTATGCACTAGCATTTCATTTCGCTCCACACCAAAAAACAGAAATCACGAAGGATCGTGAAAAACGATCTGCATGCACTTGCTAAGCCTCAGTAACAGTTCGAAGACACTCACCGTAAATTAAAATAATATGGACAACTCCGATATTGCTACATGAGTGTGCCCTCTTTGTTTTGTTTTTCAGAACTCATGTGAAAAGGTTTTGTTTACTGTCGAGGTCAGCGCCTTGATTGAGTACTGATGCCATCTCGGTAATCTTAAGACTTTGGTGTATATGTTACTAAAGAAAGTTTTCATTTTTCCAAGATGCATACGTCGTGTTAAGTAAGGTCGCAACTTTGAGGGCACCCTGTATATTATGAATGAGAAACTGTGGATGTTTGTTGCTCAATCACGCCAAAGTGGCTGAGCGGATCTGGATAAAATTTGGTATACATAGCTCGTCAACCGTGATCATCTCAGTTTTATACACTCAACACTTCATTTCTTCCAAACAAAAAAAGAAATCAAGAAGGATCTTGCAAAGCGATCTGCATATACTCGCGAAGCCTCGGTAGCGTTTCTAAGACACTCACCGTAAAATAAAATAGTATTGCTGCATGAGTCTACCATTTTTCTTAGAACCGATGTGCAAAGGTTTCGCTTACCAACGTAGCCAGCGCCTGGATTGAGTAGTGCAGGATCGGATTAGGCTTTATTTAGGTTTGATTTATTTAGCGGAGCTTAACATATCGGTTATCAATAAACTTTTTCAAGAAATTTGAGTGACAGTTGCAACAAGCAGACTAGCAACACATAACAAAATATATTCCAGCTATCAAAAAGACAAATTTGGTTGGATCCATTCCATCGACGCTTGATTTCCGACATCTATAGAGCTTTTTTATCCTTGATGATTTGGCCTGCTGTAAATAGGTTTATCGAATCTCTTTCCTCTCCTATCTGTACGACGTCAAATACACAACCTTCCTAGTATTTCAAGTAGAAAAAAGTGATCTGGATTCTTTTTGGAGCGAATTTCATATTCAATCATCTCTCAATCAATCAGCAAGGAGAAATAGTGAACAATCAATCAATGTCAAAACTACAAAGAGGACACTTGAGCTTCCCGTTGAAAAAATTCGCAACACTTGTGGGTTCGCCGGCTACCGTTAGCAGCATGTAGTAATCATTCAGTAAATTGAAAGACACACAGAGATTATAAATACACACCAAGGTATTTTTAAATATTTATTGGGGAAAACAAAGGCTATTCTAATGTTCGAGGATTATTCTTTTATGAACTGTTGATAAAACATACGATCCAAATGCAAACCAAGCAATGTGCTGGTGAGCTGGAAATATTTGACAGGTACAGTTTGCGAAAATTAAAAAGTTTGACAACTTTAGTCTAAAAAAGAGTTTAATATTCGCTTCAAAATGGACTAACCTTAAGACACTCTCCGAAGAAGGTTTTAACTTCAATTCGGGTACTTGGCGATCTGAAAAACTATAACTTTCTACCGAATTTAAAGCATTGAATATACCCATTTGTAGGGTTTTCCAGGCATTAAATCGTTCATAACTCGAAAACAGTGCAACTTAAAGAAAACTCACCTCTGTTCGGAAAAAAGTATTTTAGCGACGCTGCCAAATTGTGCAGGCGAGCTTAAATGTACCACCAAACTGGTTTGGTAAATTGTAGCTTCAAAAGAAATGTTAAGGAAAATGTACGAGATTTGTTCGTCAGCTACAATTGCTTGTTCCAAGCTGATTTACTATTGACTTCCAACACACCCAGTCATCATTTTCGAAAAGATTACATGATGCGAAAACCTCGCATTCGCGAGAGACGTTTTCCGATTTAGGTTTGATGAATGTCCCCTAACTTAGTGTTAAGGGAGATTCGACAACGGCTATGTACTAAACAAGGTATAGCCGTTCCATAGCCTGGAGTAAGCTTACACAATTTTTTTCGTACATTAAGATTTTTCGCCGATACACATTTTTCCACGTTTTTTAAATCATTTTGAACAAAAAAGGCCTGTAAGTAGCTTATCTTTAAACTTGTCCGATTTCGAGTTATTAGCGATATCATATCTGAAAACCCTAAAAAAGGGTATGCTCGGTTAAAAATTATGTTCGTATTTGCTGAAGTTAAGCCCTTGCTCTACAAGACTTCGAATATTATTTTAAGATCTGCTTATTTTGAAACGATTTTCAAGCTCGTTTGTTAGGTCAAAATTGGAAAAGGTTTTATTTACGCAGACTACACATCCATTCTGCACAGACCAGTTTTCCCTCCAACATATTTCTACTTCACTTAATCCGATTCATAGTTTCGTAGGTGACGGCGCTTTGCATGTAAACCTGAATGCTAGAATCGAATTGATGCTTGTTAGGTACCTATTTAGGTGTTACTGACCAGGAAAATAATTCCAAAAATCTACCTAAATGTGTTCAGACTACTGAAGAAAACTAGGTTTGATGTTCGGTTAAAAGCCCATTGCTGACATTTTCGCCATGGCAATAGGGGATGACAGGTGCATTGAAACTTACCCGATGCTTAAACAAGAAGTAAAAAATAAGCTTTTGTATACAAGGTCAACGCTACCCATCATGACCGTATACGGCAAGCATTACAGTGATGCTGTTCATAATTCATCAACAGCCTGATAGTTTTGTTGAGTAGGCCACGTTTTCGAAGGCAAACCTTTTTTCCTCAGAGCGCTTATCAAAATCGGCTCTTGTGATGTTTTAGCATTTTCATTTACCACAGTGTTTTGTTTTATAATATACCATTCACTAAAAGCCATTGTGTACGCCTATGGTCGCGTATTTGCTGTGCTCACGTCTCTATTTTTAACGTCATCCATGACGTCACTGATGTTGCAATTTTGTTACGTGAAATTTTAGAGACACACGGCTGAGCATCAGAATGTAAATATTTGAGAAAATGAAAATTAGAATGAATGCTCACATATTTTTTAATGGTCATGGAACCAAACCATTGAAGAGAAGTATATTAATTGTCATGATTTAAAAATAAACAGGGCATGCCAATTGTAAGACATTTGAAAAATGACTTTATAGAGAAGACAGGTGGAGACTAATATCAGCGCTTGGGACTTCTATGAAATAATCGAGTAAGAAAGAGTACCTAGAACAGAAACGCGTCCTTGAGTACCCTCTATAACTATTCCTTGAACAAATTTTATTTATTTGATAGAATATTTTAATCTTACTTCCCACGCAGTAGGCGGGGAAGTATTGTAATAGCAACAATTTTTGAAGTTGAGCATGTTTTTTAGATGCTATACGTAACTGACATGTACATCATGAGAAACCATGTCACTCGTTTCGGCCGGTCTGTCTGTCGGTTTGTCCGCTAGTCTTATAAGCCCTATAACTTGAGTAGTACCGCTTGGATTTCGATAACATTCTTAAGCAATGTTACTACAAGGCCAAGGATGCAAAAACTTTGTAGTTTTTGATAATCGGTTCAATGGCGGCGGAGAAGAAGGTCAAAAACTAAAGAAAAAATCGCCGACCTTTCAGACGATGCTGTCATTTTCGGAAAAAAAATGTAGGGCTTAAAAGTTGAGTTGGGTTTGCAAGGGGTTGGGGAGGGTATATTTAAATTTTTTGACGTTGATATATTTGTGCGTACCTTGGTACATAATTCTAAATGCTAAATTCACCCTTAAAAGAGAAATAACTCCAACAGTCGGGTGTCTATAAGTGCGACGTTAGTACCTTTGTGGGCACTGTGCATGGTGAAGGCCAATACCGCCATTCACGCGGGATTGGTTATCGCAACAATTATGTGGGCAGGCAGGAATTCCTCTCAAGGGATGGAGGAAGGTCATTTAATTTTTTGTTATCCATGTCCGTAGCAACTTTTTTCTTAGCAGGGCTAACTTGTGCCAAACATAATCCTTTACGATTTGATGACAGTGTTGCGTAGGAAGTACAGAGTCAACATACTCCATTTTTTATGAAGAAAAATACAGTTTTCAGTACCGTAAAATCATCTAAATACGGTCCAAAACTGCATTCCATTTACTTTTTTACCTTACATATAAAAATCTACTATCAACAGCGGAAAGAAATTTGTTGTAGACTGTACCTTATTAAATTTCTGACTATATGTACATATATTGCTTATCAATACCAACTCATTTTTTTTCTTTAATATTGGACCACAGTTATGTATGTGTGTACAGTCCAGATTG
The DNA here is from genome assembly GCA_963669975.1 of Acanthoscelides obtectus. Taxonomy (NCBI): domain Eukaryota; kingdom Metazoa; phylum Arthropoda; class Insecta; order Coleoptera; family Chrysomelidae; genus Acanthoscelides; species Acanthoscelides obtectus. The sequence continues at coordinate 79,989,096 of CAVLJG010000003.1, read as the reverse complement.
AATTTGACCAAGAAAGCGTGTGCGTATATGAACTTGGACTACAGTTGCAAGGGTATCACGCAAAAATAGATATATTGGAAGTGATATCTGCAAAAAGAAACTAGAAAGTACTATCCATAATCTTATTTATTTATAAGGTAGAATTTGAGATCAATTCAACAAAACAGTCTACTCTTCTTTAAATGTCAACAAATGAACCAAAAAGGACCATTCATAGAAATTATATGAGAAAAGCAATAAAAGTTAAGGAAACTAAGCAGAAACAATTATTTTCTGGGATTTCCCCACCTACTTTTTAGCTCCGGAACTCGAAATAAAGACCTTTTGGTGCTCATTTTTTGGGCGCTTAAATTTTATATTTCATATCATCGAGAGGGCAAACTATTTTGTTCTCTCATGCTTGCCATTTCCACAACAGTCCAGAACGGGTCATACATTTCACGTAGGCTCCTTCTTCTTCAATAGATTCCATCTGGCCTGGCCACAGTTCCCCCTCATGGGCCACGTCAACAAAATTTTGCGGAAAATATTGCAGAGATGTATTTTGGGAGGAACTATCAAGCTGCTGAGGTATATTTTCGTCATTCCAATCGTCGGCTTCCTCATTAAGCGTGCCTTCGGAATATGAGTCGTCAATAGTGTCCTCTGCCTGGTCTTCTTCTAAATCTGTTTCACTCTACGAATCTGTTTTCTTCTGTTTTTTCTTCCTTTTTAATTTTTGTTCCTTTTGTGGAGGTTGATGGTTCAGACAGGATTCTCTTAGGTTCTCGAGAAGATACGCTTTTTTAGGGATCAACATTCAATTTTCTCCTGCGACCTCCTTTTCCTTGGCACACTACTTGCTTGCCGTTTATTTTCAAGAAATTGAATGAATGACTCTCCAACGGCCTCTGGATCTAAGGTTCGCTCAGGGTGTTTGAACGTAGGAAGTCTCTCAAGCACTGACCGATTATTAGTTTTGTAATTTATTAATTAACATATGGCGGTAAAAGTTGACCTGCTGCATTTCTACAGACCATCAGACTAAAGGCGACTTTTGTGGAGTTTTTAATATCCTCTGGATATTTTGCTCCACGTTTCGTTAAAACTTTTTCCTTTCCTGGGTCATCAACTAAATTAGTGTCATCATAATTATAATTATAATTATAAATCAAGTGAGGTGGAATGCTTTCAATTTCCATCTTCAAGTGATTGAAATACAGGGTGGCCCATAAGTCCTTTGAGCTGGAAAAAAGGAATAAAACCAAACTAGTTACATTATGAAGAATTATTATATTTTGTTATCATCTTTATTGAATGGGAATTATGTTTTAAAAATCACATCGTCTAAATGCAATCCATTACGATCACGGCACTCATATAAACGACTTTTAAAATTGTCGATGACTGCGCGGCAAGTCAACACTGTAATGCTTGCCATTTCTCTTCGGATATTTTCTTTCAGGACATCAACTGATCGCGGAGTGGTGTCGTACACTTTACTCTTGAGGTAGCCCCATAAAAAGAAGTCCATTGGGGTCAAATCTGGACTACGTGGTGGTCAGGAAATGTCTCCTCTTTGAGAAATTACTTTGCTGGTTGGAGGTGTGGGCAGTTGCTCTGTCCTGTTGAAACCAGGTCTGCGTATTATAGCCTGGAAAATTCTGCAACGCTGGTGTCAAAAACTCTTCTATCATTGCTACATACCGCTCCGAAGTAACAGTTAATGCGCGACCTCTGTCGTCCTCAAAAAAATAAGGGCCTACGATGCCATGCGCTGACATAGCAGCCCAAACTGTAACTTTAGGGCTGTGTAAGGGCTTCTGATGCTTACGCCTTGGATTTTCGGGGCTCCAATAACGGCAATTTTCTTTATTTAAATGCCCTTTTAAATGGAAGTGAGCCTCGTCCGAGAACAACACATTATTGAGCGAAGAAAATCGATTCAACATTTTATTCGCAAAGTTTAGTCTCTGAATAGCGTCATTATCTTTTAATTCCTGCACTAACTGAATTTTGTAAACGTGCAGACGTAAATCTTTCCTTAAAATCAGCTGTAAAGATGTTCTGGGTACGTTTAGTGCACTGGAACGCTTACGAGTAGACTGGGTAGGATTTTGTCGAACAGACTGTGCCACAATGTTGATGTTTTCTTCAATACTAGTTGTCCTTGGTCGACCCCACCGCTGTTTATCTAACGTCGAACCAGTTTCTTCGAACTTACCAACCCAGTTCTTAATCGTTTGAGCTGTTGGACACTTTGTAAAATTGTGTAAATTGTGGTATTCTCGATATTTACGCCGCGCAATGGTTGCCGAATCATTATTTTGATAAAACGCGCGCACACAAAAAGCACGATCCGCTCCAGTGAAACACTCCATGGCGACTGAATTCCCAGACACTGAAGATACTGCCCTGACCTCGCCCGCGCCGCTCACGCTCACCCGTTAAATTTTATTCAAATTTGAAATTTCAAAGGACTTATGGACCACCCTGTAGTTCCATCTGTCTGTCGCTATAATATTTATATGGCGTACCTCCTTTTGCTTTCTTCTGGACATTTTCAATAAAAGTCATCCAGCCACCAGTAATTAAAACTGTACTTCTAGATATGGTCCTTAAAATCATAGGACCATTGTTGAAATCAAAGTTCAAAAAATTATACTCTTTTTTGGTAATAATTCAACAACATACAACAACAATATCTTGCAAACTTGTGATAGCCAAAAAAGCTCTCAAGTTGTGCTTAATCACTGCTACTGCTGGTTTTCTCAGTTTGAGATGAGATGTGAACAGCACCCGATGTGACGTTTAGATATTTTAGTTGGACGCTAAATTTTATTTGATATTTAATTTATTTCGTAAATTTTGAACGTCTTCTGCATGTGTTCCAAGAACAGAATTGATGTATTGTCATCTGATGATTCCACTTGCCTTTAAGGTTTATGTTAGCCACTACACAACTACACAAAAATTGAAGTATCGATGCTTGCTGTTTTTGACGCGCTGTTACTGTCTTTATAACAACTGTGGATGTTAAATCTTTGAAAACTGCCACAAATTTGTTGATAAGTCTGGTGCCAAATTACCGGCAGGTACCTATAGGGTTTCAAACATTCAAGTTTTTACCAATAATATAATGTAAGATTTGTCCGACTACTGGTAGTCTCCGGGTTACTGGCACATTCCCACTATGTACTAAGTGACATAAAAAATAATACCCAGTAATAATGAACTTATTACAAGGATTTTTTGCATACATGTAAACCGTTGAATAAAACATATAAAAAGGGCCTCCCCGATATCTTATCTACTCAGAAACACATCTGGGCATAGTCGTAATCAGATCATCGATTTCTTCTTGAGGTATTTCAACCCAGCCTACTTGTGCCAAAGTGCTGCTAGCTGGATTCTGTGGAGTACTTAATATTCTTCTCATTATGTTCCAGACGCGTTCAAAAGGTGGAAGTCCGATAGATCTAGGGGCCTAAGTAAGAAATCGACTTGATTGTCTTCAAAACAGATAAACGTAATTCTGTGTATACAGAGAAATCCATAGACTACTGACACCGTAATGTGGTTCCCTCACCTTCTAGATTTAACGCACGACGGTTATGTTGCCTCTGATGGACATTAAGCCCTACTTATGATTACTTCGGTAACTAGGAGTGCAAGGTATGAAGTGAGTCCAAGCCTAAGGTCCGATAGTCATTCACACTGCTGGAAGCGCACTTACGGCTGGACCGGTGTCATACATCAATTTGATACCGGTGAAAAATACCATAAATCCAAAGTTCACGGGACATAGGAAAAATGACTGGATAATGAAAATTATATGAATCACTTTCTCGTTGTCAGACGATGAACCAAGTGCTTGCAGAAGAGCATTGATGGCTGCAAAAATACTATTTCATTCATTTCCATTAGATACAACTAATCAAACTACATGAACGCATCAAGTGTGGTTAAATGTTATTTTTTTAACAAGGCGTTTGAAAAAACGTAGCGGTGTGAAAGTCACCGCGTTCATACGCGCAAACGTACCGGACCAAGCCGTCAACGCGGTCATGTCCTTGAATAGTTATAGTGACATGAACAGCGGCCCAAAACTGTTGATCCGCCAATAAATAATTCGCATTGTAATAGGTTTCCCATGCCTTTGCGCAGCCTGGTGGTTATTTCTTTAAAGGATTAACAAGCCTTACACAAGGTCACTATTCGCCCCCTATCCCGTATATTACGATGATCAAACGCCTATTGTAGCTACAAAATACAACTATCGGTTACTTACTTCTTTTGTAAGAATAAACGATATCACAAAAACCACTTTATCAATATGGTTGAAATGCTGATCTTTTTATCCTAATCTATCCAAACATATACCTAGAACATCTTTGTAATAAATTCATTATTACGGGGGTGTCTTTTTTTCTATATCATTTAGCCACGAGATGCCCACGAAAAATTCTACTGATTGTGGTGAAAGATAAAAAATCGTATTGAAGTTGGAGTGATGATCTTTGTTATATACATATTGACTTGAAACGTAAACCACTAATTTTTAACATACGATGTTAGTCGCTTGTAATCAAGAGCTGTCAACACCTATGTATGTCTATCTAAACTTGCCATGGAATGAAGATATTTTTATGGAAAAGACGTAGGTACGAAGTTTGTAAATTAAGTGATGAATTTTGTATTTGTTTTATTCAAATATAATTAAATTTTATATTGTCACCCTCAAAATAACTTCTGTCTGAAGCCACACTGCGCTGGAGACGCTTCTTCCGCTCCTCATAGCAGTGCTGGAGCTCCGATACTGGAATTGCCTTCAGCTTGGTTTTTTTTCAACTTGGGCAAGAAAAAAAACAGAGGGACTCGATTCAGGTAAATAAGGAGGCTGAGGAGCCACAGGAATGCTTTTACCAGCCTAAGGGCCAACTTCACCAACAACAGTCCGTTATTCTCCACCTATAGGGTAACAGACCGTCAGATAAAGCGAATGAGCTTCAAGTTCCAATCAACAAATTTTAGCAACCAATAGCTATGAAATGTTGAAAATAAAATACTGTCAAAGTATGAGATGACAACTTGTCATTGAAATTCATGTTTTAATTACTATTGTTGGTTTTTTATTCACGTTTATATCATTTTCTTCAATTGATATGTGATACTGGGTGTTTTTTCCTATAAACTTCTTGCAGATAGCCATTAAGGACCTACTTGATGACAGGCTCTACCAAAAGATATTGCTCGTTTCCAAACAGTCATTCATTTACTTGCCGTTCATCAGAACCATTATGGTACCTTAGATTGATATTCCCACAAAACCATTCAGGTTTTTTGATATCCATACATCCATAAAGTTGAATATTTTTCGTTGTTCAGGAACTGAACAAACATCCACACTATATTCACAGCGATTAAGAAATTCCCAAATAGATATATGTCTTAAAGCTACCAGCAAATCCAAAACCTGCAAAAAAAAACTACAAATTTGCCATATTCTTGTTTTTCACGAGTACACATTCTAGGTTATATTTATATTAGACATTATTTGAATACAGCTGATTATTGCATTTCAAGGAGTGACACATGTGTGTGATCTGTCAACTCTTGGTACCAGTCACAAAACATATACGGTTTAATTCCATGCTATTCAATGACAACACGGTGACTTGTGTGGTTATCAGCGGCCATTTTGTGAGGGTGCGACAGGGTTGACAGATTATGCATTAATATCCCGTTTCAGCCTCCTGCTCCCAGTGGAGTAAGTTCCGCCAACTGTTGAAATATACTCTACTATGCTTTATAAGACTATTCGTGACATTTTTCCCAAAATCATTGCACAACACTTGAAAAAATGCAAATGAAAATTTAAAATTATTTCCATGACGCCGCAATATAGCTCCGTCGGTACCTTGGGTTATACATCTTGACAGTAGGGATGTTCGATACGATCCTATATTTAGAAGTATCAATACATTTCACGAGTATCGTCATCTTTCGATCCTGACTGTGTCAGAAAGAGTGACTGCCAGTTGGTTGCGACATTACCCTGCCAAATTAGACATATCTTTCATCATTTTCAAAGCGATTTTACAAAATCTTCAAATTTGTGAAGTTAGCGAGTTTCACTTCATACGTTGTTACCAGACATGCCCAAATCATCAGTTGCTGCCGTGATATTCATCCCGACCACTGAATCCCCACCTGTATGTTAAATTTGTATTGATAGGGCAGCGGGTTATGCTATAAATCATATGTCACAGTGTTTGTGCACTGATTGCAACGGTTAGATGATACCAAAAATATTTTCATAAATAGGAGATTTTTCCCATTCCGGATCGAACAATCTACCAAAGATGTTTATAATCATGATACCTAGTAAATTTTCACGAAGAAAAAATCAAAACCAGCAAATGTAAAAGATTCATTTCGCACCCACGGGACGTGATCGTCGTTAGACTTGGCAACCCTGCGAATGTCAGATAGATATCCCCGCCAGTCAAAAAAGAAAAATCAGACAAACAATAAACATTACTAGTTTTTTTGATTTTTGGACTTAAAAGCCATTATCTGTGAAACATTTTTCATATTCTTTTGTCTATGTCCATAGTAATTGCATTATGCATTATATCAGGGAGATGTAGGGATTGAGACGGCTTACACATATTATCTGTGTTTTAGGATGGAGAGGACATAATGTATTTATTGCTTTGAAGAAATTCATTAACCCATAAATTAATAAATGATTACTATTATGACGTAAAGGAAGATGAGGAATTGGATGGAATGTATTTTATAGTCTATTTTCTTGCAAAATACAGACAAATCCACACTATTTAACAGGTATGTAATGATAACTTTCAGAATATTGAAGTTTGTAAATTCGAGAGTGCCATGCATTAACAAACGTCCATATCTGCTGCCAAATCTAACAGCTAGAAAATCGACCTATTATTTGCCGCATTCCCATTCGCTGAGGGGGATAACGGATTGTTAAATGTAAACCTATAACATATATCAAAGTACATGAAAGTTGTGCTGTTTTTTCTGTAAAAAAACATCATGTTGGAATCAAAAAGTGGTCTTGTTTATAATACAGTCGAATTTTCACGATTTCATTCAATATTTTGATAGAAATCACTAATATTCAGAGACCTTTGACAGTTTCCGTCAAATTGCATTTCGATAAGGTATTTTCCCATTGGTCCATAATGTTAATGTTGGTGAAATCGACCCTAAAACTCCTTTTTGTGAGCATTATCGTAATGCAGCACCCAGTGGTTCTTGATCTGATGAACGGTGGTGTGAGTCAAATTTAGATATTTCCTAATCATTCTGAATGTCAACCGGCGATCTGAACGCAAAAGATCCCGGATTCTGTCGATATTTTCATGGGTTCTCGAAGATGATTCATCTTCAATCGACTCTCTCCCTTCTGAAAATGCCTTAAATCACAAAAAAAACTGGGCTCCTGACAAATCACTATCTCCGTAGGCCTGCTGAAGCTTAGCAAGAGTGATCGTTGCACGTGTCCAAGTCTGAAGCAAGATCTGATAGCACACCATTGCTCGAAATTGATGTCACTCATTTTTCGAACACAATAGAAAAAATTGTTTCCGAAAAAAAAAATCGCTACGGTCAACCAAATACTCGACCGAGTTCAAACTTGTACTGAAGGCGGATTACATTTCCCCGGTCTCCCCTCCAAGCCTCCAGTGTTGCTAGATCGAACAGTACGTTGCCAGTCTCATCATTTAATTCACAGACCTCGTATATTCAGAAAACTGAACAGAATGTACTTATCGAGAAACTAGTAGTAGTGTTGATCCAAATTATTATTATAAGAATAATTAACAAAGAATATTTTGTTGTGATGAAACATGAGGTCAAACAAAGAAGGAATAGCTTCGCCTGGAAAATTTTTGAATCGTTTCATATGGCAGGATCTAATGATTTCACAATCTAACGCTAGATATACGATCTTGAAGCAGAAGAATAGAAATTATTCCCAAGATCAATATTCTGGAGACCTATTGGAATATAAGAGCTAGACAGAGTGTTACGATTGCATTTGTCAAAGATAACCCAGCAAACAAATATATTTACAATTACGGTAACTCATTTAAACAATAAATGTAACCGCAAAAAGAGCCAACATACAGAAAAATGGATACAAGTACTGACCCAATTGAGACAGAAATGATGAGCAATATGATGTGAAAATTATAAGCGAAGTTACTTGAGAAAAAAATATAAATGGTCGAGATTAAATATACAAAAACAGAAACATAGTAATTGAGGATATTGCTTCTGCCATATTCATTGTGGAAGGTTTATTATAATGCTAATTAATACATGAGTAGGTTACTCCATTTTTCAATTTCATTTGTAGTAATGTTGGACCAGCGAAAGATTGCAAGCCGAAAGAATGCGGACAAAAAATTGCGAAGTTGTCAGATGTTCTACATAAAATGCGGTCCATACATATTAACATATTTAAGATATAGAATTGTTCCGCTGAATTTGGCAATGTAGCTGGAAAACCCAGGCCGCAGGTAAACATCCGGTCGCTGATTGGTCCAAAACTCTTATCTTATCTGAAACTAGAATAACGTGCCGATGGCACGGTCATTTATAAACCTACTCCCATAGGCGTAGGCAGTTGGCAAATACTTTGAAAATATAATTTACTGTTTAGTGGTGATAATGGAATTCAAGCATGGGAAAGTTATTCACAGCCAGGCAAGGGAAATAATAGCAAACGTGATACGTGCTTGCGATGCAGAAGCGGCTAACAATACTTTCGTTTATCCACTGGTAGCTAGAAATGCAAGGGCGGCATATTATACGGGTGTTAGTGAACGAACTATAAGTAAAATTAGAAAAGAAGATAAAGACAGGCAAAATGCAACCTCCACACAGCCTTTAGCTTCTCCCGGAAAAAAGAGATCACGCCCTTCTGTGATCCAAAAAATTGATGGAGTCGATTTTTCCATTATTCGGAGAATGATAGAAAAATTTTACTGTGATTTTAAAGTGGTACCTACTTGTAGTAAACTTCTAATCAAACTGAAGGAAGAAATGGAATTTCCATTTGGTAAAGAATCGTTGAGGCTGCTTTTAAAAGCAAAAGGATTTTACTGGCGTAAATGCCACAACAAAAGGAAATTACTAATGGAAAGACCCAGTATTTTACATTGGCGATACAAGTATCTTAGGTCTATTAAAAAGTTCCGGGAAGAAGGAAGGCATATTATTTATTTGGACGAAACTTGGGTTGATAATGACCTCACTTTCAAGAAATGCTGGCAAAGCGAAGAAATTATGGGTGTCCTGAGCAATATAAGTTCTACAGGTAATAAAGTTTCTTTCACCTCGATTTTGCTTATTATACATTTTTCTCAATTTTGGAATATTCTTAATAAGTGCTCATTTAATTTGTCTAATTGAATACATAATCCCTTGCAAGTATTTTTTTCTCAAAAATATGTTTTTTATACATAGTGATTCAAAAAGGTGTTGGCAAACTTAAAATAACACTAAAATGAGGCTATTTATTCATTTCCAGGACGACTTATAATTGTTCATGCGGGTTCGCAAGATGGTTTTGTTCCTGGAGCCTGTCTCATTTTCAAGGCTGGCTGTGCCACTGGTGATTATCACGGTCAAATGAACCAAGAAAATTTCACGAAGTGGCTTACTGAAAAACTATTTCCTAACATTCCTCCTAATAGTATTATAATAATGGATAATGCACCTTACCATTCAGCTTTGGAAGACAAGCCTCCAACTAGATCTTCTCTAAAAAGAGACATCATCACGTGGTTGAGCAAAAAAGGTATAGAGCATGATCCTAATGCTAAAAAAATGGAGCTTTATGAAATAGCTTGTCTACATAGGCCACCATCTGATGAGAAAAATTATAAGATAGATAATTTAATAAGAAGTTTCGGACACACCCCACTTCGAACGCCACCCTATATGTGTCAGTTTAATCCCATAGAGATGATTTGGGCACAAGTAAAATTTTTCATTAGAAGCCATAATACAAGCGGCGAATTTACTATAAAAAAACTAGATGAAATTTCTAATAAGGCCATCGCTTCAGTAAGTGCCAGTGACTGGCAAAAGGTTATTGGACATGTTATAAAAATTGAAGATGAATATTGGGAAAAAGACAGTCTCATTCAAGAAATACAGGAAGAAATAATAATCAACATAGGAGGTGAAAGTGATAGCAATGACAGTTCCTCAGACAGTGATCATGACTCTAATCAGGATTGAAACTATACTAGATTGGCTACCTTTTAGAATTTTTAGATATTCATTTATTATACTATTGGTTTGTGGCTTTTAGTATCTCAGTAGAAAGTCTAATTCTATGTGTTGTTTATGGGTTATTTCATCAAGAAATTACTTTTTGTTTTCCTATATTTTTCTATTCAGTCAGATATTTTTGACTTGTTGTATTCTATTTTAGAAGAATGCATAATTTGTTTTGCTGTTCAATCATAATGCGTACATAGGAATATTACTTGTTGCCTAAAAAATATATTTATTTTGTTCTCAATATTCAGTGTTTGTGTATATTTATTTCTTATAATGTATGTTTGGTATCACGTCATTATGAATCGCAAAAAAATATTAATACTACCAGTTGTAATAAAATATAAATTCAATTAATAATTCAAGTCTCTCCGATCTCCGCCTATGACTCCATATAAAATCGTCTAATGGTAAGGTTTTTTCATCGCATTTCCCCCTTTCGTCCCTAGCAATCTTTGGCTGGTCGATCTATAGATATGATGAAGATCTGAAAATAAGATTCGTAAATTGCTAAAAGCGAATAGTAGATATAATTTTGATATGATGTAATGCTCTGTGAATATGCGGGTACTTTTTATCACTCGTAAAGAAAGAATTGTCCGTTCCCATTTTGTTACACTTGGCACCAGTTTTAATAATGGCGCATCATTACAATGCGATCCAGAAATACATATTCTATTTTCTAAATGAGCCTGCTGACCATACACAAATATAGCTACCGGACAATATAACTGGCTATCATACGCTATAAAAATCATCTATAATGCTCGGTGAAACCTACAGAAGTCTTTCACAATCATTCACATAATGTATATAACTATCATGTGTGTATTAGCATTATATACAAACAATATCACCCTCAGATTTAATGGAATCGAATAAAAATAGCAGTTTTTTAGGAACTATGTAGTACAGTAACACTAGGTTTATTCGCTTTATTGGTGCCTAGATAGTCAAACTCACACGTTAGGTTTTATAAATACTGATTCATTAAGTTTACCAGAAAAGTCGTACATTTTGAAAATTGATTCAGTGGCGGTGGAAATAAAATCGCTGAAACATAATGTTACAACGTTTCAGAGATTCCTGCTCTTCTTCAGACATTGTCGGTTGGAAGCTGTATGTAAATAGTTGTAAATTGTTGCATATTTGGTGTCAGTGACTTCTATTATTAAGAAGCTGCTGATCTCAGTGGCTCTATGCACCTGTTATACATAATAAGTCACACATAGTTTCCCTACATCTGTCATGGAAACAGAACTATGATAGATTTGCTTCATATAGGTTGATACGCAGAGGTCGAATGTTCATCATAGTAGTAAACAACCTAATCTCGATCCGAATTCGCCTTTTGTAAAAAGTCATAAGAATAAAAGTAGTCACCAGCTCAATCCTACTATAAAAGGGTATTTTTGACAACAATTTCAGAGCTGTATAAATATTTGTTAGCAAGTCACGATTTAAATAAAAACGCACAATGAAAAGCACAAACAATTGAAAACATTGTTTTTTAGTCATTTCTATCGTCACCAGGAAATAATTGGATGGAAAGCATTTAGAAAACTGCTGCAAACAGGTAGATGAAAAAAGGGGCTTACGACTTTAGAAGTGCATTTAGGTATACTGTACCTGCAATGGGACAAATATTGATAGATACAGGTTTGAAAGTCCCGGCTCCAAAAGAGTTCTGCGGTGGAATTGCAACTCTATAAGTTTGATTTTTTATCAAGCACCACAAACTTTTTATAGCTCTTAAATTATCTGCCTATCGATCTTACCTTTCAAAAGGAATGGAGTGAAAATTGTATATTGTATAAGTTTTGTCTGTACGCCTATTTTCACTGGACTCCGAGGAATTTTATCGGAGGCAAAATCAAAATTTTATTTTTATAAGCGACTAGTTACAATAGCTGCCAAGTCACGTGAAGTTTGAGAATTGCTAACAAAATTTAGAAGGCACCGATAGGCCAAAAGTTATGCCCACACAATCTGTCAACATGTTTGCAGTTCGTGAATCTAAAGTATCTATGTTGAATATTAGGGCCATTTGCTCTTAGGTGTTGAAAACGCGAGCTGTAGCAACCAGGATCAAAATAAATCTGCAGTTTTTTTTAATAATTATAACGTAATAGACAGGTTCTCCTCTTCATCTCACAACATAAACTAAGGGTCGTTCTTGGCTCTGTTTCATATATCAACGACCTCCTTTCCTGTACGGTAAGTCATTGGACTTTGCTGATGAAAGCACTCCACATGCAAGAATTCAGAGCGACAAGCCATTCTCTGCCGGTGAACTGGAAAAAAGAAGACTAGCGACTTCCTCTCTACCGAGAGACCTGGAGGTTATCACTACTTGAGGACGCAACAGTCTTGTACAGATGAATGCTACCAAAACACAGTTCTGTACCTTGACGAACAATAAGCGTCCTAGCACTCATCCGATTTCGATGTATGGCCAAGTTCTGCCAAAGAACCGTTGATTTCGGTTGGTTGGAGTACAGATCACCGAGGACTTGATCTGGCACGAACACATCTCGTCAATAGCGGCAGCTGCTAAGCTATTTGTTTGGAACTAAAAAGTACGTTTCTCCACATGACTTCTTCAATCTATACACGGCCCAGGTAAGACCTAGCCTCAAGTATTGCTTATAAGTTTGGGGTGCTTCGTCGCCGACTACATTATCCATGCTCGATGCCGTTCAGATAAGGGCTGTCCGACTGAACGATGACTCTTCTCTAACAGACAGTCTCGGTACCTCTTCGCACCGGCGGGTCGTTGGCGATCTAGATCTCTCCTACCGCTACACCAAAGGGCCTTGCTCCTCTCAGAGCTCACCTCCATGATACCGCGGCATGATGTGCCTGTCAGACAGACCCGCCTGGCGTCCTCCTCTCATTCTAACCTTGTACATCCAGAACTGGCCGATATTCCGTTCCTTTGTCCATTAATTGCATAAAACAGACGCTTGATACAGATAAAAGGCTAACACAGAAATAAATTTTGAAGAATCTAGAAGTCCCGTCTGGTGAAGCCCAACATAATTTTGAGATTAATATAAATAAAAAGGAACCAGTTATCATAGTCTTTGTAACGCCATGTTCAGGTCACACGACCATTTTTAGTAGCAAATGGAGTTTTCATAAAAAGCACAGATTTTCCGAATACTATAAGAATAAAAGTAATCGCGTTGATTCTTCCATAAAAGTGGAATATTCACATACAATTTCAGAGCTGTTCTTATATTTGTTAACAAGTTACGATTAAAGATAAAATGCACAAAAAATGTATTTTTTTGACAAAAAAATTGAGAACATTTATTTAGTTACCGTCATGAAGTAATCAGACAAAAAGTATTTAGAGTACTGTCGCAAACAGGTATTTGAGAAAAACTGAAAAAAGGAGACGGCAATCAAGTACCTTATGATCGCTTGATGACTTTATATCCCATAACCGAACTATGTAGGTGCATCAGGCGTAACTAGTGGTAGAGTTAATTGAAAAAGCCATTAGTCCTCTATTTTCGAACATCTTATCATATAAGCAGGAAGATTTACGAGACGGTTTTATGCGTAAAGCGTTTCGGGTCAATAATAAAAATATAAAACTTTACGACCGAACCGGTAGTAAAATATCGATACTACAGCTTTTTAGCTGTGGTAGCGAGCTGGAATTTCCTACTGCATGTATATTATAAGACTATAATGCAATTTTAGAAATGAAAATGATTGGAAGCTCTGACTATCTACTAATTGATGATAATAGAAGTAGTAGTACTATCACCTTCTTCACCTTGCTCAGGACACTGAGAACTATACCAATAAAGTACATACTTCGCAATCTCAAGGGCAAACCGTTGTGCGCTATATTATTCCCTCACAAGATAAACAACACGGTATACTTAAGGTGTGGAAGTACGATTTGTTACATTTGGTATCCATTGTAATGGTATGATAATCATAATATTGTGAGAAGTGAGTAAAGTGAACTTTGGCGCGCAGTATATAAGTATATAGCAAATTAGGGAAAGCTTAAGTATGCAATAATTATGATGTAAGGAGGAAATACATTATATTTCGGACAATAAATATATACCTGTACATACACTTTGTAGACAACGATCGGGTATGTTATTTTTAACCCTGCGACTTGATCACCCGTAGCTCCAAGTATCTCACATCCTGCGATCCTGCCAAACCTTGAGCTTGATCAACAAAGGCTTTATATTCTTATTCAAGCATTTGTGCCTGTATGGAGCTTCAGATTTAATATGAATAACCTCATCACCTCACGAGACGCCTTTGAAGATTGGCCTCATGGTCTCAAGGTATCCCAGGCAGACGTGAAAGAAGCAATCATTGTAATATAGATAGAAGTTCCTAATTGAAAACCATATACAGAGTACAAACTTTGGATCGAAAGTCGCTGTTCAACATTCATCTCAAGATGTTCCAATCGGGGGAAGTAGATGTGGAAGAAGAGATCAGTATATCACATAATGAAGTGGACAGTATAAATGAGGAGGTCGATATCAAAGATTTGACAACTAACATAGTATGCATCGATTACAACTGCTGTTGCTATTGTACTGAACAGTTTTTTTCAGCTGAAGTACGAGATAACTATGAATTCCACTGTCCCATAGGGCCCCAGTTGACTATGCGCCTGGTGATTCCAGACATCAATGAATTTTTTCCAGACAATCTGCATGGTGATTGCAGAGGGGGTACCAGCTACCTGTGAGTCTATTTGAAAAGTGACTTTTGGGTAATATCAGAGAAAGCACTTCACAATAGTAGACTTTATTTCTCAAAGGTACAACATTTCTTCATATTTTAGGTTCTTCATATAATAAACATCAGTTAATATTTTCTTATTTGCAATTTAGTTTGCTTAATTATACGTTATTAGCCATTATCTGTTAACTGAATATCTTCACTACTTCTATATTATATCATTTGTTGTTGTGTTCCTCAAAATACATATAAAATCTTATAAAATCTAAGACAACTCAATAAAAAAACTCTGATACAGATGTTGCTGTTTTATTGAATATATTATTCAAAAACATCGTTTTGCCACAAGCATATCTTATTTTTATTTCAAGTTATAATAAAAATCAGCAAAAATATGAAGTTCGTCTATATACTTTTTATTAATTGTTGAAGTTGTATTGAGCTTAATCAAGTATTAGCACAGCTATGTATAAGTGATGGAGCATGCCTAGTATATTGCAATGTTAAAAATCGAAAATGTCTATTTTACAACAACGAAGATGGGGGATTAGTAGTCGAATACTACATAACAGTGAACAGCTATGTTTCGACAACAGTTTTGGTGGGTTTTCATATTTTTGGAGGATTTTTGGCGTTATCGGGACGGTGAGTGAGGG
Source organism: Acanthoscelides obtectus (assembly GCA_963669975.1). Taxonomy (NCBI): domain Eukaryota; kingdom Metazoa; phylum Arthropoda; class Insecta; order Coleoptera; family Chrysomelidae; genus Acanthoscelides; species Acanthoscelides obtectus. The sequence continues at coordinate 79,973,392 of CAVLJG010000003.1, read as the reverse complement.
TGACATGTCTTGTTCATTCAAAACAACAGATAACTTCATATTGCTTGAGGGGGGGGGGGTTGGGTGCAGGAATGGTGGCCAATACACATCGTTTCATTTGGCCAATCATGGAAATCGGAAAGAACATGGAGTTCATGTAATATTTGACTTTAATTATGGCTATTATGGTCCAGCTATCATGAACATATTGCAGCACATGGCCTGGCTATTATATCTCGGCTATATCTTGGCAACATGTAATAGTACATAGATACATATTTGTCAGAATTTGCATTCAAGCTTGTTACAAATTCCCAATCTGACAGTAATACACGAAAATGAATCACAAGTTGTCAAACATGTCTAGCTTTTCTAGCCGGATTATACTAAAAATGTTGCTGTATTTTGCTGGCTACTCTATTGCAGCTAGATAATGTAATAAAAATATTAGCCGTCTTTAAGCACCATTGTCATGTTAAAAAGATTGCGAAAAAAGTAAAGTAAAAATGCAGTTTACAAATCTGGATATTTTTAAAGTGGATATTCATCCCTTTTATAAGCATGTCAAAAATGGGTACCTTTATTTTGAAAATTGCGATATCACAACAATTTTGCAGAACATGTATCTGCTATCAATAGCAACCATTATTCTCCCCCACAGATTAACACAACAACTATTCACAGTAACTACAAAAAAACCATAGAGTACCGAGCCATACGCTTTAGCTGAGTATTGACAATGATAGCGTTAGTGTTAAGTGTTATAATCCAAAAAATAAGCGAATAATTCAAGTTGTTGGAAATGCGATTAATAAACAGGCGAGGTCTACATATCACACTAAGAAAACGTGATCAATTGAACAGTTGTTCGTTAGCGGTAATACATTTTATTAAACTGGAACCAGTTTAAATGAAAGTAATATACTATTAAACCAATTTGCTTGAAAACAGCAATCCACATATTATTAAACTGTTTAATTAGTTTAGGTAATTTAGTTTATGTAGAAAAGGTGGATTTAAGACAATTAAACATTTCAATGAAAACAGATAAATCACGGACTCGCCCTTTCATTCGTGAATAATCGGCAGTATGCGGCAGACGAAGTGTCGGTTATGTATTCGAATGTCGCCATTGTTAGTGTGGTAGCTGTAAAGCGGGCCAATTTTGGTAATCAAGTGAAATAGTCGACTGAACTCTGTATAGGTAAGTCACAGCTGACTTGACGGAAGGAGAAGAATTTTGAAATTCAATTTATGCAGCGATCTTTGGGTCAGTGAAGGACATTTATACCAAACATGTGCTTAACATAGGATTGTTGTGGTTTTCTTCTTATATTGTATATAAGAAGTAGGGCATCCTGTTGATACATACTTTGTAGTATTCAAAAATGAGTGATGTCGAATTTATTTATATACCTAAATTCGTTGAATGTGGGTTAGTGCAATATTGTTTTATCAGTAGTTATAAAAGTACGCATGATCTAGTGGCCTTATTCATCAGTTTGAGGTATCCCTTTCATTACTTTAGGAATTTAAAACAGAATTGCTTCTGGTAATGGTAATATAACCTGTTTCCGACCACTCAGTCAAATAATAATTAGTAAACCTTGATGACATAATAAGTTCACAATCAATGAAAATGAAAGATGAATTTTGTTAGGGCTATAAAATTCGGAAGTTTTTGTTTTGGTTCGAGTGTTCCAAATTTTTTGATACCTGAGATTTGTCAGAGCACAGTTATAATATGCATATTCAGTAAAATTCAATTTGTTCTTTTCCAAATATTATAAAAATATACTTTTAGACATAAATAAAATAATTCATCAGAACTAGGCAAATACTTTTACCTAAACTGATGAGACAAATATAATAAATGCAATTGTTGAATTATGAAAGTTCATTACTCTTAAGTAAAGTGGTGTAACCAATCTAAGTAAGCGGTTTATTAAATTTAATTAAACGATTGCGTCTTGGTGTAAGTAGTTTCATAGATTCAAATGAACTGTTTCAGAACTCGCAGTTGGATTAAACCTATTAAGCTTGTTAGCTGTCACATAGTTAATTAAGTTTTTTGATTGGCATAATTAAAATTTTAGCAGCGCAATATTAAGTCTCCAGTTTTAAAATGACCTTACTGTACGCTTAATGTAGCTTTTTGATACTGTTTATACCTAAATGTGAAGTACTGATCTAAGCATCATAGCCCTGCGGTTTGTTCTATCATTCAGTGGCGAACTGAAAGCAATAAAATATTATATCGATATGATGTTTCGCACGGTTCTTGATTTATGGTTCAATATAGAGAAATATGTGTATATTCTCAGCGTATTAATAGACGCCATGATTTTTTGATGTAGGAATAATAAACTGGCTTTCATGCTGTCATTAATTATTTATTACAAACGGATCCACCGACCGTTCAGCATATCGTAATCGACGATGACAACCTGTTTTCGGAAGCTGGGTCTAAAATAACTTTTATCACTCCAGCTTTTTTATTACCCTGATAATGAACTTGGAAGGTTGACAAAAGTACTGTAATTTGGCGTGTCCCAGCTCTCCATAGATGTCCATACTAGATTTTTGTTATGACTATCTTACTAGATTATTGATGTACTCTTCAACTGCGGAACTTTTCCATATTGGCATTGATTGTATTCTTAAAGGGTCTGAAAGACTCCATCTATGACAGTACGAGAACCAAAAACCCTGATCCTTTTCAAAGAATATTTCTAAATTAATTTTTGTGATCCGTTACTGTCTCACAAATCGAGTCAGGATCTTCCAGATTCCTTTTTCTAAAACTTACTGTTACTCATTAGAGAGTTTTTGGTGCAATAATAATAACGAATCGTTAAGTCTTCCGTTACGTTATTTTTGACAGCCAAGGCAAATAACAAATAATAATAATAATAACAAGAATAATAATGTTTATTTGTAAGATACAATTATTCTCGAATAAAACAAATAAACACAAAGCACCCGCAGAAGGCAGTTGCCTGTGCGCGGATATTTACCCATACGAAACATTGTCATTACAGTACATACTGATATATTTTGATATATTCTTAATTATTATTGAATAAATGATTATATATACAGGGTGTAAACGTTATGATAGTCATTATTTAAATGGGTGATAGAGGGGATTAAAAGAAGCAAAAAGTTTCATATAACATGGGGGTCAAAACGGCATTTTTTTAGAGAAAAGCGACTTTAAAGTCAAATAAAATCTGCCAGGCGCAAATTACGACGGAACGCAGTGTAAATAAAGATGGAGTTTGTTATTTTTGGCTCTTAGGTATTATTTCATTATTTGATAATGAAAATGGACTTACCACTAACTGTCTCAGCGCTTCACTTGGTGTGTGAAAGTTTATTGAACGTATTAAAAAATCCACTTATAAATAGGGAACTCAATTTTGATACATACATACCTTCTTCTTTTTGAAACCCACACTGCACTTTTTGAATCTAAAGAAGGTGTTCAAAATGTCGTTCTCCACTTTCCACACAGGCTTTATTACGACGAATCCAGTTTCTTCTTACTCTAGGTCCTCGAAGTTGTCCATTTATTATTTCAGCCGCATGACTACGGTATGCGATAGTCCTACGCGGCGGCCTTCCCGAGTGCTAATATCTGCATTGATTTCCACGAGATTTAAAATTTATTCCTCCTGCTCTACAGTAACCTGTCTTTCGCGAGTGTGAATATCAGTGGGCTGAACACTTCCTGTATCTCGAAGTCTTTGGTACACTTGCACAAATGTCCTTCTGTCTAGATGTACTTGTTGGCGAAATCTGTCGCGATAAATTTGATCTGCAAGATTCGAATTCTGACGAGCTTCACCGTAAACTAACAACATGTCGGCGAACTCTTGATTTGAGAACATTGTAAATCAAGACGACGACGTTCGCGAACAAAAACAAACCATCATACTACCCACTGTTACCATTTGCGATCGATTGCCGGTTCTATAAGAGTGATGATGACCGACGCGCTGTTGAATTGGTGTGTTTTAAATATTCAATTTAATGAAACTTACTTACTGACTACAAATTTTGGCGTAACTTAACACTTAACGCCATTGATTTGTTAATTACCCAATTTAAAGACGTTTTAGATTAGATTATAAAAATGAGTAAGATTGTGGTGATTGTGGTCGATATAAAGCACTTAAAGTTGTAAATTATAAAGCAATTTACACAAAAATCTGTTGACTTTTGGACCATGGGTCATATGAACTTTTTGACTTGTTTTGACCCCCCCTATTACCAATTTCAATAATGACTACCATAACGTTTACACCCTGTATAATGAGTAACACAAATTAAAGGTTAGGCGCAATGGCCGGGTACATTTAAGTATCATAAAATTCAGAAAAAGATATAGATATAACAGTTAAGTCATCATTTACAAAAGCATCGCAGAACGCTTAAGTGGTACGTACTCCTAATAAGCAAATATCCTAAAATATATAAATATTCCCCTTTAGCGGTGTAACGGTATTTCGGTGTCGATGTCGTGGCCACATTGTAGAATTAACCATTTCATGAAATCATCGAGCATCTCATGAAATGGTCACATCGTAAAATTGGGAATCCATAGAATACTTAATAAAAATTCAGAGCATGTTACAAACTCGATAATTGTTCTTTTAGTAACGAAAACATTTTTATTAAAACAAGTATATTTAGGAAATTAAAATATAAGGATTAGATATATTAAAACAATTTCAAATTACACAACGTGTCACAAATAAAACTGTTGAATAAGTATATCAGATATCAGAAATCAAATTGTTACTAGCCTTGACACCCTACTCTACTTTATTTGACGTATGACCTAAAAATGAAATAAAAATTAAGATTAGTTTTACATACCTACTTAGAATAATATAGTAGTTGAATAAACAAACATAACATTACAGCTAGAATACGATTTTGACTTCAAATATAACAATGTAAATTGAGAATGAAGGACTAACCTGTGAAATACGTCCAAAATCCCGCAGTTTTTGACGTTTTGATCGGTATTTGCGTGACCCGCATAGCACCCGAGTATTTTTCAGTCCAAAAACCTTCTAATCTCACTTCCTTAATAATTTGTTAACGGATTATTAGGATTTGCACAACTTTGCTACTAACTGCTGCTGTGTTGATAAAATTATGTAAACAAAGCGTTCTCAGCGCCTCTATCGGTAATTAATGTAATTATTTGACCATCTCATGAAGTAGTTGCGCGTTTAGTTGATCATATCATTAAACCATTTGTTACCATTGATCTGGTCAACCCACATCATGATCGGGCGTTTCATGAAATGGTCAATTTTACGATATGGCCACGACATCGACACCGCCGCAGTTCACTAGTCAGAGTTAGTTACTTATTGCGCTTGCTTCTTGCCACGGTCACCAATTGCATCCACGACGATGCAGCATCGCAGCATCGCGCCGTGCACGCAACGCCAACGATTGAAAGTTTTTGCAAATTATAAGCACACTATGAATCGAACTTTTATAATTCATTTCCCCGTTATTACTGGGATCAGAAGCTTCTTAATGATAGAAAGCCTTTGATTGGTACTAAAGACGAAACATTAACAACCCTCTACCCCTAATCTCCAATTTCCACACAAACTTTTCGGAAACTAACCAGGTGCCTCTGAAACATCAAAAAAAAACGAGGTTTGAGCTATTTTTGTTTCTATTTTTTGCCCCCCTCTCCGCCGCCACTGGGCACATTTTCGAAAACTGTAAGGACTTTTCGTCATTTTGTGAAAACTTCAACAAAATTAGAGCGGTGTTTCTTAAGTTATAGACGGGCCAAGGAATAGCAGACAGACTGACATACAAACCGTCGGAAACGAGTGACATGGTTTTTCGTGATGTACGTACATAAATGTCATACTACATCATCGAAATATTTCGCGATTACAATACTTCCTCGCCCTGTCGCGTATGAAGTAAAAGAAAACTTATAGGAAATTTCGTGTGTACATTCTACTTAATTTAATTAATAATTGTTTGTGACGTCATAGCTGTATCTCACACCTGTGTGCTTTCAAATGGTCCCAGTTGGCCATGCGGTAATCTAGACAGCTGAAGGAGCAACTGAGTTGGTGGAATATGCATCTCGAATGATTACTTTGCTCGTTGGAGCACTTAATCGTCATGAATTATAAATTCTCATTAGAAATTGCTTCTACTCTGCGGTATATCTGCCGCAGCTCGCGCTGAATTGAATATTTATCTGAATCTGCAGTGGGTAGGTATATGGTGGACCTCAAATCCTTGTTAATGAAAACGCTTTCAAAGTCTTAGATACTGATGAGCAGCACTTTTTTGAATTGGTCATTCCCAAATAGCGGAATCTTTAGAAACGTCGAATCTAGTTTACATGTGTCCCCCGAAAACATTGCAATCACGAAACCATGTATTTTTTGGAAAAAGGTTCTAAGAATAGTTTTAGGATAATTATCCTTCTGTCTCAAACCAATTTTACTAAAATTTTCAGAACGGGTTACGGAAATCAAGTTGATAGTAAATATATCCATAACAATGTATATAGTTTTCTATAAAATTCGAAGTATACCCGCTCTGACGCTCACGCTCACGCTAAACAGTACTACCATAGAGAAGGTAGAAAGTCTCAAATTTCTCTATCTTTACATAGACGAAACACTTTAGGATTAGGAGCTTGACTTCGTTTAAAGGTAAACTTAGGAACCTTTTGTTGAATAAGGCATTTTATTTTTGTGCGAGTTACTCCTTGTCCCTATACCTAGGTACATGTGTTCCCGAATTTTTCATATTGTGTATTAGTTATTCACATCTTCGATTTTTTGGACGATTTGTATCCAGTTCACGGGCTCACACAAATAAAGTATTGTTCTATTTATTCTATTATATCATCAAAGTATGTTTTCCTATAACTTTCTTTCATATCGCTTACACAATTCATCTTTATTAAGAAAAAAAGGATACCCACCCTAACCAGCGGAACCTGTAAATAAAGTCGCAAATCCTATTAAGGTTAAAGATCTTAGACCTAGAAGCTTGTCACCCGCGCCTTATAAGGTTCAAGAAAACAACAGAAACGATATAGCTTACTCACAAAGTAAATCAAAACACCAAACAAATCTACATCAAGAGGATTACGCTAAGAAAACGAATGTTGCCACACCTTTTTTTAGAAATAAGAGGGAATGATGGTATGATTCCTCTTTTCTTTTTTCTTTAAATTAATTAATGAATTAATAAAACTCTATAAATGAAATGTAAGGGTCAGTCAATGCAAAACAGCTATATAGTGGCGTGCCAATTTAGGCACTAGCTCAATAAAGCGGAGAGTACGGGGGGGGAGGGGGGGTGGTTAAGAGCTTCAGTGACTTAAGCTGGATTAAGCCACAAATTCCCGGGGTGTTAATCGGAACTTGTTTTGCCTGACCACCCACACAAAGGAAAAGAATCTCACAGTAATGACAAAAGCTAATTAATTGTATACAGAGAGCAGAATAATACAAGATATTTAAAAAAGAATCACAATATATTATCAAAACAAGCAGCACATATGCTCCACCACTGGAGTACAGTCGCTGAGAAAGAAAGATATAATACTTCTGAAATTATGCAATCGATACAGTATGAAATTTGCCGAAAGAAAATCATTGAAAAGGGTTTGGTCTAGGAATCGGTACTCTATAATCAATAAATAGAAATTCAAATTACTGGTAAGTGATCAAAATAATAAAAAAAAGGTTACGTGATTTTGGCACATGACAATGTTGAAATGCAGTAAATGCACAATGCAAATGCCCTAATTACATACCCTTACTCATTTCGGTGGTACGCAATCCAGGCGCCGCATTGGTAAACAAAACCTTTACATATCGGTTCTAAGAAAACGAAACAAAAATGGTACATCCATATCGCAAGATCACAGATGTCCATATTATTTTAATTTACGGTGGGTACCTTAGAAGGCTTCCCGATCCTTAGTGATTTCTTTTTTTTGTTTGTAAATAAAATGTTTAGTATATAAAACTGAGGTGATCAACGTTGGCGAAGTACATGTGCGAACTTAGCAATCTGCTGCATTCATTCGGGAAAGTCAGTCTACTCCAAAAGCCTACACTGATGTTTGACTACGTCGGGCACATACTCTTTGAATCCGTCGCAGACATCTTTGAACAATACTTACAAGCGAAAGAGCTTTACTTGAAATTTCTTTTCGATAGAAAATGAGTGCTTTTCCATTTTTTTTTACTTTTTCGCTGTTGATTCACCACCCGTTAGCTTTGTTATTACAAACGTAGTTGTTTCTGAAAAGGACACTCCCAACTTTCAAGACACTGTATAATATAAGTAAGGATTAATTCATTTTTATTCCAGTTAATATACCCATGCGCAGATTGATAATTCAATTGTCCTATATTAACCACTAGATTAAAATCAGGGACAACTATCTTCCTGCATACACCAAATACCAGCAGGCGAAAACTATAAAATAAGCACTCTCTGCAATTCCATTTATCAGCTCTATTAAGTCAAGGAGTGAAATTGCCCTTTGTGCTTAATCATGAAGTGCAATTGTGTAGAACACACGCAAAGCGTCTCGCATTGTTTCGAGGAGTTGTACTGTCACTGTTCCATTGTGTTCGGGTCGAGTGATCGATGCGGAGCTCTTTTGTTTCTTGTTTTGTTTTGTTCCCATCGTTGGAGTTGGTTAGAGTTGCTGAGCTCTGCTGCTTATGGCATTTTATCACTTATTATCAGCGGCGCAGATCAAGTGTTGGGGAGGCACTTTTTAAAGAAGTACGTAATTAGTGCTTGCATTTGCCACAATATAGAACATACCCCACACCTGTACTGCCGTACTTAGGTAAAAGGCAGCAAACGGTAAACATAGAAAACTATGAGAAAATCGAGAACAAAATTCTGGATTTGTTCGAACTAAATCAACAGTGTTATCACGACAGAATAAAAACGAATATTGCAAAGCTACACGACTTTATAGAGAGTAATTTAAATGTGACGGATCATAATTACTTTTCACATCTAAAATAAATCACGTTCCGTCTTTAATTGTTGTAAAAAGGTAGTTATGTGTGATTTACTACTTCTATACTCTGCAAAAGCAAATGTACTGCATTTTCTCCCATTTTCCATTATATATTTATATTCGCTCGAAAAACGCAATAATGCAGAATTTTATTTTATTCTCATATAATTTAATCATATTGAAATTCACATAAATAGCACAATGGTGAACCTTTCCAACATCTAATAATTCAACTTAATATTTATATGATTAAATTAAATGATTTTTATTCAACAAAATAATCATATAAAGAAACTGAAAACAGCATGTTTTCTTATATTATGTGAAGTTACAAGAAGAAGAATATTTTTCAAAAATATCTCATTTTTTGGAGATAGTATAATTTATGATTCTTGCAACACTGGTAATCTTTTATATTTCACACATTACATACATTTCCACTTAAAACTTGCACCGTTGCCAGATACTTAGGAAAGAAAGTAGCGTTGTCGTTATCAAATGAGTGTGGACTATGGAGTATGTACTAATTGTATATGGGCCTGTTTGGCTGAGTTGACCTATAATTTTTTGTTTTTCATGTTTGTAGCTAATTCACAGGGACTACCTTGTGCCAAACATAATCCTTCATCAACTAATGAAAGCTTTGCATGGAAAGTGCAGTGAAATTACCTTGTAGCAAGATTAATTTCCAAAGAAAAACGGATAACTCGGAAATATTCAGTATTGGTGGAATGACTACAAAATGTTGGAAACTATAAACATATACACACGAAGCAGCACATTTCAACGCATCCAAAATAAACATTTATAAAAAGCTGAATCGAAAACACGAATGAATTATCAATGCATTTCCCAATATAAATATTTTCCTTGGACGATGCATTTCATCCTCAAATAAATGTATTATTGGGAAGCATTAATTTCTCTACACTAAGACTGCGACTGAACTAATGACAAAATGTATTAAATAATTTTTTATTTCTGAGGTTTTCCAAAAAGAATCCAAATTTACTGAGGTTAGTGTTCGTAGCTCTCTTGTAAAGTGGGTTTCAACTTATTTGCGCGATAGAGAATTCTTAGTGTGTGGAAACCGGTATATATCCAGACTTGTTACTCCATCATCGGGAGTCCTCAGCGTAGCCATCTAGATCCGTTATTCGTCTTAATCCATATAAATCATATCGCCCAATGTTTTAGCCATTGCCAATTTCTTCTTTACGCAGATGACTTAAAGATGTATCGTATAGTTGCAAAGTCAACGGTTATTGTCAGAGAAATGACCTACCACTTAATACTAAAAAATTATTCCCAATCACATTTACGAAAAAAGAAACCTGGTCCAGAATGCATATCAGATATAGAATGCCCATATAAATCCTTAAAGCTTACGGCTTAGTAGGTTTTCCTAATTTGTTAAATAAATAAATAAACCTTTTCATTTTATTTTATGAGTCTAGCTTTAAAACTGAGATGAGCATATCACACATCATCTTTCCAAAAGTTTCATATACTCGTAAACAATATCACTTCTAGGTTGATATATCCTTTGAAACCATCTAAGTTATCTGCAAATCCCAAACACAGGATAAATCTACGCAATGCTCTCGAGTATTCCCTGAATGTTTCCTTAACATTTACCAGACATCTATCTGAAATTCAGTCGCTACGATTTTCGGAACAAATTTTACAAGCCATAACATGCAACATTAATATTGCAACGGGATTGCATGACTGCTAAGTTCAAGACTATCTGAAAGTAGATCGTATAGATCAGTCACACTGGCTTAGAATGGTGACAGTAAAATGTATAAGTTACTATTCTGTTCAATTTCAACTGGCAATTTGTTGAAATAGGTGGTAGTATGTTTCTCGACTATTTTCAAATTTTGATTGCTTGTGTTGTACTCCTGATAAACATCGATATTTGGTAATAAACTAGTGTATATCTTAACATGTTACCCATTTCAAAATGTGAGTGCAATATATATTAAGAATTTCCCTTGTCATAAAACTTCTCTTCAAGAGTCAAGCGGCTTCATTCCAAAAATTAATCTGATGATTCTCTTTTGAGCCACAAATACTCTCTCAATTTCACATGATTTCCCCGATACCATAATACTGTAAGATGTGTGGTTATAGGCCAGTGCATAATATATATTTACTAGAGCTATAATATTCTACCTGCAGTATACATATGCTTTACTTAAATTTCTACAAACATGATCAATGTGTTCCCCGAATTTTAATGTGCTGTCAAAATATGTGCCGAGTGATTTACAAGAGTCAGGTAAAGTAAGTTATATCTAGTTCTATATTAATTATGCGATGGATGTTAAAATTTATTGCAATAGTCTTGCTTGAATTTAGGATTAGCCGATTACTTTAGCACCAGGATGAACATTTATCTAACATATGTTTAAGATGATTCACTTTTTTGCAGATATTGTAATGGTGGTGTCATCTGGAAACATAGTACACCCCCTCATTTCAGTTTTCACTTTTCACCAAAACTGAGTTCAAATAAGGTGAGATTTCTTTATCCTTCTTTACCACAACTGTATTACCAACAGACCAGCCTCAGTCATAAGGATTCACAAAAGCTACCTGACGTGGCTTGGAGTCAAGTCAAGCTCAAGTATTAGATATTAGCAATCTAATATCAAATGAAGTAGCTTTTACGTCTGCCTGTCAAGTAATTGAAAATGATACTATTTGATAATTTGTTTAATATAAATACAAGTAGATTATAAATACACAACGGAAAGACTTCATTTGTCACAAGTTATAAAGAAAACAATACATATTGAATAACTAATAAAAGAACGATAAAACTGTAAGCTCAAATTGAATCTTTTAAGGTTCATTCTTTTGCTTAAAGTGACTTTTATCGATATAAGCCTGGTGGTAAAATTAAAAATAATGGTGACATCTGACTGGATTTTGAACCACACTCCTATATCATAACGATGTATGATCATTATATTTTGTTCTTGCAGAAAACGTGTTAAATTAGTTGATAAGCTGTTTGTTTTTTAAGTTTAAATTTAATTTGTTTTTATATTTGTAGAAAACCTGTCTATCTGTGTTGTGTGTCCAAGCTATACGGAAATCAATGGCGCTGCGTGACCCAAAAGTCTCTGATCCGTCGGTGACCTTGCGCCGGGCCTGATTTTGTTGTTGAATCTACCGAATTTCAATGACACTATCTGCCGATTTCATGTGTCTACTTTCCAGGCCTGCTGGCGGAGAAGTATCGTAATCGCGAAAATTTTCGAAAATTAGATGTCTTGTGGCAGAGAAAAAGGCCTGAGACGAAAAATTAAATATAGCTTAGACTTAGTTTTTCGACGTTTGATAGGGTCCTTATCATTTTTGAAAAACAATTTAGAGGTTAGAAACTTAGAGGTGAGAGTTGCAATTGGTGAGGTGAGTTTATCTCATTTCTTTGATGCTTGCACATTTTCATACGCTCCCAACATTGGCAATTATACGCTTCTATTAGAAATATTTCACACATCATTTCTCTCTACTTTATCAATAATTATCAACCGAAGCTGCTGCTAGCATCATGCGCCGACCATGATGAGCGTTCTGGTATGGAATCATACGTATTTCTGAGGCGCAACAACATAGTGTTTTCTATGCTCTGACAGTGCTACCCCGGTGCCACGTCTGCCCGAGTTAGGTATCGGAGAGAGGCGACTATCGAGATGCACTACCGGTAGGGCAGGTAAGAATGTCTATGAACTAATTGTATGAACCTGTTTGACTGACTTATTTCTCAGAGGGGACTAGTTTGAACTGAACATACACCTTTATGTACTGATAAGGGCATTGCGTGGAAACTGCAAAGTTAACGTACTCGACGCTATTTTTTGTAAGATTACAGGACTACCTATGAGCAATGTATTTGTTGTCGGCGGAAAATTAACAACGTTCACCTCCAAAACATTAGTTTAGTTATCTTGAACATAAAATTCGCAATTACACTTTGCATTCCATTTTTGTATAAGCTGTCCGGACACTACAACATTGTTTTATACTTTTTAGTAGTCATCAGTACGGTATAAGTCTAATCGTTGAAGACAGACAACCTAAAGCAGACAAGCAAATATGTGTCTACTGCAAAAGCTCAGTATGTAGTACGGGAAGGGATGAAACTAGCACATATCAGAAGTTCTGGGAACTGTATGATTTCTGAGAATGAAAATAGCAGAACTTGTTTGTAATAGTGGTATCAAGCCTATGATAAAGGTGACGATAACGACGTAGAAGTTAGCACACATGTGCGGACCATCAAAAATCTAATTGCTTAAGTTGCCCGGAAGTAGGGCGGCACTAGAGCTAACAGATGTTGAGCAAACATGATCAATAATTTGTCTGGTCTGCAGCAGAGCCGGTTGGATGTTGGATCTAATCGTGATGACATTTCATTCCCTTCCCAGTTTCTAGTCTGACGTATTTCGCTAGTATCAATAATGAATGACCTAAGGGAAGTTCAATAGTTCGTTCCGAAAGTTTTACGGCCGGAGTGATGCGTAGACATCAGTGCTATCCCTTTATCGAGAAGAATCAAGCCTAATACGAGGGTTGATAAAAAAATATGGTCCCCAAAGTCCTCTAGCCACTTCGGAAGGTGCGAGGGAAAATCTGGCAACACCGTGGCAAGCGATTCCCCTACTCTCAATTCTCTCCCAGTCGAGCTTCGCTGCGTCTAGTGTTGCCGAACTTTAACGATTTTTCGGTATTTTTACCGAAATGAGGCCTTATTTACCGAAAGTATTTCGGATATTTCTACATTATCATAACGAAAGTTGAAAGCAAAAACAAAGCTGAAAAAATGAATTCGAAGTAGCCTAAGTAGTTTAATTCCCCGTACCTCTCATATACGTTTCAGAAAAACGTGCCAACATTCTTAGGGTAAAAATTACATCCAAAAATAACAAAAAACGTTCTTATAAATATGGGTCCAAAGATGCTCCGAGATGTAGGGTGTTGAAGTTTTATTTACGAAACCGAATAGCTAGAGTTTATTGGTAATTTTATTTATGACCTCAAAGAATTCATCAAGCAGAATTTTGTACAGCAACAGTGAGACACTGTTATTTCCAACGAAATGCAAATTTAATTGCTGTCATATCAATCTTATATATTGATCGAGTTTGCTTACGTATCCCAGTTTCTTCAAATGGTCGTGAACGGTTGAATGATGGATTTTTAAGGTTTCTGCAATTTCCCGTGTGGTGTAATGTGGGTTTGCTCCTACCAATGCCTTTAATTCGTCACTATCCAACTCAGTAGGCCGCCCTGATCGAGGTGCGTCATGGATATCAAAATCCCCATCTCGGAATTTTTTAAACCATCTCTGGCATTGCCGTTCTTGTAGTGCATGTTCTCCATAAACCTTTCTCAACTTTTCACACGCTTGTCTTGCGTTCTTGCCTTTGCGGAAGTAATACAGCAAAATGTGACGAAAATGCACAGTTTGGTCGTCCATCTTCAACGTCCTCTAAAATCGACGAGACTCAAATAAATCACTTAATTTTTTGGTGCAAATGAAGCTTGAAGTGTCAACTGTCAAACTGCACAATCAACATACAAATGTCATTGACTCACGTACTTCCAACCATGCAATTGCATACTTTGTTGCATATACGTCATGACTTCTCCGACAACCCAATATATTGCATCAGATTTGTGTCCATGCTTCGAGTATGGCGCAAATATGCTCCTTTTTCACTGGTGCATTATCGTCATCATGGCCGCTAATTTAGTGTCCGTACGCAAATGAAAAGAGAGGTTTCTGTAACTAAGCCAAGTGATTTATGACGTATTTATAATTTTTTCAAGTATATATAGTCGATTAGATCCATTAAATCAAAGACATGCTCTCATTAGTTGAATTTATGTGCCACGTACCTTTGCGTCGCGCTTAGTACAAAAAAAACAACAGTCTATAGAAAAAGGTGGAGATTACACAGAAAAATAGGAAAACGTTTCAATTTTTCAATGATTATGAGGATAATCAGTGTTGTTTGTTCCTGAAATTGATGGGAATCATATTTTTGGGTCAACTCTCATAGATAGCACCTATATAGAGGATACTTTGTCCTGCCTTTGTTCACTGCCCTACCTAGAGAGCAAGCCTAGACCGTGGAGATCATTGCCAATAAGCATGAAATAGCTGTATATGGTTTACCGGATTGACGAAAGCAGTATTATTAGTTTTAATCAGCGGCCAGTTTGACAGTGCTTGACAGTTCACATTAAATTCCATAGGATTATTTGAATTGCAGAAAGCAGTTTAAACAAAACAAAAGCAAACAATATCTATTACCCATCAACGTGATGTTGGGAAAGGCCTGAACCTCAACATTGGGCTTTGACTTGGACAGTGGTGAGGTAATTTCGATTTATTTCATTGCCTTCATGTTTTACTGAGCACTCAGTCCCAATATAAAATTTGTTAACAGAATTGTATGCCTAAGGATAACATTGGAAAATATTGGAGAGACAATCCAAATTTTTTGATGGATTCCGAAAAACGGCCCACCAAAACCTTAATCTGACTGAACTGAACTTTATCTACTTCAATTTTAATCTATACGTTCTTAGGATAGTTTTGCGTTATAAATACGATCTCATTTTAGTGTCACGAGATTCTATGGAGGAACCTCAGTATGCCAACAAAAAAACTATGAATATCAAATTAATTGAACCAATCCTTTATTCGCTTTTTATCCATGATGTTACTTGCCCCAGCAACTGTGAAGTCTACCTCTATGCTGACGACATTGCACTTGTCGCCCAGTCGTATACTGGTGGTCTGGTTCACGGTGGGTTTCAGAGTGCGGTGGAAGAAGTACTAGAGCTGGCGGAACGGTGGCTGATTAAAATTAATCATTCGAAAACGCAGGCCATTTATTGTACCAAAGAACGTCGCGGCCCCTCAACAGAGGTTTCTGTAGACGGCAGTCGTGTACGGTGGACAAATTCTGCCAAGTACCTCGGTGTCACCCTTGATAAAGGCATGACCTGGCAAAAACACAGCAGCCTTGAAAACAAAATTCCAAATTACGTTTCGGCAACTATATCCTTTGTTATGTAGATCCTCCAAATTGAGTTTGATAAACAAAGTTCGCCTATATAAAATGATTATTAGACCAGCTATGACTTATACATGTGCGGCTTGGTGTTTTCTTGCCAAGACACACATGCAAAGTCTTCAAGTACTGCAAAGTAGAACTTTGCAAACAATTTGCAACGCTCCATGGTATGTCTCAAACGAGACACACAGAGACCTTGACATTCCTTACTTGAGAGATTATGTCAAGCTTCACGCGCAGCGACGTTATAGTCAAGCGGAATCGCACAGCAACCCTCTGTTGCGCGACTCAGTGGACTACACAGTGGACGAAGTTCGTAAACATTCAAGGGCACGGCTCGCACTGTAATAAAAAATTAACGTGAACTAGTAAACTTAAAATTACACTTTAACAAAACCGATTCAAAATTTGTTTAGTTCACCTCAAAATTAATCCGTGTACCAAGTGAAAAAGCCTAGGTGTTTCCTCTTAAACTAATCACTTCTATTTTTCTTTGCTCTTCTCCTTTTTTCTTCTCTTTTCCTTTCTCTTTTTCTTTGACTTTGTCTTCGATTAACGTACATTAGACAGTGACTAATGGGCAAAGGCCCTACGCACCGCCCAGCCAAACAAATGACGAATAGTATCAAATTAATTGAAATACTACGAAATCTTTTTTGTGTAACTATAGTGACAATGATATAATAGCAGAGATTTTCGTATTATGCTCAGCTAGCTATTTACTTTCAACCAAGAGTCTTTTCGAAACACGACAACTGTTTAGAAAAACCGAATAGAATTCATGCAAATGGTCCCAGTATTCCCAATATTATTCCGTATTGTTGCTGTTATGGAGATGTTTTGTACTGTTCACCTTTCAAAATTACGAAGTAAGCAGAACTGTTCAATGTACGGTTAATAAACATATAATTTCGTTTCTTTGCCTTATCTAATTGATCCCTATTTATAAAGAAGAACGTGGACATAATTATTGACCATTACCAATAATATCCGGTATAGAAAAGTTTTTAAAAACGTTTTATTTATTAGAATGAGTATCTAACGTCACAAAAGACAACATTTTTAATGAAAATTAATATGGATTTACAGAAGGGAAGTCTACATCGGACGCAATAATTAAAACTATAAATCAAATACATCAAAATGTTGATAACAAAATTCCTTCTATTTGCATTTTTTTATTCAAACAAAACTTTCGACACAATAAATCATAAATCAGTATTAGAAAAACATAGCAGAGAATTCGTTTTATTAGCAAAGCATACTCACCGATCGAAAATTACCTATCAAACGGCCCACAATCTATCCAGATATCCAGATTATTCAGTAAGAAAACGAATATGAATTTTCCTGGGCAGCTACATTCTTGTTTTATTCAGCATCCAGTCCCAATCTAAGGTTTAAAAATGCAAAATATTGGAGACAATCCAAATTTTTTGAAAAGGGTCAACTAAAACTTTTATCTGACTAACTAGAATTTAACTTAATATTCTTTAATTTCAAGTTGTCCCACTATTTAAAATATCGGGTATTCCCCCATTGTTGCTGTTTGATCTAGAGGATGTTTTGTATTCTTCACCTTTCGAAATTACGAATTAAGCAGATATGTTGTATCGTTAATAAATATTTAATTTCATTTCCTTGCCGTATCTAATTTATCCCTATTTATATATCAGAAAAAAAAACGATGTTAATAATTATTCTTGACCAATACCTATCAGCAATATCAAAAAATACAAAATTTTAAGCAAAAATCAATACGGATGTACAAAAGGGAAGTCTACATCGGACGCAATAATTAAAACTGTAAATCAAACACATCAAAATGTTGATAACAAAATTCCTTCTATTTGGATTTTTGTTGGTTTAAAGAAAGCTTTTGACACTCTAAATCATAAATTATTGTTAGAATCACTGGGGAGAAGAAAAGCGTCACCGATAGCATTAAATATTTAATAAATATTTTTAAAAAATGTTTGTTAAACATTTGTAGCGACAGATTTTTTAATATTTAATAAATATATTTCTTATATACTTATAAAATATTCATTATAGATGTTTGTAGTATATATATATACAGGGTGGGGCAAAAGTCGCGAAGGGATTTGAAAAATTAATAACTTTTTTAAATTTTAATTTTAATTTTTTTCCCTAACACAAAACTAAAATGCAATGTTTGGAGTTTGTTTACAATTTAAGTGTGAAAGATTACATCACGCAAATGACCGCCATTTTCAGCCTCGCAAAGTGCAGCTCTTGCAAGAGCATTTTCCATTACCCGAGTCAGAATATCTGGCCCCAAAGCACTTACTTCTGCTCGAATATTATCTTTTAGTTGCTGCAGGGTTGTGGGTTTATTAATATACACTTTTCCTTTCAGATATCCCCAAAGGAAATAATCAGGGGCTGTTAAGTCCGGCGAGCGGGCGGGCCAATTGAATCCTGAATTTCTCGAAATTAAACGTTCGCCAAAAATCTGCCTTAGAAGGTGCATAGTGGCTCGAGCAGTATGCGCAGTGGCTCCATCTTGTTGGAAAGTCATCGTTTGATTGTCAGCAAGAGCTGGTCTTAAGAAATTTTGAATCATATCACGATATCGGTCGCCATCTAGAGATACAGCATTCCCATCGTGGTCTTCGAAGAAGAATGGTCCAATAATTCGTTGAGACGTAACTGCGCACCATACTGTACATTTAAGCGGATGTAATTTCCTTTGATGAACCACCCTTGGGTTCTCGGTACCCCATATTCTGCAGTTCTGCTTATTTACGAAGCCATTCAAATGAAAATGGGCTTCATCGCTCATGATCAGAGAATGAATAAATTCATTATCTTCTCGAGCCATTCTTTGCAAGCGAACTGCATAAGTTAGTCGTTCTTGAAAATCTGCTGGTTTTAGTTCTTGCACTAGCTGCACTTTATATGGAAACAGATGTAAATTTCCTCTTAATATTCTGCGTAAAGACCTTTGAGACATCTGCAGCTCAGCAGAACGTCTTCGGGTTGAGGTTTCCGGATTCTCCTGAACACTCTCCTGAACGCGTTGAATGTTCCCTTCATTTCTTGCGGAACGTGGCCTTCCGCTTCGTGGGAGATCCATAACTGTGCCTTGTTGCTGAAATCGTGCCACTAAGCGTCGAATCATTGATTCAGAGGGCGAATTCCGCAAATTGAAATGACGACGATATGCTCGTTGAGTTTGAATTATTGAATGGTGATATTCAAAATAAAATTCTATAAGTTTGGTTCGTTGATTGAGGTTGTAATGCTCCATAATTAATCTCCAGGATTTATTTTACACGGTCCTGAAAAAAAAATGAAAACAAAATAAATTTAAAAAAGTTATTAATTTTTCAAATCCCTTCGTGACTTTTGCCCCACCCTGTATATATATATATATATATATAATTCATACATATATTTTTGTGATATTTTTTCCAAATATTTAGAAAATATTTGATGAATGATTTTTAAATATCAATTTTATATTTTGATGAAATATCTAATATTTTTCGTAAATATGTATGGATTTTCAAGCACTAACCTGATACATATTTTCAGTGTCGATAGAAAATTCTTCATTGGTTATTTTAGCAAAACATGTAGGAATGCTTATATGAAATTGGGTTTATAAAGAAAATTCATTCTAGATATAACGGTTTAATTTGCTAGAAAAATATCAAAAAAACATTCTGCATCTTGCAAGTTCACTCCTCTGAAAAAAAACTTACTAATTACCTTGGGTCCACTGTTATTTAATATATATCTGAATGATATTTTTTAAGTTAAATGTGTTGGCAAAATAAACATTTTTGCAGATGATATTGCGATAGTATATGGAGGCAATGACTGAAAATTATTCGGTGGTTTAATAACAGAGAATTGAGCATTAACGATTCTAAGACACATTTTTTACCATTTACATCTTATTCTGGACATTTGTCAAATTACCAACATATCTTCTTCAACATTAATGATCAAAAGCTGTAAATTAAGAAAGTGACAAAGATAAAATATCTTGGTATAGTATTGGATCCTCACTTACGTTAGGACATCCATGTCAATTATATTTTAGAGGAAGTTGGATGTCGTTAAAAATGAATATACTGACAGAAAGGTATCTTCGTTCATTATACCATACACTAACTGAGCCTCATCTCACATATTGTATATTAGCATGGGGAGGTGCATATTCATCCCATATCTATAATCTAGATATTTTGCAAAAAAGTATTCTAAAAATGATCAAATAACCGAAACTTTATCCCACTGACGAATTATACATTGAGGTGCAAATGTATGATATACACAGCTTTATTTCTAAAACATTATCACTCACTATCATACATTTGTCAACATCGATAAAAAACATAGTCGTTATAGGTATAAGGTACACAATTTATCTCTACTTAGCATCAAAATTTTATGAACATATACCTAAAGATTTAAAACATTCATATTTCGGAAATTACTTGAGGGGAAATTACACAAAATGGCTACATCCTATTTCTATAGGTTTGTTCGTACAGTGGTCGGTCGGTGACTTGTCGGTGACTGTGTGAGTTCCATCTAATCTATTCTAAGTTTGTTGGTTCCAACAGATAGCTGCTATACAGTGGTCGATTCTGGTAATAGACGGCACTTTTACTAAGGATCAAGTCATCGTTGAATGCCTAAGTGATTGTAGGATCCGGATTTGCACTGTTGATTAAAGAGAACTAAAGTTTACCATACCATTTGCCCAAAGTCGTACATCAATAGAAATATTGATCAAGCACACCATTCTCGGAAGTATTTCGCTATTAACCTAGTTGTAAGATTTCGAAGGAAATTTATATCGGAATCAACGTACCTTGACAATATATGACTAAAAAGAATAAAATTTGGCATTCCACTCCCTAGTTATTGGCAATACTCCATATTGCATGTATATGATGCAGTTTCTAGTTATCCTTTTCGTTGTCTCAAAGATAGATAGCTTTGTTTAATGTATGTACGCTTGTAGTCTAGTAGATTTATTAACATTACACAAAGACGCGATGCAGCGATAGCGGTAGCGTCAGCGTTAAGAATCGCATTTAACTGAGCGATATTCTCAAACGTTTTTTGATATCTTATACAAAATATCTTCTGATAAAGAAAAACTATTATATCATTACTGGCCTTAGCAAAAGATGAAAGGAGAAAAAGCTGTGTATTTTGATGATTACCATTAGTTAATAATAATTAATTACCGTGTTTAAAGAAAAAGAAGAAATGGCTACATGATATCAATAAACAAAGAATTATATATGGAGAATATTGTGCTTCAATGCCCGAATTGCGTAGAGATCCACAACGTTTTTACGTGTACTTTCGAATGACTCACGATTGTTTCGATGAAATTTTAAATTTAATGTGATCCCACACTTTATCCTTTTTCCTACATTTTTATAGTATTCGTGACTTATATCGTACAATATTGGGTACTTGTTAACTCGTTCAATTGATTTCTTCATTGTGGACATCGTGAAAAACGTGGCGATATGCGATACAAGCCGCGTCAGCAGCGTTTCTGAAATGTGTTATTTACCGCTCTGAAAACTGAGGACCGCATGGATAGCGGTGCGATTATCGCTATGGCATTACCGCATCGGTGTGGTGGATCGTTAAAGAGTAGCATTCGAAAGCGCTTATAGATAAACACATGGTGTCCAGAAGTTGAAAGATAATCCTTCAACTGCAAGTAAGTCACGTTATGACCTCATACGAGGCTGTAAATTAAGGGATGAGACTGACTTTTTTTAATATTGTCAATAATTACAATTTTATGCTGTCACTCTCAATATAACTTGGAAACGGTTCTTCCACCCCTCATAGCAGTGCTGGAACTCCGACACTGGAATAGCCTTAGCTGGTTGGTTACAGCCGTTTGAATGATTTCGACTGCCCAAAATGAGTTCCCTTGAGGTGATTCTTCAATTTAGGAAAGAGAAACAGGCAAATAAGGAGGCTGAAGAGCCGCAGGAATGTGGATACTGGCCAAAAACTTGTTTATTGACATCGCTGTGTGACAAGGAGCATTATCGTGATGCAACACCCAGTTGTTCTTGATCTGATGAACTGTGGTGTGAGTCAAATTTAACTCTTTCCCGATCATTCTGACTGTCAGCCGACGCCTTAAACGCACAAGATAACGCAGTGGTATTACGTATCTTGAAAAGTGACATTGTGTCGTCTGTTTTTGACTTTATATAGGTTCATTGTGACATTAAGTTAAGTCTTTGCTACAAGATGTCAACTTAGCATTAGCTGTTGTACATTTGTTGTGTGCTCGTTCCGCAGCTGTACGTGTCGCCTAAACGTTATGATGCTTTAGGTACCAATGTTTGGCTCTGATGTGATGTAACATTTGCTTCAGAGAATGCATTATTGGAGGTCTAAGCTGTAAGTTATATACTATAACTGGAAGGAAACGGCAGAGCATAGGTGCATAGTGAGGATTTGTGTGATAATATGTGTTGATGATAATGCCATTGGTTTATTGTCTCAAATATACTTACTTGAGCTGTATGCAAAGCTAAAAATTAGTTGCGCTTCCGCTTTTTCTTATTCAACCTGGAAATTAAGTACATACGCAAATTTACTGAAATTCAAGAAAGAGAATAAATAAGTGAATAAAATCCTTGATTAGTGAAGTATATTAAAACTAACTGGTGAGAAAATATGTTACATATAGGAATTTTCATGGTACGTAAAAAAGTTATTACACTTTAGATTAATTTTTTATTCTCAGTCATATTTTATGATGTCAAGTAGAAAATACAAATCAGCGCCTAGATGTCAGGGAGTACGGAAATGTTTTGAATGTGGTGCGTCATTCCTAATTGTTCTGTGATGTCGCTTAAATACACACATCACGGATGTGGTGCTGATTTCCTGTAATGCTTCTTAAAGCTTTTGTTTAACTTTGAACATAAACTCCCTTCCGAAAGGACAGCGCAAATAACCCGTCTGATACAGCTAATAGATATACGAGGAGGTACCCAAAAATAACCGGAATAGCATTGCAGTGGGCGGAGCTTGTGTAGTACATGTCTGCCCCTAGAGGCGTACAGCGCAACTCATCACCAGTTCAGTGCTACCTGAGTTGTCGATCTGGCTTGTTTCGTTCCTCTCATTATTTTTACTAGGGCTGTTTCGTGCTTGTTCCGTTTGTTACGATGGCAAGCTTCAGTGAGCAACCTGCAGCTGTGGAATTTTGCTATCTAATTGGTAAAAATGCTGCTGAAACTGTTTTAATGTTGAAAATAGCTTACAAAGATGATGCCATGGGAATAATTCAGCTGACCGAGTGGTTTGCTCGATTTAAAAATGGCTACATGTCGATTGATGACATGATAACAAACCTCGCTCTGGACGTCCATCAACTGCCCGAATTGTCGAAAATGATGAAAAAATTCGAGAGCTTCTGCTATTTGGATTTTTTAAGACGATCGCGAAACAGTGTTCGGCAAAAAAGACCCCATTTGTAGCAGTCAGGAGACTGATTCTTCCACCATGATAATGCACCTGCGCACACAGCCATCTCTGTTCGACAGTTTCTGGCTAAAATTGGCATGGTTCCGCTGCCTCACGCACCTTATTCGCCTAACCTGGCTTCGTGCGACTTTTTCTTATTTCCACGGATGAAAAGGGGCATGAAAGGACGCCTCTTTGACGACATTGAAGAGGTTAAGAAAAGAACGAGGTAGGAGCAGTCAGAAATTCCTAAGGAAGACTTCAAGAAGTGTTTCGAGTTGTGGAAGCACCGGTGGGACAAGTGTATTAGTTGTAGTAGACAGTACTTTGAAGGAGATAAGGTTACTTTGTGAAAAAGTTGAAAATAAATAGCTTTTAAAAAATAATTCCGTTTTTTTTTTGTACCCCCTCGTAGTTCATGGGCAGCGTATTCAGTAATAATTTTCTCACATAGCAATTATCACTGATATTATATACATCCAGACTAATATACAATAATAATAATCCAGATGTGATTTTGCTACTCTGTTAATCAGCCACACATCTTCTCAGAGTATACTCTACAGACTATCTCGGCATTCTGCAACCAACAAAACATGATGAGGAACTCACTCCTTGATTGCAGCATGGTCAATGAGCGTGTCGTGTCGTTGAGTCATTCCTTTATGAATGACACAACACTCATAGCGAGCAAACGCGGAACGTACTATTTGAACACTAGGAACTATCTAGGCAGAAAGTTGAAAGTTTTTCTTTTTTTTTGACGTTTTTTAAATAAACGGTTCACCGGTTCTTGAAGGTGAAGGCTTTCTGCTTCGTGGTTCATCTTCCATCGACTTTGTCCCTTCTAAAAATGCATTAAACCACCGAAAAAAACACTATCTTCGTAGGCCTGTTTAGCAAGAGTTTCCGTTGCACTGTATCCAAGTCTGAATCAAAACGTGAGAGCACACCGTTGCGTGATTTTTTTTATTTTTTTTTATACTTCAACTACCAGAAGGCCTAAGGCCTAAGCACCCATTGGGTACCGTGGGGCTATAGGGGGATACATGGGAAAGGGGGGACGCCACACAGACTCTGGCGAGGGAACACGTGTGCATGCAACATGCACACATTCTGGCTCCGCCAACGAGATCCGCCGGGTGGTACCTCCGCGTTCGACAGTCAGAGACCGTCTACCTCCTACGGATAATCACAACATCCATAGCCAAGAGAAAAATTTCTCCTGGGAGTGAGACTCGAACCCGCACAGCGCACGGCGACTGATCAGGAGACCGAAGAGTCTACTACTGCGGCCACCGCTGCTGCCTGCAAATTGATGTCACACAATGACATGTTACCCTGTCTCCCTTCCAGACCCGGGGTCTCCAGTATTGCGAGATGGAACACTATGTTTCCAGTCTCATCACTTACAGACCTTGTATATGCAAAACTTTTGTTTTAGTAAATGTTTGATAGTTTTCGAGATTTTCAGCAATTTTTGCCGAAACACTTTCTTGCATTCAATTAACAACATACATTTCTATAAATATTAACCTTTTTGGTGTTTTGAATCTCTATTAGAGCTTAGTATTTCCTCTTATCACATCGCTTATCGAATAAATGTTTAACTTTTACGAGCACTCTTTTTGTGTGTTTGTGCCCCTATACGGCGCTTTCCTCACTCCATTCTCAGGATGAAGATTTTGTTGGAAGGCTGCAAACTTTATGGGTTGCGGTGGTTCGGTTCCTTTCCAGAAGTTTTGACATCTATTTCATTATGTTAACAGCCCAATCATTTTATTTTAAACCGCACAGATGTGTCTCTATGTTACAATTGGAACAGTTAAAGGGATTTTTCAGCCCTAAGTTCAGTGATGTATTAGTTTGCCATGAATTTGTTGCTGGAACGAAAATTCTAAGGAAATCAAAAGGTATGGTGAACCTGAGCACAAAATAAAAATTTTATTGATGGATATAACTAATGAGAATAATAATCATAAATATGCTGTCCGTTATTTTTTAGGCAAAGCCTGACTCTTCTTTGTAGATTATACACTACTTATTTTATTTCCTTCTTCTCAGTCTTCCAAGCTCTGACGCTATGTTTAATTTGAGGTCTGATCTGCTATATGAAATAAATTACTGTGTGACAACTTCAAGGCCTACCTAAGAAATTCGGTTTTTCTGAAGCAACTGAGGTTTGGCAATATCAATATAATATTATGACATATTTGAAATTATAATCAAAAACTCTACTCGTCTGTGCAAAAATCCAATATGGCGTTCATGAGAGAAAATAAAGTTGATGCTGGAGGACACAAGACGAAACGTCATATTGAAATTTTAATTATGCCATCTTATAGAGGTGAAACAGTGGCAATGTTGATGTGCATTTTTTTTCTAATCCCACTACAAATGCAGCCAGAAAAACAATAAAACTACTTTGGGAAAATTCAGTTTTTTCTGCCTCCGTACAGAAGAGCTTTGAATTTCGAAATTGCGTGAGCGAGAAGTCATCGTGCGCCACTGCTTTGACGTGCTACCTTTTGATTACAGGGACGTTTGCCAATATTTCATAACGAGGCGCCACATTGTCAAAGCCTCCGCGTAATAGCAGTGTCGTACGATGAATTTCGCTACTGTGATTAATTTTGGTATTTTACTATAGCCTCAGAAAGAAACATTACCTGTCTATAATAAAAGAGTAGTGTATTTATACCATATTTATTTTTTCTACATTTTCTAGGGAGATATATTCATTCGATTGGGCAGTGAACATCGTATCAATATCACAGAAATTTGCGCCGGAATATTGCTTCGCTTTAGTGTTCATTATCATTTTTTGTCATACGTCCCTTGCCCTTTATACCCACCGACATATCCGGTGTCCTCGGCAACGTCCTCCCTACCAGCCACACCTTTACCCTTTCCGCTTTCATCAAATCTCTCCTTATGGCTCCCCGTGTACTTCGAAGTATCCGTCAGCCTATCCACGGCTCCCGATTTCACAGCTTGCGTTTGCTGATTAAATAGATAAATACATGAGTTGAGAAGTATACTGTATATTTATTTACAGCTTTTATTAAGTTTTGATGCCAATACATTTTTTTTATGATTACAATTACAAAATATATTATCGATCACGTTATTTAACAAATATAGTTAGTTTTTCACTTTGTCAAATATTTTATATTAACTACATTTCCTAAGCATAAAAGAAGCAAGTTATTTTAACAAGGCAAAAAGGCAGTAGTCTTAAAACTACACTGCTCTTATTCTCTGTATGATACAAGTACTACCTTTTCACCGTTCTACAACCTATTATGATGTTTACTTATTTAGATTTTTATGATGATCCTATCAATTGTCAATAAGTATTCATCGTTATAAATAATTACTTTTGTACCGAAGGAATAATCTTGAAAAATATTCTTCGTTTAACTTAACATGCAAGGTGTCCCAGAAGTAGACGTCAAGCCGGGAACGGGGGATAGGCCAAGTCATAATAGTTATCAGAAAAATATAAAACAAAATCTAAGTCGTACACCTTTCAAATTATAGGCATTAAAAAAATCGGAAAAATTTACACCCTGTGATCATTTTTTAGTTCCCACTGCTACAAATTTTTTCTTAGACGGAGTGACGGATAGTGTCGTTCTACATAGCGTCAACAAGGCAAATAGTAACGCCATCTTTATTAATTCATGATTGTATAGTGCCGCCATGTCTGTGTACACAGAATAGGAATACGCCAACGTGCGCCTCATTTATGGGGAATGTAGATGCAATGCTGGTGCTGCAGCTAGGCTTTATCGTGAGATGCTGCTCTTCATCCCGATCACACAGTTTTTGTGAATGTGCACCGTTTACTCTCAGAAGGATGATTCCCAAATACGAGTAGAGCTCTTGATGTTGGAAGAATTTACATTCCTTACGAGGACGTCGTACTACAAGAAGTTGAAGAAGACCCGAATACTTCAGTGCGTCAAATAGAAGCAAGCACGGGAGTGCCCAAAAGTACAGCTCACCGAATCTTGTGAAAGAACGAGCTCCACCAGTACCACGTACAGCGAGTGCAATCTCTACAACCCCGGGATTATCTTCGAAAAGTTAAGTTTTGTCAAACAATATTACAGAGACATCGGGAAGATCCACGGTTTTTGGAAAAAATGTTATGGACTGATTAGTCGACATTTAAAAAAGATTGTTACATGAATCTACACAACTTACACGAGTGGCATGTATAAAATCCACACTTGATGGGACAAGGAAGCACAGTATCGTTTTAAACATGCGGACCAGGATTCTAAATGGGAGACTCATTGTGCCCTTTGAGCTGGCAGAGTTCTTGAATGGCGAAATTTGTGTACACTTTTTACAAAATCGTTTACCAAATTTATTGTAAGACGTGCCACTAAGCAATTACAGAGACATGTGGTACCAGCAAGACGGCTGCCCGGCGCCTTATGCCCGTTAATTTAGAGAATATGATGCGGAATAACCGAGCAGATGGATAGGGCGGTCTGATACAATTTCGTGTCCAGCCTGTTCACCTAACTCAAATCTACGCAATTTTTTTACTGGGGAGCAGCAAAAGAAAAAGTTTACTCAAAGCCAGTCGAACATTTGTCTGAGCTACGGGACAAAATAACGGAAGCAGCTGTCAATATGTCAAGCTTGCATTGCTGCTGAAGGAAGGCACAAATTACCTTGTTCATCCCAGGCTGTCCACAGTGGATCAGTTTGTCTTTGATTTCGTCGGAGGGAATCTTCTTCTGACTGGCCAAATCTTCAATGAAGTTGCAGAAATCCTTGAACGTAATAGTCTTCGATTTGAGTTTTCCGAAAGATATGGCTGTATCAGTTGTGGTGAGCTTCTTATCGAAAACACCAGCTTGTTTGAACCACTTGTCGATTTGGGTTAAGGTAATGGTCTTGCCGTCTGCATTAGTATCCCCAAATTTGGCGAAGAGGACGAACTGGTATTCTAGTGAGACTTGTGACTGGTTGTCTATCCCTCCTGAGGCCATAGCAATGTGAAGGTGATCTTATGAGTTTTGAATGATGCTGGGATTTTGATGAAGTTAAATACATTTCGACATATGTCAAGCGCACATGGCAGTCCAAAAATGACTTTTACCTTCATGTCCCCCAAGGCATGGTTCCAACCAAAAAGCAAACCTGTAGGGTTATTATCTCGAAAACCTATATGATGTAAAAAAACGATAAAAATTACTAGATAGCTCCTTGTACAAGTAGTTCATTCCGCTCTTGCTAGCTATGAGCGCCGTGAGCGTCATTCATAGCATCGCCTATGCAGGAATGACTCAACAACGTGCTCAACGACTATGCTGCAAGTCAGTTCGCCAACATGCTTTGCTGGCTGCAAAATGGCGAGATAGACTGTAGAGTATATCCCTGAGAAGATGTATCAGAAAGAAAATTGGTCGAGTAGCAGAGTAGCAAGATCGCATCTGCATGATTGTATGGTGTATTGGTCTGCGTGTGTATAAAATCAGTGACATTTGCTATGTGATAAAAATATTATTGTGTTGTTCTTTCTGAAAATAAGTTATGTCCAAAGTTATAAGTTTCGATTTTCCTCAATACTTTGCGCACTTAAAAACTTTGAGAAACATTACGGGAAAATCCCACCGCGCCCGCGTTTGGTGTAATTAGGTATGCATTTGAATATAGAATTTCTAGGATGCACTTGATACATCTCAAGTAAATGTATTCTAGACAAGAAACTAAAGCTATCATCGTCATCAACACAGATCATTAGCATGTAAATCCTGACTAAGCACTAACGCGCTGCTGTTTCCACTATCTCCAATTAGACATGAATTATGATCACCATGATGGTACATTTCTTCCAAATGTGTCCTTACATTGGAATTTCTCAAGATAAAAGCATCATGAGTGTTGCTCCACCATAATTTGTTTTTATATTTAGAATCAATGGATTAACATCACATACTAATTGTACATTTTTTCAATGATATTGCCTTCTGTTGAAATACAGAGGTTCATCGTCTTGAGGTGTAACACTGGCGATATGAGTGCCAACAATGTAGTCTATCACTCCTGGAAATCCACATTGCGCCATAAACTGTTCTTTTTCCTGTCGCTTTTCAGCTTTATTTAACGGGAATTTTACCCATCTATAAGCAGCTGCCTCTAGGGCCAGACAAACCCCAGACAATGCTCTGCGAAATTCTGGTTGTGACAGTGCCACATACGTTTCATTTCCTCTTGCCTTCTGAGCAAAAAACCTTAGGTCACCAAAGATCTTTATATTGACGGGAATTCGTGGGCCTCTTGCTCCTGCATCCATATAAGAGGTAAGATCATGAATGAGATCTTGTACCAGCTACCGACGAAGCCTGAAGCACTTTCGGAACTCTCGTTCAGGCAATTCGAATGCATTTTGTTGATATCGTAAAGTTCTCCGCTTCATACGCAATTTCGTTTTGTGCTTCTTCATATTCTGTGTCCTGTAGCAAATGAAGGAATATTGGCGCCATACTTGCATAAACACGTAGGTGCTATTTTTTACTGTTATCTCCTTACATAAACATGAATCACAAAATATAAATTATTCTTAATCCGAAACTTCCCGACAAATCGACAAATTCAAGAAGCAAAGTATTCTATATCGTTGCCAACTTAACCGAATGGGTTCCTAAATTTCCCTAAAATAGGTAAAGGTTTTTTCAATGGATAGTTCACATGTATCGTAGAGAGAATAGTACACGAAATAGAAAGAAACAGCCTGTCTATACCTAAAGTAAGAAATCTCTGTTTCTGAAACGATACAGAATACGCGCGCACCTGCTTTCAGTCAGAACGATGCCTAAGTCACTTATATATCAATGTCAACCTAACCCATAATCGTCAACGTCAAAATTTCCAGTACTATCATCTCACCATCATCATCATGTTTACGTAAGTCACACATTCACCTTACATGGTCATCATTCTATGCCAATTCTAGAAGACCAGTTCTGCATATTTGCAAAGTATGAACAACGCAAGGAAGATGGTACTACGATCAGCCTTATCCAGATGGATCTCTGGTTCAAACAAGCTGGAGTAATCAGCAAAAGGATTTCCGTAAGGGACCTGGCTCTTTGCTTCAACAAGGTGAAGGCTAGAAGGATCAATTTTAATGAATTTTGTTCGGTTAGTATACAGCAGAATATAATGTAGCAATGCTTCATTGATCATTTATAGGTACATACTTGTAAAGATCTTTCTAATTATGCGGCATATGAAATACGCGTATCATAAATGGTACGTTTATCTTTATTATTATTTACTTATTACAACACCCAATAAATAAATAAATAATAGTATTATATTTGGATATCGTTAGCCTTTCTAAAATACATATAACATCTACTCATGCTATGGAATACGCCTGTTATTGTTCTGGCAAACAGTCCAATCGTTCTTATCTACTGTACCGAATTGAGCCACGCCCTGAAGACATCCTTAATTGGTTCTAATAGGTGATTGAAGATCTGGCCAAACAAAAGGGAATATCCGTGGAAGTAATCAAAGCAAAACTGACAAAATGTGCGCAACCCGGCAAAAAGAGATCAGATTTTAGCAAGAACAGCACCAGGAGTACCACCAAAAATATAGGTAACGTTGAAACACAGAAGGTGGATGTTGGGGTCAACGTTATAGTTGAACCCAAAAAAGAACAGACAAAAAATAATAATAACATTAATGAGTCTGGTGTAGAAGGTTGAAATAATAAAACAGGTTCTGGAATGAGCTGTACGCTTGAATCTATTGAATTATCTACTCATTAGACAGGTCAAAATACAGGGTAAACAATACAAAGTGTCCCATCCATGCGAGGTCGGTATATTGCTTCTAAACAGAAATTTCCAAATAAGCTATTTACGGGTTATACATGTATTTGGAGGCAGATTGATGAAACACTCATAATTATACAAGTAATTTTTTAAATGGTATGCCATATTTCTTATTACATATTCGGATAGACCCATTAAACAAAGATTGACATAACATACGGATGGGTTTTTATTATTAGTTGTTGAGATATTGAGTAAGCGCAGACTGTGCATGGAGGGAGCCGAAATGTTTTGTGCAGATGCCTTGCAATCGCCCAATACACTTGGGGGAGTAGTACTCCAAGTAGAGGACCTGAAATATATTTCTCCAAATAAGCTGATCAACTTCCTCAGTAGGTCGGAGTTACCAGTGAGTCGCAGTCGCAATTGATGAACTCACAAAAACCTATTTAGAATTTTATCTGAAAAGGCACTCAAATTTGACAGGTGGAGTAGTGAATTTCTGTGTCAAGTATTTTTGATATCCTGAATTTTAACCTAATTCATTCATTTTTTGAATACTCTCAATGATCAATATCAATATGTACTTCTTCTAAAAAAAATGAGTATTTCGACATTTTTGAATTCCGCTTTTTGCAAGACTTTCCCCAAGTGATCTTGACACTAGCTCTGAATTTATAGTTATTTCTTTATGAAATAGATGGCAACCGTATAAAAAGCATACAAAAATATTACAACATTCAAGGAAATTAAAGAAACTACCTACCATACAGAATACAGCGAGTATTTTTGGATATGACCTATCATTATCGCGTCGTTGTATGATGAGGGCAACAAAACAAAAACAAGAAGTGTGTATTAGCAATATACTCGTAGATGCGAAGATGACATACACAGAATCGCGCTTCTCATTATCGTTTTTCATGTTGTAACATCAAAAAAAGTACGTATTTTCGACTTATTTTGCAATTTCAAGGCTTCCTTGCCAGTTGGCCCATTGCTTGACCAACATTGGGTCGCTTAAGCTTTCTCAGCCTGCTAAAGACAACAAAAACATTCACGTTTCTAAAAAATGTATCCTAAATGAATAACAATTTGACTGGATTATATCCCGGCAGATGGCGCTGAAATCACCAGCGTTCGGTTGCTATGTGTTGCTCCTGCTTGGATCGAAACCTGTTCGACATTTTTCGCCGTACTTCGCTCATAATCGGGCGCGAACTTTTTGGGTTCGGCCAGTCGGAAGCTTATCGCACACCCTTGCACAGCTTACGATGATCCGGGCGGAACTTTCACACAGCGGGTGACAAGACTCTTTTATTTCAAGCTCTCTATATTTACCTAAGTGAACACGAATTATGTTTGCCGTAAAAACAAATGAATCAAGCCACCGATAGCTTGATTCGCGAGCGGGACTAGCTGCAATGACATACTCAAAACGGTGACACGGTCACTGATCAGTGTAACTATTTCTGTTGTGTTTAACGTCTGAAAGTACTTTAAGCACTAGCCGGGTTGTAGTATGGATAGCGATAGATGTAAGGAAATCAATTTGGCATCTAGTAATAAACTTCAAAGGCGTAAACAGGTAATTTGATGGTATTTAGGTTAGCACGAGTGAAACTGGGTGAATGTTGTTACTGTAAATAATTCGGACGATGATACCTTGAATAGTGATGAATTATTAAAAAAATCTATACATTCCAGACACGTTGAAGGCAAAACAATTGTAGCTTAGCAGCTTTCTGTGTTATTATTTTGTCGGATCAAGGCTTCGTGCTAAATTAGTTTGAAAAATCTTAAGGTGGATAAAATACGGCATGGGTGGGACTGCTTGAATTATGCTTTTTAGATACTGTTCTATCGCAGACACGTATCCAGAAAAAAGCGTTCTCAAAGCTCAGACAAAAATAGCTTACGATCGCTTTCGATTCGAATTACTTTTTGGCCTGCCAAGTATTAAAATACTAATAATGGGATCGATAAGGATTTTTTGAAGAAGACTTCCTAAAGCCTCCATGTAGTGCTTTGATTGTCTTCTGATGCAAAGCTTTTAAGAGCTTTCATGAAGTGCTTTGGTTTACTATTAAAATGAAGCTTTTGTCATATTTTATGAATTGCTTCGCTTTCTTTTGTACAAAAGCTTCTTGTGACGCGAAGCTTTCGGCAGCATTCATGAAGTATCCCGCTTTTCTTTTGATGCAAGACTTCCGAGACCTCTCATGCAGTGCTGAAGTTGTCGCTTTCATGAAGTGATGTGGATTTTGTCTGAAGCTCAGCTTTTGAGATCCTTGAAGTGCTGGCAATGCAAAACTTTATACATTTCTATTTTTCTGAAGAAAACTGTTTGACAGCTTTGATGAAATGCTTTGGTTTTTATGTCGGACAAAGCTTTTGAAAGCTTCCAATAATTCTTTGGATTTCTTCTAAAATGAAGCCTTTATCATCTTTCATGAAGTGCCTTGGTTGTCTTTCGAAGAATAGCTTCCAAGTGCTTTGATGAAGTACTTTGGTACTATCTTTTGTAGCTTTTATGAAGTGCTTGGAAAGCAAAGCTTTATGGTTCGGTTTTTCTGAAGCAGAGCTACTGAAAGCTTCTATGGATGCTTTGGTTTTCTTTGACAGCTCCCATGAAGTACTTTATAGAATTCCCCAGACTTCTCCTTTTGATGCTTTTCGAGTATTTCATAATTTTTAGGTATATCTAAAGACATTTCTCCGAGAACTCAAAGGTTTGAAAAATATTGGTCTTGTCAAGGCGCTTTGGCTTTTTGGTAATTTTAGGTTTTCATCATATCTTTTAGGGCCTCAGTAAGTTTGGAACAAGGCATATTTCAAGTACATACAGGTATATCAATAACGCTACGGATTTTTGTATATCTAAAATATTAAGTAGGCTTATGTGATTGCGTGGAAACTAATACCTGAATTATTTTTTTTTGGATTGAGGAATTTTATCAAAATATTATTATTGAAATTACTTAATAAGCATTTGCAAACCAAAAGAACTGAAGTAGATCATGCCAGAGAACACTGCTAACCCAATTTTAAGGTTATTCACAAAAAAGGCGATCGAAGTTGACCTCTGGAGCAGTCTGGATAGTTCGCAAATTTGGCAGGGTCATCCAAACTAGACGTCTCGATGCCTAATAAGTTCACGCTCTAATGCTTTCCATTTTCCGCAACACATTTCCATCTTATTACGTTTTGTGGGTTGGTTCTGAATTCTGCTGCTCCTGCATCAGATTATGAAACTCGAACTCGAACCAACGGGCTTTTCTTTTGCTACAAAATGCATGCAAATTGAGAACGATTATGCTGTGGCACATTGCTTTTATAGTGTAATAACGGGCTCTTAGCTGTTAAGAAAGTGCTTCAATCAGATTAAGAATTGTATTCTCGAGCGACTTGATTTTGCTTTATCGTTAAATTATATAGCAAATGCAGTTATATCGATGAGATTAAAGTTAGGAAATATAATGCACCATCTAAATCCATCACTCTATACAAGGCCCAGATAAAATAATCTATAGTAAATCATAAATCAAGATTGACGTCCGTTTCCCAGAGAATTTTTTGACGGACGTATTTGGAAACAGTGACCTAAGATACCTTTTTCGATCAAGTTTCGTCCGTTCTCAGCCACGAGTAACGAAAACAAAAATATTGCATTGAGAAACTTAATATTTAAAAACATAGTATTGAGAAATATTTGCGTATCTGGAATCTCACCCAAAATCTGCATCTTGGATACGATGTTTGTGAGGATACCAAATCTGACATCAATTTTTTGCAGCGATCGACACGATGACTCGAAAGTCCTATTCTTTTATCCGTAATAGCACTTCGAGAAACTTTAGCATCTTTTCATAGCACTATTCGAAATTACCCTAGTGTAACGAACTGCGATCATTCGTAGGCCTGAGGTGCAAAATCCGTAGGTCGTAGAAAATCTGCATTTTGGTGAATCGGATGTGTAGATCACGAAACTGATGACAGTTTCTTGGTACAGACCTTTTTGAACAAATCAGCTATGGGGAGGCATTTGAATCTCGGTACTAATTACTGACATCTTGGCTACACGATTAGTAAATATCACATTCAATTATAAATACTGACTAATCACAGTAATACTCATTATGTGACATTTGCTTGAAAGATACACCAATTTTGTTTTTTTGTAATTCCAACGTAGTCCATCTTTTACTAACTTTAACTCATTCCGTACCTCTATCAAACCTGCTTCAATTCCTTAATTTCTATTGTATGGCAAAAGTGAACGATAACTTAGAGCACGAACAATCTCTATTACCAGCAAATTCGTGCCTTTAATAGTAAAGTCCTCCCGTTTGACCCCCTTTGTGCGCTGACAAAGGAACTTAGAGTCGACCGATATGGGTTGTGCCCGATTTTCATTTCCTCGTTCTACTGCATCTTCTCTCTGTATTAGTGTCCTAGATTAGAGCACTTATATTGCCTTATCCCAGATTGTGTGGTGACAGTTTGTCCGAGAATGGGGTTATTGAATGGTCGTCAAGATGCAGTATTTGGCTCAAGATTAGCTATTACAACGTGAAGCAGGACATTGGGCAATTTCTACCTTGTTCTCAATTCTATTTGTAAAGGTTGTACCATTAGCATTCAAGGATTGGTATAAGGAATCAGGACAAAGCATGAGAGGAGGTGTTAACAAAAGTATACTTACGTTGTGGTATAGTGCGGTTTTCAATAACTACTCGCATTTATTTCCAGCGCCCTCTGGTGAGGAAGTATTGAAATCGCGAAACATTCAGAAAATGAGATGTATGTTTTTGGATCTTATCATATGACATGTAAAACACGAATACCTATGTCACCCATTTTCGTTGGTCTGTACTCGTATGCAGTATGGCTACATGTCGGTCTGTCCGTTAATCCTTGGCCCATCTATAACTTGGAAAGCACTGCTCCGATTTGGATGAAATTTTTACACAAGATTATTACTATGCCAAGGACAAAAATCTTGCTAGCTTTTGAAAATCGGTCCATTGGCGGCGGGAAAAAGCCAAAAACGAAGAAATACCTCAGCCTTGTTTTTTGACGTTTCAGAGGATCCTGATCATCTTTGAAAAAAATGTCAGTGGTAGAAAATATGAGTGGGGGCTTGGGGGTTGTTGGGTGTATGTGAGGATGTATCGCAATTTTTTTATGTTGGTATATTTAGATACTTCCAACCCTAGTAATTTTACGCACCCATTAGATATATTTTACACATCAGATTTCCCAGTACATTTGCCCTTAAAGCGATAGAAAAATGTTTGCACTTGCTGTCTGACATCAACGGCCGGCGTGCCGGTGTTCATATGTGTCCTCGCATGGCTGGTGCTCTGCGGGTGCTCTGCCGAGTCTGACGCACCATGCATTCAAATATTTAGGAGAGACGACGCGTTGGTACCAGATGGTCGGCACTACGGGTGGAATAAGGAAAGAATATTCTGGACTAGCTATACCAACCTTTTTGACGGATTTGATCCGTTAAATTTCTCTGTTAAACATGTTCGTATTTAACTTTATTTAAGGTGTACACTTTATCAAATATCAATCTAATTTTTTTTTCAAAATCCGCCTCCTCGTAGTGTTTCCAAAAATAGAAATAAATACAAATTCCATATTTGTTGAAGCTAGCTTCGATTATTATTCACTTCTGAGCTATCAATACGGATTTTATTAAAATTGGTACTATCAATCATCGCTGATAGTTATTAAAGAGACCGATACCACAATATAAAGCAATTTCTATTAAAATGAAAAATGGTCGTTTACCCTATTGAACTTATCTTACGTGGAATCACATGCAATCTATGGTATAAATAAGAAATTGAATTAATGCGGAAATGGGGGTATTGTAGGTTCGCATCTTGACACATTAACGGCCGCTCCGTGTTATATGACTGTTTCGCCAACGATTGAAGGGAATGAAAAAGGGGACAGCATTAATGAGCACGCCCCTCCTTTTTTAGTCTTAGTTTCTGAAACTCATTCCGATGTGATTATAGGATTTTCTGTATAGAACTCTAAAGCGTTTATGCAACAATTTGACTTGGGACGAGATCTCTAAACTGGGTTTGTTATATGCAGAAGCATTTAAGAAAACCATCTGCGTCTGGATGTTGTGGCAGCTCTGTAGAATTTCTATGGATATGCAAACGTTTTTAAAAGTTTTCTCATATAAACCTCAAATAAAAAAATAGTGAACTAGTATTAGGTATATCTTTCGTAAGGTCCGACCAAGGAGAGCTGTTTTATGCTATTTGGCAGTTGCCAGTAGTTACTCAGCATGGTGTAGGCGTGGTCTCGTTCTGTCTTATTTCGATGAACCTTATACTCTTAATAGAATTGACCGGCTTGCGTTCGTTGACCACCGAGATTAAGCTTACACCCTGCTGAGGAGTTGCTGAATATCACGAAACAGCTGTACATGGTTGGTTGTCTGTGGGCATTAGTTTGTTCAATGGCGAGTAGACCATCAAATACAAACTGAAATACAGTTTAAACAAACAGTTGCTGTTTTCCATTTCGCAGCGTTCGAATCTGGTCGCAATGTCTTACGAGTATTTCGATGAAAAAATTGTGGTTCGAGGCTCAGGCATCCCTTCCTTCCTTTATTCCTATATATTCGGCAACTTTATAAGCTTTCTCAGCTTCGGAGTGGGTAATTAGGTCAAAACCGATGCAACGGTGAAACTTTCTGTGCACTTAGCAGGTATTCACGCTCACACTAGTTTATTCAGGTGACGTTCTATTACATAAATTCGCTGGGTAGTAATTATAATGAATGATCAAAGTATGGCCGGCATCAGAGATCTTTACTTAGAGGAGGAAGTCCACTTTATTACTAGTACTATTTTCCTAAAAAATGACGTAAAATAAGCTGACTCTGTACTTCCCACGCTACACTGTCATCCGTGCGAAAAGGCTTATGTGTGGTACAAGTTAGCCCTAGAAAATAGTTAGCTACAAACATGTATAATAAAAAATTAAATGACCTTCCTGCTCCTCCTGGGAGGAATTGCTGTAAACGCATATGATCGTTGCGATGACCAATCCCTCGTGAATGACAATATTGGCCTTCACCATGCGCAGTGCACGCAGGCCACAGCAGTGCGGAAGCGATTGCCCATTATGACGTACAACCACCGACGACAACGCTTGTCCATTGGGGGACGACGTCGCACGTATAGACACCCGACTGAAGGAGATATTTAAGTTCTAAGGGTAAATTGACGGGGACATCGGCCACCGTGGCTTGGTAAAGTTTTCATCGAAATCCAAGCGGTGCTTCTCAAGTTATAGGCGGTTATAATATTAGCGGACAGACCGACAGATAGCGACTCAGACGGAAATGAGTTATATGGTTTTTCTTGATGATCATGTCATATAACTTCCAAGAAACATAATATCTTATTTTCGAAAATTTTCGCGATTACAATACTTCCCCGGGAGTAGGCGTGGGGAGTAAAAAATAAATCACAGATGCACCGGGTAGATTTGTTAATAGAAAATTAGAGCCATTTCTGTGTATTGTAAAATATTCATTTCCGTGAATGAATCCAGGTATATTATTTAGGCAACTTGGTGCACTGAATTAGAGTGTGGTGGTCAAAAAATTGTATCGTTTAAATAACTTTGAGATGAAATAAGAAATTGTGGTGTTTCTTATCACTCATGGGACCTAACTAAGGCCCGTATCGTCAGTCGTCCCTACAACTCCTGATCAGTCGCCGTGCGCTGTGCGGGTTCGAGTCCCGTCCCAGGAGAAATTTTTCTCTTGGCTATGGATGTTGTGATTGTCCGTAGGTGGTAGACGGTCTGTGACTGTCGAACGTGGAGGTACCGCCCGGCAGATCTCGTAGGCGGAGCCAGAATGTGTGCATGTTGCATGCACACGTGTTCCCTCGCCAGAGTCCGTGTGGCGTTCCCCCTTTCCCCTATAGCCCCACGGTACCCAATGGGTGTTTAGGCCTTAGGCCTTCGTAGTAGTTGGAATATAAAAAAAAACTGTGGGGCGCCTTTATGGCCTCCTTGATTGTCATAGTTTTCTACTCCTTCGTGTCAGAACTCTATTTTGAGGTTATGTCACAAACATCTATTTGCATCAAGTTGTGCATGCTTTTGAGTTATATCATGTTTTAAGCATCCCACAAACCGGCGCGAAATAATCGCGGCGAAGTATTCGCAACGAAATTCAGAGCGAAATTCGCAATCTGTTTCGCCTGTTTATTCATACCAAAGCGTCTTATTCGCTCCGCGAACGTGAAGGTTTCGACAGGTTGCGTACATTTTATTTTTGCCTTTTGCAATGAGCTCGTCTTCAGAAGAAGAGGAGGCACTTCTATTTCTTGCTTTAGAAGAGGAACAAAATGCACGGTAAGTTATGTTTATTTAACGCCATTTGATAGTTGGGTATGTATTAAGTTTAACGAAGTACATAAAACAAATATTTTCAATTTTGTTTAGGAAACGAAGGAAGTGGGTACATGATATTAACTTGGAACGAAATAAATTTGGGGAATACCATACCTTGATGCCACAACTTCGGCTGGATGACCAGCGCTTTTACGTATACCTATTTTAGAATTACTCCACAGTGTTTCGATGAAATATTGAACTTGGTGAAAGATGAAATACGAAAAATCTGACACAAATTATCGTGAAGCTATTTCGCCAGAAGAACGACTTGCTATTACACTCAGGTAAAAAAATTATATGTATTTCAAATTAGTAGGCTTATCGAATACGAAAACTTCAGGGATCGTGAAATAAATATTTTATTGTAATAATTGGACTAGGATTAAATGTTGCTAAATAGTTCGAGGCAGAATTTGCCTCCTCTGTTGGGTATATTATTGGAGTAAACCCAGTGCCGCTTGGGAAGGACGACATACTACTATCATACATACTTGCAGAATTCTGGGTAGACGCTGAAGACATTTCTTCAATATGTTCAAATTTTTTACTTCATCACCTAAAAACGATTTTTTTTTATAGATTCCTTGCCAGTGGTGACACCTTCTATACCATTGGTCATAGCTTTCGAGTTGGCTTTACAACAGTGAGTGCAATCGTAACCGAAGTCTGTGAAGCGATATGCAGACATATGGAGCATATATATTTACCAGAACCAACAGAGAATATATGGAAAAAATGTGCTGAAGAATTTGAAAATAGATGGGGATTTTCCAATTGCATTGGCAGCGTGGACGGTAAACATGTAACAATCAAGAGACCTAACAACAGTGGCTCCAATTACTGGTGCTATTTACATAAATATTCAATAGTACTTATGGCCATTGTTGGCCCGGACTATAAATTTATATGTGTTGATATTGGTGGTTTCGGAAAAAATAGTGATGGGGGCATTTTCGAAACCTCAAACATGGGAAAACGATTTGAACAAAATTTAATGAGTGTCCCTGCACCTAGATTTCTCCCTGGGCAAAATGAAATCTGCTCGTACGTCTTAATTGGTGATGAAGCATTTGCTTTAAAACCATACCTTATGAGACCATTTCCTTATAAGCAGACTTTAACAGACGTCAGAAAAGAGAAATACAATGTAAGACTTTGTCGAGCTAGAAGGGTCGTGGAAAATGCGTTTGGTATTTTGTCTCAAAAATGGCGAATATTTTACAGGCCATTAGAAACTAAAGTAGATACTACTATTCTAATTGTACGTACGGCATGTGTTTTACACAATTTTTTACGAAGTAAAAGTGGCGATGACAAATATTTTCAATTCTTAGATCCCCCAGAACCCGTGCTTGGAGCTTTTACTGATATAGCAAATGATCCTCGGCGTGCAGCAAGGCTAGCATTTTCTACTCGTGACAAATTCGTAAATTATTTTAATTCTGATATGCCTATGCCCAATATATAGAATGTTCGTTTTCACATTTGTGTAGACTGTAAATTATTTAACAAGTTAATAAAAAATATTAGGTACATACCATTTGTATTTAATTCTTTTCCTGTTTCCATCCAAATCTTGTCTTTCTTTCTCACATTCCTGTATTCATCGTTCGACAAATCATACAAACAAGGATACTTTTTCACTATTTCTATCAATAATTCCGTTTTTGCCATTCCGAATTTTTGAAGAACGGCGTCAAAAACGCGGTCAAAGGCGAACTGAAATACGTCGCGATAAAAACGCTGGAACAATCGCATTCGCTTCGCACAAGTCTGAGCCTGTCCGTAAACCGCCGCGTTTTAAGCATCCCACAAACCGGCGCGAAATATTCGCTTTGGCTGCGAAAATTTCGCGGCGATGAATTCGCGATCAGATTAAAGCATCCCTCAAACCGGCGCGAAATAATCGCGGCGAAGTATTCGCAACGAAATTCAGAGCGAAATTCGCAATCTGTTTCGCCTGTTTATTCATACCAAAGCGTCTTATTCGCTCCGCGAGCGTGAAGGTTTCGACAGGTTGCGTACATTTTATTTTTGCCTTTTGCAATGAGCTCGTCTTCAGAAGAAGAGGAGGCACTTCTATTTCTTGCTTTAGAAGAGGAACAAAATGCACGGTAAGTTATGTTTATTTAACGCCATTTGATAGTTGGGTATATATTAAGTTTAACGAAGTACATAAAACAAATATTTTCAATTTTGTTTAGGAAACGAAGGAAGTGGGTACATGATATTAACTTGGAACGAAATAAATTTGGGGAATACCATACCTTGATGCCTCAACTTCGGCTGGATGAACAGCGCTTTTACGTATATTTTAGAATGACTCCAGAGTGTTTCGATGAAATATTGAACTTGGTGAAAGATGAAATACGAAAATCTGACACAAATTATCGTGAAGCTATTTCGCCAGAAGAACGACTTGCTATTACACTCAGGTAAAAAAATTATATGTATTAAAATTAGTAGGCTTATCGAATACGAAAACTTCAGGGATCGTGAAATAAATATTTTATTGTAATAATTGGACTACATGTTGCCACTAGGATTAACTGTTGCTAAATAATTCGAGGCAGAATTTGCCTCCTCTGTTGGGTATATTATTGGAGTAAACCCAGTGCCGCTTGGGAAGGACGACATACTACTATCATACATACTTGCAGAATTCTGGGTAGACGCTGAAGACATTTCTTCAATATGTTCAAATTCTTCGTGCGCTATTAATTCGGCTATTTTTAGTTTTATTCGGGCTTGACGCTTTAAGGGAAGTGTTTTCACAGTCTGTGCATGTGCCAAGAAAAGTGAATCAATGAACTCGTTCTCTTTTTTAGGTTTTTTACCTTCAAAATAATTAATGAGCTGTTGTACAGACGAAGATGGTGGTTCATAGCGTTTTCTGCTCGTTTTATATTTTGGTGTAGTTGCAGTCTGCGGAAAGGTATGCCCTGGAGTAGTCACTGCTGTAGTGTTCAAAGAAGAAGGTGGTGCTGTCTGTGTTGCCGAGGCGTTCTGTGCATCTTCTGCATCTACATCAGCATTTTCATCTTCTCCATGGCCGCGGTCTTCCAAATTTTCGGTTTCTACATTTCCAGCCCTTTCTTGATATATATTTGAGTTAAATTCGGCAGTCTCATAATGTATGACGTGAATATCTTTCACATTAGACGACGTTTTGGCAAATGCCAAAAAAGGACGGAAAAATTCCATGTAGTCAGTCCACTGCCATTTTTTTATGTTGCCCACTGCTTGGCCGGTCTTTGGTTTGGTAGATTTTATATATTTTGCAAATGTGTCTCTGATATTCTTCCACCTTTTTTTTACTTCATCACCTAAAAACGATTTTTTTATAGATTCCTTGCCACTGGTGACACCCTATACCATTGGGCATAGCTTTCAAGTTGGCTTTACAACAGTGAGTGC
Organism: Acanthoscelides obtectus; assembly: GCA_963669975.1. Classification (NCBI taxonomy): domain Eukaryota; kingdom Metazoa; phylum Arthropoda; class Insecta; order Coleoptera; family Chrysomelidae; genus Acanthoscelides; species Acanthoscelides obtectus. The sequence continues at coordinate 79,930,067 of CAVLJG010000003.1, read as the reverse complement.
AATCGTAACCGAAGTCTGTGAAGCGATATGCAGACATATGGAGCATATATATTTACCAGAACCAACAGAGTATATATGGAAAAAATGTGCCGAAGAATTTGAAAATAGATGGGGATTTCCCAATTGCATTGGCAGCGTGGACGGTAAACATGTAACAATCAAGAGACCTAACAACAGTGGCTCCAATTACTGGTGCTATTTACATAAACATTCAATAGTACTTATGGCCATTGTTGGCCCGGACTATAAATTTATATGTGTTGATATTGGTGGTTTCGGAAAAAATAGTAATGGGGGTATTTTCGAAACCTCAAACATGGGAAAACGATTTGAACAAAATTTAATGAGTGTCCCTGCACCTAGATTTCTCCCTGGGCAAAATGAAATCTGCTCGTACGTCTTAATTGGTAATGAAGCATTTGCTTTAAAACCATACCTTATGAGACCATATCCTTATAAGCAGACTTTAACAGACGTCAGAAAAGAGAAATACAATGTAAGACTTTGTCGAGCTAGAAGGGTCGTGGAAAATGCGTTTGGTATTTTGTCTCAAAAATGGCGAATATTTTACAGGCCATTAGAAACTAAAGTAGATACTACTATTCTAATTGTACGTACGGCATGTGTTTTACACAATTTTTTACGAAGTAAAAGTGGCGATGACAAATATTTTCAATTCTTAGATCCCCCAGAACCCGTGCTTGGAGCTTTTACTGATATAGCAAATGATCCTCGGCGGGCAGCAAGGCTAGCATTTTCTACTCGTGACAAATTCGTAAATTATGTTAATTCTGATATGCCTATGCCCAATATATAGAATGTTCGTTTTCACATTTGTGTAGACTGTAAATTATTTAACAAGTTAATAAAAAACATTAGGTACATACCATTTGTATTTAATTCTTTTCCTATTTCCATCCAAATCTTGTCTTTCTTTCTCACATTCCTGTATTCATCGTTCGACAAATCATACAAACAAGGATACTTTTTCACTATTTCTATCAATAATTCCGTTTTTGCCATTGCGAATTTTTGAAGAACGGCGTCAAAAACGCGGTTAAAGGCGAACTGAAATACGCCGCGATAAAAACGCTGGAACAATCGCATTCGCTTCGCACAAGTCTGAGCCTGTCCGTAAACCGCCGCGTTTTAATCTAATCGCGAATGCATCGCCGCGAAATTTTCGCAGCCAAAGCGAATATTTCGCGCCGGTTTGTGGGATGCTTAAAACGCGGCGGTTTACGGACAGGCTCAGACTTGTGCGAAGCGAATGCGATTGTTCCAGCGTTTTTATCGCGGCGTATTTCAGTTCGCCTTCGATCGCGTTTTTGACGCCGTTCTTCAAAAATTCGCAATGGCAAAAACGGAATTATTGATAGAAATAGTGAAAAAGTATCCTTGTTTGTATGATTTGTCGAACGATGAATACAGGAATGTGAGAAAGAAAGACAAGATTTGGATGGAAATAGGAAAAGAATTAAATACAAATGGTATGTACCTAATATTTTTTATTAACTTGTTAAATAATTTACAGTCTACACAAATGTGAAAACGAACATTCTATATATTGGGCATAGGCATATCAGAATTAAAATAATTTACGAATTTGTCACGAGTAGAAAATGCTAGCCTTGCTGCCCGCCGAGGATCATTTGCTATATCAGTAAAAGCTCCAAGCATGGGTTCTGGGGGATCTAAGAATTGAAAATATTTGTCATCGCCACTTTGCCGTACGTACAATTAGAATAGTAGCATCTACTTTAGTTTCTAATGGCATGTAAAATATTCGCCATTTTTGACAAAATAACAAACGCATTTTCCACGACCCTTCTAGCTCGACAAAGTCTTACATTGTATTTCTCTTTTCTGACGTCTGTTAAAGTCTGCTTATAAGGAAATGGTCTCATAAGGTATGGTTTTAAAGCAAATGCTTCATCACCAATTAAGACGTACGAGCAGATTTCATTTTGCCCAGGGAGAAATCTAGGTGCAGGGACACTCATTAAATTTTGTTCAAATCGTTTTCCCATGTTTGAGGTTTCGAAAATACCCCCATCACTATTTTTTCCGAAACCACCAATATCAAAACATATAAATTTATAGTCCAGGCCAACAATGGCCATAAGTACTATTGAATATTTATGTAAATAGCATCAGTAATTGGAGCCACTGTTGTTAGGTCTCTTGCTGTTACATGTTTACCGTCCACGCTGCCAATGCAATTGGGAAATCCCCATCTATTTTCAAATTCTTCAGCACATTTTTTCCATATATTCTTTGTTGGTTCTGGTAAATATATATGTTCCATATGTCTGCATATCGCTTCACAGACTTCGGTTACGATTGCACTCACTGTTGTAAAGCCAACTCGAAAGCTATGCCCAATGGTATAGAAGGTGTCACCAGTGGCAAGGAATCTATAAAAAAAATTGTTTTTAGGTGATGAAGTAAAAAAAAGGTGGAAGAATATCAGAGACACATTTGCAAAATATATAAAATCTACCAAACCAAAGACCGGCCAAGCAGTGGGCAACATAAAGAAATGGCAGTGGGTTGACTACATGGAATTTTTCCGTCCTTTTTTGGCATTTGCCAAAACGTCGTCTAATGTGAAAGATATTGACGTCACACATTATGAGACTGCCGAATTTAACTCAAATATATATCAGGAAAGGGCTGCAAATGTAGAAACCGAAAATTTGGAAGACCGCGGCCATGGAGAAGATGAAAATGCTGATGTAGATGCAGAAGATGCACAGAACGCCTCGGCAACACAGACAGCACCACCTTCTTCATTGAACACTACAGCAGTGACTACTCCAGGGCACACCTTTCCGCAGACTGCAACTACACCAAAACGAGCAGAAAACGCTATGAACCACCATCTTCGTCTGTACAACAGCTCATTAATTATTTTGAAGGTAAAAAACCTAAAAAAGAGAACGAGGCCATTGATTCATTTTTCTTGGCACATGCACAGACTGTGAAAACACTTCCCTTAAAGCGTCAAGCCCGAATAAAACTAAAAATAGCCGAATTAATGGCGCACGAAGAATTTGAACATATTGAAGAAATGTCTTCAGCGTCTACCCAGAATTCTGCAAGTATGTATGATAGTAGTATGTCGTCCTTCCCAAGCGGCACTGGGTTTACTCCAATAATATACCCAACAGAGGAGGCAAATTCTGCCTCGAATTATTTAGCAACATTTAATCCTAGTGGCAACATGTAGTCCAATTATTACAATAAAATATTTATTTCACGATCCCTGAAGTTTTCGTATTCGATAAGCCTACTAATTTTAATACATATAATTTTTTTACCTGAGTGTAATAGCAAGTCGTTCTTCTGGCGAAATAGCTTCACGATAATTTGTGTCAGATTTTCGTATTTCATCTTTCACCAAGTTCAATATTTCATCGAAACACTCTGGAGTCATTCTAAAATATACGTAAAAGCGCTGTTCATCCAGCCGAAGTTGTGGCATCAAGGTATGGTATTCCCCAAATTTATTTCGTTCCAAGTTAATATCATGCACCCACTTCCTTCGTTTCCTAAACAAAATTGAAAATATTTGTTTTATGTACTTCGTTAAACTTAATTCACACCCAACTATCAAATGGCGTTAAATAAACATAACTTACCGTGCATTTTGTTCCTCTTCTAAAGCAAGAAATAGAAGTGCCTCATCTTCTTCTGAAGACGAGCTCATTGCAAAAGGCAAAAATAAAATGTACGCAACCTGTCGAAACCTTCACGTTCGCGGAGCGAATAAGACGCTTTGGTATGAATAAACAGGCGAAACAGATTGCGAATTTCGCTCTGAATTTCGTTGCGAATTCTTCGCCGCGATTATTTCGCGCCGGTTTGTGGGATGCTTTTATCTGATCGCGAATTCATCGCCGCGAAATTTCCGCAGCCAAAGCGAATATTTCGCGCCGGTTTGTGGGATGCTTTATCAGTCTGAAATTTCCTACAATTTAAAAAGAACATATCTTCACAATAGGAGAGCGCTGACGCTGACACGGGACAGGTGTAATCTAGAAATATTTGAAGGAGAGAAAGGAGTATGACAATCAAGGAGGCCATAAACGCGCCCTAAAATTGTAGGGACGACTGACGATACGGGCCTCACTGACGTCGGGTTTATTATCTATGCACCCGATTTAACCAGGAACCGGGTTTCCATCCAGACCACAGATGGGAATCTTCCCATAGTATTTGGAGATACGAGTATGTTGAAATATTAAATTTAAAAAACCCTATAACGTGATGGAGCGGTGCAGAAATCGGGACCTCCTGAGGTACCTTGAACCTCACGGGAGGTCTCCTAGCTTACGTCACGCAACTGTGGGGTAAACTCACTTAGAATCCATGCTGCTCTCTTATGCAAACTTCAATCCTAGAGCCTCCCAGAGAAGCTGTGCAGATGGGTAGCTCACTTCCTCCCTGATCCTAAGGTATCTGTCATAATTGATGGGTCCTTCTATCAATGTTACAATGTCAACGCAGGTGTTCCCCAGAAATCGATCTTGTTCCTCTTACATATCAACGACTTCTTTTTCTGTTCGATCGGTCTGATGCACAACTTCGCTGATAACATACAGAAGAAACTACAATATCGTATAGTTTAATGCTTTCAAGACACAGTACTATATCTTAAGTACAGTTCTACCAACGACCCGTTCATTTCGGCTGGTCGGAGTCCAGATCTCCGAGGACTTGATGTGACACAAACACTTCTCGTCAATAGCAGCAGCTGCTGGGAGACATCTTGGCTATTTTTTAGCGCTAAGAAATCTTTTTCTCACCACAAAACCTCCTCACTCTTCTGACTGATCGACGGCTCTCAGTCTCAGGACCCTTTCGCGCCGCAATCTGGCTCTCTTTTACCGCTATGTCAACGGGCTTTGCTCCTCGGAACTCTCCTCCTTGATGCCGCCCGGCGGAGGGCGCTGTGCCTGCCAGATAGACCCGCCTAACTGCAGCCTCCCATCCTAACCGTGTCGAACTTCGTACATCCAGAACTGGCCGATACGACCGCTCATTTTTCCCTAGGGTATCATAGCAGCTGTTTTTGTTTGAAAAAAACGATATTTTTTCTTGTGGTTTAGCATTATTAGAGTACAAAATTTACTTGTTCTGGTCTTTTTCATGAGGCGTTTTACAATTTTCTATGAGAAGAATCATCAAACTAATCCCAAGCTGCTCAGTCTCATAATTCTCGTTAAACCGCGTCGGCGGTGCCGGGATGAAAACTACACAATCTAGGGCGTAATTAAGAAAACCCCAGACGCCAAACTAATAATAAGAAGGAAATGTGCTATTTTAGAGCCGACCTAGCGCGAACTGAAACTAGGATAATCTTCCTTTGTTAAACATCCCGAAGGCGGAAGAGTTTTTCTCTATTTACGGCAATGTAATGAATCTAGCTGTAGTAGAAATTTATAAAAATGTTTTCACTTCCTACGACACTGGGTGAGGGAGTATTGTAATCGCGAAAAATTTAAAATGCGATATTATGTTTTCTGGATGTCATATGACATGCACAGCAAGAAAAACGATGCGGTCTGACTGTCTGTTTGTCGGTATGTCCGCTAATCTATAACCACCAAGGTATAACTTGAGAAGTACTGCTTGGATGTCGATGAAATTTTCACGCATTGTTACTAATATGTGAAAGACGCAAAAGCTCTGTAGTATTTGGAAATCGGTCCAGTGGCGGCTAAGAAAAAGGACAAAAGCGGAAAAACTAAAAATCACTCTTACCTTTGCTTTTTGATGTTTTAGAGAGTGCTGATTATTTTCAGAAACATTTTTATATGGGTTGAAATTTCGGTATTGGAGGCTATAAGGAGTTGGCAAGGGTATATAAAATTTTTGATCTTATATTTATAAGCTCCCAACCCCCGTAATTCTATGCACGTATTAACCGTATTTCGCAGATCATAATTTTACCCGGACATTTGCCTTTAAAACTTAGAACGATAGAGAACTATTTTCGATCCACGTACTCCTACCTGTCTAGTGAACCAGTCCAGCTTACATGCATATCGGTACTGAAGCACAAAAAACTGACGGACCTTGCACGAAACGAAAGATAACTTGCTGCAGCGTTGCCGGACATATGTGAAAAGGCACAATGTTGACACTTGGCCGCTAAGTACCAGTAGGACAGGGGAATAACGTCTATGGACTAATTGTCTGTTTGATTGACTTAATACATTTAACTTCTCTGTTGTACATGTCCGTAGCTCAATATGTTCTCTTAGGATTTAACTTAGTCGTTGCGTAGGACCACTTGCCACCATTTTTTTTAGTTACTGCTTGATATCGTTTTTTGGCGTTGGTTAAAATGACCCCAAAGTTTCAGGTTTTACCTATATTTTATGCGTGACAATATACGCTTCAATTTTGTTCCGTTCATAAAATATATAGAGAAAATCAGCATCACTTGTCATGAATATTCACTGAGAAAACGAGATCAAAAAAATAATTTTTCTGGAAAATTTTCATTACTCGCAATGATTTTTTAAATTATTCCAAGTAACCAAAGTATTCGCTTCAATTAAACTGAATTTTCTGCAACAGATTATTTTGAAAGTAATACATTATTAAATTGATTTGCTCGGAAACTGCGAACCATGTATCTATTGTATCATACTGTTTAATTAGATTAGGTAATTTGGTTTATGTAGAAAAGGAGCATTCAGTACAATTAGACCATTTTAATGAAGACAGCTCAACTATTTATTTGAACCGTAAGCTCTGCGAGTGGCGCGCCCGGAACTTCTCATTTGTGATTTTCGAGACGAGCTTTATATTTGAATGTTGCCGTTGTTGGTGTACTCGTACTAGCTGTGAAGTGGATTAATTATGGTAATCAAGTGTATTACTCGAAGATAACGCGCTTATTGACTCATAACTATCGTCGAATATTTGTCGCTTATGTCAATTTAGTGCATTTATACCGAACATGTGCCTAACGTAGGCTTTTCCAGAATAAAATACGATATGATGGATATCGATACATAGACACTTTTTAATGTTCTTATAGTTCAACGATAAAAGACTGTTGTGTCACTGGTGTATCAATATTAGTACAATACTTTGATTAAATGTCCTGATGGATTCAGTCTGTATATTGTATATATAATGCATATTTAGGAAGTCGAGCCTCCAGTTGGTGCAGGCTTTGTAGTATTGGAAAATATCCTAGTTTGTTAAAAGTGAAGTAGAATTTATTTATATAACTGAATGGGTTGAATGCATGTGTATGAAATATTGTTTTATTATTAGAAATAAAAGTACAAGTTTTATATACATGACCAAGTGGCCTTATTCAGTTTCAGGTATATATTTCCCTACTCTCTAATTCAAAACAAAGAATTGCTTCTAGTGACTGGTGACATATTATAACCTGTTTCTGGACAATCAGAAAAATAATAGTTGTTAAAAGATTGATCCCATATACATTGTACACAATCAGTGAAAATAATAAATCCGACATAAATTTGGAGCCAAAATCCCATTAGAAGTTTATCAGGATCGCTTAGTCTTTTTTGAACGTGGCAAAAATATTTGATCCTAAGCAGGAAAATCAGAATTCTGGTTGAATTTGACCGTCAGCAGTAACAAATAAATTAACTAATTATCACTGGTTATTGGATTTATCGATTTACATAATCGCCAAAAGCTATCATACACATGCATGCAATTTGAGTTTTAATTCGTAATTATAGAATGTACATTTATATCAGTTCTATAATTTGATGAATTAATAATGTTCTCTCATGCCGTTTCAATTAAATTGTGCATTCATATACAATGTGTGGCATTCCATTTCTGATGGAGAATGTAATTTGACGAACCATTTAGATAAGAAAATATATGTTTAGGTACCTGCCAAGCTAACAAGCGTCACAGAAGTTCCGAACTCTGTGGTGACTTTTGTTTCTTCTGTAATTTAGATTTTCATGTAAACTTACTTATCTAGTAATATTGTATAGCTGCAAATATTAAAAAATGGGACTAGGCATATTTGAATATCTTTGGGGCTTCTAATTGTAAAGACTTGAAGAACGTGTGTGTCTATTTGCGCGAGAAGTCATATAAACAATTACGTCAAGAGCTAAAACTGAATATACAAATACTAAGAGCCGTGTCGTCAGTCGTTCCTACAATTATAGGACGCCTTTATGGCCTCCTTGATTTTCATAGTTTTCTACTGTTCAACGCTCTATTTTGAGGTTATATCTCCAATATCTATTTCCATCAAATTATTCATGCTTTTTATTTATATCATCTGTTATATCAGCCTGAAATTTCTTACGTTTAAAAGAAACAGCCTCAAAAAGAAAGAGAGAAAACTATGAAAATCAAGGAGGCCACAAAATGCGTCCTACAATAATTGTAGAAACAACTGACGATACGGTTCTAAGACTAAATTATACGTAGGTATAACAACATTATAGTGTTAGTAGAAATATATTGTGTAAAAAAACTGTATCGATGAGCATGGTTTCTAATTTCATGTAGCTTATGTATAAATTAACCACAATTCGCGTTTGGTACCAATAAAGCTAATAGAGTCATCGCATGTCTGGATCTAATAAAAGTGAAACAAAACCGCCGTTTCAATATTAGCCGATATTTTTCAGGTTGGTACCCGTGTAACAAGTACTTACATATGCATATATGCACGTATACGGAGAGATTATGCATTTTGGCAGTGTTCCCACAGTATAGCCGTGATTACAGTCACTTGTTTTTAATGGCACACGCCGAAAAGCGAGTATTATTGGCTGGCTTATGCGGTTTTTGTACTAATATTTCCGCTAAAATGCTACGTTTGCCGATGTGGTATGAGTTGTGAGAGGAATTCCGCTAAAACTTATGTTCTTGTGATACTTTTTACGTTTGGGAATGCTAAAAAGCTATAGTTACAGGAAATTCTAGAATTATATTTCAAAACTAGCTGTTATCAGCGACTTCGTATGCGTTAAAATGTTACTAGCATATCATATTGTTTTGCTATAATTGCATTGCATTAATAGATAGGCAGTCAACCTGCATGCTTGGGAGATTTATTAATGAGGCCACCTATAAGCTGCGGAAAACTAACAAATTAATTACATTACCAATTTTATAGAAATAGCGTTTCAAATTAAACTAAATTTGACTTTGTAAAAGCTACCTTTTTGCAAAATTTCCGGTTACACAATACTTTCTTAGTTTAAATCTACTCTAAACATAACATCATCGTTGTCAATTTTTGGGTACAGCAAAACTCCAAACAATTTCAGCCAAACTTGCAAGTGCCCTTTAATTTCTTAATTCAGACTTACCACAATTTTTTTCGTAATTTTTCGCTGTTTTTTACATTTGCCGTTCGCTCCCTTAATCCGTCCCTGTTCCTAACTGAAATAAACTATAATAAACTACCTGCCCACCAAATTTCATGTTCATAGGTCAAATAGTGTCCGAGATAAATTTCTGTAAACTTAAAAAATAAGAAGAATCCCCAAAGAAATATTCAACCTCCACCTACCACATATTGAAATTCTCTGTTAATAATAATAATTATCTTAAACATAAAATTGAAATATACTCCTACTTTTAGGCTGGATTGATTTGAAATATCCCAAACTCTCTACAAAATCTTAAAAAGTGTGAATTCCCACTTTTCCCCCTAGAGGTGGAACTTACATAATTTCTTTGTAAGTGCCCATTTACACAGTATCAAAGAACCGAACATATGAAACCCATATATGTATACCTAGTTTTTAAAAAGTAATAGTTTCCCCATAGTAGCTCTTACTCCTTATTTCAACCACTTCAAGTCTAATTTTCTCAACAAAACGTAGACTATATCGGCTTCCAAGGCCTAATCTATATCGGTTGTTTCAAATTCTACCCTCATCATTAGGATCTCGGACCCGGTAAGAGATACGAAGTCGCTTAAACAGGGGCAAAGTTGCGTGTTCAGGTAACTAGCAAAATCCCGCTTAGAAAGTTCCAAAATTCAAAGTACTTCCGGAGAGAGGCGGGAGAAACAGAATTTTCCCAAAATCTATTTAGTTTCTTCCTTATTTTATCCGTAGTGGGGTTTGAAAATAAATTGCTCGTTAACATTGCCACTTTTTCTCCTATTCAAGAACGCATAATCAGAATTCCAATTTGACGTTTCGTCTATTGTCCTCCAACATCAGCTTTACTTTTTCTTATGGACGATATATTGGAATTTTGCACAGATCAATAAAGGTTTTAATTTGGGTTCCAGAAATGTATAACGTGCATAGTATTGAGTACTGAGGTTATTGTAGTATAGTCATTTGTTTCGTATACCAGATTTATTACAAAACCATATTTATTTTTCCTGACTTTATTAGAGATGCGATTTCGAAATAAATTTCATGCTGCTTTTGTCACTTCTTCTCCTTTACAAAATGACGTGGATCTCGGAAACGGCAAAAGATACGAAGCCGATATGACAAAATAAATTTAATGTTCTTATTGCCACTTTTTTTTTCAAATTTCCAATTCGAGATTTCTTCTATCACCAACTTTGTTTTTTCGTATGGACGCTATATTGGAGTTTTGGAGGGGCAAGGGGGCGTAACTGCAAACTTGAGTCTAAAAAAGTGATGCTTGTATTACTTTTTCAAACAGTAGCTAAATGAGGTCTAAATAAGGTCGCGAAAACCACATCTCGATATCTTGTTTCTGATCTAAAATTTAAGCCAAAGAAAATCTTATACGGAAATACCTTAAGTTTTTTTTTTTAACTATTTTTTCTGAAATTTATATTTATTATTAAGTTGTTCCATAAAAATGTCCGACTTAAAAAACAAAATGTCCCCGTGAATGCTAGAAATGCTGACCATCACGCTAGATGCATTCTTGAAACCTCTCATAGGTAGATAAAACTGCAGCTATAAGTTTGGCTATTGGTATGTTACGTATAGCATTACGAATCCAGTTTTTCATATATTTTCTGTTTGTAGGGTGAGTCGATCTCCTTTAACCGTCCGCATAAATAAAAATCAAGACAAGTTAAATCTGGTGATCGCCAAAGCCACGAAAACAGACTTCCTCTTCGAATCCACCGCTGTTTAAATACTGGATTAATATGCTCTCGGACAATAATACCAAAACCATCCAACTGCAAAAACAACTTTTGCCGTGCTTCCAGTGGTACTTCTTCCAACAACAACGGTAATTGATTATTCGAAGAGTCCAGAAAGACATTGCCATTTGGGGATTGCTCGAAAAACTATGGCCCAATAATTCTGCTTCTCAGCATGCCACTACACATTTAAACTCCTCCGCCCTTGGTGCTGAACTTCACGCAACCAATGTGGATTTTTTGCAGACCAATAATGCATATTGTGCAGATTGACTCTCCCATCACTATTAAAGGTGGTGGAGCGTTCTGAAAGTAATCAAAAAGAGTTAGATTCAAATGAATCCCTATATTTTGATGGTCATTGAAAGTTACCTATGATCCTTCAAAATAACCCTTGTGCTAACATGAGTATTCATTTCAATATATCCCAGTACGCGGTTAGTATTTTCTTAAACTCTTCTAGTTCTTTGCCGTTGAAACATAGGCCGGAAACTACCATTGACTTATAAGCTCTCCATTAGCCCCTCTTTTTGCTACTGCGGCAAAGATGCAAAATAAACTGCAAGCTTATCTATAGTTTCATCTTTCGTAAAACGCATTTGGTAAGCACAGAAATTGCTCAAAGTAACGCGAAACTATTTGCAACTATTAATAATTTGAGGATTATGGATGTTTAAGTTAGAAATTTGTTTTGTTTTCCATGGCCTACTTGTGTTAATTGTCTTTTTTGTATAAACCCATAGTGAATATTCATTTAAACAAATAATATTACTTACTTACGTTTTAGCGATATTTTGTAATATTTTCAACAAGGGTGATTTTATTCTGATGAGTAAAAAATAATTCCAGAAATATTAGTTTAAGAGAAATAAAAATTCAAGGGATTTCCGTATAAAACTTTCTTTGGTCTAAATTATTGGTTAGGAAGATATATCGAGATGCGGTTTTCGCGAGCTTGTTTAGACATCATGTAGCTACTTTTCTATAAAAAAATCATACCAATGCATTTAATTTTTTGAGAAAATTAACCATTTCTGTCGGAGTGTTGAAAAAGTCCCCTAGCGGCCACATGTAAAACTAACAAAACTTGAAATACTATAACATTTGTAGCCCAAGAATAGCTCTTTTCAACCATCCCAAGTTTGTTAAAATCGGGAAAGCCGTTTCGAAGATGAGAGTGTTTTTTACGGAAACCTTTCAATACCCCTCCGCCCTGTATTTTTAGAGATACAGGAAAATTTATCAAACAAAAAAGTTGTCATTGTCCTCGGCTTTCAGGTAATTTTTTGTTAGGTTATCATAGAGGAATTCGCAGAAAGATCACTTTTTTAGATTCTAATTTTCTGTTTCGCCCCTTTTCGCCCATTTCAGAAACTCGAAAATATTTTCCAGGTTTTTTTCTTGTCCGTCCTAATAACTATTTTTGCTGCAAGACTCTACGATGGATAGGTTCCCAGATACAGTACCTCGCATTCTTGGTTGGCCACCCTGTACACACACACACACACACACACACATACACACACGCACACACACACATATATATATATATATATATATATATATATATATATATATATATGTATATAACTTGAGACGTGGTCATTGTCGTCTAGACCAGTTAGGTGAAAAATTAAAGCTTCCGCTTTTTGTTGGGTACTTCGACAAGATTTAAGCAAAGAGGACTCTTTATACTTTTTTTAATTCTCTCTAGCTTTCAATGGACTTTGCCATCATCATCAGGAGCTGCAATTACAATGATAACAGTAGCAACAAAGGTGTAAAATGAATTTAAATTGACTCAACTTACAGTAGTATGTGAGAATGTTGCTAATTGTTGTTTACGTATAGGATGAGGGAAACGTCCAGTAACATGGTGAGAGCTGAATAGGTTGCACAATAGTCAAAATTTATACAAAACATGACAAGAACACGTTAAAAACAGATTAAAAATTATTTTAAAAAATTAGAACATTACATCGTGAAACCACCTGATGATTGCACAAATTAGTGGTCATGGAATGATGAATTGATGAGTGACATGAAACCCTTTGACAGAAGGCCGAAGGATGTCAATGTCAGTATTGAAAGATGGAACGAATTGTGGGCGTGTGCCAAAAACGTTGCCAAATCACTTCAGATGAAGAGATTTTCAGAATTTTATGATGGAATTTGTTAAACCGACCAGAGGCAGTTGAATAAACTATATTATTATTAATGGGAATTTAAATTAACAATTATTAATAAATCGTGAGGAGAGAATTATTATATTTTGAGTGGAATGAAATTTACTGGTGGAAACGGCCAAAACACAGATTCTAATTATGGTTGTGAAGAGTTGAAATTTGGGGAGATATGTAAGTTCTCCAATTTTTCGCAGTTTAGCAAATATGAGTAAATGACACTCAGTTGTTTAACATCTGTCTTTTTGTTGATACAGTTGTTATTCATGAAAATGTGGGACATTTCCAGGAATAAACGTTTGGAAAGGTGTTTTTCTTTATCAAGAACTTTGATACTTGTGTAATTCATAGAATGCCCTGTTGTGTTAAAATTATTAAAATCAATTTGGTAAAACAGATGAAAACAAGGGTAATCAGCATCTCAGATAATACCTTCCACACCTCAAATTTACGTAAACTATCAAAACTGTTCATCAATAATGGTTATCCGAAGTGTCTGATTAACAAGATCATTTTTAGTTCACCTTCCAATATTTTGCCGAACTCTGGTGATGCAGGTAATAGTCGCACAACCCCTAATAACGGAACTGATGTAATTCCCAATAATAACATCAATCCTAACAGTACTAGCACCAACCCGGACTCCAGACCTGGTTTTGCTGTCCTGCCCTACATCAAGGAACTGACCCCTAAGCTGATCAGATTGTGCAGTCCTTTGAACTTTCGAATTGCTTGCAAATCCGTCCTCACTATAAACTGCATTTTTTCAAAAATGAAAGACAAAGTCCCGCTGCTTGGCTTAACCAACACAGTCTACTCCATCAATTGCAACAACTGCAACCAAATATACATAGGTCAGACATCCAGATCTCTTAAAGGAAGGATTACATCACACAAAAGTGATGCTAGGCTTCATCCTGAAAGATGCGCTCTAGCATCTCATGTTAACACAACAGGGCATTCTATGAATTACACAAGTATCAAAGTTCTTGATAAAGAAAAACACCTTTCCAAACGTTTATTCCTGGAAATGTCCCACATTTTCATGAATAACAACTGTATCAACAAAAAGACAGATGTTAAACAACTGAGTGTCATTTACTCATATTTGCTAAACTGCGAAAAATTGGAGAACTTACATATCTCCCCAAATTTCAACTCTTCACAACCATAATTAGAATCTGTGTTTTGGCCGTTTCCACCAGTAAATTTCATTCCACTCAAAATATAATAATTCTCTCCTCACGATTTATTAATAATTGTTAATTTAAATTCCCATTAATAATAATATAGTTTATTCAACTGCCTCTGGTCGGTTTAACAAATTCCATCATAAAATTCTGAAAATCTCTTCATCTGAAGTGATTTGGCAACGTTTTTGGCACACGCCCACAATTCGTTCCATCTTTCAATACTGACATTGACATCCTTCGGCCTTCTGTCAAAGGGTTTCATGTCACTCATCAATTCATCATTCCATGACCACTAATTTGTGCAATCATCAGGTGGTTTCACGATGTAATGTTCTAATTTTTTAAAATAATTTTTAATCTGTTTTTAACGTGTTCTTGTCATGTTTTGTATAAATTTTGACTATTGTGCAACCTATTCAGCTCTCACCATGTTACTGGACGTTTCCCTCATCCTATACGTAAACAACAATTAGCAACATTCTCACATACTACTGTAAGTTGAGTCAATTTAAATTCATTTTACACCTTTGTTGCTACTGTTATCATTGTAATTGCAGCTCCTGATGATGATGGCAAAGTCCATTGAAAGCTAGAGAGAATTAAAAAAGTATAAAGAGTCCTCTTTGCTTAAATCTTGTCGAAGTACCCAACAAAAAGCGGAAGCTTTAATTTTTCACCTATATATGTATATATATATACTCGTATATACTACTAAGGATAATACTATCTTAATTAAATATGTGAAGGTTAACCTAACAAATAAATGTATTATATTCCTACTAAATGGTGGATCACAAATTGGGTTCGATTTCGCAAAATTTCAATAGGTTGATCATAAGAAAAAGTCAAGTTGATTATAGAGATCGAAAGCAGAAACGTCTGATTGAGAATTTGACTACACCCTCTACAAGAGGGTATTGATTGATTTTAAAATTTAATTTCAAATAAACCCAGGGAATAGACGATTTTTCAAAAAATCCGGTATACGACACAGAGAGGAGAAAAAGTAACAATATCAACATGCAATTTATTTTAATCTCAAATAAACTCAGGAAAGTTGATCTCGCGATAAATCTGGCATATGAAACAAATGATTATTTGATCATTTCCAGGACTACTAAGAAAATTGTATTTTTTGTAGATAACTAAGGTTTGACAATATCTTTGTATGACATATTATATATATATATATATATATATATATATATACTTATATAACTTCGAAGTTGAGTCATTTATTTTAACAGTGAGTAGATCTGATCAAAAGAAATGTTTTTTTCCTTTACCATTTTTCTGGTAAAATTAAAGTAACAAAGTTATAGCCCTTTGGAAGTTTGTGTACCGCCCTGTCTCAATAATAATATTATGTGCTCGTGTTTGGCGACAACGGATATAATTCGCCTTATCGGTTCATCGCATCGGAAACAAAAAAGCGAAAGAGTTTGGAACGATGTTTATACAATTATTTCATTCAGTTGTATACAGTCAGTGTCAGTCGGTAGTGGATAGTGGTGTCTGTTGCGTGGCTCAAACGAAATAAAAAATGGCACATGTTTATGCGGATCGGTTTCCCAATCGAGTGCAACCAACCCCTCGTGCCTTTGTTAATGTAGTACAACGGGTTCGTGAATCATTTGACTCAAGACCTCACATATGGACGGCATGCCGGTGCTCCAAGACCTCACGATCAAATACAGGTCCGTACTGAAATACTTGTCGGGAGGATACTTTATAAAACAAGGTAAAATTTTTTTTTTTATTTTTTTTTTATTTTTACACACATATTTTGGTTTATCTTCCTTCTACAATCATTATCTGAAAATTAATGACTCAACTTCAAAGTCCCCCCCCTGTATATATATGGAATCAAAATTAAAATTGTATTATTCATCCTTGCAAAAATCCATCAGATAGAATTAAGTTGATTCTGGCGGATAAGGACAAATAAAGTCTGGAACAAATTAAAACGTTTTTGGGAAAATTCGGTTTTGTAAGTCACTATCAGGAAGTACTTTGAATTCCAAAACTTTCTAGTGGTATCTTCTTAGTTACCTGAATACGCAACATTGTATCTTGCCATTTCCGATATCCCAATGGTGACGGTCGAATTTATATCCTCAAATCTAATAACGTAAGGATTATGCGATTTGACCCACACACACATACACAATACAAAATAACAAAACTGGAAACGGCAAATACGGGAAATAAAACCAGATATCGCCCGACAATAGGTGCAATAACAGAAAAAGTCCATTCGGAGCATATCGATCTGCTCCAACCAGTATCAATTTAAAATAATACGTCCTGGATCGCAAATCTGAAGCTTTACCTGGAAAGTGCGCAAAGCAAGCTACAGAACAAGCATTTTACATTGTACAGAATAGCAGCGGCTATTCAAATGCAGGTGTGTTGCAGTCTGATGTCTTTTCATTTCTCTCCACTTTACAATAAATAACCAGGCATATACGAGACCGGATTTCCATTCGTGGTGAGTGTGCTGTCGAGTTGTACGAAAGCGCAAAATCTCGCAAATAGGGCGGATGCGGCGAACGCCTACCGAGATAACGAGGATGCGATATTACCGGGTAGCATTATGTCACACTTTAACGTGTTCAAGCTTGGTAGGAGGAACATTTTTGCATTAGGGCATAACGATGTCGAGCTTCGTACATCCATAACTGGCCTATACGACCTCTCCTTTGTCCCGAGGGTGTCGAGATTGTGTAACAATATACAAGAGGAAGCTTCTCCCAGTTCTACTAACCTCAGACAGTTCAAAAATCGGATTGACAAAATTTC
Organism: Acanthoscelides obtectus; assembly: GCA_963669975.1. Lineage (NCBI taxonomy): Eukaryota > Metazoa > Arthropoda > Insecta > Coleoptera > Chrysomelidae > Acanthoscelides > Acanthoscelides obtectus. The sequence goes on along the minus strand of CAVLJG010000003.1, from coordinate 79,912,761 downwards.
CTCGGGAGCCTCATAGCAGCCTCGGTGTCCCGGCATTTAGGCTTCTGCCTGCACGGCTGCTTCGGTATATTAAAAAAGTTATTTTACAATATTAGTATAAAGCAGCAGTTCATTGAACTTGCCTACAAAACAGAAAAGATTCTGAAGATGTAATCCACAAGTAAGGACCACGGACAGAATGTAACTAACATTAAGAAAGGATAGTAGGTCTACGACAGCTGAATATTTATATTTCTTTCCTTCAGGTGCCGTATGATATCAAAAACAACAGTGTTTTTCCTTAAAGACATAAAAATGAGTTACACTCCGGTAAGTCTAGCACAAAGTTCCTTTTGCTGTTCGGTGTATTTACGACTTTCAAAAAACAGATTATTGAGAGTACATTGCACATCAGACAGATCACATAAGTCGGATTCAACTATACCATTTCTGGCTAGAAAAGAAGTATATCGTCCATATCCAAACCTCAATCTGCCGATACATTGTGATATGTTTTCTGTGAATTTGCGTATTATGCAACCATGGAATGGAGAATGACGTAATTAGAATTTCAAGTTGACGTTTCGTCAATTGTCATACAGCATCAACTTTATTTTTTCTCATGGACGCCATGTTTTATTTTTGCACAGGCGAATAGTTACATTGACATTGCCAAACCTTATTTGTTTATAAATACAGCATATCCTGAGATGGCCTTGAAATTATCGGATAATCATTTGTTTCGTATACTTGATTTACCGCAAAACTATATTTTATTTTCCCTGCCATCACTTGAGATGGGATTTCAAAGTAAATTACCTCTTGTTATTGTCACTTTTTCTTCTATACAAGACGGCGTAGTTAAATTTTCAGTTCGGGGTTTTTTCTTTCGACTTCCAACACCAACTTCGTTTTTTGATATGGATACTGTATTAGAATTTTGTACATTTAAATGGAGTCGTCAGTCATAAATTTAGTGAAATGTATTTATTCCCCTAGTAGGCCGCATTCACAGATGGAACGAAATATAAGCAAATAAAAAAGGCATGTTGAAACCTGTACACGAAATGAACAAAATACTGATAGTAATAACAATAATAATCATAAATAAGCAGAGGTACATCACTTCAGATGTTGAACACCTTGCTTTGTTTGTAGGCCATGCCTGACTCTTTTCTGTAAACTGTTCACTGCTCTGCTTATTTCCCTTCTTCTTAATCTTCCAAACTTTGTTACTGTGTTAAGATCTGGCTTAGTATACGAAACGAATGGCTATCTGATAACTGCAAGGCCTACCTAGGAAATTCAGTTTTTTTTTTTATCTCACTGGGTGTAGGAGTAGCCCTCTGGCTAAGCTTCACCTTCCCTTTGCATGTTTTGATAATCTATCCGGTGGCGACGGAGTTGGGGACAAAAAGAAATAAAGATCGTTCAAACTCGCTGACTGCGGTGAACGGCAAGGTGAGTCATAGTAGCAGTAAGGAAGCCCAAGCGGCTAAATGGGTAATTACTTAACACGTTCGCTGCCAAGCAATATTTATGATTATGCCACCAAAGCCACAAAAAGAAGACCAAACAAAAAAAAAGTTCCCCTGGAGCCATTTTGTCCAGTCAAAATTTATTAGTTATGATTACGTTACCTGCAGTTAGTTTCTTTGTAGGTGTCATTTTCATCTCAAAATTGTCAAATTTGTCACTCGGTCCAACAGACCGAGGCGGCGTGGAAGTAGCTTTTTTTATCATATGCGCCAACTCGGTCCATTTCTCGGTCCGCAGCGATTTTGCGCAATCGACATGTTTCTTCAATTCAGCACGTGGTGTCTATTGTCTTTCTAATTGCATTTCAGTACGTACACACTTTCAGACGGAATAGGCGGTTATTGTTGTTATTTTTGAATGTAGTTTGTGTTTCTACAATGTCCAGAAATCGTGCTTTGACGCAGAAAGAATTAGAAGAAGAGATAGAGCGAATTATGCAAAATCTGTCAGATGAAGCATCTGCATTAGAGGATGACGGTAAGAAACATTCTTTATTTCGTAGATCGATCGCATAGACTTGTAAGTTTCCGAGAATAGATAGACTGCAAAAACGTACAATCCTTCATGCATTTATTATTTTTTTCAGACGATAGTATCGCAGACAGCAACTACGAACCTATTGATGATGAATCATCTGATAGTTCCCCTACAAACTCTACTGCCTCCCCCATGCTTGGCGCAAACCGCAGACACCAATGACGATGAGTTATCCGTTACTTCTGGTACAAATTCTCCATCACCAGGAAGTAGTGCTGCCTCCGCGCCTATGCCAAACACAGACACAGATGACAATTTAGCTGGTAACGCCGGCGCCGCCTCGGATAATATGATATGGAGTATTCCAACAGGTAGACAACCAGTTTTATTTAACTTTACCAAACAAACTGGTACTGAACCCCATCTTGCCGAGCTTTTGCGTGAAGAACCTCTGGAAATGTTTTATTTTTCACTAATTAATGACTCTATTTTTCAATACATTGCTGACCAAACGAATCTATATGCCACGCAAGTTATTACAGATGAAGCAGATGTAAAAGGTACATCTAGGTTACATAATTGGTTCCCTACAGATAAAAATGAAATCAAGAACGTTTTTGGCTTGCTTTCGTACATGGGTATTGTAAAAATGCCTAATATACAAGCCTACTGGAGCCGAGAAGCTATGTATAAAAACTCTATGGCTTCTAAAGTAATGACACGTAATAGATTTGAGCTGTTGCTACGTATGTTGCATTTTGCAGATAATCAGGATAATCCAGGTAATGATAGACTGCATAAGATTCAACCTTTGATTGACAAAATAGTACATAATTTTAAAACATCATATGAACCTTCCGAGACTTGTTGCATTGATGAGTCCCTTATTCCATTTAGGGGAAGATTAATAATGCGACAGTACATAAGAAACAAGCGCCATAAGTATGGAATAAAAGTATTCAAATTGTGCAGCAAAGGAGGATATACCTATAACTTAAAAATTTATGCAGGAAAAAATTTAGACCAAGGTCATACTACACCCACATCTGTAGTTATGAGTCTTTTTGAGTCCATACTAGATTCGGGCCGCACTCTTGTAACAAACAACTGGTATACAAGTGTAGATTTGGCAAAAAGATTGATGGATAGGCAAACATATGTATTTGATAGGCACATTGCGTAAAAACAGACGAGGCCTTCCAAAAGGCCTGGTCAACAAAAAACTTAAATGTGGAGAGATAGCCGCTCTCGTAAATCAGGACGGTGTCACAGTAATTTCCTGGAATGATAAACGCAACGTTTTAGTGCTTTCTACCAAACATAGCAACACAACAGTAGACACGACAAACCGCAGACAAAAAACTGTAAAGAAGCCTGAAGCCATTGTAGCATATAACGCAGGAAAGTCGTCGGCTGATATCTCTGATCAGATGACAGCTTATCAGACACCTTTGCGTAGAACCTTTAAGTGGTACCGTAAGTTAGCCGTAGAGATTATCCTGAATACTGCAATGGTCAATGCATGGATTATGTATAAGGAAACTGTGAATGCCAGAATTTCCTTACTTCAGTTTCGAAAAGCTGTTACATACAAGTTATGTCAAGCGCAAGACGATGGGTTAGCAGAGCAACCAGATGCAGAGATGATTCCAAAAAGAAAACGCCAAAAGCACGAAATGGGCAAAAGTGATTATAAAAAACGAAGACCTTGCTATGAAAAAGTGAGAGCCGAAAAAGGATGGAAAGAAGCACGAAAACTCACTAGAGCACGTTATTATTGTAAAGGTTGTAATGGTGAACCGTTTTTCTGCTTATCATGCTTTAATAGATATGAAACTCCTTAGATAGAATTAAGTTTTTTTTTTACGTTTTTTATTTATTATTCTGTAAACTGCCGGTTTTCGTTCTAGATTTTTGCAAAAATAAACGATTTATAAAGTAAATTATTGTTGTTTCTCTAACCTACCATATCCAGAAATAAAATAACAAAATATTAAAATTTAATCAATTTTTTACATAACTGATATGTGTCAACAATCCTCAGACGCCAACTCGGTCTACTACTAGCGTTAAACCAATGCAAAATTAAACAGCTGGCGAAAGAGGATTGAATATTCGGCTCGGTCTAATCGACCGCGTTGGCGAGGCTGGAAAAATTTCTTCTCGGTCTTATGGACCATGATGGCGAATAAGACAAACACAATTTTGGTCTTATAGACCGAGTTGGCAGCGAACGTGTTAAGCGCCATAGGGCCTATTGAGTTTTGAAGATTAGATTGTAGGGAGAGGAAAGCGTTATACAGAGGTCTTTAAAAATGTAAAAAAGATAGTTACACAGAAATACTCGAGCGCGTTAGATATTGACATTGTATATGTCCACGTGTTACTGATATTGGAGGTATGACAATCTGCCGGTTTGTACCAGGTGAGCCGTTAATAAAGGACTCCGGCTGTATCTTAGCAATTACCCAACCTAGAGTCATCGGTCAGAAATGTATAACAAAAGTGGTCAAAATAAATTGCTGGAAGTTATTTTTGGTTTTAGAATGCGACCGCTAGAAAGCGTAACTCGTACCGCAAAATTAGAACAGTCGTTTTTTCGAAAACTTTAAAATGCAATGGTATTATCATTTCCCACTATTCAGTAAGCGCATGAAAACTCATAGAAACTGATAGAAACCGCATGTCGTTATACTCAACGGTATGCAAGGTATCTCCTCTTTTCATTGATCTACCGCACTCGGTTAAATCCAGAAAATACCCTATCAGAGCACCTTGAGTGTTGACGTAGTGTCGACAAAGCAGGGTAGATTTTCTGTGGATTATTTGTATGGACACAATCGACTGGCTTGATCCATTTAATTTCTTTGTTATACTTATTTGTAGCTTAAAGAGGCTTACTTGTGCTGAACTGTTGAACATTATGAACTGATAACAGCGTTGCGTTAGAAGTGTTGACGCCATTTTTTGAAGGCAAACATATCTTGTCATTATATTTACATTCTCCTAATAACCCAATAATTTTTATGATTGCGTAAACTAACTTTTTATGTACTCCTATTTGAATAATATTGCCCCGCATCCAAACTGTGCGCACATACGGGTGTGATGACACACGTGACCTTAGTGGCCGCTCCTAGACCATTTTTTATTCCGAAGCAGCCGCGTAGGCGGAATCCTGAATACCAGAGCACCTAGGCTGTTATGATGTTATGAGGAGGTCAAATTGCTAATCCGATTTTTAAACTGCCCAAACTTAGTCGAACTGGGAAAAGTCTCCTCGGGTAGATTGCTCCACAATCCAATATAAAATCTCGAACATCTTGGTAACAGGGGTAATTTGCTCTTATGGATCGTCCATGGAACTGTCTTTAATGTATTCCTATGCAGATGACACTAAAGTCAACAATCGACCTCGAACTCCGTTGCGCTCCAAGGAGAGTTCACACTTATTGGAAAGCGGTCGGAACTTTAGTCTCGCCCTCTGAATCTCTAGAAAGCTACATTCTCCACCTGGCAAAAAAATCCTAAGTTTGAGTACAGGACTGGCAGTCATATCATACAGGCTGTTACAAGTCACACAAATCTTGGGTCTGGCAGCTAATGACGGTCTGACCTGGTCGGAACACATCCAGAACATCACTTCAAGGGCCAAGCGACTGTTCCTTCCTGTACAGAATCTTCGGGTTGGAGTTTGCTAGTTCCGTATCGGATTCAAACTTCGTTCGTGATAGGAGCTTATTAGAGGCGTCGTGCAACGCGTATGCCACAAGCCACCCGTAGACCAACTTATGAAAACCGCCTTAAACTCTTCAAACTGCTTGATGTCAGAAGACAGCGAGGTGATTAATTTGGTGTTGACATGTCGCACTTGTTTCGTCTGTCATCGATAACCTCAAAGGCTACCACTTTAAGTTGCAGAACGAACCTTTTAGAACTCCTATCCTCCAACACTTTTTAACCAACCGAATTTTCGAAGCATGTGACAGACTTTTATCTAACATAATGAACACGACAACCATATACAGTTCCAAAAACAATCACGAAGGACACCGCAGTGCGTAACATATTGTTCTCTTCTTCTGTGTGTTTGCATGTGTATTGCATTTGTCTGTAAGCTATCAAATATTACGTATTTCATATAGTACTTGTGCTCAACTCAAATTTATTAATTAATATTAATAATAATAATTATCACGATAACTTAGTGGCATAGGGGCGGTTGTATCTACCAATTCTGGATGTACGAAGTTCAACATGGTTAGTATGGAAGGTCTAAGTCAGGCGGGTCTGTCTGGCAGGCACATCGCGCGACGGCGTCATTGTAGAGAACACTGAGGAGCAAAAGGGTCCTGGGACAGTCTGTTGAAGCAAAGTAATTACTCAGTGGAACAGCCCTCATCAGAACAGAATCGATCATGGATAATATCGTTGGGGTGGCAACATCCGAAACATTTGAGCAGTACTCAAGGCTAGGTCTTATCTGGGCCTTGCACAGAGTGAGGAGATTATGCGGAGAAAAGTACTTCTTTACCCTAAACAAATAGCCCAGCTTTTTACCAGCGGCTACCGCTACTCTCAAGTCCTCGGTGATCTGGAATCCAACTTGCCGAAATGGCCCGCTCCTTGATAGCACTCGGCCTTCATGGAGACCGGATGAGTGATAGGGTGCTTTTTGTTAGGCAAGTAAGCATTCAACTGTGTATAACAGATAATCATCGAACTTGAGTCACGCTGTATATACGTACGATGTCATTAACTGCAAACATGCACTCCTATTGATTGGCTCTAAGTTGATGCTGTCGACTCTGGAAGATAAATATTATTGGATGATGTCGGCTTCGCTGGTATTTCTCGTGCTTTTTGCTGAATATATATCGAGTTAGTAATAATGCATAGGCCAATATATTATCTGGCGCTGTGTGACAAAAATAGAAGGAGATAAATTTATGGCCTATGGTAGATGATCGATGAGCAAGAAGTGTGCGATATAGAAGAAACACGTGCATCAATCATGACGATACGGGCGTAAGTGATAGAAGTTTTTCTGTACTTTTCCAAATTAGGGGCAAAAATCGGACTTAAGAGCAAGTTTATCTGATCGTTAGGATAATAATTCGTGATATTAAGAGGGCTAAAATTCGGGGAAAAACGAAAGCTATGAAAGAACATCTAGAGGTAAATAGGAGCTTTCAGCAAAAAAAAAATGGAATATGGTAAACAAAATTTATCGGTGTTCCGGTTAGCAACTACCGAGGTAATATAACGGGTGGTTCAAATTTGACCCTGACCATTGGAATCTCAGTAAGAGGTACGAGATCGCTCAAAGGATTCAAAGCTGTATATTCAGGTAACTAACAAAATGCCGTTTAGAAAGTTTCAAAATCCAAAGTACTTCCAGAAAGAAGCGGAAATAAATAATTTTTTCAAAATCGTTCTAATTATTCCTTGACCTTATTTGTAGAGGGATTTCAAAATAAATTATACATTAACATCGCCAATTTTTCTCTTTTTCAAGATAGCATAATTAGAATTTCAATGCGACGTTTCGTCTCCTCCAGAATCAACTTTATTTTTTCTCAAGGCTGCTATATTGAATTTTCGCAAAGGTCAAAAGAGTTTTTAATTCTGATTCCAAAGATGTATAATATGTCGTACATTGACAATGCCATACTTTAATTATAAAAAAAAAAAACAGAATTTCCTAGGTAGGCCTGGAAATTATCAGATAATCATTTGTTTCATATGCCAGATTTATCGCAAGGTGATTTTCTCTTTTCTGACTTTATTTGAGAAGGGAGTTCAAAATAAATTGCATGTTGCTATTGTCAATTTTACCCCTCTATAAGATGACGTAGTTAGATTTCTAATTCGAGGTATCTCCATCACTATTTTTTCAAATATATAGCAAATATAATCAGTGTTGTGAAATTTTGTAGTATTCAGTTTTTTGCTGACGACTCACAATTATATCATAGCTTCAATCATGAAAATTTAGAAATTTCGGAAGCACAAATGATATAATTGAAAATTATGCAACAGAACATAGTCTCCGGTTGGATCCTTCTAAATCCAAAGTTATTATTTTTTCTCCTAAAAATCTAAGGTCCCTTATTAAAAATAATTTGAACATTACTTGAAACGGCCATGCTATTCAAATAGAAGAAACAGTTATAAACTAAGGTTTGTTTATAGATGATAATCTCAAATATATTTCTCGTGTAAATCCTGTAGCTGAAAATTGTTCTGCTGTTTTACCGCATCTGTACTTAAATAAAGAAATACTTGATTCTAGTTTCAAAGAAATTTTATGTGAATCTCTAATCGTACCAAAAATCACATATGGTTATTAGAATACTATCCATTTCTAGATTCAGTTTCAGCTAAACGTCTACAAAAAATTCAAAGTTCATGTTGTAGATTGATTTTCAGGGTGGGTCAAAGATATGATGGAGTACCGTAGATTTCTTATAAGAAATTGAAAAAAAGTTGAAATAAAAATAAAAAAAAATGATATACAGGGTAGTCCAAAAGTGAAAGCAGACCAAACTTTTTTAATGGAAAGACCTTTTCATTTTTGTATTTTGAGGTTCCCCTTATGATTTTAAACACTTTCTGTGTGTATTGTGGTTGATTAGCCTATCTTAGGTTGTACGATCTGTTCTCATATGAGAACCACCTTAACAGGAAATTTATTACACAGGGAATAGAACATGAGAAAAATGTGATTTTCTAACCTCAAACACAGAATTGCGACAGGAAAAAACAATGAACCAAAAAATCTTTATTCAAGAGAATATAGAAAAACAAAACAAAATTATTAGTAACTTCTTTAAAATGATTACTTAACGTTTATTTCTTTCGTCGCAGATTGGTGCGTGGTAAATTGTTGTAGTAGCTACTAGTTTCGGTGACGATCAGTGGAAGTTCACCTTTTTTTCAAACAACGGCTGTGACATTAATCTTTTGTTCCTGCACGGCAAGTTTTTAATTAAGTATAGCTATGTACTGTCATTGTTTTTGCGTATTTCCGATACCTCACGGGATTGCGTTAAGGTTCTAACTACAAAACACCAAATTTGTGACATTCATCTTTTTTCCCTGTAACCGTCATTTGTTCTAATCGGATTCCTGTTTTGTGGATCTTTTGAAATACTCATACATTTAATTCATACATTTTGTATTTCCTTGTAACTTTCGTTTCAACAACAAATTCATGTCCAAATAAGGAAATACATCCCTGAGTTTAGGACTGCAAAATCCATTTAAATGCAGAAAATTCCGATATAGTGTCCATATGAAAAAACAGTTGGTGATGGAAGTCGAAAAAAGAAACCTCTAATTGAAACTTAAAAAAGTGACAATAACAACATGCAATTTATTTTGAAATCGACTTACCGTTTCCGAGATCCCAATGGCGAGGGTCGAATTTTAAACACCTGGTATATTATTATTTGTCATATCGACCATGGAAATAAAAACAGTCTCTTGGAACTTATCTCGGAACTGCTGCTATTTTCTGATATTTTGCTCGTATTTCGGCTTATCTTTACGTCGACGTAAACATTGTAATTTTTAGAGACCAAAAATGCAGCGCGTAAAGAACACCAACAATCTCACAATCTTCGTGTTATTTATTCCGAAGTCGGAGATGATAACCGGAGAACTTACAGCAATCAGCTAGCTTTATCTGTTGGAATAAATCATAAATGCATGACAAAGCGTTCCGCCCAGACGTTTTTCGAGGCAAAGGGAGTCCCAATTTTTTTAAGTCTGACACAGGATTTACATAATGCCGGAAACCAACCTTTTCTTCTCCCTCTTCTTCATTCCTCAACGTTCTCAGACAACGACAGTGACAGTTACAAACGAGTTTTTGTCGATATGAGGCACACAAGGAGGAGGAGGGGATTTGTCTGTCGGTATCTTAACGGAAAGCCACTTTGTGACTTATCATAACGACAGCTGGCTGACGTGATCAGAGACACATTTGAGGTAGATTTAGATTGATCGGGGATACGGGATATATCTTTACCTTTATCGTAGCGACATATTTTGTACAACAGCGGATCCAGACAATGCGTTAAAGGGGGTCACTTAGTTACAGTGGTGCTTAGGAAGCTGTCTAGCTCACAAATATGTCAATATAAATTAAAAAAGCTGAAAAGGTATTAAAAAGGTATTGTACCATGAACTATCTGACTAGTCAATACAGATGCACCTGGACAACGACACCACGTAGCAGCGGTTCCTGCCAGCGCGACGTCTCAAAGGCTTTTGACTCTGTCACTTATGGTGTTCTTATGTATAAGTTACAACAAACGGACATCCCTTACAATGTTATCAAAATTATACAGAACTATTTGCTCATCCGACAAATATGTGGCAAAAACAATCAGGCCAAATCAAAAATATACCACCAACGCTACGGAGTACCACAGGTATCTATCCATCCTTCCACCTACCTGTGGTACTTATATGTTTCTGATCTGCCGGTAGAAAACATTGCAGGACAAACGAAGTCACGATACGCAGATGATTTGTACGTGCTAAATGAATCCAAACAACAAAACGCCTCCATCATGCGAGCAAAGTGGGCAATGCAGGTAATATTTGAGTACTATTATCGGTAGGGGCTTACTTGTAATAAACTAAAAATCGTGCGTATTGTAATTGGACGAGCACGAACGTACCCTAATCAGATCAAGTTTGACAGGAATGGGGAGCGAACAATCGTAACCTTCGTCCTTGTTCAAATAAGATATCTTGGTCTCAATCTTGATGGAACGGTTAGCACGAACGGCATCATTAAAGAAATAATTCTACGTTCTGTCTCCAGTCATTGGCTTCAGCTCGAATGTTACTATAGAAGTGAAATAATTGAAGCGTGTGTTCTACCCGGTACTAACATACCGACTTGCTGATTGTTCCTACACACAAGTAAAAGTGGCATTCTTAAATTAGACAGCTGACTTAAGAAAATATATATACCAGTTAGCCTACTGCATCCCAGAAGACATACTTTGGGAGATGCTACAAAAGGGACAGTGTGGCAGCCCGCCCCAAAAAATTGTTTAAAACACCGAGGAAGACAAATCAGTGAAGCCGATTTTGACCAAAGTATATCATCTATTCAGCCAGCCAAGGCAGCGATGTCAATTCCAGCCTCTAAAATTCAAGCGGTCTTTGCACTATATCTCATATTGATAATAATACCATGTTAATATTTTGAATGTTAGTCTAATCATATTAGACGAAAATACCGCTGGTTTGCGAAGTAATTGTAAAGTCTGGTTTTATTGCTTCAAGCTGTTTAAGGATGCATAAAACGGGTACTCCAATTTTTGTGGGAAAACTTTTTATTCGACAACACAGAATGAGAAAACGTGTTTTTTGGGATTCAATCGAGTGTTGGCAGGAACGAAAAAACTATTCATATAATATTTTTAGGTATTTATGAAACATATAAAATAAGACCACACATAAAAAGATCCGACTAAGGCCTCTTGCACACGACCGATCATTCCGCCGACCGGTTGTTTCTCCGCCCGGCAAAGAAATCGGGATTATCTTAGACACGATAAGCGATCGGCCGGTTACGTGCCGTTTACATTGCCTTCTGCATGAAGGCCAGTGCTGTACTGTCATCCGACGTAGAAAGAGCTTGGCTATTTTCGTTTCGTGCATTGTCAAAAACGAAACGTGAAAAGAAGATCGTGCTTGTGTGTTTATTGTATAGACGAAGAAAATACAAGAAAGCTTTAGCAAGAAGATTATGGATTCATCCACTGGTAGCTGAATGAAGTGCAGTAGGAGCATTTTATACCTTGTTTACAAGACTACGAGAACATGAAGCAAAATTTTTCAATTACTTTAGGATTTCTGTTGCGTAGGTGGTAGATGGTCTCTGACTGTCGAACGCGGAGGTACCACCCGGCGGTTCTCGTAGGCGGAGCCAGAATGTGTGCATGTTGCATGCACACGTGTTCCCTCGCCAGAGTCCGTGTGGCGTCCCCCCTTTCCCATGTATCCCCCAAAGCCCCACGGTACCCAATGGGTGCTTAGGCCTTAGGCCTTCGTGGTAGTTGCAGTATTAGAAAAAAAAAATTTCTGTTGCAACATTTGATTATTTACTACAGCGTTTGGACAAACATATAGCCCTCCAAGAAACAAACATGAGACAAGCGATACCACCCACAGAGATGCTTGCAGTTACAATAAGGTAAGTAATAGAATTAAAATGTGATTTTAGAACTAGATATATTTAAATAAGGAACATAACGAACAAATTAAACAAATCAAATTCTGGTTGTAGTTAAGTCAGATTGGATAAACTATTGTGGTGTCAAAGATTGTGGATATTCAAGATTATTGTCACAGCGAGATGTAGTTGGATCAAATGACGTACTTGATTGTGGTATTGAAGTCTGTGGACACTGCAATGTATGGTATGTCGGTGTCCACTGCTGGCTGTATGACTGAGTTGCTGGAGGTACAAACGAAGGTAGCGATCTATTGGTATCGAAGTCATGTTGAAAGCATCGCATTTTTGCTTTCGTTTAAAACGTTGTACAAGCTGCAAAACTTCTATGCGAAATTGAAGTTTGTCATCTTCATCAAGGTTTTCTACAATCGGCAAAATGGAATCAAAAAACGATTTATCTTCAGTGATTGTGAGTATGCTGTCCGGCTTTTCCAAGATCTTTAGCGCTTTGGTTTCAAACTCGTCTTGACGTTTCTTTGGTGCTGAGGCACGCTTTTTTGTAAGTAAAGCTTGCGATGGCGTTTGTTTAGCTGTTGTGGACACATCATACTGTTTTCGATATGTTGACATTGGAGCATACGGTAAAGAATGTGATTCCTCCGTATTTGAAGAGTCAACATTTTTTCATGCATTCAATTCAGATTCTTTGTATACACCTTGCCCAAAATGCTTACCAGGAACAGAAAATCCGGCTGTACCATATATTTTAGTTGGCGATGAGGCTTTTGGATTAAGTGATAAATTGCTACGTCCATTTGGTGGAAACAACTTAACACAGCAACAACGTGTATTTAATTACCCTTTATCACGTGCCAGGCGTTATGTTGAATGTGGATTCGGTATTTTTAGCAACAAATGGAGAATCTTTCATCGACCTATAAACGTACATCCCGAATTCGTCATTGACATTGTTAAAGCATGTTGTATCTTGCATAATTTAGTACGAATGAGAGATGGTTTTAATATCGGCGATGTCTTAGAAATCATAAACCTCGAAGACATACCAAGAGAGCGAAATTTGCGAGGATCAAGAAGCGGGAAGGATATACGGGACCATTTCACAAAATATTTCAATAGTAATGGATCTGTACCGTGGCAATTAAGTAAAATACAGTTAATATTGTTTCTTATCTTACATAGTTACATACCTATTTCGGCTTTTTCTGCTTCGTTCAGGTTTTCATAAATAAATGTATCGATGATTTCTTGCCAGGCGGCTTTAGTTTTATTCCTATCCTTAAAATCCTCTCTTGTCTTGTCCCATATCACGGGCCTTTCTTCCACCATAGAAATAAATGCCTCAATATCTAAATTTTCGTTTTCGCACCTCATGACTACACTGTCTAAACGGAAATGAAACTACGACTCTGTACCACGGCGACAGTAGAATCCCCGTTCGTGTGTCAACAGGCATAGACTTGCATGCATTGAAATGAACGCGCCGGTTAACTTACCGACCGGCAGCCGTGTGTTCGCCGTCCAAATTTTAATATGAACGGCGGCCGGTCGGCAGAATAGCCGGTACCGGCAAGTGTGTTAAGTTGTATTCGAATGTGGGTAAAATACCATCTTCCGATTTTCTTGCCGGTCGGTGGAACAGCCGGTCGGCGGATTGCCCGTTCGTGTGCAAGAGCCCTAATAGCAAACAAGTTATGGGAAAAAACCGAGACAAACTTCAGGTTTCGGCCCTTGTTAGTAATGCGACAATTGTTTCTCGCAGATATTTGAAATTCTTCAAATTCGTAGGATTCGTACTTGTAAATACCCCAAACAAGAGTAGATTGATCAAGTAGTTTTTGAGAATTTCTAATTGTTTATACCAAGACACCTGTTTTCCAGTCATCACTACTAGTTTATTGAGCAATAGACAGGGTTAGTTCAAAGGGCATTTTATAGCAGAAAACACTAGTTGATCTTGCCGATATGAGTTGCAAACCATTCCGGAAGATAAATGTTATTTTTATGCAAACATGGTTGGGTTACGTTTTTTCTTATAAACAGACACTTCGTATTTGTGAATAATTCGCAACAAAAGACGATAGATACAGCCGCTTTGTTTTAAAATGTGTATAGTCACGTATGGTTTTCGAATATCGTAGCGCATTTGTTCAATTAGTCAAATATACTAGATGTTTGAATTTGTTTAGAAGAAAAAAGCGAAACCTTTGTTTTTCGCGTAAATATATATATATATTCATATGGACAAGGTAAACACGTGTATTTTGCTATTAAATAAATAAACTAGTAGTGATGGCCGGAAAACAGGTGTTTTGGGATAAACAATTAGAAATTCTCAAAAAACTACTTGACCAATGTACTAAAATTTTGTTGTTGTTATTTAGAGGTATGATTCCTACGGATTTGGAAGATTTCAAGTAGTTGCGTGAAATTATCGTTGCATTACCAACAAGTGCCAGAACCTGCATTTTGCCTCGTTTTTCAATCATAACATTTTTGCTATTACCCAGATCTTTTTACGTGTGGTCTCATTTTGTAGGTCTCATAAATACCTGAAAATCTTATATGAAAAGTTTTTCGTTCCTGTCTACACTTTTGATTGAATCCCAAAAAAACCCGTTTTCTCAATCCATGTTGTCAAATGAAAATTTTTCCTAGAAAAATTGGTGTACCCATTTTATGCGTCCATGTTTTAAATACCCCCTTGAATAACTTATACCAGTAAAACCAGACTTTACAATTAGACTATGTATCCAGAGGCAATAATATACAGGGTGACTTCGAAGTTGAGTCATTTATTTTAACAGTGAGTAGATCTGATCAAAAGAAATGTTTTTTTCCTTTACCATTTTTCTGGTAAAATTAAAGTAACAAAGTTATAGCCCTTTGGAAGTTTGAGTACCGCCCTGCCTATTATATGCTCGTGTTTGGCGACAACGGATATAATCCGCCTGACCGGTTCATCGCATCGGAAACAAAAAAGCGAAAGAATTTGAAACGTTTATCACGATGTTTTTCGTCAGTCGATAACGCGTAAGTGAATAGTAGTGTGTTGCGTGGTTCAAACGAAATCAAAAATGGCACATGTTTACGAAAATGCTGAACTTGTGGACATGATTCTTATTTACGGGGGGCAGTCTTTACAAAATGCTCCCGGATGCATCACGGATTTATGCGAATCGGTTTCCCAATCGAGTGCAACCAACCCCTCGTGCCTTTGTTAATGTAGTACAAAGGGCTCGTGAATCAGGTGACTTAAGACCTCACAGGTAAGGGCATGCTGCTCCAAGACCGCACGATCAAATACAGGTCCGCACTGAAATACTTGTCGGGAGGATACTTTATTAAACAAGGTAACATTTTTTTTTTATTTTTTTTTTATTTTTACACACATATTTTGGTTTATCTTCCATCTACAATCATTATCTGAAAATTAATGACTCAACTTCAAAGTCCCTGTATATGTTTTTTATTGCTTGTATACAGGGTGTAAACGTTATTGTAGTCATTATTGAAATGGATAACAGGTGGGGTCAAAACAAGTCAAAAAGTTCATATGACCCATGGTCCAAAAGTCAATAGATTTTTGTCTAAATGGCTTTATAGTTTACAACTGTAAGTGCTTTATATCGACCACAATCACTACAACCTTACTAATTATTATAATCTAATCTAACATGTGTTTAAATTGGGAAATTAACAAATAAGTGGCGTTAAGTTTTTCTAAGTTGTAGTCAGTAAGTTTCGTTAAATTGAATATTTAAAACACACATGACAACAGCGCGTTTTTGTTCGCGTACGTCATCAAGAGTTCGCCGACATGTTGTTAGTTTACGGTGAAGCTTGTCAGAACTCAAACCTTGCAGCTCAAATTTATCGCGACATATTTCGCCAACGGGTACACCCAGACAGAAGGACATTTGTGCAAGTCTACCAAAGACTTCGGGATACAGGAAGTGTTCAGCCCACTAATTTCGCACTCGTGAAAGACAGGTTACTGTAGAGCTGGAGGAACAAATTTTAAATATCGTGGAAATCAATGCCGATATCATCACTTGGGAATTAGGCCGCCGCGTAGGACTATCGCATACCATAGTCCATAGAATCCTACGGGAAAATATGCTTTATCCCTACCATGTACAACGAGTGCAGGCCTTGTTACCAGAAGACTATCCTCGCAGACTAACATTCTGTCAGTGGTTTTCGCACAAAAACATTGAAAATCTGGATTTTTTTAAAAACATTCTATCGCCGGACGAATGTACTTTCACGCGAGACGGGTTACTAAATTTCCATAATACTCACACGTGGGCCTAAGAAAATCCTCATATCATTCGTGACGGTCGTAATAAAGCATGTGTGGAAAGTGGAGGACGACATTTTGAACACCTTCTTTAAATACAAAAAAGTGCATTGTGGGTTTTAAAAAGAAAAAGAATGTATCAAAATTGTGTTCCCTATTTGTAAGTGGATTTTTTCAATACGTTCAATAAACTTTCACACACCAGGTGAAGCGCTGAGACAGTTGGTGGTTTTTTTAATTGTTTGCATTTTACGCGTACATTATCAAATAATAAAATAATACCTGATAGCCAAAAATAACAAACTCGATCTTTATTTACACTGCGTTCCGTCGTAATTTGCGTCTGGCATTTCGGCGTTGTCAGATTTTATTTTACTTTAAAGTCGCTTTTCTATAAAAAATGCCGTTTTGACCCCCATGTTATATGAAACTTTTTGCTTCTTTTAACCCCCTCTATCACCCATTTAAATAATGACTATCATAACGTTTACACCCTGTATAATCCCAAGGCACAATACAGTAACAGAATGTATATAAAACAAAGGTTTTAAATTGAATTGATTGTATTGTACCATTCGCAGAGTACTAAAAGACGACTAAAATCTATTGAGAATACATTTTCTTAAAATAGATACAGGCTGCCCAAAAAGTATGGATAGGTACATCAAAATATCTCGAAAGCTACAGTTCATAGATGGAAATGTTTCAAAACAAAATTGTAAGATTTAAAAAGTGTCATCTAAGGGAGACCTTGAACGTGTCCTTGACTGCGACCTCCAAGGTCGCTTAAAGGTCAGTACAGTTTTCTTAAATAGAAAGCTACGTTTTTGAGAGCGGAAATGCAAAGAGTGAAATTTTTGGTTTCAAGTGTTTGTTAGCGATTTTGACTATAACCTTCAAGGATATCTTAGGACATCTGTAACATTTGGAAAGGGCAAAATATATCGAACAATATTCTATTTACAGAGCAATCTTTCAAAGTTGCAAGAGTGAAAAAGCGACATCCGAAGGTAACCTCAAACGTGACCTTGACCACGAACTTGAATGTTTTACGATGATCGAGGAGTTAGCGGGACGTGAAATTACTGTTCTGGAAGCGATAATACGAGAATCCACTACGGAAAGTTAACTTAACGATCAAATAACTTTGAAAATCATTGTCAAGTATATGATGAAACTTCACTGAAGTACTTTTCTGACTATTCAGTTGACCTTGACGGTCATAGTCCAGTTCATTGGCAAGGATATACTTGAAAGTAAAATTGTCCGCAATTTGCATTTCAGAAATTAAAAATAGATGTTTCGGGTTAAACATCTATTTCATCTTCAAATGACCTTGATGGTCATATTCAAGGTCATTGACCTACTTCAACAAAGAGTGTTCGTGGTCAAAAAGAGATATTCTATTTAAAAAAAACTGCGTAGACCTTCAAATGACCTTGAAGACCGTAGTCAAAGTCATATTCAAGGTCACCATTAGCCGACCCTTTTTAAACCTTCCAACTTTGTTCTACAACATTTTTCTATTGGAAACATATTTTTCGAGATATTTTGATGTACCCATACTTTTTGGGCACCCTGTAGAAAACCCAACAGACGAATTTTGATAGACAAAACGAGAATTTCTGAAAATTTTCAGACTCTAAAGAGCCACCAGAGTCAATCTGCTTATTTATGATGCACCGAAAGACAAACAATGACAAAACAATACACTTGTACAAGTGTTCAGCTTTCCCCTCTATATAAATAATAGTCATTAGCACTCCATATATCCAGCAGGCTTTGTCTTGAAAGATTTGCCGAGAGCTTCAGAGGCTAATCACAGGATAACGCTGGTGGAACTCTCCTCCAACAAAATAAGGATTACATACAGGAGTGGAGATTTGAAGGACAGTGGGAAGGAGCACTCGACGTTATTTCGCAGTCCCTCTGAGTTCGCTCTTCTAAAGGAATTGATTGGATGAATGGAGATGGCTTCATTACGTCTTCGACGACATCCAGGGCGGTTTTAGTTGATGGAAGCAACCAGGGATATTAGCAAGGAGATTTAATTACTTTCAGGCGATTGGGGTTGAAATCATTGGAAAGGAAAAGCAATTCCCACACTAAACTTCATATCGTATTGATAAAAAATAGTTGTAAAGCGTTTTATTTGTGACTCGGATATTTCTTGATTGATTTTAATCGGTGGCGTAAGTTGCTCCTCATTGGCCACATATCAAAATGTGTAGGGGGTGGCGAATCCAAAATGGGGGGGGGGATTTAAAATATAGGTTTTTGGCAAAAAAAATAAACGCTCACATCGAAGAATATGGATTGTCACGTATTGCCCCTGGGCTCCTGCAGGAAGTTTTCTCAGTCAGATCAGAGGGGGTAGATCAAAACAAGTGTCATACCAATTGGTCGACCTGAAGCTCTGATGCACTATTTAACCTCAAAACACTAAATCGAAGTGGTCATTCGAGAAATTCGAGCACAAACAAACAAAAAAGTACTGTTGGCCCAGCCATGGCATGTCATTTGAATGCAGATATTTTACTCTTAAATGTCAGCGTTCAACCATTCCAATAAAACCCGAAATTCGAAAAAAAAAATCAGTTTTCTTTATAGCCGATTCAAACTTGAAATTTTGGATAACCCGCCTATCTAATTTTACTTCTTACTCCACTGGAAGTACGGTAATCGCGAATAATTCGAAAAATGAGATATGTTTTTTGGATGTTATATGACATGTACATCACGAAAAACCATCTCACTCATTTCCGTCGGTCTGCCGGTCTGTCCGCTAATCCTATAACCGCCAATAACTTGAGAAGTGCCACTTGAATTTTGATGAACTTTTTACACAATGTTTTTATCATGCCAAGGACGAAAAAGCTTTGTAGTTTTTGAAAATTGTCCAGTGACGGCAGAGAAGAAGTGAAAGTGAACAACAAATCGCCGAAACCTCGTTTTTTGACGTTTAAAAGGCTCCTGATGATTTTGGGAAAGAATTCTGTAAGCGTTGAAAATTAAGGTATGGGGTGATATGTCTATAGTATGAGTCAGAGACGTTCTATTATCAAGAAGCTTCTGATCCCGGTAATAATCATAAAAGTTCGATGTATTATAATCATTTGAAATAACTTTCAATCGACGTTGCCGACTGTAGCAAGCGCAATAAATAGGTAACTAACTCGAGTTCGATGTCAGCGCGGACACACCTCTACAGGGGATTCTTTACATATTTTAGAAATATTTGGGTACTAGGAATACGTACGGCTTTAGCGTTGTGCGATGCTTTTGTAGAAGATAACTTAATTGCTTTTAAATCTACACCTACATTTTTCTGAATTTTATGATCCTTAAATGTACACGCCCATTTCACCTAACCTTTAATGTGTTTTACTCAGTACATGATACTTCTCTGGATATTCCATTCACTAGATTGACTCTTTACTTATTACGCATTATTATACAACAGGCACGGAATGACAAACATGCATAAATGAGAAACACGATCTTGCGTGATGCAGATATCTTCAAGCAACAGAAGACTTGTGAACTGAAGTTCGAATATTGTCACGAGTTCAATACTTACATCGTTTAGGTTTAGGTAGTGGCGGCGAAACTATGGACAACAAAATAAAAATCGCTGGAACATGATGTTATAACGTTTCATAGAATGTTGTAGGTTGCAAGCTGTATGCGGTAAACAGTTGTAAATTTTTGCATGTTTGGCGTTAATGAAAAACTTCTTTTATTAAGAAGCTGCTGATCCCGGTAGTGCACCTGTTAGACATAATGAGTCACACATCTTTCCCTACATCTGCAATGGAAACAGAAATATGTTTGTATAGTTTGATATGTAGAGGTCGAAGGTTCATTGTACCTAAGTGCATCTACCTACCTAGACACGATTGGATTCCGACTTGACTAAACCTGTTTCTTTGAAACCGCCAACAAGGCGTAAAAGAATAGAGTCAATCTTCTTGACGCCAATTTTTAGTCAAATACATAATTCTTGATTGGAATTCTTGAATATTTCATACTAGATCTAGTACGTGGTATGTCAATCCATTAGCTATTTTGCGTGGTTGAGTTTTAAAAATACAGCACGGTATCCAAAAATATCCCCGTGAGATCTATTTTAAGAATATTGGGAGCAATCTGGAGGAACCATGAAAAAGTATGCTATACTTAAAATACATTTCTTTCGAACATTTGCATTTTCTTTTGAAATTTACTTCCCTAGATTATGACCTAATTCTATGGTGTATATATTTTAAAATCTTTTTAGCAAAAATCATATTGCTTTGTGACCTGTTTTTGAACTCCAGACGAGCAATGTTTATTTGTTCATTGTCAAACAATGTAACTTGGATCAAATGCCAAATGTTTCAAAAAAATCTGTATTCACGGGAAGCTTTGTGAAAATATCGCATACTTAGGGAGTAAAAAGCGCGTTAACAAATTGAGGAACCATTGAAACTCATTCCAAAAGGTGAACGTTCGTTACCTTATATAAATCTAGACTCTTAGTCCATTCCTCGGCTGTTTATATACCGAAGCAGCCGCGCAAGCAGAAGTCTAAATGCCAAGATACCGCGGCTGCTATGAGGATCCCAAAGAAATTTTGTTAATCCGATTTTTGAACTGCCTAAGATTAGTAGAACTCGAAAGAGGTCCCTCTTGTAGATTGTTGCACAATCTCGACACCCTCGGGACAAAGACGCGGTCAATCGGCCAGTTCTGGATGTACGAAATTTGAGTCAGGATGAGAAGCCGAAGTCAGGCGGGTCTATCTGGTAGACACATCGCGCGGCGGCATCATGAAGAGCTGAGAGGAGAACAGCCCATTGGTGTAGCGGTAGGTCGTCTACGGCCTGCCGGCCGGTGCGAAAGGACCTCGAGGCCAGGTGTTAGAGAAAACTCATGGATCAGTCGGACAGCCTTTCTCTTGACAGCATAATTAATGTAGTCGGGGCGGCAGAACCTTAAACGTGTGAGCAACACTCGAGGCTAGGTCTTACCTGGTTCTTGTATAGAGTGAGGGGGTTATGCGGAGAAAAGTACTTTTTAGTCCTAAACAAATGGCCTAGCTTTTTACCAGCACCTACCGCTATTGTAAAATTGTGTTTGTGCCAGATTAAGTGCTCGGTGATCTAGACTCCTACCAGCCAAAATGAGCGGCGCGTTGGCAGAACTCGGTCATCGAAACCGGATGGGCGCTAGGACGCTGTTTATTCGTCAAGGTACAGTACTGTGTATTGGAAGCGTTAAACTGTACAATATTGTTGCGTCCCCAAGCAGTGATAACCTACAGGTCTCTCGTCCGAGAGGAAGTCGCTACTAGTCTTCTCTTTTCCAGCTCACCGGCAGAATTATTCCTCCATGTGCTGTCATCAGCACGGCTGTGGATTTGTGTGATCATACAGGAAAAGGGGTAGTTGACATACTCAGTGACATTAGAAGTGTTACACCCAGAAAAAATAATTTATTTAACTTGTTTTTTTATCATTGGGGTAGTCTTACATCAAAAATAAAACGATAACATACTCACGAAGTTTTATTGATAAGTAATAAGAAAAAAATTAATAATGTGCTGGGCGACTCACAGCTGAATGCACTCCTGTATACGACTAGGCATCGACAAAACGAAATGATCGATGTTTGGTTGTGGCACCTCATTCCAAGCAACTCGAACTTTGTGGATTAGCTGTGGCAGATCCTGTGGCGGATGGTGCAAAGTGGATAGTCTCCTCCACATCATATCCCATACTTGTTCAGTGGGATTTAAATCTGGTGAACTGGGCGGCCACGGCTTCTTGAAGAAAGTCCGTAGTCCGACAAACAATATCGTGACATGCGTCCTGTTGAAAAAGGACGTATGGGCGGCCCTTTAGATAAAATATGGCAGTAAAGTGGTTTGGACATCATCAACATAACGTGCAGCAGTCATATTGCCTTGAACAAAGAGAAGGTGTGATCGGCTACCATTGGCAATAGCCCCCCAAACCATTACTCCAATAGTCCTGTGTACAAGTCTCTCAACAGCAAATCCAATATCACGCCGTTCTCCATGGCGTCGTCTTACCGTTCTGCGACCCTCGTGCTTACCTAGACAGAATCGCCATTTGTCGCTGAAGATCACATTATGCTATTCTGCCTCCCAATGTTGCCGTTCTCTGCTCCAGTTCAAACGTTGACAACAGTGGTCCATAGCCAGAGGAAGCACTAACCGTGGACGGTATGAAAAAAGTCCAAAGGCTAGAATGCGGCGATAGCGTACGCATAGCAGTAGTAGCAAAACGATCTCCTCGGTGGACCAGTTGGCCTTCTTCGTGCTTCTCTACCTTCTTCTATCCACACACGACACACACACACACATTGCCGTCATTACAGTCCCTTCAACATGGTGGCCAATTTCGCGATAAGACAGACCAACATCTCGATAGGCAAATAATTTTACCCCTGTCAAAGTCACTAACATGCTGATAATTTGGACGTCTTTGAACTCGAGGCATTTTGTTATGCTTAAGAAATGAAAGGGCAATAACTACAAGTATCTGTACTACTCAGCTCTCAGAAACTGCTTTTTCTACAAAATTAAGAGATAATATTTTACCAAAAGTAAACAAAAGCAACGATACAACGTTGGCAGTGTAATGCCACAACATGCTTCAAATCTAGTCATTATGTTGCAAAAAAATACAAGTTGAAGAAATTTTTTTTCTGGGTGTAACACTTCTAATGTCACTGAGAACTGTATATACATAATATATATATATATATATATATATATAAGAATATACAGCCAAAGTTTGTTGAAACCTTTGATTACCCCACCACCCCTTTATTTTTAGAGATACAGCAAAATTCGTCAAACAAAAAAAGTTCTCATTGTCGTCGACTTTCAGGTATTTTTTTGTAAGGTTGATATAGAGGAATTCGCAGAAACATCACTTTTTTAGATTCAAAATTGCAGTTTCGCCCCTTAGCGGCCATTTCAGAAACTCGAAAATGTTTTCCAGGTTTTTTCTTGTCCGTCTTAGTAATAAATATTTTTTCCGCAAGACTCTACGATGTATAGGTATAGTCCTCGCATTCTTAGTTAGCCACCCTGTACATCACGAAAAACCAAGTCACTTATTTCTGTAGGTCTGAGTATATGTAAGAGGAACAGTACCGGAGCCAAGCTGCTCAGGGAGGCGATAGGATCGAAGTTTGCATAACAGGGCAGCGTACCACAGCTGATCGAATGCTTTCGTGATATCAAGAGCAACGACATGAGCCTGACCATAAAGCTAGATGAGCTTACTCCACAATTGCGTGACGTAAGCTTCCTAGC
Organism: Acanthoscelides obtectus; assembly: GCA_963669975.1. Classification (NCBI taxonomy): domain Eukaryota; kingdom Metazoa; phylum Arthropoda; class Insecta; order Coleoptera; family Chrysomelidae; genus Acanthoscelides; species Acanthoscelides obtectus. The sequence goes on along the minus strand of CAVLJG010000003.1, from coordinate 79,888,911 downwards.
GACCTCCTGGTCGCCTGTGGATCGCTGGTGCCGGAAACCATACTGCCACTCGCTAATCAAGCCGTGACGTTGGAGGTAGTCCAGAAGCTCGCGAGCTATGGACCTCTCCATCGCCTTACTTAACAGAAAGCAGAGCTATAGGCCTGTAGTTGTAAGGGTCGCTCTTAGATCCTTTTTTGGGCTGGGATGGGTTGGTCATGAGCAAATTTCCAGATTTCTGGGGAGGTGCCGGATTCATAAGATATTTGAAAGTTACGCGTAAGAATTGGAGACAGCTCCGCTGCACACGTCTTCAATACAACGGCAGAAATCAAGTCCGGAACAGAAGCTTTGTTGATGCCGAGCGACATGGGCACTCGTCTTATGGTCTTGCACCTAAATGTTAGTTCCCGCATAGTTTAGGGAACCCTTCAAATCCACGGCGCTTGGGCGTAGGTGGAGTTGCCAGATGAGATCTTTGCAAGCACTTCCGCCTTAGCCTTTGCCGGTTGCAACCATTCCACCCTGACACGTGAGTGGTGGAAGGAAGAAAAGTTCCTTTCAATCTGCTTGGCGAGCGTCCGGAAAGACCGACTGCCATTGCACTGTGACATTATCCTATGGCTAACTTTTATATCGTGCTGGTATTTGGCATTGCTGACCGCTTCGTTATATTTGTTTCTGAACTCGACGTCAGCTTGTCTGTTCTCTACAGTGGGGTTTTGTAAGAAGGTTCTGTGTGTTTTGATCCTCGGCTGACGAGCAGTGTCACATGATTTGTTGAAACAGCTTTTGGACCCTGGTTCACGCACGTTCACTATATGAGGGATGTATTCCTCCATCCTATCGTGAATAATTACGATTCTCGATAAACAGACAGCCGACGCATCCGCGTCAGCGAAACAAACTTCTCTCCCAGGAAAGGTAGAGAAGTCTCTGAGCTGTTCCCAATCTTAATGTCTGTAATGCCAAATTTTGCGGCCTTGGCGAGTCTCTGCTACCACAGCGGGTTCTGATCAAAGCCTAACGTCCACAACACCGTGGGCTGTAAGGGGCAGGAAGCGTGGCCAGAAAAAGGTCCCGAAGCCTACTGGCATGTGACGAAACGCGAGGGAAAAAAGTAGGGTTCATCACCAGCTGGGTCAGCCCTTCGATAATAGCGTGCGCTTCACCTTCCCGACCTGCTGGATCGGTCTTGTTTGAGCCTAGCCAAAGCTCATTATGGGCATTGATATCCCCGAGAAGAACTACCTCTGAAGCGGGATGATTGTTGTTCAGGAAGTCAATCTTGACAGCGAGGTATTTAAGTAGTCATCCCAGTTATGGACCGAGGGAGAGTGGCAAAGGCAGCAAATAAATTTGGGGGATATCTTGGAGTTAAGGCAAAGCCGCAGAATATCCTTCTGGTCTGATTCCAAGGAGACGTCTCTGGAGCAGGAGAGACTGCTACGGACAAAAGCCGCAAGTCCCCCGTACCTTCTCAGATTGTAGTGCACCTCGTAATTTTGCGAAGCTAAGATGGTTAATCGGTGCAGACCCTTAGGTTGGATTGCATGTACTGATGAACAGCTTCAATGTTACTGTTAATCCTGCAAATGTTCGTGAAACAAATTTTATCACCGATGTTGTTCCCTTAAGTCCACTCTCCATCCGGACATTTCGAGTGTGGAGTGAGTTTAGGTCCGGAATTCTTAGTACTCGGGGGATCCATCATCATTCATTTCTTTGTTGGGGAAAATAATCGACTGCGTAGCTTATGTGCGGAAACATGCGGACATTGGAAAAAGCTCGCGGGTGGTACCACCTCTGTCAACTGGTCCTTGTCTACCACCTTCTTTTTGCGTGTTAATGATGTTAAATAGACCTAAAGTGGCCCGTTGACAAACTTGTACCGAAGTTTGCCTTAACGCGTGTACAATCACTTGAGCGGGAAGAAACTACTATAAAATGTTCAATCTTGTAAGACAAACATATGAAGATAAAGATTTAGTTTATATGGTGTTGGTGTGTTAGGTATTATTTTATTGCCTTTAAACAACTATTAGCTTTCGCTAAAAGTTCACTTTATAATTATTATCTTAGAAACTTATTTCATCTGTTTAACTATTATAAAAGATCCAAATGTCCAGTTTATTTTAAAAATTGTCTTAATAAGGATTGCATTGATTTAATTACGACAACCGTACGCGCGCCAAAAAAAAAAACGATAATTTCATGAATTTTCGGTTTAGTTCCAAAAATGCATTAATTTGCATGTTCTATGTATATCTTTCTTATATCCTTATACATATATGTGTAACATGATGCTTCAATTGAACTACCTTGATATCACCATTTTCGTTGCGGCAAATTATCACCACTTTTACTTCTACTGGCAAGGAAGTATTGTAATAGGGAAACATTTCGAAAATTAAATATTATGAAGTACGAAAAACCCAAAAAATGGCAAAATGCCAGAAATGAAAAAATTAAAATCGACCTAACTTCGTTTTTTGGATTAGATAGAGGTGATCACATTGACGATACTACGGGTAGGGCAGGTTTCGTGCCTTTTTGGAAACTCACCATGGCCTAGGCTTGATCTTTGGCACAACAAACGAAAGTATCGCAACTATCTTCAATCCCGGATATAAGGTCTATGGCGATGTCTTATTTCGATAGGATATAATTGGGCTCTCCTTTATGAACTGCTGATGGCGTTGAGAGGAAAGTGCAGAGTCAACGGACTTGACGCCTTTTTTAGCTATTCTTAACAGTCTAATGCAAGATCGCATTGAAACCGAGGTTACAACTCATAAGAAGTGACGTCGAGTAGGTTGAGTCTGTACTTCCCACCCAACGCCCTTATTAGTACATAAAGGAATATGTTCAGCACAAACTAGACCCTCTGAGAAAAAGGTCAGTTAACCAGGTCCATACAATTAGTCCATCGACATTCTTCAACTCAGGCATACCATAACACTCATCATGGCTGGCGCACGAAGCCAGCAGCAGCCGTGGCCGGCAGGTATGGGACCCACCTTCCCAGAATATTTTTCTGTTTTCAGGGCTAATGTACAGAGAAATCTATAATGTATGAAATATGTCTAATAGGTGCCTAGAATTACCAATGTTGGCCCTCAAGTTATAGGCAGTTTTGAGATTGGCGGACAGACCGACAGACAGGCGGAAATGAGTGACATGATTTTCCATGATATACATGCCATATAACATACAAAAAACATGTCTGATTTTCGAGAATTTTCGCCAATATGCGTGGGAAGTAAGACAAGGCCAATAACTCAAACGTTCATTGTTCAACCACTTTACTGCTGAAACACAACTCACATTTTTTATTAACTACACATTTGCCTTGAGGTCTAATTTTAGACACCGTTTCTAATGCTCTCACACTTTGGATCAGGAGATTTTCTTGCAGTACGTGGTCATTAATGAGAGTTGCCTATATTCCATGAAAATTTATCCATTCATGATAGTTGAAACTTTAAGATAACTCTGGAAACGTACAACAAAATTTGAGGCTACAGGTGAAACATATATAGTGATTGGGCTCCTAATTCTTTTGAAAGCGGTTTTACGATGTTGGATGTTTATTTAACTTCTCTTATGAAAACAATCGTCACCTATTAAATAGCGAAGTGCTCCTTAAAGTTAGTAGTCTGCTAATATTCATAGCGTACTACGACGGTGGATTTCACTACTCAGTGGGTGATTGGCATGCTGTAAACACTATTCGGAAAAAAAAAACGCCCGACCTTGCGCTTGTGATGCATTTGGAAACGAACGGGAATCATATGAAATCTATTTTCGAATGAGTAGGTTGGAAACAAATGCCTTACAAAATGTGAATTGGCACAAGTAACTAAGATATTGATGATTGTTATTGATGTATTCTGCTAATGGGGCAGTCATTTAGTCAGATTATTTTGTTTTGTAAATGTCTGACATCCAATTGGTGTAGAAACATGTATGTTCAATAATAAAAAGGGTCGTCAGGTTGATATCTCCCAGGCCTTCGAAGTAGGTATAGGTAGGCCGTAAGTTTTTCTCAAAAAAAGGAATGCACTATTTGGAATTTTCATTAAAAAAAATTCCTCAGATTGTAGCAATGAGCATGTCCGTATACTGTAGCCTCATTTCTTTGGAGCACTGGAATAAAACTTCCTGTCAACAATGTTTGATAACTGACTATAATAGCCTTTGAAACGTACTTATATACTTGTAATTATACCGGCTGTTTCAAATTCGTCCCCCACCATTGGGATCTCGGAAACTGTAAGAGATACGAAACGGGCCGAAGTTGCGTATTCAGGTAATTAAGAAAATGATGCTTAGAAGGTTTCTAAGTTCAAAGTACTTCCAGAGAGAGATGCAAAGCGAAGTCTCCCAAAATCGTTTTAATTTTTTCCTGACTTACTTAATTTGTGATGGAACTTCAAAATAAATTGCAAACCAACATTAACACTTCTTCTCCTTTTCAAGATGACATAATTAGAATTTCAGTAAGACGTTTCGCCTATTGTACTCCAGCATCAACTTGTTTTTTTCTTATAGACGCTATATTGGATTTTGATACAGGTAAATTCTGTTTCTAAAAATTTATAATATGCCATACATTGACATTGCAAGACCTTAGTTATTTAAAAAAAGCAGAATTTCCTAGGTAAGCCAAGTTTTGGCAATGCCAATGTATGACAGAATTAAAATTATAATATCGCACCTTTAATACAATAGTGACTCTAAATTAAATTTGTCACTTTTGAGTTTTTACCATATCTGTACTTTCCTACAATACCGTCACAATATGCAATTTAAACGGAGTCCCTATCTCAAATCGTTCTCGCTAGAGGGCGTTAGTGTCACTTTGAACCTATTCGAATTCACTCCTATTAATTACTGCAAGATCGACATCATTCACTAGTCATGTCGAAACTTGCATAGGAAGCGCACGTCTTGCTTAGTGTAACAGTGACACGTTTTGCTTAAATACGTTCTTAAGATTTCAGGTTTAATACATAACCCAAATTTTTTATTTTGTGACATCCTTGGCTGTTCGTTTTTTTTAACGAATTGCCATTTGCCTGTTTGTATAATGTCATTTTTGGAGTAAATATTCTGAAAATCCAGACAACAAATAGATTCCTTAATAGTCATTTTTTATATAATGTTATTGTTAAATATATTATGTTTCAAATTTCGAAGAAAAAAATATTCTTTTGTCCGTTGTATTTTGTTTAGTGTCACTTTTGCAGCAAGCATTTGTGCATATAAGCTACTAGCTAGCGTCAAATTGATAAAAAACGTTGATGGAGATCCGATAAAACTTTCCGATATTAAAGTCATACGAATTGAAAAAGGTGACTCAAATGACATAAAAATATTATACAAAACTTCGTACTTTCAAGAGTTCAAGGAAGTTGCACTGCAAGGAAATTTCAGTCGATACTGTGACACACACAGCTAACAAAGCTGTACAGGGTGTTTCAGAACTATGGGATCAAACTTGTAGGGGTTATTCAGTGTAACAGTAGAAAACATTTGAGTATAAGGACTCATATCCGGAAAAGTGTCACTACGGCACTACGGCCCTAAGACGCGTTGAAATTTAGAAAGGCCATGAATTGCCTAAATAGGCTTTAATTGATTTAATTTTTGCCATTTGTACATGATATCATCACAACAATTGTTCAAAATGCCTCCCTCCAATCTGAATACACCGATTTAACGTCGCTAGATTTTTTTCTGTGGGGACATGTAAAGTCTTTGGCTTACGAAACTCCAGTAGAAACAGAGCAAGACTTAATTGGATGCATTACAGCAGCATTTGAGATCATTTAAAACGAGTATCAAATTTTTAGTCAGGTCCGCCCAAATCATGTGCGACGTTTAAATCGGTATATTCATTTTGGAGGACGAAATTTTGAACAATTGTTGTGATGATATCATGTAAAAAAGGCAAAAATTAAATGCATTAAATCCTATTTAGTCAATTCATCGTCTTTCTAAATTTTAACGCGTTTTAGGGCCGTAGTGTCATAGTGACAGTTTTCCGGATATGGGTACCTTTACTCAAATGTTTTCTACTGTTACACTGAATAACCCCTACAAGTTTGATCCCATAGTTCTGAAACACCTTGTATAATTATAGAGTAGGAATTCCTGAAGCAAAGAAAAATGTTATAAGGACCACAACCTTACTAATTTCTATAATCTAATCTAAAACGTTTTTAAATTGGGTAATTAACAAATAAATGGCATCAAGGGCTGGTTGTCACATGAGTTGGTTGTCACAATTGTTAAATCTCAGAAGCTCCGCAAGATGTAGTTGCCTGGCGCGCTACACATCGTTTCTGCGTCCGCGCAGAACGCTTGTATCCAGTACGAAAGTTGTCGCTGGTAGATTAAGGTCGCACACACAAAAATAAACAAATTGCCTAACCTGAGTAAATTTTTCGTTTGCCACATAATTTGCGTTTTCAAGACTACATTTGATAATAAAAAGAACTGTTGAATTTATCTTGCTCCTCAATAATCTGAATACGACTTAACGTAAGTATTGACTTTGAATTTGTTAATTTAGTGACGCTATCTAACCTTAAACATTAATTATGTAGTGGGGCAGGTTGTCTCAAATTAGCGTTCGCCTCTTGTAACATGGGACAACCAGCCCCCACACTAGACGATTAGCTTTGCACATCATTCCACGTAGGTATATGTATATAATGTATTTTTTTAATATATTCAGGTTACATAAGCATGGTTCGAAATTTCAAAAGGAAGACTGAGAAGGGCAAATCGCTGCATGACGTACTTTTAAGAGCTGCTAGATTAGTGAGATTAGGATCCTCAATAAGAAAAGCGGCAGCTGACTTCAATGTAAATTACCGTACTTTAGCAAGATACTGTAAGAAAATTCCAGAGTCTGAATTACTTGACGATCGAGTTGTTGCGCCATCAATTTCAGTTGGCTACATCAAAAATCATTGAGTATTTGCGCCTGAACTTGAAAATCATCTAGTGGAATATGTACTCAAAGCATCTGATATTTATTTTGGATTATCACCCAAGGAACTACGTGGACTGGCATAAAAATTTGCTAATGCTAATTCCTTGAAAATGCCGGAAAATTGCAGCTTCATAAAATAGCTGGTCCTGACTGGTTTAGTGCGTTTCTAGAACGTCATCCTGTACTGTCTATTCGAAAACCGGAAGCAACTAGTTTAGCAAGAGCCAGTAGTTTCAATAAAACGAATGTCAACGCATTTTTTGATGACTTAGCTTCAGTTATGGAAAAACATAAATTTGAGTCTCACGAAGTCTGGAGCATGGACGAAACTCTGATTACAACTGTCCAAAGACCCGACCGGGTTGTTGCCAGAAGAGGATTCAAACAGGTTGGTTCGATAGTTTCATCAGAAAGAGGAACTCTTGTTACTTTAGCAAGTGCAGTATCAGCTATTGGAAATTACTTACCTCCTTTTTTAATTTCTCCACGGGTACATTTCAAACCACATTTTTTAAATTCGGCTCCTCCTGGCTCACAAGGTTCTGCAAAGCAAATGGTATTCTCATGCTCTCTTTTTAGCCTCACTGTCCACATAAACTTCAACCTCCTTACCGCGCCGTTTTCGACCCTTTTAAGACATATGTAAATACTTCCTGCGATGCTTGGGTTTTAAATAATCCCGGTAAGACCATGACTATATACGACATACCTTCAGTGGTCTCTATTGCATACCCCCTCGCATTTACTCCCAAAAATTTACAGTCTGGATTTCGGGTGTCGGGTGTGTTTCCTTACAACAGAGATATTTTCACGGATGATGACTTTCTTGCGAGCTCTGTCACTGAATGTCCAGATCCGGGTATCTTGAACGAAGTAATAACTGGATCAAACCCGGAAACCTTAAACGAAAAGGAAGTTGGGCCAAATCTATCCATCTTGAACGAAGATGAAACTGTAAGTCTGATAAATATTAACACGCAGGAAGCAATAGATAATATACGAGAGAGCAAAACAGCTAATCAAACTAGTTTTGATGTTCCCTGCTGTAGTAGTCTAGTAAGGCTGCATACGGGAAATATAGTACTTCCAGAAAGTTTAAGACCTTATCCAAAGGCATCAGCAAGAAAAATGAATCGAGTTTCCCATCGTAAACGAGGGAGTGCAATACTCACTGACACTCCAGTAAAAGACGACGAAGAGAAAAATAAATGCTGGAACAAGAAAAAGAGGATCAGGGAAACAGTGAAAAGAGACGTTTTTGATTCAGAAAAAAAATTAAGAAATCTAAAAAAATTGAAAAACGCTAGTCCTGTTCAGATAATGAAACTGATGGAGAAGAATGTTTTTGCTTGATTTGTCTTGAACCATTTTCTAACAGCGCGCCAAATGAAGAATGGGTGAAATAGTCATCGTGTAATGGTAGGTCTCATGATGAGTGCACTGATGGACGCGAACCTTACATATGTCACAACTGCGATAATGATTAATTGTAAAAAAACTTTTCTACTTTTTTCTCAAAGATTTGGTGTTTAATAAGCATTTTTTGTAATAATAAATATGTTTAGCAGTATGTTATCATAATTTATTAATGATCTAAAATACACGTGACAACCAACCTCAAGCAATGTGACATCCAGCCCCAGCAAGGGGCAAGTTGTCACATATGTTTCTGTATTTTGAAACATTTTAATTTAATATTGTGAATTATTTTACAGCCTTATCGATTTTACATAGTATTCCCAAAGGACAAACCATATTAGCTATGCACCAAATATGTGCATATAACGCTTCAGATCGATTAAAAAAAAGGAATTTCTGAAAATTCTGACAACTAGCCCCGGTCTCCCCTAACAGTGGTTAGTATGTTGTTATGTTTTTATTCGCATACGTCGTCGTCTTGATTTACAATGTTCTCGAATCAAGAATTCACCGACATTTTGTTAGTTTACGGTGAAGCTCGTCAGAATCCAAATCTTGCAACTCAAATTTATCGCTCGCCAACGGGTACACCCAGACAGAAGGACATTTGTGCAAGTGTACCAAAGACTTCGAGATGCAGGAAGTGTTCAGCCCACTAATATTCGCACTCGTGAAAGACGGGTTACTGTAGAGCAGAAAGAACACATTTTAAATATCGTGGAGTATCAATGCAGATATCAGCACTCGGGAATTAGGCCGCCGCGTAGGACTATCGCATACCATAGTCCATAGAATCCTACGGGCAAATTTGCTTTATCCCTACCATGTACAACGAGTGCAGGCCTTGTTACCAGTGGTTTTTGTACAAAAACTTTGAGAATCCGGATTTTTTTAAAAACATTCTAGCGACGGACGGGATATTAGATTATCATAATACTCACACGCGGGCCCAAGAAAATCCTTATACCATCGGTGAAGGTCATTTCCAACAACGTTTTAAAATAACTATTTGGGCGGGTATTGTTGACGATCCGGTAATTGGCCATTTCGAGTTACCCCAAAGTTTTCAGGAGAAGGATATTACATAACATTCTGAAAATCACATCATCTGAAGTGTTTTGGCAACGTGGCACACGCCCACAATTCGTTCCATCTTTCTACACAGACATTGACAACCTTCGGCCTTCTGTCAAAGGGTTCATCTCACTCATTATTCCATGACCACCATTTTGTGCAATCATCAAGTGGCTTCCCGATGTAATGCTTTCATGTTCTAAAAAGTTTTTAATCTGTTTTTAACTTGTTCTTGTCACACATTTGTGTGTATTTTATATAATTTTGACCATTGTACCATCTATCCAGCTTTCACCATGTTACTGGGCGTTTCCCTCATCCTGAACGTAAACAACAATTAGCAACATCCTCACATACTACTGTAAGTTAAGTCAATTTAAATTCATTTTACACTATTGTTGCTACTGTTATCAATGTAATTGCAGCTCCTGATGATAATGGCAAAGTCCATTGAAAGCTAGAGAGAATTAAAAAAAAGTATAAAGAGTCCTGTTTGCTTAAATTTTGTCGAAGTACCCAACAAAAGGCGGAAGCTTAAATTTTTCATATATAATATAATATGCCTTATAGGTGCATAGTATCAGCAGCTTCTTAATAATAGAACGTCTTTCACTGACACAAAATATGCAACAATTTACAACCACTTACCGCATAAAGTTTCCAACCTACAATTTTTTATCCCCTCCAAAAAATGTCTGGAAATGTGCAGAACGTTCCAGCGATTTTATTGCCGCGGCCTCTGAATCCCCTTTAAAAATCCACAACTACCTAAACGATGGAAGTAATAAGCTGGCAGTAATATTCGAACTTGGATTCACAAGTTTTGTGTTGCTTAGATATCTGCATCACAAGTCCGTGTTTTATCTCAGTTCTCAGTCCTTGTCTGCTGTATGTCAATGCGCCATAGCAACTGAGGCAATAAATTTGACGAAATATTCAGAGAACCATCATACACGGGGTAACACGAATTAAAGGTTAGGCGAAACGGGTGGTACATTTAAGGATCTCAACATTCTGAAAAATATACGTGTAGATATAAAAACCGTTGAGTCATCGTTTACAAAAACGTCGCAGAATGCTAAAGCGGTACGTACTCCTAATATTCAATCATTGCTAAAATATACAAATATTTCTCCTAGAGCGGTGTGTGAGTGACGACATCACCGCAGTCCAGTTGGAGTTTGTTACCCATTGCGCAGGCAGTAGAGTCTTCCGTTACGATTTAGCGTCGTTCCGTGCATGCAACGTCAGCGATTGCCAAGTTATTTCGAATTATGAGCACATTGTACATCGGACTTTTATCATTTAATTTTTCCGTTGTTACCGGGATCAGAAGCTTCTTAATAACAATACGTCTTTGACTAACACTAAAGACGTTAGACTTACAACCCCCTACCCCCATCGACCCACCAGTTCCAACCCCAACAAAACATTTTTCGAAAATGATCAGGAGCCTCTGATAGTAGCAACCTTGCGGAAATTTCATCAAAATCCGTGCGATACTTCTGAAGTTATAGTCGGTTGTAAAATTAGCGGACAGACGGACAGTCAGACAGACAGACAGTCAGACAGACAGACCGACAGTCAGACAGACGAACCGACGGGAATGAGTGACATGGTTTTTCGTGATCCAAAGAACATATCTCAACTCCGAAATTTTTCGGGATTTCAATACTTCCTCGCCAGTTTTGGCATAGGAAATAGAATCAAAAGATTAAAAAATGCTGGACAATGCTCACAGTGGCTCTCTGTGACATAGTTATAAGCAAATAATGTATCCATTTCACAGTAAATGTAGGTTATCCGGAAAACTTTGGCACCGATTTCCATTCTTTGTGTTCGGTGCCATGTACGACATGAATTACGAGACATTACTTTGCTTCCACCTTACATGTTCAGTGCTCACTGATGCAAACAGTAGGCCATGGCTTGCCTTTCCATGGCATGTTTGATCGTGTCGTACACAAAAATCGATTGGGCGTTCGCATTTTTATATCGGACACTGTGGATGTAATTTACAATATCCGCACGACAACTAGCGCTACAGTATCGATAGAAGGTTTTCTTGGAAAATGTAAATTTACTCTCTGGAGCCTTTGCCAGAGATTCTTGCGGAACAGCCTACTTGACTCATATCTGATTTCATAGATTAAATGAATATTTCTTACAGCTTTCGGCTTAGGAAAACAAAGTATATCGATTTCAATTTTTAAAGGTGCATTTTTTATTTTTTATTTAAAACGGTGAGAACGCTATCGGTCATGATGCGACGTCATACAAATGATAAACAAAAAAACGTGATCCGTATGTATTATTGAGAGAAATTACGACAAGTGGGCTGCACAATTTAAGTCCTCTGAGAAAATACTCAGTTCCAGACATGTTGAACAGAGAAACTAAACGTCTTAAGTCGGTCAAACATGCCCTTAGTCTACAGACATTCGTTCCCTGCCTTACCGACAATATGGCTGCAAATCTGTGCGGCATCTCCGCAGCGACTTCTTTCGGTTAGTGCAAGCTCTGTATGTGTTTTGGGAATCACTACGAATACATATACAGGGAAATAATATTCGTAACTTTAAGAGGTGATTCCTTGCATTATTCTAAGCAAAAAAGTTCATTATAACTTATGTTCGAAAATCAATCATTTTTGAGGAAAGTGAGTCGTAAATAATCAAATTTTCTCAAATATTTGGCAACGCTGCCACGCAACCGCGATACGAGCGCACGACGACCGCACTTGATTCATCGAACTGTTTACGTTTGAATGATATTTTTGTTGAAAATATGCCCTGAATTATTGAATACTTTTAAGCAATTTTTTGTGGTTAATATTTTTTATTTAATAACGCTTTCAGTACAGTACATTTATTTAAAAAAATGACAGAACTTACCGGTACGTGGCGATAAACACCTCCAATTCTCACGATTATCACTCACTTATTTGAAACGATGCGACGCACGAAAAAAGAAAAAAACACAACATCCGTACATCACATAAGTTACAGTTAAATATATTAGTAATCACAACAACACGCGATGATACATGCAGTGCCGGCGGAGTACGGCATTGCCAGTTGTGTGAGGGATTTTGTTTGTCTGTTTTTCTTCGGAAAATTGTATTCAATAAGCAAGAAAATTATTTGTTAGAGACAGTTAATTAATAAATAGATGTATTGATACATTTTACGCTATTAGCCATATGAATTTAAATTATTAAGATGCAAAATTAATTTTTTTGATGACTAAAAAGAAATAAGTTCAGCATTTTTTTGCTCAGAAGCGGTTGATTTTCGGACATAGGTTATAATGAACTTTTTTGCTTAGAATTATGCAAAGAATCACCTCTTAAAGTTACGAATATTATTTCCTTAACACCCTGTATAAGCCGCATGAGTTTTACGTAACATGAAAAGTAACATTATGTCGGTTTTTTATGACATTATGTATATTTTCCCTACAAGTCATCAACTAGAGACTACTTGTTCTTCACTTCATGCTTATTTGTAGCAAGCGCGGAATGAATTATTTGCACACTAGCTGGTTAGTCAACAAGCTGACATTTTATCGATCTTTTTTGTGACGTTATATGTATACACTATACTACTCGTCCTTGCTTCTCAAGGCGGTCCGGAGGACCTTAGCCTTTAGGTCATAGTCACTGTAATGTCAGTGTCTGTCGTCAGTCTGCCAGTGCTGGTGGCCCAGAAACCAGACAAGTGGTAGGGATGTATAGGTTATTCACGTAATAACCCTACCGGACTGGTTCGCCAGATAGGCACGAATACGAGGGATGTCTTTTAAGTTTTGCATATGGAAATAAGACAACACGGTAGGTAGTTTTCGAAGTACGAGTATTCTCCACGATGATTAATACACATCTGCATGCGCTCGAACCAATTTTCGAAGCACTTATTCCACTCGTTTGCTGGCAGATCCAAAACGGCATTTTTGAATGCATCAACTGCCTCTTGTGGTGACTGAAACCTTTGACCACGCAGTCTGTTTTTAATTTTCGGGAAAGTAAAGAAATCGTTAGGACTTAGATCGGGACTATATAGAGGATGGTTCAATAATTCCACGTTTTCTTCCGTTAAAGCCCTGTTTTTTGGGCTGTCTGCGAGCTTGCATTGTCTGGTGGAGGATGGTTCTTCTTTCGGGGTTGATTTTTCGAAGCTCGGTGATGACTTTTAGCAAACAAATGGTATACCAATCCGCAGTTATTTCCTCACTAAGAGGAATTGTTGCAATATGACCCGCTTTTGACACAAATGTCGCGACCATCTTTTTCGAAACACTTCGAGAACGGATGACTTTCGTTGGCTTTCCTTCACCCAAACAGCCAACTGTCGTTTATTTTCTGGTTCATAACAGTAATTCCACGATTCGTCACCACAGCAATGCTGTACACATTTTTTGGGTTTCCGGTCAAGCGTTTTTTGACACCAATTAACCCTGGCTGCTTTCTGCTCTTCAGTCAACAGGTGGGTATCCAACGAGAAACTAATTTTCTTACTCCTAATTCTTCATGTAAAATTCTTTGAATTCAGGTCTTTGAGATCTTCAAGGACGCCTGAATCTTGCGATATGTCACATGTCTATCTTCAATGACGAGTTTGCGCACACCATCGAAATTTTCCTGGGTGACTGCCGTTTTTGGTGCACCCACCCTGGGATCGTCGTTAAGACTCACCCATCCACGTTTGAATTCTCGATACCCACGGGAAATTGTCGACTGATGTGGCGCTTAGTTGCCGAAAACAGACAGTAACTCAGCAAGGCATTCTTGTTGCGATAATTGTCTCTGAAAGTTGTAATAAATTATGGCGCGAAAATGTTCTCGGTTGAGTCCCATTTTTCTAATGACTTGGTGACACTTGTGAAACTGTGAATTTAAGTTTACGAAAGAGTGAGGTTAAGATTCAGTACTGACGTTCGATCCGCGTGGCCTACTATGTTTCTATATGCAAAACTTAAGACATCCCTCGTACGCGGATCGAAAACGTTTCTCTATCATCAAGTTTTAAAGGCAAATGTACGGGTAAATCTATGATGTGTGAAATATGGCTAATATGTGCATAGAATTACCGGGGTTCCGTATCGATGTATTTTTACATTCTCGAACGATCCAACAACCATAATTACTAGATTTTTCATGTAAACTAGTAGAAGTCATGTTTATATGTTTGAAAGTGTGAGTTGTTATGCTGCTGTCAGCTGGTGTTCAATAAACATTAATATGGGCCAAACAGTGAAATGTAAAATATTACCCTGACATTAGGTATTCTCCAAGTAATACACGTATATGTATTAACCTGGGCACTCTAATCCACAGTTTTCCTATTGCTTTAAGCACATACAAAAGTTGACTGTTCAAATTGCTTCTTTGGACTTTCATTAGACGCTTCTGTTTAAGTTTATCTAACTTACCACAATACAATCACTATAAATGTTTCATGTAGTTCAGGCTACCTTAATAAAAAGAAGAAGCAAATAAATCGCAAGTATATAATTTCCCAGAGCGCGAAGTTCAAGTAAATTCACAGTGCATTTCGTTCGTCCAGTAATAAAACTGTGGTGCATCTAAAACCCGGCCTGTGTATTGTACTTGAATTGTTTCAATAAACAACGACAACCGAGCAGAACATAAGGTGGCTTGGGACTCGAACAAGTGAACTAACGGTCGTCAGCTGTTCATAGCGTACTAGATTGGCAAGAGGCCAACTAACACTGGTGTGATTGTAGCGCATCTTTCTGATGGTGCCGCCGCCGCCGCTTTTCATAGTTTTTCTGCGCCAATTTTAGAGCGGTGACGCTTGACACAACGCGATGTTGGCATTAAATATCGACCGAGGCAAAGACGAATTATTCCCTAGGTCGGTCATCGCTGCCATAAAAACGGTACTTAAGCTATTTTTAACACACCTATATCAGCTGACAAAGAAATGTCAAGTCAGCTGACTCTGTACTACCCACGGTACGCTGTCACCAGTTCATAAAGGAATGTTTGGTACAAGTTAGCCCTTCTGAGAAAAAACTTAGCAATGAATATGTATAACAAAAAATTAAATGACCTTCCTCTTTCCCGTGAGAGGAATTGCTGCAGGTGCACATCATTGTTGCGATTACCAATCTCGCGTGAATGACGATATTGATCTTCACCATGCACAGTGGACGCAGCCCACAGTGTGAAAGCGACTGTTGATTGCGACGTATGACTATCGACGACGACGCTTGTCCATCGAGAGACGAAGTCGCACTTATCGACACTCGAATGTAGGAGATATTTCAAAAGTCTAAGAGTAAATGTACGGGGACATCTATGATTAGATACGCCTAATATGTGCGTAGAGTTACGTTTGTTGGATAAGCGTATAAGCATACCAACATCAAAAAATTGGGATATACCGTCCCCAACCCCGGCAACCGTAACCCCAATTTTTAACCCATAATTTTTCCGGTAATGATAAGGATAGCCTAAAATGTCAAAAACAAAGTTTGAGCGATTCTTATTTTGTTTTGTTTGTGGCGTCACTGCCACTGATTTGATTTCCAAAAACTACAAAGCTTTTGCGTACTTAGCATAGTAATAGGTAATGTGTAAAAATGCCATCGCAATCCCAGCGGTACGTCTCATCTTATAGGCGGTTATAAGATTAGCGGACAGACCGACAGATATGAGTGACATGGTTTTTCGTAATATACATGTCATATACTCGTAACATCCAAAAAGAAAACAAAATATCTCATTTTCGAATTGCGAATAATTTTCTTTAATGTTTAACTGCTTACACTTACTTCGTAACTGGTGTATTTCTCTCCTTTCTAGTCGAGGTCCACCAACTGGTCGACAAAAAACATACAAACATAAATACCAGTCCATTTCTAAACACTACAGATACAGTCAAGTAGCTTGATCGAGCATGTTTATAAATTACTTGACTTGAAATTAAAACTACTTGAAACGGTAATGCTTGACTTGACTTACATTATTCTATATAGGTACTTGACTTGAGGTCGAGCATTTTCAAACTACTTGATACTTTAAGGCAAATTATATTTTTGTTCTATTAAAAGCCTTAGTGTGATATTGTGATATTCATACAACCGACAAGCCGTATTTCGTGTTTTAATGCAAATAGTCACGTCAAGTGGATTGACTCTATACTTCCCAAGCCTACTTTTTTTATATCGAAGTAGTCGCGCAAACAGAAGCCTAAACACCGCGGCTGCTAGTATGATCCCAAAGAAATTTTATTAATACGATTTTTGAACTGCCTAAGGTTAATAGAACTGGGAAAAGCTTCCTCTTATAGACTGTTCCACAATCTCGACACCCTCGGGACAAAGGAGCGGTCGTATCGGCCGGTTTTGGATGTACGAAGTCATGCGGGTCTGTCTGGCAGGCATATCGCGCGGCGGCATCATGGAAGAGAGCTCTGAGGAGCAAAGCCCGTTGGTGTAACGGTAGAAAAGATCTAGATCGCCGACAGGCGGCCAGTGCGAAATAGTCCAGAGACTGTCTGTTAGAGAAGAGTCATCGATCAGTCGGACCGCCCTCCTCTGGACAGCATCGAGCATGCATAATGTAGTCGGGGCGGCAGCACCCCAAACGTGTGAGCAATACTCGAGGCTAGGCCTCATCTGGGCCTTGTATAGAGTGAGAAGGTCATACGGAGAAAAGTACTTCTTACCCCTAAACAAATAGCCTAGCTTTTTCCCAGCGGCTGCAGCTATTGACGAGATGTGTTCGTGCCAGATCAGGTCCTCCTCGGTGATCTGGACTCCGACCAGCCGAAATGAGTGGCTCTTTGGCAGAACTCGACCATCCATCGAAACCAGTTGAGCGCAGGGTCGCTTTTTGTTCATCAAAGTACAGTACTGAGTTTTGGAAGCATTGAACTGTACAAGATTGTTGCGTCCCCAAGCAGTGATAGCCTCCAGGTCTCTTGTCAGAGAGGAAGTCATCGCTAGTCTTCTTTTTTCCAACTCAGCGGCAGAGATCGGTTTATCACTCTGAATTCCTGCATGTAGAGTGCTGTCATCAGCGAAGCTGTGGATTGGGTTGATCGTGCAGGAAAGGGGGTCGTTGATATGTAAGAGAAACAGTGTCGGAGCCAAGACCGATCCCTGGGGAACACCCACGCTGCCGTTGTGGGATGAAGAGGAGAACCCGTCAATTACGATGGATATCTTGCGGCCAAAGATAATGTCAGCCACCCATCTGCAAAGCTTTTTTGGGAGGCCATAGGATGGAAGTTTGCGTGCCACAGCTGATCGAACGCTTTCGTGATGTCAAGAGCAACGACATGAGCCTCACCATATGACTGGATGAGTTTATTCCGCAACTGAGTGACGTAATCCAGGTGGTCCCCTGTGGATCGTTGGTGCCGGAAAACCATACTGCCTGTCGCTAATCAAGCCGTGACATTCGAGGTAGTCCAGAAGCTCGCGATTTATGCACCTCTCCATGACCTGACTTAAAACAGAATGCAAAGCTATAGGCCTGTAGTTGTACGGGTCGGTCTTGATCCCTTTTTTGGGATGGGTTGGACATGATCAAATTTCCAGTTTTCTGGGAAGGTGCCGGATTCATAAGATATCTGGAAGAGACGCGAAAGAACTGGAGCAAGCTCCGGTGCACACCTCTTCAGTACAATGGCACGAATCAAGTCCGGACCAGAAGCTTTGTTGATGTCGAGCGACAAGAGCACTCGTCTTACGGTCTTATGCCTGAATGTTACCTCCCGCATAGTGTAGGGAACCCTTTGAATTGACGGTGGGCGAAGGGGGGGGGCGTCCATGGTGGAGTTGACAGCAAGGACTTTAGCACGCACTTCTGAATTGGTCTTTGAGTCGGTTACAATCGTGCCATCTTGACACGTAAGTGGTGGAAGGCTACTGTGTGAGAAGTTCTTTTCAACCTGCTTGGCCATTGTCCAGAAAGACCGACTGCCATTGCGCTGCGGCATTACCCTGTGCCTAACATTTATATCGTGCTGGTTTTTGGCATTGCGAACCGCTGCTTTATATTTGTTTCTGGACTCAACGTCGACTTATTTGTTTTCTACACTGGGGTTTTGTAAGAAGGTGCCTTGATCTTCTGCTGGCGAGCAGCGTCACACGATTTGTTAAACCAGCCATTGGACCCTGGTCTAGGCAATTTCACTGTGTGAGGGATGTATTCCTCCATTCCGACGTGGATAATTTCGGTTATCGAAGAACAGACAACCGACGCATCCACGTCAGTGAAACAGACATCTTTCCAAGGAAAGCTAGAGAAGAAGTCTCTGAGCCCCTCCCAGTCGGCATGTCCGTAATGCCAAGTTTTGCGGCCTGTACGAGTTTCTGTTGTCACAGCGGGTTCTGACCGAAACCTAATCTCCACAATACCGTGGTCTGAGTTACCCAGGGGGGACAGGACAGCAGTGCTGTAAGGGACAGGATGCGTGGTCAGAAAGATATCCAGCAGGCTACTGGTGTGTGACGAGACGCGGGGAAAAAAAGTAGGGCTCGTCACCAGCTGAGTCAGCCCTTGGGTAAGAGCGAACGCTTTGACTGCACGACCTGCTGCATCGGTCTCGTTTAAGCCCAACCAAAGCTCATTATGGGCATTGAAATCACCGAGAAGAACTACCTCTGAAGCGGGATGATTGATGTTCAGGAAGTCGATCTGGACGGCGAGGTATTCGAGTAGGTCATCCCAGTTATGGTCCGAGGGAGAGTGATAAAGGCAGCAAATAAATTTGGGTGATGTTTTGGAGTTAAGGCGAAGCCACAGAATGTCCTTCCGGTCTGATTCCAAAGAAGCAGGAAAGACTGGTGCGGACAAAAGCCACAACTCCCCCGTTCTTTCTCAGATTGGAGTGCACCTCGTGGTAACCGACTGCATAGCTTAGGTGTGGAAACATGCGGACATTTATAAGACACCCTGGGAAAAGCTAGCGGGTGGTACTGCCTCGGTCGACTGGTCCTTGTCTACCACCTTCTTTTTAAGTGTTAGTGTTGTTAAATAGACCTAAAGTGGCCCGTTGGCGGACTTGTACCGCCACCCGGCAATCGGTACTGAGGTATTCCTTAACGCGTGTACAATCACTTGAACGGGAAGAAGTTGTATACTGGATACAACAACTTCCGGAACAAGCATTTGCCACGGGCCCGCTCAGTAGTAAATGAGGCAAGTCGAGTCAAATGGCAAAATCGTAGTTAGGTAGATTCACTTAGATACGATAAATTTCTCTGCATAGCAAACTATATAAAGCAAATTTATCATATGTCTGTTTCCATGGCAGATATAGAGAAAAAATCAATTTTTATCATCTACGACTACCTAAACGATGGAAGTATTAAAGTTGCGATCATATTCGAACTTCAAGTTTTCTGTTGCTTAAAGATATTTGCAAGTCCGTGTCTCTCATTTATCTCGGTTTGTCAGTCCGTGTCTGTTGTACCTATATCAATGCCTCATAAATACTGAGTCAATCTACTTGACAAAATATCCAGAGACCCATCATAGACGGAGTAACACAAATGAAATGTTAGACGAACCGGGGGGTGAATAAGATCAAAATTGCGGCTTACGTACAAAAATACAGGCTTTCAGGAAGAATTTTTTTGTTTCACATGCTTAAAAGTAAAAAAAATATATCACAACTACTTCAAGAATAGTATTTCATTCCCAAATATTTAAAAGTTTGCTGACACTTCTTGTTCAAAAATGTTTAAGTTCGAAATCTGTAGAGCTACATAGCATATATACCCCCTTTCTGGTATTGTTTGTGCAAAAAAGTTGAGTCAACCTACGGTAGCTATCCAACGTTTTGAGAAAAAAACTCTGATCAAGTTAAAACCCAGAACGAGATTACGCCGCTTAGAGAGCTATACACACAACCATTCGTATTAACAAAATACTTCTGATGAAAATATATAGGTACTTTGTTTTATACGGAAGCATCGTTATTATTCCTAAAAGACACCTGAAAACAAACCTAGAACGTCTAAAATGCAAAGTACAATATTTCCATTGTGCATGTTATAATAATTTCAAATGGTTCGCCTACCACCATTTAACCCAAGTATATGTTTATCGATCGTTTGAAGCGTACCCATAAGCCGAATCAACCCATTTTTGTGATTTCCGCCCCAAAACAATATTCAATATCGTTGTCCTGAGTACCCCTTGAATGATAAAACGCAGGGCGCCACGACAATGCATTTATTCCCGAGAGATAGAATTTATCGGATAGGCTTTGAATACTGGGGAAACAGTTGAACCGTTCCCCCGTAATGTTCTTTTGTCTGTATTGATATATATATATAGCATGGTATGTGGATTTGCTTGTTGAGGGTCCTAAGGTGTGTGGGTTTTATGAGGAATGAAGTAGAGTAAATTATACCTTCATGTATAGAAATTTAAGGCCGTATTCATATCATTTATTAATCCAAAAACGTCTACAATACATAGATATTAGTTAAGTCACGACAATCGTATATCCCATGGTCTATAAATAAATAACATGAATAAGTAACACATACGGGGCAGACCAAACAAACTATAAACAGTTGAAAGAAGACGGAGTAAAATGCACTATCCAGTAAGTCGTTGTCGAGAGCACTCTTGAGTCTTTTTCCATTAAGGCATCTTATATTTTTCACAAATAGATGTATGATACATAACTGATCTGAAGGAGTCGCAGGTCCTAGTTTGATAGCTATGGATGTCAGAATGTATTTCATATAATTGGGAGTTTTAAGTTGCAAAAAGCACATATTTATATATGTAAGGGAATGGTAGAGCTAAAATACTATTTTCCTTAAACACCGATCAACAGGGCTCTCCAAATTATATATATAGTATTGAGTATTAACCGAATTATCCTTTTCTGTGCTAAAAAAATTCTTCTTAATGATGGCTAATTTCCTCATAGAATAACGCGAAGTTGCGAAGCGTTGAAAGAACTTCTTAATTGTAGTGAATGAATGAATTAATCTTAAAATTAGAGGCATCCCGGCCACCATAAGGAGCCAGTGCTTAGGCCGCTTAAGCGGGCCCTTATGCACTTCTACAATGCTTAAATCACAAGCCTCGCCCTTTTAGCGAAGTTGAGAATCGCCTTGAGTCCAAGCTCCATGACGTCCT
Organism: Acanthoscelides obtectus; assembly: GCA_963669975.1. Classification (NCBI taxonomy): domain Eukaryota; kingdom Metazoa; phylum Arthropoda; class Insecta; order Coleoptera; family Chrysomelidae; genus Acanthoscelides; species Acanthoscelides obtectus. Next base: position 79,867,294 of record CAVLJG010000003.1, on the reverse strand, counting down.
GAGGTCTAAAGTAATGGACCCCAGTATTATAGTCTGCCTATAGTAGCTCAGAGCTTCACAGCGACACAAAACGTGCGCCGAGGTCTCTTCCTCTACTCCGCAGCGTTCGCACAATGGATCCTCGGCCACCCCCATCACGTGCAGGTGATGCCTTAATGTGTTATAGCCAGACAGCAGTCCCACCAGCAACCTTAGGTTGGCTCTACCCAGAGATAGGCAGAAGCGTCCATCCTTAGCACTGAGCCCTTCAATGAGCTCTCGTACCTGGCGGAGATGTCTAGAGATACTTCTCCATTTCTGAGAGTGTTGTGTTGCAACCCACGTCTCCATTTTCCTCCTAGCTTTATGCGCGGTTACTTCTAGAGCTGGCTCAGGACCAACGAGCTTGCTGGCTGATCCTGTTTTCGCCAGAGTGTCCGCTGTCTCATTGCCCCTTATCCCAGCGTGCCCCGGTACCCATATTAACGATACCGGATGCCTCGCTGCGAGGCAATCCAGAGCCTTTCCTGCATTGCAATACAAGACTCGAAGTAATCTTACAGGCACTTAGTGCTATCATTGCAGCCTGGCTGTCGGAAAAGATTGTTATTCTTCTCCTAGGCCCACCCTCCTCTAGAATGTGAGATACACAAGCCAGAATCGCAAAGATTTCCGCCTGGAAAATGGTGGTGTATCCACCGAGAGGCAGAGATAGCCTAGTTCTAGGCCCAGAGACCCCAGCACCTGAGCCCTCTTCGGTGAACGAGCCGGCCGTGTACCAGACCTGCCCGCTCACTTCGGAGAGTCCCCGGCTACCGGCGTCCCACTCCTCCCTCGTTGGATACTCCACAATAAACTTGCGGTTGAAGCGGTATTTAGGGATAATACGATCACCCCTGCATAGAAGGACGGGGTCCTCCCTTTCTAATTCGACTAAGATGGCAGTATGCCCCTTGACAGGATTCAAGAAAGCCCAGCTGCCCTGACTCCACAGTCGATGAGCGACTACTCTCGCTTCACCGCGGATCACCAGATCCAACGGTGGGAGATCCAACAGAGTTTCCATTGCACTCAATGGCGTTGTTCGCACTGCGCTTGTAATGCTAATACAGGCCAAACGCTGAATTTTATTCAGTTTGGCCTTAGTTGACTCAGTTCTAATGCAAGGCCACCAGACCAGGGAGCCGTACAAGAGAGATGGACGTACTATCGTCGTGTAGAGCCAGTATACCACTTTGGGTTTAAGCCCCCACCTTACCCCGAAAACACGTCTACAAGCCCACATCGAATTGCGAGCCTCGCTAACCTTGTATTCCACATGCTCTCTCCAGTTCAGTTTGCAATCCAGGATAATTCCCAGATATTTGACTGACTGGGACAAAACTAATCTAGTCCCAAAGAAGGTCGGCATGACCAGTCCGTCAAGCCTTCTTCTCCTAGTGAATAGGATCAGCTCGGTCTTTTCAGCATTAACAGAAAGATCGACTTCCCTACACCACGATTCCACGGAGCGCAGAACGCCCTGCATAATTTCCGAGACTGTTCTACAGAAACGCCCCCTAACTACTATGCTTACGTCATCAGCATAGGCTTGCGCATAGACACCCATACTGCTGAGCCTAACGAGGAGTTCGTTCACCACGATACACCACAGTAGGGGTGACAGAACTCCGCCCTGAGGGCAGCCTCTAGCTACATTCACGCTGCAGCTTACGTTATTCAGCATAGCTGTTGTTACCCGACCCTCCAGAGTAGAGAGGACCCAATCTATTAGGATTGATCCAACCCCGTGTCTAACCAAGGCCTGTCTGATAGAGTCGGTTGTGGTGCAATTAAATGCACCTTCAATGTCCAAGAAGGCCACGAGTGCCACTTCTCGCTGATCTAGAGTCTTCTCCAGCCTACCGACCAGATGGTGTAAGGCCAGATCCGTCGATTTTCCAGCTTGGTATGCAAACTGATTTGCATGAATGACACACCTTTCCAGCGGGCCATCCCTTAAGTATCTATCAACTATCCTTTCCAGTGTCTTAAGCACAAAAGATGAAAGAGTAATCGGTCGAAAATCCTTCGGGCTAGTATATCTATCTCTGCCCGGTTTAGGAATGAATACCACTTTAGCCTGCCGCCAGCTTCTAGGTGTGAAGCCCGTGGCCACACATGCTCGAAACACATTCAACAGGTGAGGAACAACCGAAATCCATCCCTGCTGTAACATGGCCGGAAATACGCCGTCCAGACCTGGACTTTTGTATGGAGCAAACGAATCTACTGCCCATACCGTCCTTTCGAAGGTGACAATCTCCCTAGCCGTGCGCCAGTCCTCCCTCGAGGGACTGCGCAACTGCATGCACTCTGTGATTGATCGCGCTACTGTGGAACCGGGAAAGTGCGTATCCATCAGAAGCCTCAGAGTACCTTCCTCAGAAGTAGTATTCCCCCCGAGGGATCATGCAGAGATCCCAATCTTGCTTTAATGTCTTTGCATAGGACTCTGTGTATTCTTGCAGTAGCAGGAATGTCATTTATGGACTGACAGAAGTGCCTCCATCAGAAGCCTCAGAGTACCTTCCTTAGAAGTAGTATTCCCCCCCGAGGGATCATGCAGAGATCCCAATCTTGCTTTAAGGACTCTGTGTATTCTTGCAGTAGCAGGAATGTCATTTATGGACTGACAGAAGTGCCTCCAGGATTCTCTGGAGGCCTTTCTAATCTCCTTTTTGTACTCCTGCAATGCCTTTTTCTATTCTTCCCACAGAGGAGAACCTCTCCTATGCTTAACTCTGCTAAGAAGTTTGTGCACCGCTCGTTTTCTATCCTCTAATTCTTTGGTCCAGAAGGTTGCCTTGCCCTTACCTTGGACTTTGCGTAACGGGCAGTTTTCCTCATATGCAGCCGTCAACTCCCTGCTCAGAGACTCGACAGCTGCTTCTATGTCAGAGCCCCTGCAAAGCCTGTATGGGACCGCTCCAAGCTTACTGTCAATGTCAGCCCTAAAGGACCCCCATCTAGTATGCCTGGGATTCCGAGCATATTTATCCGGAATCTCTCCATCAGTCTTAAACAGTATGTACCTGTGATCCGATAGAGAGGGTGTTAGAGACACTTTCCAGTCCCTGATATCCTGAGCTAAGTTAAGCGTGCTCAGTGTTACGTCGATAACCTCTTCTCTTACACTATTGCTGAAAGTGGGCATGTTACCGACATTCAGAACCTCAAGGTTCGATGCCCCTATAAACTCTATCAGGTCTTCGCCCCGTCTGTTGGTGTTCGAGCTGCCCCACGTAACGTGATGGGCATTGCTGTCGCATCCAATCACAAGGTCGAGTCCAGAATCCCTACAGAATGCGACAAGGTCCTTGGACGGAGGAGGGTCTCTTGAATCGTAAGGAAGGTAAGCCGAACATACAACCAAGTCCCTGTCACTGCCTTCCTTCTTATATCTAATTCTGACTGCAACTAAGTCTCTGAATGTAAATTCTTTAAGTTGCCATGAGTTGACGGAAGTCATTACGCAAGCTCTGGGCTTAGTGTCCGGAGTATCGCTAAAAAGCGTATAGCCCGGTATACTAAGCCCGTTTACTGAACCGTTTCTCAGCCAGGGTTCCTGGATGACAGCCACGTCATGTCGGCCTCGAGTGATCTCCTGAGTAAGGGCCCTCGAAGCCGCTATGCAGTGTTGTAAGTTAATTTGAATGAAATTAAGACTTACCATGGGTGTTGAGAGGCCCTTCCTACACCTTCCCGAATGACGGTATGTGACCCCTATTCGGGCGTACCGCCGTTGCCGCCGTAGTCTTCACTGTCACAGCCGCCTTCATCTCCGCTTCCACGGAGGAGTTCTCGGACTCGGTTCAGGATTCCGTCCTCGTCCGAGTCGCTATCATTTCCCTCTGGGACCAGATCCATCGCAGGATCCGCCGCGATGTTTTCTGTGGATATCCCGCTTGGACCCGCCGCCTCCACGTCCGTAACCTCCGGTGGTTCCAGCGAGAGCTGACCCGGCCGACCCATCCCCTGTGAAGGAGCCTGGTCTACCGACACAGCTCCCGTCGGTCTGGGCTGGTCCGACTCCTGGTTTGGAGCCAGGCCAGTTCCAGCAGGTGTCGCCCCACTGCTTTTCTTCTTGCTCAGGAGTGTAAATACCCCCGAACATCCACCGCAACACAGCCTGTTGCCGTTACCTGCAATGACCTTCCAGCTTATGGAATCAACCGAGAGGACAAGTCGGACACCTTTGTGTTCTTCCTTCCTCTCAAGTAGCCTCCATGCGCTGGGAAAACTCCCAGGATTGTGGCTCCTGAGTCTCCTCGTGATGACCTCGTTGTCCAGATTGGGACCCGGGAACCAGGCCATCACGCGGTGGTATATGGGAAGTTCTCCAAAGCTCATCGTAATGAGCCTTGCGCTTTCCCACGGCCGCAGATCCCCCACGTGAGCCTCCAACCATACTCTAGAGGATTCGTCCTCGCAGACAAAGATGGCTGCCCCTCGAGAGAGGTAGCAGTCAATGTACCTGGGAAGGGCCGCCTCATCTGGTAGCCCATCTATCAGCACACTGACCGCCTCCTGGACCTGCTGCACCTGTAAGTCGGTAAGTTGAGTCCCAGGATAACTGTCGGACACGACAGTCACCCTGATACCCGCTTGGGACGCTCGTGCATAGCTAATTTGCGCATGCGTCGCAGTGCGAGGCTTCTTCCGCGAGGATGCGCCATCCGGTGTCCCACCGGCAGACCTCTGCCGCTTCCCGTCGCCAGGCCGCTTTAGGGCCTCCGCTGACACACCGGATTGCGCACCGTCTAGCCCAGATGGCGGTTGGGTCCGTCCAGCCGGGGTCCCAGAAGTGGTGCCCCGAGCTTCCGAGCCCTCCGTCATCTGCGCCTCTCTCCGCTTCCGAGCCCTTTTCCTTTCGGAACCTGGCCGAGACTTCTTATTTTTTAGAGATCCCACCCTTTCCGCTAGCTCTCTCGCTAAGCTTCTGACAGATTCCTCTGTCAGAGTACGATCAGGGTCCCCTGGTGAGGGGCCGCCTGGATGTTCCCCCCCTACAGGGGACCCCGGGTTTTTTATTATTTTCATTGGGTTCGATATTGTTCCCACGAGTATAGGGGAAGTGGTGTTCGACGTCCGCGGTGCCCCTACACGGACGCAAGGCTGGATACTCTGGGAGGTCGCCCGGTGTCCCAGAGGCTTCGTTTAAGACGGTGCATCCCCACCGCCACGCACCCCTCGGCACGGAATCGCTTAACACCTTGGGTTGGGTAAAGTACCATTGCCCATGATGACCGTTGAGCTGCAGGCATCCCAGATATACATCCGAGACACCTGTGGCTCATCGAATCATTCGATTGGCCGGGCTACCGGCTTTCCAGCGGGTCTCCTCAAAAACTGATCGAGGCGGTCCACCGCAAGACCGGCACCCCGTTGCCCCCCCTACACGGTCGCACACGGTTCAGCGCCCAAGGCCGCCCCGCAGAACGAACTCGAGGACGTACGGGTTGGATTTTGTAGTAATAATACATAATAAAATTTAGTTTTTTGCTCAATTAATCGATGTTCATTCTCCAACTCATGCCATTGTCAAAATGAGGTCACAGTAATTTTGTAGTATCTTTCCTATTAGATCCTGACCCAGCACAAAGCGGCAGGAATATTATCTTTTATGACGGTAAATCGTTGATAAATAATATAAATGTAAGCGGTCCCAAAATTGATCCTTGAGGGACGCCTAGGCTTTCATATGCTTTTGTTATGAAAGCTTCGACACAAATTTTCGATTTATTTTGGATCGATTAATTAATCAATTAAGTCCCAAGTGGCTTGATTAATAATGAAATCAGTCAATGGCCAGCTTTGGTTACACCTATATTTAAAATTGATCACAATGAGACTCCGTTACTGGTTTTTATAAATACGTAAACGCCATTTACATTTTTTCCGCCACTCAAAAAGAGCCAAGTGTGCTCTTGTTACTACATCTTCAGGGACGTCAATGGCTATTACTGCCCTTAAGTTGGACTCAAATTCATTGATAAGCATTTTCCACTAGAAGATGCCAAATTCGGCTGAAATCTAATGGAAATTGTGTTAGAACGTCCAAGTTGTGATCTTCTTAAAGAATACGTTAAATCAATGGTAAAAGGCATATTTGTAGTTCCAAAAGTAAAATTCGGTTTCTAAAGTGATTTTGATATCCAGTGTAATTTCAAAGATATCCAAAACTGCACAAGCTATTATACCGCACACAAAAATTTTTGTTATCACAACGGGATGAGTCACATCGTTTCAAAATCGACTCGTGATTAGGTAGGTTCACTTAGGTGCGATAAATTTTCGACCTGCTTATAAAATAATACAATATAAAGCAAATCTATCACATTTTTGTTTTCACAGCTGATGTAGAGAAAATATGTGTGAAATTATCTATCTATGTAACAAGTGCATAGTATAACTGAGATCAGCAGCTTCTTAAAAATATATAGGTAGTAATACTGCTTCCAAACTACAATTTTCGACTGAAAATGAGCAGGAATCTCTGAAACGTTGAAATTTTCTAATTCTGCGACTACCTAAACGATGAAAGCATTAACTCCCGATAATATTAGAACTTCGGTTCATAAAGTTTCTGTTACTAGAAAGATATATCATCACACAAGTCCATGTTTCTCATTTATGTCGGTTCGTCTGTCCGTTTCTGTTATATACACATCATTGCGTCATAAGTGCTCAATGTACTTGACGAAATATTCAAGGAACCATCATACACGGAGTAACACAAATGAAGGTTAGGCGAAATGGGTGGTATTGGAGGGTCATAAAATTCAGAAAGATATACCTATGTGTAGATATAAAAACAGTCAAGTCATTGTTTACAAAAGCATCGCAGAACGCTAAAATGGTACGTACTTCTAGTACCCAAATATTACTAAAATATATAAATATTTCTCTTGTACCCGGTGTGTCAGTTACGACACCACTGGAGACCAGTTGCACTTTGTTACCCATTGCGCAGTCGAGCTGACTTCCTCAACGATGCAGCATCGCGCCGGGAGCACAACGCCAACGATTGCAGTTATCTCGAATTATGAGCATACTTACATCGGAGCTTTATCATTTAATTTTATTGTTGTTACCGGGATCAGAAGCTTCTTAGTGAAATAAAGTCTTTGACGAATACTAAAGACGTTACATTTACAAGCCCCAACTACAAAGTTTCACCTCCTAGACATTTTTTTTCGATAACGATCAGGAGCTTCTTAAACGTCAAAAAACGAAGTTTAAGCGATTATAATTTTTTTTTGTCTTTTTGCACCTATCTCCAACCACCACTAGACCCATTTTAAGAAAACAATTTATCCTTGGCATAGTAGTAACCTTGTGTGAAATTTTCATCAAAATCCGAGCGGTACTTTTCAATTCATAGGCGGTTATAAAATTTGCGGACAGACCGACAGACAGGTAGGCCGACGGAAATGAGTGACATGGTTTTTTGTGGTGCACATGTCATATAATCTTCAAAAAACATGAATCACCATGATCAGCTTCGAAATTTTTCGCGATAGCAATACTTCCTCGCCAGTTTTGCCATACGAATTAAAAATAGTGTCAAGTTTAATCTACCAACAAACCGACTGGCTGCACACTCTATCCGGCAACAAATTGCACACCGGTTGGGATCCAATCAGTTTTTAATTCCGTTAGAATAACAGAGGCGGCCATGAGACGGTAGGCGCCTGCTTCCTCGCTGCTGGTTGACACTTCATCCGGGAAAACAATTGCATTGTCATCAATAAAGCTATCAAATTTCGACGAACATGCCGAGAAGCAATTTCATTACGATTTCGCGGGAAAATAGTCCAGTAAATACCATACGCAGCAACATTTTTGAGGAAAAGATTGCCCTGAAATTTGAAGCCAATTTTGATGTCTAATCCAGTTATCGTCGATGAACGTCAAATAATTGAGTTCAAAAATTCATACAATACTTGAAAATCACGAGAATAGCTGCAGGTTATTTTGAACCACAAGTGAAATTGAGAACTTGTTCAGGGATCAAAATGTTAGTCCAGCAATCATTTATGAGATCTGTGAATTGAGTGATGAAAAATATTTTTTAATTTTTTCATTAAAATATAATTACAATTTTATATTGCCATCCTCAAAATAACTTTCTTCTTAAGCCAGACAGCGCTGGAGACGGTACTTACACTCCTCTTAGCAGTACGGGAAGTCCGATATTGGAATAGCTTTCAGCTGGTCGGTTACAGCCATCTGTATGTCTTAGACTCCCCCAAAAGGAGTTTCTTGAGATGATTTTTCAACCTCGGGAAGAGAAAAAATTCACGAGGGCTCAAGTCAGGCGAATAACGCAGCTGAGGAGGATTCTGTGGCTATTTTTGTCGATTCTTCAAGATGAAGGCCTTCCACTTCGTGGTTCATCTACAATCGACTCCGTCCCTCCTGAAAATGCCTTAAACCTGGGCTCTCGACAAAATATTCTCGACCAAGGTCTGACGCAAAATCTGATAACACAACGTTGCTTGAAATTGATGTCACTCGTTTTTAGAACACAATAGAAAAGACTGTTTCAAAAAAAAAATCACTACGGACAACCAAATGACTCAAGCGAGTTCAAACTTGTACTGAAGACGCTTTGCATGTTCCCTCGTCTCCCCTCCGAGCCCCGCACCTCCAGTGTTGCCAGATCGATCGCTACGTTGCCAGTCTCATCACTTAATTTACAGACTTCGTATATGGCGAAAAGAAACTGTGAAAAAGGTATACCTTGCATTCATTCTCCGAAAACTTGAAGTCCTCATATTTCATCACAAAACAGGGTTATTAGACTGGTTGAAAGCAATTGGAATATCTAGTCCCGTATCTAGTCGAATGCCTAATCGCCGTTTTAGGTTCCCGAACAGAAGCGTGCAGAGGTCTTTGCCCAAAAATGAAGTGTATTTTCGAAAGAGAAGGAAATCTCCCAAATAAACTCAAATACCAGGATATTACAGCACTCTGTAGCGAATGGATTTTGTAAGAAACCGGGTTATTATGGATCTTCAATTAGTGGACTCAGAAATACTTAAAGAAAAACATTTGAGGACTGTACGAACAGTTCGTTACAAGAATGACAAAGGGCTTTCAAAAGTGAAACCAGATAGTGAACAGTGAAATAGAAAGCAGCACCATATTTATACTCTAGGTTTTGCTTACAACGCATCGAGGCTCAGGCATACGCTTTCTGCTAAAGATGCCTTGAAGGCGTACAATGAGCAATAAACAAAAATACAGTGGACAAAAGATCAAAAAAAGTTGTTATGAAATGATGGGTTTTATACCTCCGATATCGAAAATTCTTTATATGAAGGAAAATTTAAAACAAATGTGAAATTTGCTGACAATGTTTTAGTCTGGTGCGGGATTTCTGAGGTTGAGGTTTCAACACCTTATGTTGATTGAGTTCGAGAGAAGCTGTATTTTATACCTAAAACACTTACCAAAAATGCTCAACGTTATTGACACCCGTCATCAGAGAGACGCATCGTTGTCAACAGAATAATGTTAATTATGTACCGAAAGAAGATAACCCTCTAAATGTACCACAAGCACGGCCATCGAAGAATTGTCTTTACTATTACGAAAAGCTTATGACAACAGATCGGAAGAGATTTTTATAAGAATTCGGGAAGTGAGCATTTATATGATCTAATAGCAGTTGAGTCAAGCCTAAACCAAATTGAGAATCATGATCGCTATCAGTTTTGTTGATTTCGCTTTAATATTACCAAAATATGTATCATCAACTACAAATATTTAGATTACAGTAAATTTTATATTCATTTCATTGTCCTTGTCCTTTGTCCAATACGTGATGAAAGATTCATATAAAAACAAGAAGAAGAAAATTAAAATGTAAACGCCACTCAGAAGGCTTTAATATTTTTTCTTTATTTGTTATACTGACGTCTTACAACGACGCATACTGTAGACCGGAGACTTCTTACCGAAATATTGCACATAAACCGTATAATCAACAAACTTCGCGATTCAGATTCCTGTCTAAAGATGAAGAGGAACTTTCGTGATCGACAGTAGAGCCTGCATAGATTCAACTACTCCAAAATATCCGACTTATTTGACTGATTCTCGTGTTTATCCCACAATGACAACACAGCTTTGCTGATAAATGTAGGAATTTAAAGTTGCAAACCGATCTCTGTCGGTGAGCTGGGGAAAAGAACAGTGGCAGTGACTTTACTGCTTGGGACACAACAATCTGGCGACTGACTTGGCGACCTGGAGATTATCACTGCTTGGGAGCGTAATAATCTGAACACAGTACTATACCTTTTCCCAGTTCTATTAACCTTGGACAGTCAAAAAATCGGATTAACAAAGTTTCTCTAAGCTCCTCATAGCCGCTGCGGTGCTCTGATGTCCGTTTGGGGCCCAAAAAATATCTAACTACATCTCGATATATTGAAGTCTCTGTTAATATGCAACCTCTGCACATATTTTTTCTTAACAACTCGTTGAATTTACTGGACTACAATCTCTCTCTTGTTCAATAATTCATCTCTGTCGAGGGAGTTTCGAATCGAGAGAAACAAACGTTGTAGGAGGCGCAAGTGAAACTAATACGCAAACAATTAATCCGGTTGTGAAATATGATTTCACGTACCTCCGTTGGATGGCAGCCAAATAAGGGCAGACTTCATTTTGCCACCTACACGATAGAGGTTAGAGGATAGAGGATGCAGCACTTATAGGATAGCAAATGTTGGTACAGTAATTTAGGACAAGGAGGAGGTCTCCAGTAGGAAATTTGATGGCAATGGTGAACAAAAATGGTTCAGTTTATGTGAATTTCACCCGTTGCAATTTAAGATGCAAATTGATAATTTTTCAACCAGAAGCTTCAAAGTTTAAATGGTGTCAAGTAGGCTGACTCTGCAATTCCGATGCAACGCTGTCAGCAGTTCATATCATTAGTTAAAAAATAGCGTCAAGTGAGTTGACTCTGTACTTCCTATACAACCCCGTAATCAGTTCATAAATGATTATGTTCAGCACAATTTAAATCCCCTGAGAAGAAAATGAGCTTAGGACTTGTATAACAGAGAAATTAAACGATTAACTCAGTCAAACAGGCACATACAATCAGTTGATAGACATTCTGTTCCTGCCCTACTGGTAGTTACCGACCATGTGACAACATTATCCCTTTCCTCATCTACGCGCCACCGCTGCAGCGAGATATCTTCCGTTTCGTGCAAGGTCCGTATGCTTTTTGCACTCCAGTACGGCTGAGAAGGATTGGTTCGCCAGGCGGTGCGCTTAGATAGGGAGGAGTACGCGGATCGAAAGTATTTCTCTAACATTTTTAAAGGCAAATGTACGGGTAAATTATGAGGGAAATAGAATTTCTAGGGTTTGGAGCGTATATGGATGATAAGATCAAAAAAATTTCATCTACAATCCCACCCCCTACAACCTCCAACCCCCAAATTTCAACCCCTACAAAAACGTTTCTGAAAATTAGAGACCCTCTAAAACGTCAAGAAACGAAGCTTGAGCGATTTTCTGTTTTTTCGTTTTTGGCCTTTTTCTCTACCACCACTGGACCATAACTACAAAGCTTTTGCGTCCTTTGCATACTAGTAATATTGTGTGAAAATTTCATCAGAATCCGAATAGTACTTCTCAAGCTATAGGTGGTTATAAAATTAGCGGACAGACCGAAAGAAACGAATGACATGGTTTTTCGTAATCTTCATGTCATATAACTTCTAAGAAAGATAATATCTCATTTTCAAAAGCTTTCGCGATTTACTTCCTCGAAGTTCGAACATGTATAATACACAAAAAGAATTAAATGGATCAAGTACTCGTATACGCATTTAATAACGCTGCGATCTGTAAATTTTCTCCCTGCACTTACTGAAAGGATCGACCATCTGGCAACGTCAGATATGCTACGCTGGCCAGCTCGAGTAGTGTTGCGGTAAGTGATTAGACTGCAACGGCAGGTGCAGGAAGGATGTTGTGCGCACTGGTGTAGGTCCAATCTACGATGTCTATGTAGTACTAGGTGTGTCGGATAAAAAAGTTAAGATATAGTAATAATTTATATTCCTTGGACAAACAAAGTTTGTATAAGAATCGTCAATAGAACAGCTATATACAGAGAGATAACAAAACGACAAACAAAACAAGAGAATAAACAACATTTACACAATGATAAACTCACAGACATTATACAAACATTTATGTATTAAAAATCCTTTCAAACTATACTCGAAGTGATTTGATTTGTATTTTTGGAACCAAGTATATTTGGTGATTGATTTCCTACTATAAATTTAAAAATGTTGGCGTGTATATTATTACTCTGCCTTGTGGCAACTTTATGTAAGTCTTTCTTTAGCGTAAATTTGGTCTTGTTCCGAAATACGTATATACCGTTAGGATTGTATATTTCCTTAAAATTTCTCTACAACTGTGGGTGTTACTCACCTGCACCACTGATCTTAAAATTCACTTTTGAGCAATGGAAACATGTACAAATACCATATCTGAGTCTGGACTCCACAAGACCGTCGTATATTCCGACCTCGTGACTTTCAGAGAGAACCAAGCCAAAGTTTTTAGACAAATAAGAGAGAGAGAGAGTTAATTAGCGAAACCATGTGCTCTGAAATTTAACTTATCGTCTAAAAATATTCCCAGGTACTTAACATCAGTTGGGGAGTTCAATGACGCATTCGTATGTTTAATGTCAGGGATGTTTATCTTCTTTTGTAGATTATGAAATTAAATTGGTCTTGTCAGAGTTCAAAAACAACAGGTATTTGAAAACCATTCGCTGATCTTTTCAATTACTTCATTGCATCTATCATTCTAGAGCCGTATCGTCAGTCGTTCCTACAATTGTAGGAGGCCTTTATGGCCTCCTTGTTTGTCATAGTCTTTTCTTTCCTTCAGGTAAATTACTAGATTTCACCCGTTCCGTGTCAGCGTCAGCGCTCTCCTATTGTGAAGTTATGTTTTTTTTTTTGAATTGCAGGAAATTTCAGGCTGATAAAACAGATGATATAAATCAAGAGCACGAACAATTTGATGCAAATAGGTATCTGTGACATAACGTCAAAGTAGAGTGCTGACACGGAAAAGCAGACAACTATGACAATCAAGGAGGCCATAAAGGCGTCCTACAATAATTGTAGCAATGACTGACAATAAGGCCCTAAGGCCCGTATCGTCAGTCGTCGCTACAATTGTAGGGCGCCTTTATGGCCTCCTTGATTGTCATAGTTTTCTACTTCTCCGTGTCAGAACTCTATTTTGAGGTTATGTCACAAACATCTATTTGCATCAAATTGTGCTTGCTTTTGAGTTATATCATGTTTTATCAGCCTGAAATTTCCTACAATTTAAAAAGAAAACATATCTTCACAATAGGAGAGCGCTGACGCTGACACGGGACAAGTGTCAGCGTCAGCGTCAGAAATTTTTGAAGGAGAGAAAGCAGTATGACAACCAAGGAGGCCATAAACGCGCCCTACAATTGTAGGGACGACTGACGATACGGGCCTAAGACATTTACCAACTTATTCAAGACCATATTGATGCATCATCTGCATATAGTGTGAACAGTGTGTCCTCGCACACTGACTCAATCTCATTGATATAGGAAATGATCAACCTTCATCATATTTACGTCAATAATAGATTTCGTATCCTAAATCATCGTCAGTTCTGAAAATTCAGAACGATCTTGTCAATGGTTGTTAATGACTAATTCGCAGTACTGGTTGGCCATTTTATTATCGGATGTAAATCAAAATCTCTCACAGTGTCAATAAAATGTTCAAGATCATGATTTGGTTTATAGAAGTCAATTTCCACAATGCAGTTTCAAAATTTGGTTTATACTGGGTATCCTAGACATCGACGTCAAGCAATAAAATGGGGATAGGCAAAGTCATAATTGTTATCAGAAAAATATAAAAAAATCTAAGTCGTGTACTTTTCAAATTGTAGGCTTTAAAAAATTGAAAAAATCGGAAAAATCTACGCCCTCTGATTATCTTTCAGGTCCCATCACTACAAATTTCAATTTTTCCTTAGACGGATTGACAGTGTCATTCTACGTAGTGACAGCAAGACAAATAGTGACGCCACTCTTATTAATTCATGATTGTGTACACCGTACAGGAATACGTCAAAATGCGCCTCATTTATGAGGAATGTACTCGTAGATACACTGCTAGCACTGCAGGTGGGAATGTGCACCATCTAAAAATTTCCTTTCCTTAGGAGAACGTCGTACAACAAGCAGTCGAAGAGGAGCCGAGTTCTTGAGCACGTCAAGTATAAGCAAACACGGGAGGGCAAAAAACTACAGCCCACCGAATCTTGCGGAAGAACGAGTTCTACCCATAGCACGTTCAGCGAGTCCAATCTCAACAACCCCGGGATTATCTTCCAAACAATGTTACAGACACCGGGAAAATGCGCTATTACTAGAGAAAATTTTATGGACTGATAAGTCGACATTTAAAAAAGATGGTTACATGAATCTACACAACTTACACGAGTGGCCTGTAGAATATCCACATTTTATGAGACTGGATAGATCACAGTATCGTTTTAAAGTAAACATGAGGACTTGGATTCGAAAAGGGACAGTCATTGTACCCTTTGAGCTGCCAGAGTTCTGGAATGCCGAGATTTGTTTAGACTTCCTACAGAATCATTTAACAAATGGATTGGAAGATATGACACTAAGTATTTGCAGAGACTTGTGGTACCAGCAAGCTGGCTGCCAGGCGTACTATGCCCATTCAGTTAGAGAACATCTTGATGCGGAATACCTCAGGAGGTCAATTGGGCGGTCTGGTACAATTTTGTGGCCAGTCCGTTCGCCTGACTTAAATCCACTATTTTTTTTTACTGGGGAGCGGTGAAAGAATAAGTTTACTTGAAGCGAATCGAAAATTTAGCTAGCGGGACAGAATAATGGAAGCAGCTGAATTTGTTAATAATGGAAGATTCGCCCGTCTGATAACCCGATCATTTTCATGAGGGTGTCGAGCTTGCACTACGTAGAATGACCCTGTCCGTCACTTGGTCTATGAAAAAATTGAAAATTTTTGTAATGGGAACTAAAAGATCATCACAGGGTGTAGATTTTTCCGATTTTTTCAAGCCTATAATTTTAAAAGTATACTACTTAGATTTTTTTATATTTTTCTGACAACTATTAGGATTTGGAGTATCGACTTCTGGAACATAGTGTATAAAAATAGATAAATTACGACAAAGTGGACCATAACACAAGACTAAAACATTATTATTAAATTAAATGCCGCTCTCTCCTCATACCCCCAATTCTTAACCACTAAAAAAAATCTGAAGAAAACACTGTCAACAATAAAGCCGTCGCAATGTCAGCAGGCGTTACAATGGCTATTTCTCAGGGTAGTAGTGAAAAAGTCTCTCACGTCACGTCGTCCGCTAACGGCTACCATAACCAACGCGGACTAATCTTCTTATCTGGCATCTTTTGGTAAATCGATGTTCACATTTGCACTGTCAAAGCGATCTCATTAGCATATTTACGGCTTGAGAAGCAATTAGGGCCTGAAGCCGCTCGATGACTCGCTGCTAGGCAGGAATTCGCGTAAGCACACAGTAAATCTCGCCCTTTTGCCTTTACTTGCCAAAGAAATGGTCGGATGTCTTATCTAATTTGACTGCTGGAATTGTAGTCGGGAAGCTGCTTAGAAATGTATCGCCTTTTAACAAGCTTTTATTTGCTACATGACGTTGTAGCACTTACAAAGGTGTAAAGGTTTATCATAGCAAGGAAACGCAAAAACGTCGAACTGAACTAAGTATTGTCAGAGACACAGACAACTAGAAAGCGCTTACTTTTTAATATCCTTGCCCTGCTCCAGGCCTAGATAATTAGTACCATTTTAAAACTTGTATTAGCAAAACCTCTCCAGCATTTTCATAACTACTGTGATATTATAGTTTCTTTTTAATATAATACCGAAACAGCCGGATATGCACAAGCCTAAATACCAGGGCACCCCGGCTGCTATGAGCTGCTTAAGGTTAGTAGAACTGAGAAAAGCATCATGTAGACCACGAGTTCCCAACCAGGGGGGCGCGCCCCCCAAGGGGGGCCTAGAGAGATGTCAAGGGGGACGGAAAGCGTTTGCATTTTAGAAAGAATAAACAAACAACATTAACGGCGCTCTCACAGTCAAGCAGAGTTTCTGAGGGGAATCGGGGGGGTGATAGGGAAAGGCTAGTAGGACGGCGTTGTGACAAGGCAAGCGCTCTACGTTAGAAAAGGATAGTAATACGCAGAGGTGTGCTGTTCGCGTGCCTGGTTGAATTTGCATATTGCACAGAGTCGGATTTGATTTGGATATACGATCTAGCGTACGACTGTTTCCCTATTTTGGCGCATAGTATACTCAGCCCTTATTACTCTTATTACCGTTATTGTATTGTTGTATTATCGTGTTGTTATTGTTGTGTTGTTATTGTTGTGCTGTTATTGTTGAGTTGAGAAAAGTAGGTACCAAAACAATTATGAATTTTAGCATTCATTTTGCCAATAAATTAGACTATACGTAGTTACTATTATAACTATATTTTATATGTTATTTTAGCTTAAAAATGACAGCAAGGTTTCGCATATGCATTCTCTAACAGAGACAGATGGCATGGATCTTCAAATTCAGGTGTGTATACCCTTTTTTTTTAGATTTGCACCAGAGGCTGATATCATTTCTGGCAATTCTGATTAAAAATGCAGTAAGTTTACTTCATGACGTCGATAATAGTATTGTAGAGCAGTTTAACTGAATCATAGCTAAATTCATTGGGGGTAAACGGATTAATTATTGCAAGAAGAGATCCTACCAAGGAAGATGTGCTGCAGCCGTAGTGAGCCACAATACACAGCGACCTGTTTGTGTGATCCAAAAGCGGCTACTCCCTAGTTTCAGTCCAACCTCTTTGATTGCTAAAGTTGAAGAAAGGAGAGCGCACAAAAATCTGAAAAGGAAGCTGAAACCAAGGAAAATTAAAATCAGAGATAGTGATACTAAAGAGAACGCATCCTATGGGGAATTCTGTGAGAAGCCTGACATGAGCAACGACGATAGAGGCTGCCAAGGTAGAATTCTTGAAAAAATTTGCAAAAACCGACTCCAAAATTTCCCAGATCGAGCAAGCCACAAAATCTCAGGATTGCAATTTGTGGCGTCTTCATCGAAGAATGAGGTTGACTGCGTCTCGGTTTGGTGAGGTTTGTAGAAGAAGAGATACAACAAGTTGCAGAGCTCTAGTAAACGCCATAATATACCCAACCGAATTCTTTAGCAATGCATGTGACTATGGAAAAAAGCATGAAAGCGTGGCAAAATCAGAAATAGAGAAATCATATTCGCAATCAGAAGTACAATCTTGCGGGTTGTTTATTGATAGGACCCATCCATTTCTGGCAGCATCGCCAGATGGTTTGATAGGCGAAAAAGGTCTGCTAGAAATTAAATGTCCATGGTCTGCTAGAGAAATAGCCCCTGAAGAGGGCATTCTGAACAAAAAAATTACGTTTTGGATAAACGATGAAATAAATAAAAAGCATAAGTGGTATTACCAAATTCAAGGGCAGCTACACGTTGCACAAAGAGAGTACTGTGTGCTTGGTGTTTGGACCCCGTATGGTTTGAAAATAGACGTCATTCGAAAGGATGACGTTTTCTGGAAAAATGAAATGGAAGAGAAATTGAAATTCTTCTACATGAACTGCTTGCTCCCAGAACTGGTCGATCCCAGAAAAAGCAGAAATATGCCAATCCGCGATCCCATCTTGAAGGCACAAGAGAACCGTTTAAACAAGAAAAAAATCAAATCCAAGCGAATAACCAAAATTTCTGTGTTATGTGCTGCGGTTATAATATGGTTCAAGATGACACACGGGTTGATGACGTCAGTTACACGAATCGCTTGAACGTGTTGGTTTTAACCGCGGTTTTGTTGCAAATTGTTTATTTTAGAAAAGCGCGTATATAATCTCTGATTGTTTTTATTATCACTTAATAATCGGTGCTTTTTCGTCTACAACTGTATATGGAAAGTTTAAATAAGAAACCTTTCATAATATTCATGAGAGAAATGTTTTTTGCAGATTTTTTTTTTAATGATGGAACCATGGCTTTGTAGCTATGATAACTTTCAATTCTCTAAATTTTTCCGCATGTCAAAGAAAACATTTATTGATTCAGCAGAAATGATGAAAAAAGAAATTAGCAAAACCGTATACAGGTGGATATCATCTAGTGAGTTTATATGGCCATATTTTAATATTCTTGTGGTATATGGCTACACAGGATACTTTGTTAAGCATAGGAACTACATTTAAAGTGTCCCCAACAACCGAAATGAGTATAACTAATAAGGTGCTCCACTTTATGGTAAAACTGAAGTCAGCCTGTATCAATTTTCTCAAAAATGAAGCTGAAGTACAATAACAATATCCAATACCCGGCAGAATTCTAACTTGTCACATTTCAAATAATAACCAGAAATATAAAACTACTCTTGAGTTGGGTAAATACCACAATTTTGCGGTGATAACTATGACATATAACAGCTGATTCGTGACGTCACGGATCTTATAACCAAACTGATAACTACACTCGCTTGAACGGATCGGTAAATACCAACCCAAAATGGTAAATACCATTTCCATTTGGTTATCCGCTTGAATTTGATTAAAGAGTTCTTGAGAATTGGCTATTTTTGCTGTACTCGGGTACCAAAATGGAAGAGATTAGCATATTACATTGTACGCCGTTACTAACCCCTTCGTGTCGGCAAATGCGGTGTGCAGATCTCGCTTTAGCAGCGATGTGCGAGATGTTATGCTAATCTTTTCCATTTTGGTACTAGTACCAGATGTTCACTATTTATTGTATATTATGTATATATTGTTTATTTAAATAAAAGTCAATCGTCAGGCTCAATAGCACGTAGCATCGGCTAGCTTTATCTAGTCTGTTAGATGGCGAATATTGAAATGTCACATTGACACGTTAAGCGCCACAGTAGAATCTGAAAATCCAGTCCACTGGGCCAAACTGTTATTATTGTCAAATTAGCTTGTTTTAAGTTTCGGTTTAATATTTTGACTTGACTTTTTTCTCAAATCCTATGATTTTTCCCCTTTTTTGATTTTTTTTTCTGAGGTACTAATTGTATGTCGCGTGGCCCACAGACCAGTCGGGTCGCGTGGCACATAAGTCGCGTCGCGTTTTTTGCAAGTCAAGACTTGCATCATGTCGCGCGTTGAGCACTGTTTCGTGTCATTTATTATTGAAGCGTTGTTGGTATTGTACGTCATCTTGTCCAAATTGCTTTACTGTTTATAAATTATTGAATACCAAATTTGTGATGTCGCATTACGAAGCGGAGCAAAAAAGGCTTGAACAATTGTGTAATGAAATACTATCGGATGAAGAGAGTGGCAGTACTGAGTTATGTGGGGATGTATACTTATCTGATGCGTATTCTCCAAGTGGTAGTGAATCAGATAGTAGTTGTAGTAATTCCATTATTATCTGTATTACTGTTTATTTATACCAGTATTTTGTTTATCCCTGCATAAGACTTTGTCAATCTGTTTAGTTTATAAGAGTTCCTCCATATTTGTGTTCGTTAGAATATCGACATTTACCATAACTTACTGATTTGCTGTGAAATTACTTTGTTCATTTTTGAATGAGAATGTCTGATTATTTTATAAGATTTGCTTTTTGTTTTAGATTTGTAGAATATCCTCTTTTTGTAAAACTCTATAAACAACGTGTTTTTTAATGTTTTCATTTCCAATTCAGTATAATTTGGTCCCTCAGGCCACGGACTCTTGGTTCCCGTAAGAAAATCACATCAGCATGGCACACGTCTTACGTTACGCGGCCAAATATAACTGCCAGCAGTGAGACATATTATGTGTGTCACGAGGCCCAAAGCGCCAAATGAGGTGCGACACACGCATTATATCTCATGACGCTTATCGTGTTAAGTTTATTCTACGATACTCCATAAGGTTAAAGCTAAACAGCAAGTGACATTTTATTTGTGGTAAATATTATTTTTAACTAAAAAGATTACCGCCTCCAATGACCCTGGAACCACCTGGAAACTTTTGGTCACAAAGTTCTGTATTTGATATGTAAATTGGGGGTTTTGTACAAAAGTATGTAACTCGCAATTTCGAAACGGCGGCAATCTTGGAATCAAATTTTTAGTGAAGTACTGTATTCTACAAGGCGACGACTCTTATTTGAGATATTAGCAAGTATGTTATCCGCCATTTTGTAACGGCCGCCATCTTGATTTGAAACTGTTTTCGTATTACTGTTTTGTACAAGTGCTTCCATTTGATATCCATATTGGAGTGATTGAACAAAAATGATTTTTTGTGGTATCACCTCTGAAGCATGGCCTATTGTATAAAAAGAAATGATCAAAATCGATTAAAAATTTCCCCTCTTTCATTGAAGTCTATTAAAAATATCACTTAATGGTCCGATGTTTATCTCGAACGACCGACGTTAAAACTGCTACTGTTTAACTTGGGACAACAAATTATCTGAATACGTCCTTTCTTAGTCCTTACACACCGCCGCGTTGCTTCGACTGGCAGCACGAGATAGTGTATAAAATTCGTGTAAAAGCCTATTTGCAGAGGTTTTCGCGCTTCAAAATTGACGCTTCATTTTTGAATATTTTTCAATGAAATTTTCACAGTGCACTAAAAACAAGACTCCACAGGGTGCTATAGAGCCACTTTTTCGTTTTTTCCTCTGGGTTATTTTTAAAAAAATCGAGAAGTCGAACAACAATTATCTGCACTTCCACCCACCATAACTCCTGAAAAAAATTTTTTTTTAGAAAAGTGGCTCTATAGCACCCTGGACAATTGTCTTCTGAACATACTGTATAAATTTTATTCAAATATATAGAAAAATGGAGCGTCAATTCCGAAGCAGCTAAACCCTTGTAAATGGCCTGAAACTCACTGCGTCGGAGCCGCCTTAACAACTAACATTACAATGTAATGTTTATTTTACACGCATAAAATTAGAAATTTAATATCATATTCACTTATTCTCTCAACCGTTGTTTCAAAACCCGGCGTCGCCAATCGCAGTTTATACAAGTTTTGACAAGTCACAACATGAAATCCGTGCACCCCCCGCGCTCCGCTTAACATTCATCACTTAGAAAACAATTGTGTACCTACCAGACGTGGATGAGCATCTGTGACATCCATTCCCACAAACTTGCGAAAAATTTGACGTTTCGATCTACATGTTTTGCTGAGAAATCTGCTTGAGTTCGTCAAATTATTGTGTCTCACTGTTAAAAGGTAACTTTGTGTATTTACAAACTTCAATTAACATTTTTATTTAATTTACTAAATTGTTGATTGAGTGGAGACGCGTTCATAGATCGGCCATTGGGACTTCTTTACCGCATCACAATCAAACCAACATGGCGAAATAATTTTGAAACGACGACTTTAAGTACCCAATACTGATTCCAAATATATTTAAAATTACTATTATAACGTCAAACTGCCTACAATAATATATGCCGGTGGCCAATATACGTATACTGTTGAATACATATTATTAAGATAAAATAATGGGTATTTAAAAAGGAAAGTTTTCGAAGATTACGTTAAGTTTGGATTTACCTTCTTAGAAAAAGACGAGTTACAATTATGTCAGTGTGTGATATGTATGAAAGTTTTAAGTAATGATAGCATGAGGGGCCCAATCGCCTTGAACAGGATTTGAAGCAACAACATCCTAATCTAAGTTTGAGAACCAAAGAGTTTTTTCTGCTAAAGAAGAGTCACTCAAGTTGATGAGACTGGATAAATCGAGAAGTTATCATACAGGGATATCGCAGCATCTCAAAGCTTCATTTGAAATAACTTTTATGATAGCAAAGCAAAATACTATCGGTGAAGAATTAATAAAACCATGTGTCCTAATAGCCACGCAGATAATTTTAGGAGAAGATGCAGAGCAAAAAATGAAGCCTATTTCTCTTTCGAATAACACAGTCAAGCGTAGAATCGATTACATTCCAGCAGACATAAAGTCACAAATAACTAACAAAGTAAAATTATGTCATTTTTTGCCATTAGTTGGAATGAATCCACCGACATCGTTAATTGTGCACAGTTAATTTAGATTTTGTACTCCCAATCTTTGACAGCAGGTACTACAACTGAAGATATATTTAATTAAATATCAAATTTTGTCGAAAATAATTATTTGGACTGGAAGAAACTCATTGAACTTTGCACAAATGGCGCACCTACAATGATAGGTGTACGGTCGGGCTTAGCTAAAAAGCTGAAGAAAAAAAATCACGCATTGTGTTATTCATCGGCAAGCTTTGGCTTCCAAAACATTGCCACAGAAATTACGACTGACTTGGGACTCGGCTATAAGGATTGTAAACTACATCAAGAGGAGCGCTTTGAACAGTCGGTTATCAACTTTACTTTGCGAGGATCTCCATTCTGACCACAAAGTTCTTCTGTTCCATACAGAAATACGCTGGCTGTCCAAAGGCAACATGTTAGTTCGACTTTATGAATTGAAAGAAGAGGTAATTCTTGTTCTTGAGTTCAAAGAAAAACACGATTTCTTGACAATGTTCAAAGATGACACATTTCAATGGAGGTTGGTTTATTCAACTGACATATTTGACTCCTTGAATGAGATAAACTTGAAACTTCAGGGCAGAAATAGAGATTCATCAAGACAAGTAGCTTGAATTTTTTCTTAAATACTTGACTTGAAAACTCAAGCTTTTAAAAATTTGATATTTGACTTGACTTGATTTTCGGACTGAACTACTTGACTTGATATCAAGTAAAATCAAACTACTTGATATTACTTGATAGTAGATCTGTGAAATGCGCATCGAAGCGTTAAAATAGGGGATTCACCGAGGTTAAATAGGGGATTCACACAGCAAGCAGGCACTCGATGACGACGGACGTGCTCGTGCGATTAGTAGAGCAGCGTTGTTCAAGGATAAAGGGCGACCGCAAAAGAATTATTATGTCTGATTTAAGAAGTGATTTGTCAGAAATGGAGTCGGAACCTTTTCAAAGCAGCGACTCAGAATATATCGTAAATGAAAAAGTGTCAGAATCTGATGACACCGAACTAGAATAAGAAAGTGCAGGGTCGGTGCCACCAAAGGGAAAACGAGTTAAAGCTAATAAAACGAATAAAATTAAGGATTATTTCATAATCGAGCAGGATCCTAAGAGTAAGAAAACTACTGACAAACAAGGCAAATGTACCCTATGTGTCGTAAAAAATACAGTTTTAAAAATGAAAAACTGTGGAACATCTTCACTAAGGAGGCATTTGCAAGCTAAACACACTAGAGTCTACGAAAACATTTTTGGTAGATCCAGCCCACCTAAATCCGAAGCAGAAGCCTCTGCCAGTTCGAATAGGCGTAGCACAATTACAAATTGGCTT
This sequence comes from Acanthoscelides obtectus, assembly GCA_963669975.1. Taxonomy (NCBI): domain Eukaryota; kingdom Metazoa; phylum Arthropoda; class Insecta; order Coleoptera; family Chrysomelidae; genus Acanthoscelides; species Acanthoscelides obtectus. The sequence continues at coordinate 79,843,703 of CAVLJG010000003.1, read as the reverse complement.
GAGAAGGTAAAAAATTAATAATAATTAGATTTGAGCTGAAACTAAATAGTAAATAATTGTACAGGGTGGGCATTTTATTAGGGGCGTAAGCATACCTCTTCCTCAGAAACTACAGGGTGTAGAAAAAAATAATTATATAAAAGATTCTTGGCAATCAAAAAAAATTAAATTACCTATTAGAATTTTATTTATACAGGGTGTCCGAAAAGTGCTGCACCAGAATCCTTCATTTGTTTTTTCCAACTTCATCCATTTTTGAAAAATCTTTAAAAAAACACATAAAGGAATCATGCTAGAAAAAAACAAATGCCTAATTTGGATGGCTTGATCACGAAAACCCCTTAAAAAGTTATTTTTTCCAAAATCCGGATCAGCTCATTTTAAGCCACACTTATAGTTTTATAATGTTTATTATAATCATTATAGGTTCCTTGATTTTAAAAGTCATTCTATATTAAAAAGGTTTAATAAATTATTAATAAATATCGAGGTAGGCGAAATATCAAAATATTAAATAAAAGGCGGCTCTTGAACGGAAAAAATTACAACTTTCGGATAACAATTCTAAAAGTTTTTTAAATATAAGAAGTACTGTCGACTTCTAATTTAGAACCGCTTTTTTATTATATAACATAATTTTTGTTTGTTGTTATAATTGTGTAATGATGTCTCATTTAAAATTCTGATTTTGAAGTCGGTGCAGCAGTTTTTGGGCACCCTGCATCAATAAAACTCATCAGAGCATACAAGATTTGTCCGGAAAGTAATGAGCTCTATTTTTTATTTCATCGTTTATTGATCATTTGAGTAAATAAACTCAATATTCTTCGAAGTAGCACCCTCCTGCATCGATACACTTTTGCCAGCGTGATTTAAAAGCCGCGTATGCTCCCTGGAACTCCTCGACTGAGATGCTGTTCAGGGAGGCCGTCGAAGTAGCTTCAATGTTCTCTAGGGTGTCCAGATGCTGTCCCTTGAGGCCCCTTTTTAGTCGAGGAAACAAAAAGAAGTCCGCTGGAGCCAGATCGGGACTGTACGGTGGTTGGGGCACCGTCGTGACACCGATCCGAGTCAAGTAGGCGACGGTAACAAAGGCGGTATGGGACGGTGCGTTGTCGTGGTGGAGTTTCCATGAAGATCGAATTTCTCTTCGAACGCGGGCAACCCTGTGTTTCAGTCTTTGAAGAACTTCTTTGTAAAATTGAGCATTGACGGTCTGGCCAGGGAGTACAAACTCGTGGTGCACGATTCCCTTAGCATCGAAGAAGACAATGGCCATGGATTTGATCTTGGACTTGCTCATTCGAGCTTTCTTCGGGCGTGGCGACGCGGACGTGTGCCATTCTGCACTCTGCCGCTTTGTCTCTGGGTCGTACTCGAAAATCCATGTCTCATCTCCCGTTATTACATTGTCTAGGAAATTTGGATCATCCGCAAACAACTGTTTCAGTTCCTCACACACAGCGACACGATGGAGTTTTTGAACGTCGGTCAAAACTCTGGGCACAAGTTTTGCACAAATTTTGCGCATGGCTAAGTCTTCCGACACAATTTCGTGAACAGTGGTCTTTGGCAAGTGCAAAAGGTCAGCAATCAAGCGGACACTCAGTCGACGGTCTGTGCTGAGAATTTCTCGCACACGGGTCACATTGTCATCTGTTCGTGATGTCGATGGACGTCCTGAACGCATTTCGTCATCGACCTCCTCTCGCCCTTCCCGGAACGACTTGTGAAACTTTTTTATTTGTGAATATGACAGGCAGGCATCCCCAAACGCTGTTTGAAGCAAATCCAATGTCTCCTTCGGTGTTTTGTTTAGTTTCACACAAAACTTTATCGCGTATCTTTGCTCTAAAGTTTTTTCCATCGTAACTTCGACGATGTCGCAAAACAAGGGCTAACAAAAATCAGCGTACACACTCTCCAAGAGGTCGGAGGTAACTGGCAAGTGTACCACTGTAAAGCTGAAGGTTCCCCCCACCCATCCCAACTGGTCGCATTGCGCTACGTTGCCAAGCTGCGTCACAAATAAATGAAGATCATTACTTTCCGGACACACCATGTATTTACAAAAATCTATATTGACTTTAAGACATTCTATTCAAAATTGTGGGACATGCTATAAATTTTTATACAGGGCATTTCAAAAAAATTACTTACTTTTTCATTTAAAAGTGGGATATTATGACTTAAACATTCATGCACCTTGCGCTGCATTTTACTAACTCCAGTTTTGTTTATTTTGCAGACCACTAGTTGTTCAGAAAACTTTCAACAAGACAAATTTCAAAAACTACTTGTGGAATATATAGCACAGAAGTATCTCCCTTTCAACTTTTTTGAAGATGCTATAAGTGGAAAAATGTACAAATTCCTAAATCCAAAGGCAACTCTACCTGGTCGGAATCAAATGAAATCTTTGACATTAAAAACATTTGCAGCAGCGCAGCAAACAATTAAGTCATTTTTGAAAACATGTAATTCAAAAATCTCGTTCACAATCGATGGATGGTCTTCTTTTAATATGAAGGGGTACTATGGTATTACCGCCCATTTTATCGATAAAAATTGGAAACTTCATTGTATCCAGCACATGGGCAACATACTGGTAATGCAATTGCAAAGCTATTTTTCGAAGTATTACAATTCTGCGATGTTACAAAATACATACAAGGTATTACTACCGACAATACAAATAGTAATTTTACGTTCATCAGAGAACTTCAAACGCATATTTCTGAAATCGATACAAAAAATATCCACTTTGTATGTTTTGCACACATCTTAAACTTGGCAGCTAGAGATTTTATGAAAATCCTTGATTCTGAGGTTGAAGAAACCGCCAACATTTTGACAGATATATCAGATGATGATGATGATGACTGCCAAGTTCCGCCCTCTTCTGTAAGAAAAATCCATTCCCTTGCTAAAAAATTAAAAAACTCTGAACATTTACGTGAAGATTTTGAAAAATTTTGCACCACTTTAAACCTGAAATTTACTATGCCAAAACTTGATGTCATAACAAGGTGGAACTCCACGTTAGACATGTTGAGATGGAGTCTAAATATGAGAAACGCACTTAACATCCTTTGTGATAATGTAGAAAATTTGCCAACCGACACAGAATGGTCGTTAATTGAACGAATTTGCCAGTACCTTAATGTTTTTAAGAGTATTTCCATAATTTTAGAAGGTGAATCATATGCTACTTTACCCATGGTAATAATCGGCATTAATATGTTGCTGGATAGACTAGAATCGTGGGCTATGGTACTTGACAATAAACCTGATCGAGATGAAATCGATGAAAAGATTATAAATAGTATTCAAGCGGCAAGGGACAAAATCATTAGACATTTAGGAACGGAATAACTGGATGTACTGTGTTGTCCTGATTTTAGACCCCCGACATAAAATGGATACATTCTCCAATACAAGTTGGGGAAAAGAGTTGCAGATAGAAGCAATTAAACATTTTGAAGATATTTTTAAAGCACAATATTTTAGGGCTGACTCTCTGCAAATTTCTGAACCATCACTTCAAGTAGCAGCATCTTCAAACCCTAGTAAAGATAGTAGTGTCGAAAAGTTTGAAATAGATCTACTAAGTTTGCTTAATAGAAAACCTGCCCATAATGCAGACGACGATATGGCCTGGCGTTACGAAATCGACAAATATATTTCTGACCCAAGAGCTGACAGTACTGAACATATTCTAGAATGGTGGAAGAGACACGAATGCATTTTTCCAAACCTTGCCGCAATGGCCAAAGACTTTTTGGCAACGCCAGCTTCTTCAGCTCCAGTTGAAAGGCAGTTTTCTAGAGCTGCCTTGACTCTTACCAAAACAAGAAATCGATTAGGCGATAACTCCGTTGGAAGCCTTTTGTGTCTCAAATCATGGATGGCAAATGAGGATATTAAAGATTTATTTTAGATATTCATTTTCATGTTTGTTGATTTTCTATTGTTTTATTGTCAGAATTCAGAATATTTCGCATTTTTATTTCATATTATTTCATGTATTATTAAACTGAGTTTGTTGGAGTTTTCGTTTTTAGATGTTTTTTAAATAAAAGATTAAATCTATATATATACATACATTATTGTTATTCCGTTTTGGCAGTTGAACAGATTAATATCAAAAAAGTACATTTTTTCAAGAAAAATCAAGTAGCTAGCTTGAAAACTTGATTTTCAAGTTACTTGATGTGTAACTACTTGACTTGACTTGAATTTCAAAAACAAATACTTGACTTAATCTTGACTTGATATCAAGTCAAGTCAAGTCAAGTAGCTTGAAAATCAAGTCAAGTCGTGAATCTCTAGGCAGAAACAACACTATAATAAACAATTACTATTATATTCAGGGGTTCATATCAAAGCTTCAACTCTGGAATCAAAAAGTGTCTCCTGAAAATGTTACATCTTTTTTCGCGGCTGTTAGAAGCATTTAAAAATAACATACTCGATGCAAATTTAAAAGCTGACATTAAAACTCATTTGCAAGCGCTGGAAGACGAATTTCGCCGATCGAGACATCAATTCAGAGTCACCAATATGGCACATGACAAGAAATCCATTTGTTGTCGATGGGTCACAATTACCAGAAGAAGTTCAGGAATAATTTCTAGAAAAGAAGGCTGATTGATCCATGAAAGGTGACTTCCATCTTCTAAAATTGGAGAAACTTTGGATCAAAAAAATCAAATACTAGTTCCTTTTTTTTCAACTTACTTATGTGAGACAGGCTTTTCTGCTCTAGTTTTAATTAAAAATAAACAGCGAAATCGTCTTGATGTCGATAGCGACCTGATGATAGCTCTGGCAAAAGCAGAACCTAGAATCAACCAATTGGTACAGAACGTGCAATCTCAAGTGTCTCATTAGTACCTACTCTTATTTTATTCAAGTTTTTCGATAAAAAAAATGTATTAGTTTATTTAATCTTTTAAAGTTTCTTTATTAGAATTAAAATAAAAGTCTTTCTACCTATATAATGTGCGTTTTTTGTATTTATTGGAAAAATAAAGGGGAGCATGAAAATATAACTTATAGTCCGGGAAGCCTCAAAAAAAAAAAAGGTTGGGAAACCCCGATGTAGACTGTTCCACAATCTCAATACTCCAGAGACAAAGGAGCGGCCGTATCGACCAGTTGTAGATGTACGGAGGCGGGACTATCTGGCAGGCACATCGTGCAGCGGCATCATGGAAGAAAGATTTGAGGAGCAAAGCCCGTTGACAATGTGGATAATGTAGCCGGGGCGGCAACACCCCAAACATGTAGGAAGTGCACTCGCTAGGCCTTATCTGGCCTTGTACACAGTGAGGAGATTATGTGGAGAAAAGTCCCTCTTAACCCTAAACAAATAGCCTAGCTTGACTTTACGTAAATACGTATCACCGAGTATGTTAACATTGCTTTATTAACGTCAAAGGTGACAGGCGGTCATTTTAACGATGAAGAGAAGTTCGACATGCTGACGTGATACATTTTGTGATACAAAAATACTAAAAATACTGCAGAAATGTGTCTTGATAAATTTCCTGAAAGAAGGCAACCAAGTAAGTCCATTTTCTTAGAGTTGGCTCGAAATTTAAACTTCAAAAAAAGTGCTACGTCTCGGAAAAAGGTATTCTTAGAGGAAACTAAGAATAGTGTTTTACAAGCAGTTGCTGAGAACACTGAGATATCATCTAGGCAGATGGAAAAAAATGTAGGAGTAGCCAAATCCAGCAGTTACAAGAATGTGCAATGGAAGCATTTAGTATGATTACGCCAGAAATGTTACGTGATGTTTTGAATTCTACTAATAGAAGATCATATTTAAATTTAGAGAATAATGGAAACCTATTTGAATACCTATTGTGAATAAAATAAACATAATATTAAAAATGTATTCGTTATTATGAATATCACATATTAAGCACTTTTTTATGAGATTTAACCTCATAATATGATTATGTAATATGTAATATGCACCTATCAGAATCACATACTCTTACATTATTTGTTTGCAACGCCTACTTAAAACAAAAAAAAATAAACAAAACACATTTTCCTTTATAACTAAAAAAACAAATGTAACATGTAGTGCCTAAAAAGCGCCAATGAAAAAGTTACAATACCTTTTTGATATTTCAAAATATAAAGTCAGATGAAAATAAAAACGATTTCGCCAAATTTTAGTTCTTCGCAACGCCATGTAAATACGTCTCAAAAAACCTAAGCTCTACCTCCCACAGGTATTGAGATCTCTATGCATATGTTCATTATCTTGGACGCCCTGTATAGCAAAAGACATAGGAGATAAATACGTCTGAATTTCAATCTTAGGAGAGCATTTGTTTTCCTGAAACTCCGAATGTAAATCTAATTTGGTAGAGTGCAGCTACCAGGCCAGAGAATCCGTTATAAAACGGGACGTTTGCGATCTAAGTGTGTATAAGGATTACCATATTCACCCACAGTTGCACTTATCTGGTCACGAAATGCTTTCATGCCCGTGCCCTTTGCCCTTTCCACAACAACTACCGACATAAGACACATGTATAAAGGGCATGCAGGGAATAAGAGGAATGATTCAATACATCCCTGCCAGTGACGTAGATAATTCGTATCGTATATTCAGTAAAAATGTTTGGGTTGTAGTATGTTACTATTTCAATAATAACAGTAATAATAATAATAATAAATTATAATATATATATAATAAAATATAATATAATAAATAATAATGCCTTCATTCAGAAACTGATCATAGTATAGTGAATTTTAGTCCTGGCCACTCTACCACTGAACCATACTATAACCAGAAATCACAAACCATTAGGATAGCAACATGAATCAGATAACAGTAAGAGGAGTATTAAAACGGAGTAAATCCAGAATACCAACACATTTTTAATATACAGGGTGTAAACGTTATGATAGTCATTATTTAAATGGGTGATAGAGGGGGTTAAAAGAAGCAAGAAGATTCATATAACATGGGGATCAAAACGGCATTTTTTTAAGAGAAAAGCGACTTTCAAGTAAAATAAAATCTGACAACGCCGCAATGCCAGACGCAAATTACGACGGAACGCAGTGTAAATAAAGACGGAGTTTGTTATTTTTGGCTCTTAGGTATTATTTCATTATTTGATAATGTACTCGTAAAATGCAAATAATTAAAAAAAACGGACTTACCACTAACTGTCTCAGCGCTTCACCTGGAGTGTGAAAGTTTATTGAACGTATTAAAAAAAACCACTTATAAATAGGGAACCCAATTTTGATACATGCATTGTTTTTCTTTTTAAAACCCACACTGCACTTTTTTGTATTTAAAGAAGGTGTTCAAAATGTCGTCCTCCACTTTCCACACAAGCTTCATTACGACGAACCCTTCCTGTATCTCGAGGTCTTTGGTACACTTGCAAAAATGTCCTTCTGTCTGGGTGTGTACCCGTTGGCGAAATCTGTCGCGATAAATTTGAGCTGCAAGATTTGAATTCTGACGAGCTTACCGTAAACTAACAACATGTCGGCGAACTCTTGATTCGAAAACATTGTAAATAAACACGACGACGTACGCGAACGAAAACAAAACAACACGCCCGATGCTCTGCTCGACAAAACGATAAAGCAATTTATCTATGCAAAACGATAAGAAACCACTGTTACGTTTGCGATCGATTGCCGGTTCGATAAGAGTGATGAAAGACCGACGCGCTTACTTACATACTTACTGACTACAAATTTTTTCTTAACTTAGAAAAACTTAATGCCATTTATTTGCTAAATACCCAATTTAAAAACGTTTTAGATTAGATTATAAAAATTAGTAAGATTGTGGTGATTGTGGTCGATATAAAGCACTTAAAGCAATTTAGACAAAAATCTATTGACTTTTGGACCATGGGTCATATGAACTTTTTGACTTGTTTTGACCCCCCTATTACCCATTTCAATAATGACTACCATAACGTTTACACCATGTATAGAAAGAATAGAAACAATAGAGCAAACCTATTATAAACAAACTGAATTTATCAATCAATGTGTTGAGCTCAGAAAGTGCAACTTGTCTGCCTTTTTGAAGCTTTGCAAATGTAAGTTCTTATAGTTAGCTAGTAGAGAATTACATAACTTGACCACATTATCAGTGAAGAACCTTTTAAATGCTGACGAATGATGTATAGGAATGTGAAAGTAGATCATTGTGCCGCAGACTTAGAGTAATTTGGTTTCCACGAGGAATCAACTTTTCGAGTAAATAAGCCTGCTTACCCGTTTTAAAAATTATATGCAGTGTTGTCTTTAATATGCCAACATTATTATTCTAAATACTGACATTTACCGCATCGACATAGGAATATAAAACAAAAACACGCATGAAAACATAACATAATAAAAATATATTATTAGTTTTCAACATTCTTTTAGTTTCCACGATAACGGGTGGAGGTCCAGTGGCAGAGTAGCTTGACTTTTGTTTCTCAGCGTTTTGAAAAGGTTCTTGAATATTTTTCAATTTCCAAGAAACCTTAGGTAATAGTAGTAGTAGTGTTCTTTCAGAAAGGAATGAGGAAAACGTAGGAACGGACTTTTTTGGTGTTGGCATCAGATGTAAGCCTTTTTGAGTCCAGTCTCTCTGCAAAATTCTAGTATTGAACGATATTCCTCTCTGTTTTCAGTTCATAGTAATGTATTAACATTTAGTGGCAGTTGGATTATGCACTTTGAAAAAAAAATAAATCAAATCAATTAAAATGTCCTTTAAGTAAAAAAATTCAATCAACTGTCTGACAACTATCAAGTTCAATTTATTAATTTCATTAAACTCCGTTTTCTAAAACATTCTACTTGAATCTATGAAACTAGTTTAATTGAGCCAAAATGCAATCGTTTAATTAAATTCATTAGGCCGTTTACTTAGATTGATTCTACCAATTCATCCAAAATTAATTAACAAGATATTGGAACGTGCTCCAAGTAGAACAATCAAATTATATTTATTAAATTTGTTTAATTTTTGTAGGTAAATGTGTTTGCCTAGTTTTAATTAATTATTATATTTAGATTTAAAAGGATATTTGAATAATATTCGGAATTCAAAAAAATGAATCGCAATTCACTGAATAGATAACAAATAATTTGGAGAACTTGACGTTTTCAAATCAAAATAAAACCTTCTGGATTTTAAAACTCCAACAAAATTAGATTTATTATTTTCATTGAAAGTTTTACCAAATATTTGCCTGTTTGTCCAGGAACAGGCTATATCACCATTCACTAGGAGCAATTCTCTGTTTTAAATTCAGAGAGTAGAGAAAGGGATACCTAAGACTAAATGAGGCCACTTGATTATGTCTATAAAATTTGTACATCTATTTCTAATAATAAAAAGATATTGCACTCACCCGCATTCAACGCATCTACATATATAAATATGTAAATGAATTAGACAGCACTTTAAAGAAACTGGCATATTTCCAAATACTAAACGAAGTCGACATCAACAGGAGGCTTCATTTCATACCTATATACGGTGAATGCCAGAGAAAATAAAGTACCCAATTAAAGGCTGAAGCGTTTCTTACCTAATTATATTCTAACTAACCATGGTTATGGGTCACTAAGCGCCTCGTGCTCTAGTATTGCACTTGATCCCTATGATTGATCCACTTCAAAGCTAAAATACACCAACAACGGCAACATCCGAATATGGAGCTCCTCACGAAAATTACAAATGAAACTGAGGAGTTCACAGCGCATTACCGGCACTGTGTCTGCTACATACTCCCGATCATTCACGAATGGAGTATGAGTCCGCGATTCAAATAATGAGTTTAACTGTGTTTATTAAAAAAATTCAGCTTAATTAAACCAAATAATTTGTAACACAGAGTAATTAAGAAATGCGTTACGGGTAACGAAAATGTTTCAGAACAACTGTTTAATTGACCACGTTTTCTCAGTGTGATTAATATGAGATTGTCTGTAGCAGTTTTATTCCTCACATGTCAACAACAGATGATTAAGATGTAGGAATGCATTGTTTCACCGAAATTTGACAAACTTCATTTAATAAGCCTTAAAACATATGTCAGAAGCTGTTAGCGGATCCTGAAATTGATCATCTATAAGAGAATTACTGGTCAACTGATTGGTATTACCCTCTAGAAAATGCCACCGATGTGCTATTTAAGGGTCTTAGTCACGATACGAGATCTTATTTAATTTTGTAAGAAATTTGCTTGGAAACATTATTGCTGAATTTAGTTGTCAATTTCTAAGAACTAGAAACAGAAACGATTTTTGTGAGCATTTCCCTCGTCTTAATTTCTAAAAATCACAAACGCGCAATTTTGAATTACAAATGGTTTCTAGATGGAAAAATTGTATGAAAGCACCTGTCAGCAGTTTATTCGAGTTTACCCGCGGCAAAACTTGACAGCTGTTGTTACCAAAAATTACAATACCAAAGAACAATCGAGTGAATGGTACAGAAACACTCCAGTGGGAAAAGCGAACTTTCGAAATGGATTAAAGAAGTAGCAGAGCAGGCAGGACTAAATACAAAAGAAATAAAAATAACAAACCACTCTGTGCGGTCGACATCAGTCAGTAACCTGGCTAAAGCAGGGGTGGGTAAACAACAATTAATTAAAATTACTGGCCACAGTTCAGCCACATCAATTAAGCCTCATCTGCAAGTGGATAATGAACATTATTCCAACGTCATAAACACCCTTAGAAGTGATGCCTCAGAACCTCCAGTTGAAAAACAGGAAACAGAAGATCCTGCAGCCACTCATCGAGCTTCTCACTCTACAGCAGGACCCATCAACAACATTAATGATTTACCTACACCCAAAGTTATTAATGAGTTAACAAAGATTTCAAACAATACTTGTACCATAAATAATTAAGTTTGTAGTATTTTTTGATGAAATAAATTACCGGTTTTTTAGTTTTTAAATTAATACCTACATATTTGTTATACATACATGTATAATATGTAGTATGTTTTGTAAGCTATGTGTTAGCAAAATAATCTGTTACTTATGAAATAGTCTTGTGAAATATCATTCGGGCATCTATTTTTATCCTGTGAAAAAAATCAAAAAGACCATGCAAAGACATATTTTCTGAACAAACAACATTCGTGCAGTGCAGAGATGCTATTGCCACCAGCACTCATGCTTAGCAACGTGTTTTGTCAATTTTTTTCGGGAAAAATTAGATGGCTTTATGATATTCCTTATGATAAATTTCGTATGGAATCATGCGTACTCGGCTAAAGAGGGCTATATTTCTGTCAACTTCGTAATTTGTCACAATATCAAGGATCTATTCTAAATATGTTGTTTCTCGGACTTCCATTGTCTATAAGGTTTTTTTGATTCACGACGTTTCGATTGATGTGATCTTCAATGGTTATCAGGTGAACAGGCGAGCATGCTCTTTCTTGGCTATTTATACCGTTTGATGACGTGACCGGTGATGGTTGTCCTCCATTCCGATCGATTAAGTTGCAGTTGTTTGATGTTCCTTACAATTGGTTGCCATACCTGTTTAATTTCCCCACTTGGACAACTGTAAGCATTTTCATTCATTATTATGAATTCCGCTTCCTGGAAATTTCTCCGAAGCCATTGCGTTTCGGTGTGTAAGATCTTTGCATGCTCCCAAAGTATTCTGTGGTGCTTTATCCAAGCGTGATCTACTATTCCAGATTTATTCGTTTCTCCCCGTTCCGTGTTGGATTTATGCTCTTTTATTCTCACTAAGAGTGGTATTTTTGTTGTTCCTATGTATGTCTCTTCGTATTCACATGGTACCTGGTATATACAATCTTTAGTGTTTTGGTTTTTGTTAACAGCTTTTGTCTTTGAGAGGATACTGCGAAGTGTGGTGTTCCTTGAAAATCTAGTTTCGATTTGGTATCGTCTTCCTACTCTCGTGATTGCATCATTTATTCCCTCAACTTGTGGTACAATTAGTGTATGCTGGGTTCAATCAGCGCATTTCTACTATTGATGGTGTTATTTTCTTTTAGAACTTCATTGGGTAGCCATTCCTTATTAAATCGTATTTGATGTGGTTGATATCTTCCTGGAGATTTATTTGCGTACTGCAGTTACTGCTGGCCCGGTCGATGAGGGTTCTAATTACGCCTTTCTTCGTAGTTGCTGGAAGACTGGATATTGTCCTGTATGTGTTGGTTTTCTGTATATAGTAGTTGTTATTTTGGAGTTGTTCCTTGTTACCATGCCTTCTAAAAATGGGAGTTGTTCTCTTCTTTCCTTGTAAACTTTATCGATGGTCTTAGATTGTTTAGATATTCGGAGAAGGCATGTAGTTTCTCTCATCCATGGTTCCAGATTACAAAAGGATCGTCCACATATCGAAGCCAAATCTTCGGATTAACATCAAAGTCTTTGATGGCGATTGACTCAAGCGACATCATGTTTGGCTACTACTGGTTAAAGCGGAAATCCTACTGACAGACCTTTCTCTTGGATGTAAAATTCTTCTTTTACACGAACATCGTTGCTTCTTGCAACCGTCTGGATCATGTGTACATGCATGTCGAAGCTGGCAAAACGATTTTCTGCGTCAATGTTTACAGTACAGATAATTTTGACGAAGTGTTTGGAGTGTTTGACATGTAATGATGCTTTCTCTTCTAGTGGATGTATTATGGATAGTAGAGATTTGGCCAAGTTGTAGATATATGAAGGCGACCCCAGTGTGTTTTCATCATTTTCTCCTAATACTGCTGCCACATATCCCAAATCCAGATCCGATTTTCAAATTATTGGCTTCTTCAGGTGCCACTTAAAGTCAAAATGTGCAGTATGCACTTCTAGCATCAAATTATCTATGGGGTACTAAGAAAATTTTCACCAAAGAACCTCGCATAAAAGATATAGAAAATGCGTTCCAACCGATTTGTCTAAAAATTCAGTATGATATATTTCTCACTTTCGTGAACAAATAATCCCATGGAACCAAAGCAATCATATGAATAGTTTCTGAGAAATAGGGGAATAAAGTTTGCCTGATGTGCAAGAATGGTGAATGTACCGCTTGTAGTTCTCAGACCGAAAACTCTGAGAATTTGTTTGTCAATGAATAAAGTGTTTCATTAAAACACCTTGTATATAAGGTATGACACCTGCTGCTGACCAAGATACTAACAAGGTCAATTTAAGGGCAAGTTGATTTTTAGATATTGATCCTGGAAAAGATCTGGCACAAGTTATATGACAATTCAGAGAACTGTATAGGATAGTTCTCTTCTCACTGGCACAGAAACGTCGTGGTTGTTTCCTTGTCTTTGACTATGACCGTCACAAGACCATGCTTATTTTGTAGATGAAAGAGAAAGTGCAAAAGTTAGATCATTGCTTTAAGCTGTTGCAATTCTACTTTACACTCCCGAATAAATGAAACCACATGTGTGCACTCTTTCGTAGACAATGAATTTTATTCATTTATATTTGTCTTCCAAGCATTAGAGTTCATTTATTTCAACCGCATTTGCATTTTTCATGAGTCCACCTTGTCGGGGCATGGTCAAGATCAACATCACACCGCTCAACACCTTCCTATTCTCCCACTATTTGGTCTGAGAACTATAAATTGGCCCATTCATATTTTTTTCCAAATCGGGGAAACTTCATCGTCCTATTTTTCACATTTGTTCAAGAAAGCTAGAAATAAATCATACGGAATTTTCCGGCAAATCGACTGAGATCCATTTTCTATATGTTTTGTGATGCGATTTCATACAAAAATATCTACAGGGTCCGTCAGAAAGAACGCATGTTCTTCGAATGGGTACTACATCGAGTGGGCTGGTCCCGTGTCGGTGGGGAAGGGCGCGTTGGATTCTGGGAGAAGTGCGGTTTCAGTTGGCAAGATGGCTTGGAACGTTGAGCATCGTGTGTTCACTGTACGTCGGTACTTTCAAAATGGCGAGTCTATCGTTCAAACGCAAGGTGAGTTTCGCGTTCACTTTCGTGTTCCACGTCGTGGGACAGTACCAGACCGTAACATGATTTTGAGATGGGTGGAAGCATTCAACACGACAGATAATGCGATGAAGAAAAAACCGCCCGGGCGAAACCATACCGTTAGAACCCCCGAAAACGTAGACAGTGAGAGTTGACACGCTGCAAAGCCCTAATCGTTCCGTCCGTTTGCGTGTCAGTTTCCTAGGGATCCACGCATCCTCTGTACGTTGCATTTTGAAGAAGGATTTAGTGTTCCATCCTTACAACAATGACATGACGTTGTTTATGAGTGATGAAGCACATTTTCATTTGGATACGTCAATAAACAAAATGGTCGACATTGGTCTCCAACAGTTGCATGAGCACCCCTGCATAATACCCCGAAAGTGACAGTTTGGTGTGTAGTAGGCCCTGCGATGATTATTGGCCCTTATTTTTTTGAGGATGATGGAGAAATAACTACTGTGAATTAAGAGCGGTACATCCACATGCTGAACAACTTTTTTTTCCGGAACTTAGACGTCGACGTGTCCATCTCAGAACAGTGTGGTTCCAACAAGACGGGGCAATATCTCACACAGCTCGTACTTCGATGGAACTTCTTCGGCAAAAATTCCCAGGACGTCTCATTTCACGTCATGGCGATATTTCATGACCCCCGCGCTCCCGGGATTTGTCAACGTGTGATTTTTTTATGGGGCTACCTGAAATCGAAAGTTGACCAAAGCAAGCCTCGGACCCTCGTCGATTTGAAGGAGGAAATGAGAAGAGAAATAACCCAAATTCCTGCACGGATTCTGACCGACGCAATGGGCTCATTTCGGGAGAGGCTTGATTCCCGCATTTCGGCACGTAAATTTTGTTTTACTCAAAAGAACGGCATGTATTTCTGAGTATTTTGATATAATAAAATATTTTATCCCATACTTATTTTGACTGTACTACTCATTTAAAATACATGCGTTCTTTCTGTCAGACCCTGTACTTGCTCTTTGACACATTCCTTAATTTAGCGCAGCACAAAATTTCGTATCGTGACAGACGGACTTAAATCCACAACTTGAAAAAATTAGCCGACCTATATCATCGCGTATAGTCACACCACCCCATATCGACACACCTGATCTTTGCCATCGTGACCCTAATATCTAGAAAAGGTCAGATTGCTCGTTGGGCCGTATAATGGTCACACAGTGATAACATTTATATATGATGTTCTGCCTTGCTTTCTATCCCCTAATTGGATACATAATTTGATCTCTGAGCTTTTTCTTTTCGTTGTTGGCATTTTTTAATATACACTTCCATTCGTACGTTAAATAAAATATAAAGGTGTAATGCTTCTGTTATGAACATCAGAAGTATTCTTATCTTATCTCATATATATGACGCATTAGATAAACAAATACCAGCGCTGTGATTTTTCTTGACTTATTCAAAGCATTTGATACATACTGTGTGTCATCGTAAGCTAAAGAGCAAATTAGAAGTTGATGAATAAGAGGAAAAGCTAAAGTGTGACAACCCCTCCGAGGAATGTAGTTTGTAGAGCTCCGGAAGATACAGTCCTTGGGCCGCTATTATTCACGGTTTACATGAACAGTCTCCTTCAAAAGAATAGTCAAGATTATATTTTGAGCTTTGCAGATGACACCTTTGTACTTTATACTCAGACTTATGGAGTTCACTGAAGGGAATAGTAAAAATTGATAATAAATCAATAGCCGATTGGCTCCGATTCAATAAATTAACAGTAAAATATGATACAACAAAATATGACATTTAAATCTTACACTAATAGTCAGTCCAATTTAGGAACATATGACTACCCATGAGTTGGACTGTGTGAAATACATTGGTGTCATGGTGCTCATGCACTTAAGATGGAATTTACACACTCATATTTTTGCAAAAAATTGACAGGCCTGATTCCAAGGTTCAGGATTCTGAAGATTTCCTAAGCAAATATCACTTAACGATATTGTACACAGCATTGATCCAATCACAGCTGTCCTATGGAATCATCTGAAGTGGTGGAGTAACCAACGCACATTTAAAAGACCTTGAGGTATTGTAATAATGGATATTAAAAGTGATACATGAAAAAAAAATAACATATCCCACGAATCTGTTATACAATGAAACTTTCACTCTTGATATACGACAAATATACGGTTTTATTATAATAAAGAATATCCATGTAGGTAAAATTAAATTGCAAATTCATGTTTATCCAACAGGTCACAAACAACAACATTATTATGGGATATCTTTAAAGGAAAGGTTTGAATTATACATAACATAGAGGAAGATGGAGTTTAAAAAAAAGCTCACGCCGAGAGAGGGATTTTAGATGAGTACTTTGATTTTATTATAAAGTGTTCTTCTCCGGTAAATCAAGAAAAAATGTATGTTTTTACTTTCTATTACTAATAGACCATCATGTTTTTATTTGTATAAACGACAGTACCTAACATCTGAAGCATTTGAAAAAAGACTGATCAACTAATTCGAACGTTTTCGATAGATGTAACGAGCTTGTACGTAGATATATTGGAGCTTGGTTCATTTATGAAGTTATTAAATATACTAAGTGACATAGAAAGAAAAACCGTATTAATGAATTTGTTTACCAAGCTTTTATGGGTATATGTTTCTTTAGGTTAAAACAAAAAACGTCAGCTTTTCAAACATATCGATAATAGTCCAGTTAAATAGCCGAAACTGCCGCAAAAGTGATAACATAGCCACAAAGTTATGTCTGCTGGCGTAATGGTACAATAAAGGCTTGCGAATATTGTCGTAAGAGTTTGGTTTACCGGAAACCAGCCGTTTTTTGTAAAACAGCGAAAAACCCAAAAAACCTCTTTTTCGCTGAAACGGCTGAGGATATCTGGTATTTTTTTTACACGTACGTTTTTCTAATTTTTGGGACATCAAAAAGTTCTCTGCAATTGTTTGCTAAATTACTTAGTTTTGGCGCTACAGCTTGTTGGCGAGGGGCTTGCGGGGTCAAGGACGGCGTACACATTTTAGCAGCCGCCGCACTGTTGACGCGGACGATCTTCTTTTAATATTTGGACGTCCTCAGTGTCTCACTCTCAGTGATAGGCCAGTCGATTTCGAACAATAAGCTCGTTTGTAGATGTGGCGTTCACCGACGTATGCATATTAATGAATTTTTGAAAATTATGCGTTTAAGTAGAGTAGAAGATGCAGTAATTTCTCTTCAGCCGTTTACCGATTGACCTGATAAGTGAGGTATAGTATTTTCATTTAGAATTAAAACAACGACAAAAAACCTAGAGCTCCAAAAAAGGTGTAAGCGTGTATATAAATGAGTGGCAATGATAAGAATACATTACAGGATGTCAAAGGCCCAATGAGTTGTCAAAAGACTCGAGTCTCCACGTTATTTTCATAATCATCCTCTCAAATCAGTTTGATCACCGGTAGTTCTTGATCTACAACCATCTATACGTTGAGCTAACATACGCCAACACAAATATGTGAAAAATGTACAATGAGCGATTGTGATAAGCATTTGATGATGTCTTCTCAGCACACTCGCTGTGGAAACCAATAATAATACCCATTGCTCTGCTGTACAACTTATTTGCAGAGGACTTCACACCTTTTTGTGCAGCTCAGGGATTTTTTGCGTTTCCAATTATAGATAGTGGAAGGACTATAAGTATGTGTGTGTGTATATTTCAGAGTTGAGTTCATTGAACAGAAACATAATAATAAAAAACGTTCGTCATACCATCCTCAGTTTGCCTTAGCCCTCACTCCTGGACACCGAACTGATTGACTGGCTTAGTGCAGAGAATGACTGAACTGGGACCTCGAATGGTCCCTCTAGTGATGTATTTAGATTTTGTATGGGAGTGCATGACGGCCGTGCAAAGGTGAGAAGGCAACGATGCGAAAGACGAGATCATCAATTTTCCATAGAAACGCGTGTGTACCACACTGTTGGAATTATGGTATCGAGAGCTACTGCTTATAGAAGCAGGTTACATTTCTTTCTCATCAGAGGCAACATGATTGGAGTTGGAAGTGGAAGTTAAGCCTTAGATACGGATGCTCAGAAACCAAATTTTCCAAGAAGATAATCCACAACCACATATAGCCAGAATTACGTTGGTGCATTTTGAAGACAATCAAGTTGATTTGTTGCCTTGGCCCTCAGATCTCTCAATCTTTCACCCATTGAACATGTCTGTGACATTATGGGAAAAATATTAGGTACTCCATTTACCCCATCCTCCTCAAGAGAAGATTGATCATTATAAGACATCCTGGAGACCCAACAAATTATTATTATTTTTTCACATTTTATTCACGGACGGATTTTTCTGATTTTATACTTATCTAACCTAAGGGACGTGTAGGTATATAGAAAATTGTAATGAATTCATTATTACTGGTTGTTTTTTTTTGCCACTTAGTATATATTAAAACGATGATAGAAACGTATCCTCCATCCTCATGTACCAGCAATATGGACATACTTTCTAGTGTAGGTCAGATTATGTGAGATACTATATATAAAGCTCAACTTCTGAACAGATTTATTTCAATTAAGAGTGAAGTGAGTTCAAGCTAGCCTCCATTCCGCCAAACCGTTTTACATAAATACTTAACGGCATTACAATTGTTTGTAAAATGACCTGTAAACCTATTACTCGATGCACGCGGCTAAGCCAGCCGTATTAAAATTTACTTCGCTGCAAAATCGATTTATTACACGCGGATTAGGTCTAAGCTATTTTTAAAATTACACAATATCATTCATTACTGACTGAACGGATATTTCGGGAATGGTACATAATGATCACTATTTTAAGCAGTTTACATGTTTGGACTTAACATCCCTCATGGTCCCATCAGAATCTGATAATCAGCAGGGTTATTACGTAAAACCTATACGTCAAAAAACGACCTACTAATGCCATTTTTCAAGATACGTAATGCCTCTGCCGTATAGCATAACATTTATAACACGACCATCGAGATTTTTACTAGATACGTTGATTCGTTTATAAGTTCTTGAAACTCGGTAACTCCTAAGGAAGACGACCTAACATAGTTTCGACAAATTTTTAGTAACTTTTCGGAGATCTAGCACACCCGCCAACTTTTTAATTGAATAAGGCTCCGATAACCATACGCTCGTCACCTTTAGGAAACTTACCAATTATTTACACAAAAAAATCTGATTCTGTTAAGGGTGCTGTGAAGTTTTTAACTTTTTAAAACCCCTCTGAAATTTAGTACTTGGGTATAACTATAACTTAAGTATATAAAATTCTGCCCAAAGAACCTCTACTGTTAAAAGTTTTGCTGGTTAAATTGGTGTAGTGTAGGTATTATGGATACCAAATGAATTCAGTAAAAAAAAACTGGTGTCAAGTAGGTTGATTATGCACTTTCCACGCAACGCTGTCATTATTTCACAAGTTACGAACATGTACGACAAAAAACTAAACGTCCCAAGTCCCTTAAACAGGCCCATATAATTAGTCCATACAAATTTTTCTCCAGCCCTACCATGTGTAATGACCATCTGGACACAATGGCAGCCTCCAGCGATTACGAAATAACGCAACACATACCAAATACAGCAATGTTCTTCTATTTTATTCAAAAACTTGCACGTTTGGGCATCTACAGGGCGCCCCCGCGCCTTACTCTAAATTTGCCTTTACCTGGAGCATTGCTGTATGCTAGCTGATGTGCCGTGACGCCACCTACCTTTTCATCTTTAGTAGATACTACCTCTCCGTACTTTGACAATATAACTGGGAATACCCTAGCTTACGCCACGCAATTGTGTAGTGAACCCATCCAGTCTTATGCTGAGGCTCATGTCGTTACTCTTGATATCACGAAAGCGTTCGATCAGCTGTGGCATGAGTCCCTCTTATGCAAACTTCCATCCCATGCCGTCAAAATGGAGCAGATATGTGGCTAACTTTCTCTGTGGCCGCAATATATCCGTCGTAGTTGACGGCTTCTCCTTTTCATCCCACAACGTAGATGTTCCCCAGAGATTGGTCTTGGCTTCCTCTTAAATATCAGCGACCTGCTCTTCTGTACAATAAATCCAATCCACAGCTTTGCTGATGACAGTTCTCTACAGGCAGGCATTCAGAGAGAGAAGGCGATCTCTGCCGGTGATCTGGAGAAAAGAACACTAGCAGCGACTTCCTCCCTGACGAGAGATCTGGAGGTTATCACTGCTTGGGGACGCAACATTGTTGTACAGTTTATCGGTAAAAGCGTCCTAGCGCTCATCCGGTTTGGACTGATGGCCAAGTTCTACCTATGAGCCGTTCATTTCTGCTGGTCCGAGTACAGATCACCAAGGACTTGACCTTGCACGAACACACCTCGTCAATAGCGACAGCTGCTGGGAAAAAGCTAGGCTATTTGTGTAGGACTAAGAAGTAATTTCCTCTACTTGACCTCCTCACTCTGTACAAGGCCTAGATAAGACCTAGCCTTGAGAATTCCTCACATATTTGGGGTGCTGACGCCCTAACTACATTATCCATGTTCGATGCTGTTCAGAGGAGAGATGTCCCACTGATCGACGACTCTTCTCTAACAGACTCTGGACCCTTTGACACTGACAGACCTCGGCGATCTAGATACCTTCTGCCGCTACGTCAACGGTCTTTGCTCCTTAGAGCTCCTCCATGATGCCGCCGCGCGATGTGACTGCCAAGCAGACCCGCCTGACTTTAACCTCCCATTCTAACCGTGTCGAACTTGGTACATCCAGAACTAACCTTAAGGTATCGAGGTTGTGGAACAGTCTGCTTGAGGAGGATTTTTCCAGTTCTACTAGGTAACCTTCGGCAGTTCGAAAGATCGAAAGTCCGATTAACAAAGTTTTTTTCTGATTTTTGCTATTGTAACTTGGGAACTCATGAACAAACAGTACCATTCCAATTCAGGCATAATTTATTTGGAGGTTTCTCATAATTTTTGTTTGTTTCAGATTTCGCTCGTGTGCCGTGCTCCATCATCAATATCAGCGCGATCGTCAGGTGACGTCATCATAAGCGAAAGTAATATAGGCGGCGGGTGAGGACGGGCTTCCCCATCGTATCCCGCCGCCCGCCAATTCGTTGCAGCAGCAACGGCGACGCCCAGCATCGGAGGCGGGGCACCAGCAGCGTCAGGAGGCAGCAGCGCCAACGTGGCAACGTCGCAAACAGGCTCCGCCTCTTTAGCAGGTGGCTCCGCCTATTCGGCTGGCGTCCCGCCCCCTCCGCTTGCTGCCAATATCAGCGCGCAGGAGCATCAAGCTAGTCCCGCCCTAGGGGTGCGCTGGGATCATAGCCACCCGTACGATGTACAAGATGGCGGCAGAGAGGTACCTGCCTAGATTTTTTCTTTATGGGATATTCTTGAATGATGTCTTCAAAAGTTGAATTGTCTTGAGAGTTAAGACCTTTGTCCAAAATTACTTATTAAAAGAGACCCGGCTTTTCAGTCACAGGTTAACTACGACTTTGGTCTTAACTTTTAGTTATCTATAAAAAATCGTTTTTTTTTAAATATCCTATTTATAGTAAACCCGTAGTAAACTTTAACCAGAAGACTACTTATAAGTTACCTAGGAAAGCTTGTGGTTAGATAGCGACACCTGGCGTCTGTTAGCACAGACTTGGTGTGTATTCTAAAATTCAAAAATTCATATCAGATAAATTAAAGTTGAAGCTAAAACATGTCTATCGATTACGACGTGAATACATATATCAGAGACGAAAAGTTAAGAAGGCAAGAAATAACCCGCCATCGACCGAATTACTTTGACGAATTTGACAACCGGGATTTCCTTGCAAGATATCGCCTTACAAAAAGGACTGTAGAAATCTAGCTTTTCCCTTTCTAAGAAACTATGCCACTTTTGTGCTCTCTATTATGCTTTTGTTTTTACTGAGCTGTTCTCCTTCTCCATGCTAGAAAAGTTTTATAAAATTTTACAGCAGGAATAGCCGTATTTTTTTCTCCGCTACTGAAGACCTTTATTTTTGGGTCGTGCATTATGGAAGCGATGCCAAAAAAGTGGCTAACACGATATCTAACAGATACAACAAACTTAATTATATTTGCAGCTTATTTTATGACCTATGTAAGGTTGATTAGACATTTTATTTGCCACCTGTTTTTAGCACCATATCTATAATCCCATTTATGGGGTATATTACTAAGCATTTGTACAAGCAGTGTTTGAAAAACCTCACCTTACTTGACGAAGGTTTTATTCAAATTTCGACTAATTAACAAAATTTTATTAAAAAAAGACGAGCTGTCACGAGGCACAGACGCCGAGCGCACAAAACGCACAGAATGTCTAAGACCCGCAGATGCTGGGTTGCAAGGTAAATACATGATGAGCTTCTGGTAAGTTAACTGGCGCTGTTAAAATTCTTGAAAAACGCATTCATAGGCAACCACAAGTTAACTTCCTGGTTATAGTTAACTAACCAGCAATTTAACCTGCGATTGAAAAAGCGGACTTTGACCTTTGATCAACAGGTATAGTTGGTTTGTTCAAAACTACAAATAACACACCTCTCAGAAGAACTTAACGAATTCTTGACCTCTAGCACAAATCCAGAGGTTCTAGCTTACCTTATAGTAACCTAAAGTATATATCAAAAGTTCCTCCTGAGTTTGCAACATAGATGTGTAAAACATTAGTAAGATGTCTACTAAATAACCCTATTGTACACATTGAGGCTACAACAAATGTTTGTTCAGATTTCGATATTGACACTGACTTTGAAAGAAAAGTTCAATTTTTACGTACTTTGAAGTACTGTCTTTACTGAAGTTAAAAATACTTGCAAATATGTATTTATAGTTATAGTGCCCTCCCCCCTCTGACTGTTTAGTTTTCGGTTCTTTGAATTTGTAACGTGCTTGCCTCTAAGCGTGCTAGTTTCTTCAGTCATATTTAAATCTAATTTAAAAGTTACCCGAACATTTAAACCGGAAGAGGCCTAAAGTGAATAGGTACACTTCACATTACTACCGGGTTATTAAAAAAACAGCTATCACGATTTTTTTAAACGCGCATGCGCGTTCAATTCAAATATCGTAATAATAGTGCGTTCCACTCAATATTCGGAGTGTCTGTTACAGAACGTAATTTTGAAGTTACCTTTTACTTCTCTATGACACATTTCAAAACCTACCCTTTTTCTTGGTACAAGCTGAATAAGGGATTTCAAAAAACCACACAGTGTAGTAGCGTATAAACCACAGAACAATCAAAATCAAACACCATATGCTACTAATGAATGCACCCGGATACGTCCATATATTTCTCTTCCTGGATTAGGCAACGACTTTAATTTGAAAAAAGAGAACTTACATCAATCTGGAAAATTATTTAGTGTCAAATTGTTTGTCCAAAAATAAAAACCAGGACCCAGTTTCACCTTGGTTTGGAATTTGGCCTCTGAGTAATTATTTCAAATAGGGAAACTGGACTATCTAGTTAAAAATCCATGGTATTTCGACCTGGTAAAGATGAACTGTTGGTTAGAATTGATGAGAAAAAATCCCTACTGGTCTGAATTCTGAAAACGGCCATATTTGATATAACCTCTTTGTAATATTAAAAAATGAACATTAAATAATAATTGTTTAAATATCAAGTTACTCTTCCCAAAAATGCTTAAGCCACCCAGAAATATCATTTTGCATATAATTAGCAGCTTCTAACATTGAAGTGTACCTACTAAAAATACTAGTTAAAGAACTCACCTTTATCACGAGAAGTTTCAAAAAACTAGATCATTTTAGTTAATATCGCTGGGCGGCAAACGTATATAAGACAGTGACACATCCCTGGAAATATTGGTGAGACGAACAGCACAATCTGCACCATTTTCAGCCATTTTAAATTTACTACCAAAGGAAACTGTCAAGCTGTGTCAACTTCAGGACCAATAAAAGTAATATTTCAGCTGTGGCTTCACGCTATACTGAGTGTTGCTGCTGCTGAGTTGATATATATGCATGATGCCGAAGAAAAAAGTTAAAAACCAGATCTCAACGGAAAAATCAGATACAATGGAAGTTTACATTGTTGGAAACTTGGACACTCAGAAGATTCTAGAAGAAAATAAACACTTAAAACAGATATTAGAAGAAAAGGATAAACTAATACTACAGTTGAGCAATGAAAATGGAAGACTACAAGAACAGTACAATTTAGCGACATCAGCCATACACGAAAAAGGTACCGTTGAAACAGTGATAAATAAAATAAATCAAAGATTGACTGAAATTGAGAAAATTAAAGAGAAATCATATGCCCAAGTACTAAAGCGAGTTCCTCCAACAATCAAGAAAGACCCAATGCAGAACATAATTGTCACACCAAATGGTATCCAAACATCTGAACAAACGAGAAAAGACCTTAACAAAAAAATTAGCCTTGCGGATTTGAAAATACAAATAGAAAATATACGAAATTCTAAAAATGGAGGAATTATAATTAAACTGGCTGAGGAACACCACAACACACTTAAAACTGCATTCGAAAAGAAATTAGGAGATGAATACAAAATCACAGAACCTACAATGTTTAGACCGAAGATCAAAATTGTCAATTATAGATGCACGGAGAAACCACAAGAAGAAGACATAGAATTAGATCTTATCCAACAAAATCATTTTATTGAAAAATATGACATCAAAATCAAATATGTAAAGTATCTCCCATCGAAAAAATGTTACACATTATTTGCAGACATTTCTGGCAAATTATTCAGGGCAATATTTGAAGATAACAATGGAAAAATTCTTCGTGGATGGCAATGTTTACCAGTGTATGATAATAACGAAATAACGCAATGCAAGAAGTGTCTTCGCTTCAATCACACCGAGAAAAAATGCCGCAATAACAAGACCTGTACCAACTGCAGCAAAGAGGATGTACACGATACTGACTGTTGTATGCATGAACCGGTTGTATGTTGTAATTGCAAATTTTCAAACTATAGATATAACAAAAATTATAGTACCAACCACTCACCATTAGATAAAAAGTGTTCAACTTTTCTATATTATCAACAGCAGTAAAACTTGAAAATCCTTTTTTAAGAAAGAAGAAATTTTAGCCAAAATTTTAGAATATTGCATCATTTATGACACACGACTATGTAAATAACTTCCAAATTCAACGTATTAGTACTAATACTGCTCATGATACTAGCGAGCTAGATTCTTTTTTAGAAAATCCTGAAATAGCTGTTAGAATTTATCATATGAACATCAGGAGTATAAAACATAACTTTGACTACTTTAAATTAATTTTGAAAAGAATACAAAGTGATATAGATATAATCATTCTATCCGAAACATGGCAAGTGGGCGATGTGACTCTGTTTCATTTAGAAGGGTATGATACATTGTATAATTTTGGTAACCATAATCAAAACGATGGAGTGATGGTGTATGTACGAAACAATCTGCCTTATAACCATACCATATTTACAATCAACAATGAACTAAAAGGTATCAATCTAACAATGCAAATTGAAAATCGTAGAGTCAAAATTACTTGTGTTTACCGACCACCATCTTCAGATCCTCATACATTTATAAGAGACATAGATGAACTATTAAAAAGCAATGAAAACAATCACCTTCATAATCAAATATTTATAGGCGACATCAATATAAACATTTTAGAGGAAAATTCTATGGTGAAAGAATATTTAAACATTTTATCAAGTAATGGTTTTTTATCATACATAAATAAAGTAACACGACCCACCAGTAAAACCTGCATTGATCACTGCTTTATAAAGGATATTTCCAATATTTTTTCTTACATGCCTATTATCTATGAAACCGATATTACAGATCATTATTCCACTGTATTATTGATATCTTCACAAAATAAAAACCAGAACTGCCCAAGGGCAAAAAATGAAAGAAACCTTGAATACAAATATTTCACTGACAACTCAAAATTAATATTTAACGCACAAACGGAATCGTGGGACGAAATTTTTTTAACAAATTCTTTAGACGAAGCTACAAATTTATTAATACACAAAATTCAAAAAGTAATTGAAGTTAGTACTAATAAGGTTAAAATAAGTCACAAGGAAAAAAACAGAAATGATTGGATGACCAAAGGACTAATAAAATCTGCAAACGAAAAAGAAAGACTGTATAAAATCATAAAATATTTACCCACGAAAGAAAATATAGATCATTATAATCAGTATAAAAACAAATTTATAGAACTTTTGAGAAAAGCAAAAAAAAAATACTATATAAAACAATTGAATAATAATTCACATGACTCTAGACACCTATGGTCCACTGTCAATGATATATTCAATAAGTCATCCTATTCAAAAAACAATATTAATGAAATAAAAACAAAAACAGGACAGAAAACAGACAATATTCAGCAAATATGTGATGAGTTCATAGAATTTTTCACGAATATAGGAGGAAACTTAGCAAATAATATCAAACAAAATGCTGATATTCATCTGCATGAAACAAGACTGAATAATTCATTTGTATTAACTGAAGTAGACTATCAGGATGTTTTCAATGCCATTATGACTCTAAAAAATAAAAAAAGCCCTGGAGTTGACGAAATTAGAGCTGAACATCTAAAGATACTGGCCAAACAAATAACAGAACCACTTGCTTATATCATTAACAAATCCTTCCAATCTGGAGTATTTCCATCAGCTCTCAAGACAGCAATCATCATACCTATCTATAAATCTAATGATAATACGGACGTCACTAACTATCGACCTATTTCACTTATATCAAGTTTAGCTAAAGTTTTTGAGAAATTACTCCTTAATAAAATGATTAATTTTCTTAATAAATTCAAAATTCGAAATTCAAATCAATATGGTTTTATAGCGGGCAAATCTACAACAGATGGGGTATTAAGTATAGTAGATGAAATAACCCAAAATATAGATGGAAAAGTACCATCGATATGCGTATTTGTGGACTTACAAAAAGCGTTTGACACAGTTAATCACAATATACTTTTCAGATTCTAGCGGTTCAATATATACCTGTCTTCGGAAACTTAAAATATGATTATATTCAGGAAGTGGTGCGCCGATCTTCAGAAATGAAATAGGCGAAACTGTTTTGATGCCTATACGTTGTATGCTATCTTTGATTTTTGCGTGCGGTATTGTGGGGCAGACATTTGAGATGACTAATCTATCTGCAGGTGCTACTAGTCGCCGTGCATGTGCAACTTGTCCTTGCAATTCGATTTTTCCAGGATTATTGAGAAATTTGTCGACTATTTGCTTGTTGGAGAAATAAATGCATATACGGTTATTTGAAATCCTGGAGCAGAATATTATATTTTTTGGATCTACTATGGGGCCCAGCTCCAAGAGGTAATCTTGTATCCTGGTACCCTCGATGGAATTGAAAACGATGGCTTGATCTTTATTGGGATGCTTGTAAGTGACTGGCTGATTTAGTACAGTAGAATAAGATGGAGCATTGGTGATATTTGTTGATGTTGTAGGAATACTTTGTAGAGACATCTTTCTTGGTTCAATTGCCTTCTTTCAGATGTGCTGTGACCATATCTGAGTACGGTACTGTGTTTTGTAACACGACGATGAAGGAGTCTTTTTGTGCGACGTGAATTCCACAAACGCAGGAGGAAATCTCAGCACTGTGGCTAGCACACACTGCTGTATTGCTTCAACAGCGGAATATCGATGAAAATTCGATGGTTTCTTACTCACAGTAGGCTGCTGGCTTCTATCTTGATGGTATGGATATGTCACTATGCACAAATTACGTTGTTTTACTGGTAGAAATTAAACTTTTTCAAGAGCCCGATTAAACTGCTGCGACTCGGTAAAGAGGCAGGGCCGGATCTCCACAATATACTTTTGGAAATCTTTAGAATAGGTTTTCGTGGAAAGATGTATACTTTAATGGAAAATTATTTATCAAATAGACCGCAATCAGTAAAATTATTAAGCTCGTATAGTAAAGAAATGTTTGTTAAATGTGGTGTTCCACAAGGTACAATTTTGGGTCCTCTGTTATTCAATATTTATTTAAACGATATATTCAAAATTAACAATACTGGTAAAATAGTCAGTTTTGCAGACGATACTGCTATACTCTATAAAGGTAAGGATTGGAACCACTTAAAAGATATTATCCAAAATGACTTTTGCAAAATTATTCAGTGGTTTAATAACCGAAAATTAACAATTAACTTTACTAAAACTCATTTTTCACCATTTTCATCACTATCTAATCATCTACCAAAATATAACCACCTTCGGTTTAAGGTAAATGATAAAAATATAAAAATCAATAGAGTTAATGATACAAAATATTTAGGAATTTATCTAGATCCCCACTTGAGATGGGATGTACATATTTCTCACATACTAAAGAAAATTAGATGCATAGCATATAGAATAAAATTTCTAACCGGTATATTAACTGAATATTATCTACGAATAATATATCAAGCTTTAGTCGAGCCACACATAACATGTGTAGTAGTGTGGGGTGCTGCATGCACGACATACTTTAACGATTTAGATGTACTTCAAAGAAGAATTTTAAAATCAATGTTAGGCAAATCAAAATTATACCCAACTAATGACTTATATAATGATGGAGAAGTATATGATACTAAACAACTTTACTTCTTACATACCATCACTCATTATCACAAAACTATTAGTGAACACGACATAATTAAACATAATCATAAAACCAGATATAAATTACGCGCAAAAAATGTTCCTAAACCAAACAAATCCCTAATGAAACGATGTCACCTGTATATAGCTCCAAAATTGTACGAACATTTACCAAATAATTTAAAACAATTACGCAATACGTTAGGCTCAAGTGCTCAAATATTACACAATAAATGCTCTACCATTCTTACCAATAATTTCTTTTTTCTCTCTATTTTATTATATTTTGCAATTCAACATACATAAATATGATCCATGCACAGGCGTTGTCCTCCTATGGATATATTATATTTATTTACTCGTTTCATGTTCCCTGTATTTTGGAGTAAATAAATATTATTATTATTATTATTATTATTGAAACAAAGCTTTTTTATAATCTCAACTTGTATTGTTATCAGAGTGTATCCTTAAAATTGTTAACAAAATTCGTTATATTATTTTATTTCTAAGGCCCCTGAATGTTGGGTAACTATTGTAGCCACATTTGACAAACAAAATTTCTGCGCATAGATTTTTCGTTCACTTGTGACCGAAAATCTAATTCCGGAACCATTCTGTTATGATCACTACCACAAATGGAACCCATTCCTTTAATACACTTGGGTACAGACAAGTGCATCCCCAACCAACTAAATTATTTTCCAATACGTTACCAACTGCATTTATGAGCATTTATTGTTAAATTTAGGTCATGTGACTTTATAGGGCAAAATTACTACGATCTTTCTGCAAGATGACCTAAATGGTTGTTTATATCATTCCACCTATTGGTAACAAATGCCCATCGACCTAATATTGACTTCTAAGTTACTTTGGTTTCATTCCCCGCTTTGGGCAAAAGGCAAAAGTAAATATAACCTTTTTTAAATTGGTCATTCAAGCTTTTTAACCTATTCTGCGGTCGAATTAACCTAATAATAACTGAAAATCTTGGTAGGGGACTAATTCAGTGTTACTAGGTATGTAATTTTGCTGTAATTTTTTTAGCTGGGATATAATTGTCTAAACGAGTTCTATTGGTCCAGACTTATTCGTCAATCTTAAAAAGCTAAAATATTCTACTATTTATTAAATATAACCTCGGAAACATGCGTGTCCTATGTCGCCTTTTCATAAGACTCTAGAATTGTTTTTCGGCGATTCAGTCGTCTTATTTAATCTAATTCCAACCAAATTTCCAAGATTGTACGCAAAAACATGCTAAGTAACTATAGAAATTCTAAAGTCCGTTAGAATTTTCAGGAAACGCTTCGGCCATCCTGGTACCCCCTGCGGGGCTCTTGATTTAGTCCGAGAACTACAATCGATACATTCACCATTTTCTCTAAAAATTGTCCCCTCAAGTCATCGGGAACTAACCGATGACTTTTGTTGTGGGAAGCCAGAAATATATCACACTCACTTTTTAGAAAAATCGACAGGTACCCATTTTCCATATGTTTTGTGCGAGATCCCTTCTTTTTATAATCACATTATAGGCTTTCCAGATTTCGTCTATTTTCGTTCCAGAATTGTTAGTGAAATACAACCGTATACTATACGTTGTCACAAAGACGGAAAGCAAACAAATCGTATTCAACCACTTTTCAACGAAAATGCAACTGTAACCTTGATCCTAGCACTTTTTCTACCTACCTAGTAATAGCGTGACTCCTGACAATATGGAGAATCTTTTTAAATTGCCCGAACGCCAATCTTAATTTCGAACAATAATTTCGAACAAAGTTCTTTGTTTAACTGTTACATAATAATCGATAATCCTTGGATGGCTTGATTACACCGATCCGTTCCGACTATTATAAATAATACCATCAGGACTTCTTAATGTTTCCTTCACGAGAAGGAAACGGTCAGTCCCTTGGATGATAGATGTATCAGGAGATTTCTTTGTATACAGGGTTTTTCAAAAACCAATGGTGACATTTGTGGGGCAAAAAGTATATTCTTTTCGGAATAATTGCACCTAGAAGAGAATAATTTAATTAGGTTAATTCAGATAACTATGTGACAGCTAAGAAGTCAGTTTAAATAAACTGCGACTCCTAAGGGCCATATCGTCCGTCATTCCTACTATTGTAGGACACGTTTATGGCAGGGGTATTTCTGTTGATTTAAAGAAAGATTTCGACACAGTAAATCACAAATTATTATTAGAAACATTGAAGAGAATTGGTTTTAGAGGAAAACCATACGCACTGATCGAAAATAATCTATCAAACAGCCCACAATCGGTCAAGGTATCGAGATCACTTAGCACGGAAATGTATATTAAGTGCGGTGTCCCACAAGGAACAGTCTTAGGTCTACTGTTCAATATGTATTTAAACGATATTTTCCAAATTCTGTTGGCAAAATAACTAGTCTTGCAGATTATACTGCAATATTATATGAAGGCAATGACTGGTCTGACCTAGAATATGTAATTAAAAATGATTTTGTCAAAATTACTCGGTGCCAGAAAATTAAGCATTAACTATTTTAAGACACATTTTTTACCATTTGCATCTTATGCTAGACATTTGCCAAATTACTTCAATATTAATGTCCAAAAGCTGCAAATTATTAGAGTGACAAACATAAAATACCTTGGGATAGTATCGGATCTTCACTTACGTTGGGGCATCCATGTCAATTACATTTTAAAGAAAGTTAGATTTGTATCGAATATACTGACAGAAAAATATTTTCGTACATTATACCATGCTCTGATTGAGCCTCATCTCACATATGGTACATATCTATAATTTAGATATTTTTCAAAAAAGTATTCTAAAAATGATGTTCAAAAACCGAAACTTTATCCCACTGACAAACTTTAAGCAGATGTACAAATGTCTGGTATGACAGCTTTATTTCTTACACAGTATCACTCAGCACCATAAATTTATCAACACCGACCAAAAAATTAAACATAATCGTTATACAAGGTACAAAATTCCTCCTAAAGGTTTAAAAGATTTACATTTCGAAATTATTTCAAAAGAAATTTGAAAAAGTGGATACATTCTATATCTAGAACTGAAGTTCGTAAACTCATAGATACGAACATCAAGTAAATACATAATCTACTGTAAATATTGGCCGTTTTCTGTAATTTGTATTCTACAGTTGTGAATTAAAACGATTGGTCCATGTACAGGCAATGCCTCCTATCGACCCTTTTTTATTCTACATTAATTTACTCATCTTGTTGTTCTCTTCGTACATTGAGTGAATAAATATTATTATTATCCAAGAACTTTGTAAAATCATTGAAGCTTCTTTAAACTCCAACAGGCATCTAATTCCATTTTTTTTTTGTTTCGGCAGCCCCGTTACTCGTCCATTCCACATATCTCCGGAGGAGGCAGCGCGGCGGGGGGCAGCGTTGGAGGCGGCCTGGGACCCCCTGCTGCCCCTCCACCACCCCCAACAGGATGGCAGGGGCAACAGGACGCATCGATTCCTCTGCCCCTACAACTGCAACGTCCCTACTCGAGGTCGATGTCCTCGCTGCCCCCTGAGCCGTTCATGATCATGCGCTCTAAGGCGCTCAACAGACGCGTGGTTATCAACGTAGGGGGTGTCAAACATGAGGTGCTTTGGAGGACGCTGGACAGGCTGCCTCACACTAGGTAAGGATCTTTAGTTGGAAGATAAACGGTTTTTGATACAAAGCTGCTCAAGGTTCAATATTCCTGGTATCCCAAACTAAAGGAGGAATCAGACATGAGAGGCACTTAAGGTCTTTAAGCAGGTTGCCTCCCAGCAGGTAAAGCTCTATAGTTAACAGGTGAATGACACGCCCCTACTCAAGGTTCAATGCTGTTGGTTTGGTACCCCTAAAACCATTTAGTGTGGGGGTGTAAGACATATGAGGATCTAGAGGACGTTAGACTGGCAGCGACATAACAGGTAAGGTTTCTTAGTTAAACATAAACGACTTCTGATACGCCTCTACTCAAGCTCCAGGAAGTACCAGCCCTGGAACTATTGAATGCGGGAGGCGTCAGACATGAGATGCTCTGCAGGTCGTTCAGCAGGTTACCTCACACCAGGTAAAGCTCTTCAGTTAAACAATTCAAACAATAAACGATATTTGATACGCCCCTACTCAAGATTCAATCTTCCTAGTACTCCAAAAACAATTAAATTTGGGAATGTCAGACATGACGTGCTCTGTAGGTCGTTGGGCAGGTTGCATCACACTACGGGCAGATGAAGCTCTTTAGTTGAATGATATGCGATTTCTGATACGCCCCTACTCAAGCTTCAGTATTAGTAGTACCCCTAGAACCACTGAATGTGGGAGGCGCCAGACATGAGGTGCTCTTAAGGTCGGTGGACAGCTTGCCTCCCACCAGGTGAAGTTCTTCAGTTGAACGATAAACGATCTCTGATACGCTCCTATTCAAGATTCAATATTCCTGGTATCCCTAAGACAGAGCGGCACACGATTTGGTGGATCGGTTCTCAAAAGAAAATTGAATTGACGTTGCTCTGGTGTCGGAGCCGAATAAAAAGATAATAAAAATAGGTTAATGGAAATCAGATGCAGGCGGAGACGCGCACATATTAGGATATACAACCAAACAGCTGACACATCTATTAAGGGAATGTTTACAAAAAAGGGTTGATTTGGATAGAGATGGAGAAAACAGAGCTGTGTTCTGGTTTCTGGTCCTCCAAACATGACAAATGATGCTTACTTAGAAATACTAAATGAATTGGAAACTCCATGGACCACAGTATAAATCAGTACCTGGTTGAAGGAGATTTCAATTCGAAGTCGACAACTTGGTGATTCCGGATTACTGACAAAAGAGAAGAGCTCCTTGAGGAAATTCCAGCAGCAAGAAAACAATGGTGGCGGGCCAACCTTCATTAAAGGATGCCAAACATACGACATTACTTTCTATAGTGAGAACCTGATTGGTAAAATCGAGAACTGGAAAGATAAATGGAACTAAATCAAAAGAATTCCCTGGAAATCTGCAGTTAGCCCTAAGGAACACAGAACTGGGATAATTAGAAGGGCAACGTTCAAATGCTGAAGGGTGTAGTCGTAACACCGTGTTAAAACACCTTTGGCATGGTCCACAAAAATGGCAAAGTGGGACAAGCAAAGTATTGGTGGATTAATGAAACAGAGGATGTAGAAAGACTTGTGAAATGACTTGAAAAACGAGGTTTAGGATCAAGCATACAAGACAGACATGAAAAAGCTAAGGCACAGACAGACCGTACCTGGATACTGAACAGCAAATGAAAATTGCAGAGGGATTATTTCCGAAGTACTACACCGAATGGAAATTTGATGGATGTCTGGACGTTCACCATGAGTGAGCTGGAAGAAGCTGCAACGCACTAGAAAACAGGTAAGGCATCAGGGACCTTGCGATAATAGTAACTAGCAAGAAGAGAGATACACTTGAAGGTCCCTTGGCATACGGAATCACGAGAATTACCATATGGATGGAAGAAAATTGCTTGAAATTGACTCCTTAGAAGACGGAAGTATATAGTTATAGTTTCTGGCAGACAGCATTAGCTGTTAAGGTTGATAATTCGGAGATTAGGAGCCAAAATGCAATTAAATATCTGGATTTGTGGCTTGACAAACATCTGAAAATAATTACACACATAAGGCGCACCACTGTTAAGGTAAATAAGGTCGCAGCATCACTTATACGGCTAATGTCATTTGACCAGTAGTGAGAGGCGCAGGATTTTGGTAGGGGCGTCAAACTCGCTTATGCTGTACGGAGCTCCTATATAACAAGGCCTTGAGAACAGCTAATATCGAGAACCAACGAAAAGTGCGCATGGTATACGATTACAGAACGGTGTCACCCGATGCACTGCTGGTGGCAGCTGGTATCCTGCCAATTGATTTGCTGGCTGCGGAGAGATCTGCGCTCTATAAAAAGGGCGTCGTAGCTACAAGTGAAAAAAATTGCGCTTCTTGTCAGTTGGCAGGAGAGATGGGATTCAACTGATGTCAAAACATGGACTGAAAAGGATAGATTTCTATACCGTACAGTTCCTCACAGGGCATGGTTGTTTTGACAGCTACCTGAAGAGAGAGTACGCTAATTGCGTATATTGCAGTGAAGTGGAGGATACTCCTAACCACCTACTCCAATGTGGTAGGTGGGTTGACTACCAGACATAGCTGTAACTGACGCTCGGCGCGAGGCTTAACTGCTGACAATTTTGCCACGCATATACGCGAGGATAAATGGGTTGATATTCAATCAAGAGTGAGGCAGGTGATGCTGAGTACGGTGCGGGAGAACAAAATAGACCAAGATAATAGTATGTTTCTATCTTGCTCGGTTGTACTTGTGCATAGTTATAGAAGTATTTATGTTTACGATAGAGATATATAACTAATACTTTCGGTATGAGAACCTAGCTTAACACTATATACTGTGAAGAAATGCTGCAAGCATTACCGTGGTGGGATGTGTGGTGAGTTTGTGCCTGAGAGTGGCTATAAAAGCTCCTTTTCAAGAAAGTAGCCCTGGAACCATTGAATGGGGGAGGTGTCAAGCTTGAGATGCTCTAGAGGACCCTAGATAGACTGCCTCATGCCAGGCAAGGATCTTTAGATAAACGATAAATGATCTTTGCTACGCCCCCTACTCGAGGTTCAATCTTCCTGATACCCCTGGAAGCAGAAGGTAGTGGGGGCAGGCTGCCTCACACTGGATCAAGGTTAGAAGGTAAACGATTTTTACTCAAGGTTCAATGTTCTTGGTATATTATTGAATGTAGGAGGCGTCAGACATGAGGTGTACTGGTGGACAACAGACAGGCTGCCTCACACCAGGTAAATATCAGTAGTTAGAAGAAATGCTATTTTTGATACGCCGCTAGTAAGCGTTCAATGTTCCTAGAACCCCTAGAACCAATGTCTAACATTGTGCTCTAGAGGACGTTGTACAGACAGCGTCACATCAAGTAAGCTGAAAAGCGCCTTAAAACCCCTCTAGCTCCTGTCTAAGACCAGTGCTTTCACTACTTCCAGAAACGCTTAATATAGGGGGAAGTTAAACATAACGTGCTCTGAAGGGCACTGTACAGGCTGCATCACACCTGATAGGTATGCTTAAGCTAGAGGAAGTGACCTCTGCAACACCACTACTCGAAATCTGAATCGTCATTGCCCTTATAGATGTCTTGATGTCTAATACAGGGCCATTAAAGAGAAGGTTTCTGGAGGACGCCTAAACATACTTTAGCACACCGGGTAGAAGTACTTGAGCTGTCTAAGGGCCGTATCGTTAGACATTCCTACTATACTTGTGGGACGTCTTTATAGCCTCCTTGATTGTCATAGTCTTCTCTCTCCTTCAAAAATTTCTAGCTTGCACCTCTTCCATGTCAACGTCAGCGCCCTCCTATTTGGGAAGTTATGTTTTCTTTTTCAATTGCAAGAATTTTTAGGCTGATAAAACATGATATAAATCAAAGCATGAACAATTTGATGCAAATAGATATTTGTGACACAACCTCAAAATAGAGCGCTGACACGGATAAGGAGAAAACTACTCGAATGAAAATCAAGGAGGCCATAGAGATGTCCTACAATTATTGTAGGAACGACTGACGAGACGGTCCTAAATGATTTCTGCTACACCTCTACTCGGAACTTCGTCATCCCCAGGCCTAACATGAGATTTTCTGGAGGACGCTAGACAGACAAGCTTACACAGGTATGTTCAAATTAAGGCGTATACATTTTTGCCTAACCTACTTTTTTATATTGGTAATGGGATCCTAAACCCTTTCTCTGCTTCCAGACTGGGCCGATTGCGAGACTGTAACACTCACGAAGCCTTAAGTGAGCTGTGCGACGATTACAGCGTCATTGACAACGAGTACTTCTTCGACCGGCATCCGAAGTCGTTCAGCTCCATTTTGAATTTCTACCGCACCGGGAAACTCCATCTGGTGGACGAAATGTGCGTGTTGGCTTTCAGTGATGACCTTGAGTACTGGGGCGTGGATGAACTCTACTTGGAGTCGTGCTGTCAGCACAAGTACCATCAGAGAAAAGAGCACGTGCATGAGGAAATGCGAAAGGTACTACCATGAACTGATTAAGAAAATTGTAATAAAACTATTTGGAAAAAATGGTGCTGGAATCTGAGCGACCAAAGCTATTAGAGAACGCGTTTTGCAATGTAGAAAAGCATTTATTCAACAAAAACCGCTTCAACTCTGCTTTAACATACTTCAAATTATCTCAGCACTTGACACTTACAGGTTAAACACAACTAAAGCATTTTGCGATCTACTGCTAATATCAAGTTCAGAATATGTCAATGTTGAAATTTGGTAGTCTAAAAATGTCTTTGCAGCTAGTACGAAGGGTCACTCCGACTATTTACCATATTATTCTTTTCTGGCTCAAAAGTACCTTCTGTGTTTAGAATATCCCCAGAAACACTCCATACATCAGCCGTGACTCTTCCTGGGTGTAATATAATACAAGCAACGGAGGTTGCCCAAGAACAGCCTTTAGGTTTTTAAATAAATAGGACTGACCTTTTAGCTCCGTTGATAAATAAATGTATAAGACCAGAAATATTGTATCTATTATGCGGGTTACTGTTTCCGCAGGGTGGTACCGTGCCATGTGCTCTCGGGACGGTGTGGCGTATCTAGAAAGAGATTCGAGATATCTTACCAATCCGGTTTGTTTCACTTAAGCGCCGCCAGATGGGGCATCAAGTAGCTTTTAAGAACAAAGGAACAGTAGCGTGGATGAGTTTGAATTTACCTGTACCAGTTGATTCTAACAGTTAGTTGGCAGCTGGTGCTATACGAGTATACTAATTGGTCAAGTCGACTTCACGTGATGGAGGAGATACGGGTTCGAATCCTGCCGGCGCTCATTCTCTAAAGTTGTTGTTTACTAATCATACTCGCAGTTGCGGATACACTCATTCAAAAAATCGTATACTTACAGATTTATCATATACCGTATACGCTATTATACGAGTATCCATCACGCTTTGACGTCTACGAAGGTGAACAGCTGATCAGCAAGTAACATTTTTGTGTTAGTCTGCAACGTTGGCAATAATGAATTGGGTGTAAATCTAGTGGAACTTGTTTGTAGCGTTAATGTACGATAATCAGCAGTCATTCTATCGTAATGGATACTCGTGAAAAAGACCATACCTGTCATAATAGTTGCACTTAACCTCAAATTAGCTTGTCATCGACAGGAGTACCTAACATCATTAATGCCGATTCGACGATTCAACTACGTTACGAATAACTTTAGACTCCCGTTGATTAACATCATTCCCAAATTAAATGAAAAATACAGAAGCGACCTACCTTTAAACAGCTTTTTAACGTCTTGTCCGTATTTTCGATCAATAATATTTTTATCTTTGCTATTCAAGGAAGCGGAAAGCTTGAGGCAGAGAGACGAAGAAGAATTTGGCGAAGATAAATGTTCGCAGTACCAAAAATGGCTGTGGGACATGCTGGAGAAGCCAACGACTTCAATCGCCGCCAGGGTAAGTTCTAAGGACGTTGGCCAATTGTTGCTATGCTCAAAAGTGTGCTATGCCTATATAAATATATCTATGTTGCGTGACAACTTTTCCTTTACAGCTCTGGTCGATATTCAGGTATAACATATACCTCAAAATTTCCATGATATGAAACTTAGGGCATTCCAATACGATGACAAGTACGTCTATATGTTGGTCCGAAGTTATTTTGTGGTATATCCTCGATTCAATCTTGAAAATTTAGCAAAAAAGTACCATTAGAAGAATTTTGGATTAAAGTCTAGACGTACTTGATATGTATAGCTTATACAGGGTGTCACAATAATCCGTGGAAATGGGGAAGTTCTACGTATGTTTAGACCCAAAAAAAGTCGATTGGACATGATTCACCTCTATGCAAAAGTCCTTCGTTTGTTCGTCAGAGGGCCTCAAAGTTCTTTTTGAAGCATATTTTTTCAGATAGCCCGGTTTGAATGAAATTTAAAACATATTATGTCTTGCAAGACGTTCTAATATTTGACTTTTACGAAACACTCTAAAGGGTTCGACAATTGTGGAAAATACCCCCAACCCTGCAGAATTTTTTGGCCGCTTTCCCAGCGACTTTGAATTTTTTATTCAGCAAATATTTTTTCTCACTTTATCTTTTGTCTTCAATAAAAACAGGCCATTTCGGATAGTTTTCAAAAAAAAAAAAGTTGCGTCAAGGGGTTCCCACTTATCAATTCTTTAAGGTGGCACGTCCCTTTTTTCGATTTTTTAACAACTACCTGTTTGCAGCAGTATTCCTAATCCTTTTCATCTGATAATTTCATGGTGTGTATAGAGATTACTAAAAAACGTCTTAATTTTTTTTTCGAAAAATTCATTTTTGTGCATTTTATTGTGCATTTTTTCTTCAAACGGAACTTGATGACAAATATAGGTACAGCTCTGAAATTGTCTGTGAATATTCCTCTTTTATGGGAGAATGAAACTGGTGATTATTTTTATACCTATCACTTTTTATTTTCGAAAAATCTTTGATTTTCATGGAGCCTCGTCTCGCAGCAAGATAAAAGGTGCTAAGAATAAAAGTAATCACCCGTTTCATTCATCAATATTTGTTAACAGGTTACGATAGAAGAAAGAATCCACAATAAAATTCACAAAAAATGCATTGTATGACAAAACAAAAACTAAAAACGATGTTTTTTGTCAACACATTATGCAGTAATCAGATGAAAAGGATTTAGAATACTACTGCAAACAGCTAGTTGAAAAAGAAAAGCGGAAAAAAGGGACGTGCAACCTTGAGTGAGTTGACGAAAATAAACAAGTATAATATTACATATTACAATTATATTGTAGTTAATACAGGAATAGTGCGACTCTTTCCAAAAAGTGTTCAATTTTTACACCATTTTCGTTTCTGCCCATAACAATACGGCACAAAAACACTTGATGTGATAAGAACATTTGCTAGAAGCCAGCTCCGAATAACATTTTTTGCCTCGAAAACTATCCGTGATGGCTTGTTTTTATAGGAGAAAAAATGAAGTAAATAAAAGGATTTTTAAATAAAAAATATTTAGAGTCGTTAGGAGAGTTGCGAAAAAATTCTGGTCTAACTTATGTATAGGTGCGGTAGTTCTCACCCTTCTCGAACCCTTTTATTTTTTTTGTAAAATTCAAATACCAGCACATCTAGTAAAATACATGTGTTCCAAATTTCATACAAGTCGGACTATTGGTTCCAAAAATATCTGAAAAATGTGTTTTCAAAGAAAACTTTGACGCCCTGCAACGGAAAAGCGAAGCACTTTTGCATAATGTCCAATAGACTTATTTTAAGTCTAAAAACACATAAAATCGGCATTTCGTAGCATATTATGAGATCTCAAAGCGTTACTTTGAGCTTTGTGGAGCCATAATCTTGGGGTATTCCATGTGAAATATCACTATTCAAAAGCTATACAATTTTCTTCTGCGACTTTGTAAAAATGCTGTATTGAAGTGACACTGATTGCAATGCGTGCTTGTCATACCACCAAATATTTCCTTATCTAGATGTTCTTAGATATTATTATCCTCCCGACATGGTCTCTAATACTGAAGTAAAATATAGTGGCACAATGAGTTCTTTACGAAGAAAAGGAATTTTCATTCCATGAAAACCACGCCACGCCTCGACAATACGTCGTTGTAACATATGAAAATTAGTATGCGGTGCGTGATTGTGACTTACATCAGCATTTGAAGGGATTTTCACATACGCGCCCTGTCCATATTTTACGTGCTACCGAGCAAATGTTCTTTATAAAGGATGTCAGGGGTAATACTAAATACCGTCGCTCATTTTCTGACTATGATGTGATTGCTAGTGAGTTTGTGACAAAAGTTATATAGAAAGATAGTTTCATTTTTTCTCTAGGAAGCTCAAAATTGTTTGTGTCTTATCTTCTCCTCAACAGTTACATCGAAATATGACTGCACAAAGTGCCACATATTACCAGACACATATACCAGAATTGACAACTGCGAGAGTGAAAACGGTGCTGTCTCATTTCACTGGACTTTCCGTTCGTTTTCCTACCGAGATCAAGCCTAGATCACGCTGAGGAGTTGCCGAATAGCATCAAATAGCTGTCCATGGTTGGTTGTCTGTGGTAGCATGAGCGAATGTTATATTACTAGTTTGTTCCATAGTTACATCGGCTTTTGACATTTCGTTTAAATTATTTGACAAAATGGCCTGATATTTCAACGTTACTGATTGAATACCCTGTTATCCATGTCGAAAACTAGAGCGTATAGATGATCGATATACATTAATTTGTTTTTGCTGACGAGGTTGTATATTTGCCTTCATCAGATAATGTTTTATCTGATATGCGTCACAACGAAATGTATTCATTGATCAAAATGGCTCACTACCCATTTATAAATGTGCTCATTATGATATAATGTGAACACATACAACAGGCTATTACCTGTAGTGTTTATTCATGAAGCATGTTACATTGAAACAAAACGTATCGACTGTAGTGTTCGTAATATGGACAATCATTCGGACTTTGGAGTTCCACCAAAGAGCCGTTTATTTCAGCTGGTCCGCCAGGACTTGATTTGGCACAAACACATCTCAACACCGGCACCTCCTGGGAAAAGCTAGTTTACTTGTGTAAGAATACTTTTCTCCACATCACCCCCTCTCTTTGTACAAGGCCCAAATAATACGCAGCCTCGAGTACTGCTCACATGTTTGGGTTTCTACGGCCCCGACTACACTATCCATGCCCGATGCTGTTCAGAGGAGGGCTGTCCAACTGATCGATGACTCTTCTCTAACTGACAGTCTCGGGACCCTTTCACACCGACGAGCCGTTGACGATCAATATCTCTTCTACCACTATGTAATCGGGCTTTGCTTCTCAGATCTCTCCTCCACGATGCCACCGCTCTATGCACCAGACCCGCCTGGTTTCGACCTCCCATCCTAACAGTGTCAAACTGACCGATACAACCGCTCCTTTGTTCCTGAGGTATCGACATTGTGAAACAATCTACCAGAGGAGGCTTTTCCCAGTTCTTCTAGCTTTAGACAATTCAAAAATTGGATCAAGTATCTTTACGCTCCTCATATCAGCTGCGATTCCCCGGTACTTAAGCTTCTGCCTACCCCACTACTTCGGTAGAAAACAAACGTAACAAGTCTGAATTTGCTCAAAAACGGGTAATCTAAGAGTTAGACAAGCTCGCATTAGTAGAAGAAATTTTTCAACTCGATTTTTTTCATAATCTCGTTTGATGAATTTCCCTCAATATGAATCGAAAAACTTAGAGGGGGTTTCTCAGAGCGGTTATAATTTGATTACTAAGGACATTTTGCACAGAATAACCCAAACACCTAAACACCCCGAAACAATGGGGTTAGAAAATGTCTTCCTCAAGTGCGAGAGTTTCATCTTCAAACCTTACTGAAACCAGCCACTGGTGAATCTTGCTCAAACTTTTTTAATAAGCTCTCCAGAGCATCCTGATCACAAGTTCTTATGGGCTCGCCATAAGCGTATGAAACGTTTTTATGATATACAGGCTCTCCCAAACATGCGAAGACGGAGAAACGAAAAATTATGAACAAACTATTTATGGGTAATTATAAAGTGTGTTTTTTTAGAGGTATATAACTTTAAATTGCAATAAAACAACGATGGATTATTCGATTGACATGAATTTTTTTTATTCGAAAGATAATCTTATGGCATTACATTTTAAATATGATTTCTGGCATATGACTGCCACGGCTGGCTCGGATGTAGTCCAATCTGGACGTCCAATTTTCGATGACTTTTTCCAACATTTGTGGTTGTATATCGGCAATAACCAAACGTGTCTTTCAATAAGTCGATTGTAGCACGAGCTGTGTGACATGTTGCGCCGTCTTGCTGGAACCACAGCTCCTGAACATCATGATTGTTCATTTCAGGAATGAAAAAGTCCATAAAGCGCACCAAACAGTAAGTTTTTCTGGTTGTAACGGTGTTTCAACATAGAATTGAGGATTAGCTTCACTCCAAATGTGGCAGTTTTTTTTGTTGATGTAGCCATTCAACCAGAAGTGCGCTTCACCAACGGAAATCTCGTTTTGGGCTCATTCAACGAATCTACGCCTTCCGCAAAATCGTGTTTCGGGAGAAAGAACTAGACTTCGTCTTCACCGCAATTTTGCAAGGATCTGCCTTGTTTTGTAGATACACGGGTCTGCAATTTTCCAATCCCCAAATAGCGAAATGGTCATATCGTTTTACGTTCATGTGCAATCGTGGCTCAAGAAACAAGTTGTTCTAACAAGTTTGAAGAACAGTCTCAGTTCGTTGGAAGAATATATAATAATATCATTTTTTATTTTATACCCACCTGTCGTCATCCAATAGATCAACTACTTGAAACCTTTACCCCCCTCCCTCTCCGATTTCTGGTATTTTTTAAAAACGTTGCAAGTCTGGGACAGTTTTATGCTTGTTGTGGGGGAATTCCGTTTGATCCATATGGCAACGCTGTTGGAGTTGGTAGACTGCCCAACTAGCAAAGTAGTGGTATAAGCTTTTGGTAAAAGAACCGTTCAGCCATAAAAGCTCTCTATTGTTGTTGCCTGAACACCAAAATGCTGGCTTAATGTTGTGTGGAATGCAAATTTGCTTTCTGCAACATATTTGCTCTATAATGAGGTGTTTAAAATATTCTTATAGCATAGTTATACAACACCTTATAGGGCAAATTTTTAACTGTTGCATAAACGTTTATATAACTATTTTATACGGCATATTTGCGAGTTAGTCAAAATGGTTGTGTTGTGGCACCCATGCTAACGTTTATAAAACAAACCCGAGCCTTGTTGCTTTGCTGTGCAATTTACGACATTAGCCAACAAATTGCTCCCAACGGAAGCACTTATACAACTGTTACATACCTATGCTAAATATACTGAGTGACATATAAATCCGCACACCCAGTTTAAATGGATTTATTTTAATAAAAGTTGGTGAATGTATTTATCTTACTGTAAATAACAAGTGAAAAAATTTTCAGCCTTATCAGTTCGACATTCCGGTTTTTGTACTGCTTTTTTTTAATTCACTAACGCTCTAAAAATGAATATTTCAGCCGCAGTAAAGGATCAACGTTGGCGGATTTTGGTTCTTGATATCCTTTACGATCGGTTACGATGCCTAGAGTACGGAGACCTGTCCGATTTCGTCAACTTAGTGAGTTTGATAGGGGCCGTATAGTGGGACTTCGGGAAGCTGGACTTTCTTTTCGGGCAATTGCAGTTAGAGTGCAAAGAAGTGTAGACACTGTGGTTAGGTGTTGTCAGGCATGGCTTCGAGAAAGCCGTACGTAAAGAGCAAGGGGCACTGGACGCCGCCGTAGAACAACAGAGCGTGAAGATCGCCGCCTAAGATTATTGGCCTTAAGGGACCGTTTCTCCACTACCAGGTCCATTGCAAATGAATGGTTTGCAGAACACGGAAGACCTATTGGCATGCGAAGTGTTTACCGACGAATGAGAAGTTTTGGCTTGTTTTCATACCGGCCACACTGGGTCCTCGCTTTATCTCGAGAACACCGACGTAATCGCCTTGAGTGGTGCAAACAACGGTCACTCTGGGATCAGGAATGGAACAGTATTGTCTTTAGTGAAGAGTCTCGATTTTGTTTAGGCATGCACGATGGTCGTGCCAGGGTTAGAAGGCGACGTGGTGAAAGGAGGAATCCACAGTTTT
Source organism: Acanthoscelides obtectus (assembly GCA_963669975.1). Classification (NCBI taxonomy): domain Eukaryota; kingdom Metazoa; phylum Arthropoda; class Insecta; order Coleoptera; family Chrysomelidae; genus Acanthoscelides; species Acanthoscelides obtectus. The sequence goes on along the minus strand of CAVLJG010000003.1, from coordinate 79,799,115 downwards.
TTGTTGAAAGACATGTTCATCACACTGTTGAGGTTATGGTTTGGGGTGCTCTAGCTTATGGTTCCAGGTCACCTTTAATCTTCATCAGAGGTAACATGAACGCGCAGCGTTATATTCACGAAGTTCTAGAACCCCATCTTTTACCCTATCTTGACACCCTGGCAGATCCAACTTTCCAACAAGATAATGCCCGACCACATGTTCCAAGAGTCACAATAGACTTCTTTCAACATCTTATGTCACATTGTTACCATGGCCACCAAGATCTCCCGACTTATCCCCAATTGAGCACGTGTGGGATATGATGGGTAGGAGATTGCTCAATTTGCAACGTCCTCCTCAGACTCTAGAAGCACTTCGAGAGGACTTGGTGGTTGCCTGGAATGAGATACCACAGGAGGACATTGACCACCTGATCAGAAGCATGCCTAGGCACGTTGGAGAATGCGTAGCACATCAGGGTGCATCCACACATTATTAAAGGTCAAAGGGCTTTAAAGCAGTGCAATCATTTTGAAATTTTTATCATTTACTTATTATGCTTCATTAAGTACTTATACAAAATTTTATTAAAATAAAACCATTTAAACTGGGTGTGTATATGTCACTTAGTATATGTTGGTAAACAACTTCACCATAACCTAACTTTCTGCTGTCATATTTTTGTTAAAATGCCATAACCAGTATTTTAAGACAAACAACGCATGCATATTGGTTCAAAAGGTTTTATCAACTGTTCAAACAGAAGATATAGATCTGGTACAAATTCTGGGTAAATAATTCGACTCTGTCGGTATTTCATTTCAGACATTTGTCAAATTGTTGTATAACACCTGCATGCAACACCAAAATATTCTAATAACCTAAAGACAACATGGACGATGCCATGATTGTACACAACCATCCGCCATATTGGGCAAACATTTATTCCTCTATTTAATATTAAATAATTATGTTTCAGTTCGAAATTACAGATATAAAGTGATAAACATTAGTGCAATTATGTCTAAATATAGGATTTGTGGAAGATTTAACGCAGATAAGTTCAGTTTTCCATCTTAAAAATCTAGACATACTTTTGATCATTGTCTAAATATAAATCAAATTCGGAGCCCGTAGAAATTGGGTAACTAATTTGCACGATAATCACAATAAAATTTGCTGCGCAAGTAATTCAATAGCCCTATATCAATGTGTAGAAGTTTATCATATACCTGTGTATGAAATTCACAATGGCCGATATGTAAGTAAACAAGATGGTTGTAATGTGTTAGTTATATATTCTTCACTTCGTCTATACAATACATAGGAAATAGTTTGGTTGCAATAAAGTAGAATCACGTAAGAGAATAGTTGTATAGTTGACAAAAACTGAATCTTGCACTGACGCAAATTTCCTATAGCGGCTGCAAGAGGCTTACACTTGTGTTTTATAACTGTTACCTGCAGCCCTTATTCAACCTCTTAAATGACTGGAGTGTCCTATTAGGTGTGCCCATTCCGCTTGTATGGCTGTTCTAAGAGAGTTTTGCTAATGTTCTTACAGTATACAATGCTGTTTAAGGAATACTGTATAATCATTCTTGCAACTCTAATAGGAGTGATAATTGTTAGTTGGGTGGTTTACTTTCCCCCCTTGGGGAAAATTTCTGTGGACGCCCATGTCAAATACCCTGCGACACATTGTATAAGAGGATAAAAATAACGAATTATAAACACTATTGTTTCAAAAATTTGTAACGAAACCCGTCAGCCCACATATTTAAGTTCATAAACCAATTTGTATGTGGAATATGAAACAAATAGTTTAACCTGTAACAAATTCCAATGTTTTCCACATCTAACACGGACGTTTATACAAACATACATGCAATTAACTAATGGGAAAACTTTGAAATTGGAATAAACGATTTGACAGTTTTTCCAATAGGTGCCGGATACAAGTGTTCGTTTTAAAGGTTCCGTGATTTACAAGTTCAAGCACACTTTAGTCTGGATATTTGCCCAATTTGGCGTAGCGTGTACAATTTTAGCGTTCCGTTGTTAATTTTCCACTAATGTATAACCGTCATTTGTAATTACGTGTTACATCCGTGCTTGAACTATTCAAAACAATTTGCGAAGCTCGCTAAGCTGTTCAAGACAATCATGGAATTTGGAGAGATTAACAGTAGGCATATTAAGAAACTGTAAGAAACAAATAAGGACGTTTTAGTCTATGTGTTTGTACGTATAAAAAAGTCTAATGTTTTAACGATACCTATGAACCGGGTGACACAATAATAAAGGAGGCCAGCTATGTCTCAGCAACAGCTCAACCTAGAGGCATCCGTTCAGAAATTTCATTACAGTACGCGTACACCAAAACCCATTTATCTGCCGATGTTGTGTAGGAGCTGTTTGGACGACTGTCTTGGACGTTCGTCGGAAGTTGCCCATCGACGGTCATTGCTGAATTCAGATTAACAGAGTATCTAAAATAGACGATTTCGAAGAGATGTATCTTCTAGCAAATTCGTACCACCATTTAATTCGTCAAGGTCGATCGCGACGTGGTCGTGTGTAGGTCTTACTTATGCACAGAAAGCGACTGGGTGAATTTCACCACCTTTTTGAGGATTTAAAATTGCAACCCATCAAGCTATAGAATATTTTAGAAAATGTTATAATACATTTCTGTATATTGGTCGCTTAACTTGCTCCTTTTTTACTCTTGCTATCGCTATATCGATTTCCAATGCAACTTCAGCCCATAGCCGTTTTCCAACATATGGATTATTGTAACTTTGAGTTTTTGTGCCACAGCATCGGCCTATTATAACCGCAACCAATTAATTTTTCAATATTTATACTTGAGAAGCTCATTCATTATTGTAATAGAGAAATAAAAATAGAGAAATGCCAACAAGTTCGGACGTTCCTGTTTATCGATGACGGTTGTAAGTGGTGTACGCACTCTCTTTATTTTACAAAGGTGGCTAAGGAAAATTATTTCCAGCTTCTTAAAATGGCCGCTAGGGGCGTATTCCAATTAAAAAGATTCGAACGCCATTATTTTGCAAACATTCGTAATTATCGTACAGATTCAATAAGTCGATTATGGTATTTGCTCAATCTTCGAACTGTTTTTCTCAATGACATTTTCCCATATTTTGCTTTATTTAGGGTGGAAAAGGTTGAATTTCAGTAAATGTAATTAACTTCTGTTTGGCTGCACCGATTTTCAAAATGTTTGTTTCATTCGAAAGAGCTTGCGCCTGCGCACCTACTTAAGGATTTTGCCAAATTAGTTCACTTTGTGGCGTTTTTTTAATTTATTCAAGAATCTAAAATACAATGGTATACTTTTTTAATACTGCTCAGAAAGAGCATAAAGCTCCTATAAAAAGGCGAGAACCACACATCAATATCTGAACTCTTTATGGAGATATGTATAATGAAAAATATGCTTAACTTACAATTTTCAAGTACTACTGGATAAAAAGAAAAATCCATGCTATGAATAGTTTTGCAAAATGTATCAATATGATAGAATTTGAAGATATTTCCCTTGGAAATTTATTTTTATGCTTATAGAGGTCGTAAGTGTCGCCGGATATACGGAAAAAGCACGCTTCAATTATGCCTCATAATTTAACTTAGTTGGCTTTGGAATATAAAGAATGTCGAATGTACCGCTTGTGGTTATTATATCTTGTAAGATTGCAAATTATGAATTGTTTTATATCCATTGTAATTTGATATATAGCGGCTATTTTGTTTAAAATACCGTATTAATGAAATTTTGCGTTTCATGACATTCTAGAACAGAAACAGAATAATAAACTAAAATAAATTAGTACAAACATCAAAACCGTTGAGGTCGCATCGTTTTCAAGTTGACTCCGAATTTTCTAAAATGCGACTTGAAAATGTAATAGCGTTTGACATGCTTGCAGTCTATTCTGAATGCATGCAGATGCAGATACATGACAATGGTAGTATCTCCAACATTTGGCAGAGAGGTTTGCAGTGTTCATTGAACAAAGCACCTGCTATAATCTTCACTGCACATTTTTGTATTCTGAATGCACGCACAACGTGACACTATCCTCCCCAGTTCATGATGTCATACATCAGATGCAAGTGAAATATGCGTGTAATATGCCTTTATTCCTTAGATATACGTTAAATTGTCGCAATATGAAGAGAAGAAGAGAAACCATTTCGTTTTCTGACAGAATCGTCTTTTGAGTTTTGTCTTCACTAAATTTTAACCGGTTCGCCGGAAACAATCTTTCTAGTTTGAATTCAGTGTGTATAATGTTTGCAATGTTTTGTCCTCATGCGATTGAACTAAGGTAGTGTCGTCAGCACAACAAACGCAATTTATTGGTGATAAATAATGGAAGATGTCATTCAGATATATTCCAAAAAGTACCGGCCCTAAAATAGAGCCTTGCGATACACGATAGGAGGACTCTTCACCGTCCACAGACACTATTTGTCAACGATTTACCAGATAAAAGTGGAAAAAGTTCAAAGAGTGTTCGCGAATACCGTAAAATTACAACTTTTCTAGCAGTACTTTATGCGACTCTTACAAACGCTTTTGAAGGCGTCAAAGACGTGAGCTTACCATCCTCAAACTGGCACATCGCACAGCCTCCGCGAGGAATATGTTATGTGTAGTAGAGCACCTACGCCGAAACCCAAATTGGTTTTTATTAAATATGCTGCTATGGTCAAATAGCGACAACGTTCTTTGACGACACGTTTATGGAAATATACCTTTAGAAACACATTAAAAGGTGTGCTGAGGGCTCCACCAATGCCTCAAGTGAAAGCTTTAAAACTTCGATATTTAGGTCAATTTTTCAGCGACTTAATAGCCTCAGCTACTTTATTGTGGGTGACAGGTGTAAGAACAATGAGTGCGCTATACAAGAAACTCACTGCTCCATTTTGTAGATGTTATTGTTGTAGAGATGTACCAATTTCGGTTTTCAAACCAGATCAGTCTACACACCGCGTGGCGTCTGATTTGGATACGGACTCACATAAATCATAATAGCACGCCAAAACATCATAGAGCCGTTTCACATGGGGGTGTATGGTCAGCTCTGGAATATCAATTTCTTTTATTCATAATCGCAATTCGCATATATATGAACTAGGTTTTACTTAGGAAAACTTGATTCTTATTGTCTGGCCTATATGCTATGTAAATTCGCAGTTTTAAGGATATCCTGTATTTTTATGGTGTTGTCATCTCTATCAAACTGCGCAGAATTTTCCTTCCAACAAAATGACTTAAATAGCAATTACTAAAAATATGATTAGAGGATGTCCGCCATCCGGTAGAAGCGTTATACAAATTCAACCGCTTCCGAGAGCAGAGATTGCACGAGACAAATTGAATTTCTAAACTTTTCGGATGAATACAAAACCGCGGCTAGCAACTTGGGATTTTGTTATTAGATACAATTAAAACTTACGGACTAACTGCAAGCTGGTTACGTGGTTGAGTGAATTTCATCCGTGACCGTGATTGGTCATATTATTGGTAGAAAAGCACCAGTATAATTTTGTGATATTGGACATAACGTATCCTAGATTAACTTGACCATGCCTAAAACACGACTTTACTTAAAGCTTAAATTATGTTTTGAAAGCATAAGGCGTTCATGCTAAGACCATTAAAGTCCAACCGAAGAATTTTTAATAAAAACTGGGGGTTGCGTTATAGAAGTAAAATGGTAGAATAGCGAACTTGTATACCCCTTTTTCTGTTTCTTATACGTTTTAACCTGAGTTTTAGTGTGTTGTGTTAAGGAATAAATGTAATGTAAAATTCCTAATAATATACGATGTGTTATCGCTGTGGCATGCTCCCCTCTTATGCAAACTTCCATTTTTGGCCTTTAGAGAGGCTTTGCAGATAGGTCTCTGACCGCAAGATATCCGTTGTGATTAACCGGTTCTCTTCTGCATTGCTTCTATCATACCTGTATATCAACGACCTCCTTCCTGCATGATTACTCCGATCCACAGCTTTGCTAATGACATCACTCCACATGCAGGAATTATAAGTACCAAGCCTCTCTGCCGGTGAGTAAAAAGATCAGCAGCGACTTCCTCGCTGGAGAGAAACCTGGAAGTTATTACTGCTTGGGGACGCAACAATCTGGCTCAGTTTAATGCTTCCGAAACCTTGACTTACGTGAAGCGCCCTAACGCTAATCCGGTTTCAATGGATGACCGGTTTACCGAAGAGCCGTTCATTTCAGAGTCCAAATCATCAAGTACTTTATATGGCATTAGCACAACTCGTCAATAGCCAGGCTATTTCTTTAAGGCTACGCAGTACTTTTGTCCTCACAATTTCCTCGCTTTGTCCACGGCTAGACCTAACCTCTATTACTACTCACAAGTTTGGAGTGCTGGAGTCTCGACTACATTATCCATGCTCAATGCTGTTCCGGGGAGGGCTGTCCGACTGATCGATGACCCTTCTCTAATGGACAGTCTCGGGACTCTTTTCCACCGACGCACCTACACGTCGTCGGCGATATAGCTATCTTCTACCGCTATGTGAACAGGCTTTGCTCCTCAGAGCTCGCCTTCATGATGCCGCCGGACGATATACCTGCCAGACAGACACCCCTGACCGCGTCGTCGATCTACGTATATCTAGAACAGGCAGACACGACCGCTCCTTTCTCCCTAGGGTTAAGGTATCGAGATGGCGAAACAGTCTACCTGAAGAGGCTATAGGCAGTTCAAATATCAGATCAAAAGAGTTACTTTAAAAAAGTCAGTTAAATCAGAACAACGTTTTATATTACTATATATCAGAAAGCGGCATTTAGAGAATATTATAATTCAAAGTGTATTCGGAAATAAGCCGATAATTCCTGAAATCATTTTCGGACGCATGTATAGTTTTGGTAGTAAAAACATTGCATTGCTTTGTTGAAGAAGATATAGACAATAAAAAACCCCACTTGAAATATGAATACACAAACAGCTATATACTCAAATACTTATGAAATACCGATTCCATGAACATTTTTAAAATTGTACCGTACAACAAGGTCATTTCTTTAAAGTGATCGTTCGAATTATTTAATTTTTTGACGATAAAATAGGTAAAATACATAAGACGAAAACTAATAAATTAATAAGTTTTAAATGCAAAAAAAATAAGCACACCAATACCACATAGTAAACTAGATCTTTTATGCTTGTCCTGTAAGACCTGGCCAAATATGATCACTGGTACAGACGTGTAGCTAAAAGATATTCCAGAGTACTTAAGCGGTTTGAACTGAAAAGAATGAACTACTTCCGTACTGATCGAGACCGTGGCAAAGGCTTGTTCCCGAAGTTGTTGTATCCAGCATACAATTTCTTCCTGCTCAAGTGATTCTACACGCGTTAAGGAATACCTCAGTTCCGATTGCCGGGTGGCGGTACAAGTCCGCCAACGAGCCACTTTAGGTCTATTTAATATCACTAACCCGCAAAAAGAAGGTGGAAGACAAAGACCAGTCGACTGAGGCCATACCACCCGCTAGCTTTTCCCAGTGTGACTTATAAATTTCCGCATGTTTCGACACCTAAGCTATGCAGTCGGTCATCCTCCAAAACAAAAAGTCTGCACCCATTAACCATCTTAGCTTCCCAAATTACGAGGTACACTCCAATCTGAGATAGAATGGGGGAGTTGTGGATTTTGTCCGCAGCAGTCTTTCCTGCTCGAGAGATGTTTCTTTGGAATCAGACCGGAAGGACATTCTGTGGCTTCACCTCAACTCCAAAACGTCCTCCAAATTTATTTGCTGCCTTTATCGCTCTCCCTCAGACCATAACTGGGATGACCTACTTGAATACCTCGCCGTCAAGATCGACTTCCTGAACATGAAGCACCCCGCTTCGGAGGTAGCTGCAATGCCCATAATGAGCTTTGGTTGGGCTCAAATAAGACCGATGCAGCAGTTCGTGCAGTCAAAGCTTTCACTCTTACTCAAGAGCTGACCCAGCTGGTGACGAGTCCTACTTTTTTCCCCCGCGTCTCTTCACATGCCAGTAGCCTGCTGGATCTCTCGCGCATCCCTGTCCCTTACAGCACTGCTGTCCTGTCCCCCTTGGGTAACTCAGACCACGGTGTTGTGGAGGTTAGGCTTCGGTCAGAACTCGCTGTGGCAGCAGAAACTCGCCCAGCCGCAAACATTTGGCATTACGTCGGAATGGAGGAATACATCCCTCATGCTGTGAAAGTGCCTAAACCAGTGTCCAACGGCTGGTTCAACCCACCCTGAGATCGTCGCTAAGACTTATCCGTCCACGTTTGAATTCTCCATACCAACGGGAAATTATCGACTGATGTGGCGCTTCGTTGCCGAAAACAGACAGTAACTCAGCAAGGCATTCTTGTGGCGATAATTGTCCCTGAAAGTAGTAATAAATTATGGCGCGAAAATGTTCTCGGTTGAGTTCCATTTTTCTAATGACTTGGTGACACGTATTGTTTTGAAACTTTGAATTTAAGTTTACTAATGAGTGAGGTTAAGAGTCAGCGCGGCCTACTATGTTTCTATATGCAAAACTTAAAAGACATCCCTCTTACTTTGACAAAATTGAAGCAAAGAGGACTCTAGCTTTCAAACTGACTGACAAACCGACATAGAAGACAAACAAGGACTTCTGTGATGCAGATATCTTTAAGCAACAGAAAACTTGTGGACCGAAGTTCGAATAGTATTGCGAGTTTATTACTTCCGTCATTTAGGTTGTCGCAAATTTTGGAAATTGATTCAGAGATTCCTGCTCATTCTAGAACATTACTTAGACGGGATGAAAATTGTAAGTTGGAAGCTTTCGATCTCAGTGATATCATGCACCAATTAGACATAGTAAGTCACGCATCTTTTCTCTTCAACTGCAATGGAAATGTAAATATAGTAGATTTGCTTTATATACAACTGGACTGGAAAGAGTCAATATACTCATCAACTACAATCAATCAAACTTTAGTTCTGAATGGCAGATGCCACAACAGCAGAATACTGGCCAATTTAGGGACTGTTCAATGTTTTGTGTAAACAGCGGTATTGCAATCAGTGTCATAGCGACCGTATCGTGAAATTGTTTTTCCATGAGATCCCTGGATGTTATTCAATTTTCCCTTGCTATTTTCCAACCGGAAAATAATATCTGCAAAATTCATTAATTCCAACTGAAAATCCGGTCAGCTATATTATCAATTTAGCAGGAGGTAATTTGGTTCATGCATGGAAAATGGAAATCTAACAAGTTTGCCATCAATTCTATATGCATTTTATATATTATTAATAATTCGCTGTTGCTGGAAAATACGCAGTTACTGTTTCAGCTACAGAATGAACGAGAGATGAAAAGAATATAGAAATGATATTGAGGCTAAGAGTAGGTTCTTGCTTCATGTTAACCTTTCCTCTATCTACAAGTAGTATTTTTTAATTTATAGGACATGCAAAAGCATAAAGAAGCAAAAGGCTACAATTTATGATGTATGATGTATGTAGTATATGAGTACCGCTATTTTATTATCTTTAATCTTAGGAGATAATTTTTTGCTGGTATCCTGGAAGATTGATCGCATTTATTTGGTGAGGAGCAGCATCCCTCTTCTCCTTTAAATAATGATATTCTACGTATTTCATTATGTCAATGTAAAATTAAACCATATATTCTGAAATTTTTGAGGAGATCGAAAAAAGTGAGATTTTTAAATTCGTTCATACTGGGCCTGTTTGCACGTCTAGTAGGTTTGAAAGAAATAACACTTCGTGGCACGTCCGCTTGTTACGTTACGGGCTTCGAAAGAGAAGATGCATTTGAAATTGAGATTATTTCGAAGAATTTTTTTGAATTGAAAAGTATTATATTGTTACATGAAACATAGCTTTTTATATAGTCAATTTTCTGTACTTTTTATTTCCGATCTTTTTACTGTAAAATATAGCCTAAAATGTGTTAAAAATACATCAGAAGGTTTGAAATGGTATGCGCTTTAATTAAGGAGGTACGTATTTTTATGTACATATAGGTCGTCCTGGGTGTGTTAGGTGCTTATTTCGGTAGACTGGTTTGGGAGATATTGCATTTATAGGCTACAATATGAGTATTTCTCACCTTAATAATAATTTTAAATATATTTCAAAATGGAATTATAATTCATACGATTTTTTTGAATATTGTAATTTGAAAAAACTAAATGGTTCAGTTCGGCTAACTTCTACCATTTTTATCATATTCCTTTTTACTCCAAAATGTAGCCTCAATTACGTTTGAAATATAGTAGAAGTTTTCAAATGAAAAGCGCATTCACTAAGAAAATATATTTTTATGTACGCACGAGTATGACGTTAGGCGGGTATTTGTCGGCTCGTCTGCGGAAAAGGCATATTTAGTAAAACTACATCAATGTTAAAAGGAATACTTTAGTAATTAATCAATTTTTGCAATTTTACTTCGCTCGCTAATACTAGTTCTTCTAAGCACAAGGCCTTCGGTCGTGGTGATGAACGCATGAAATTGCTTGGCCACTACGATTGTTCTGGCTCGATTAAATTGGTGTTCCAGGTTCTTTTATGCTGCTGGACAACTCCTTTAGAGCAGTAAAAAGTCATTGTTTGTTTCAAACCTGGGTTTGCCTATTGGTATAGTAACCAAAATGAAACATTTGCCGTTGTAGGTAACTGTAAGCCGGTACGCGACGCTAATCGTTTAAGGTTACCTCCCAGACCATCATGCTATGAGAACATGTGTGAAAAAGTAATTTATCACTGGTATTAAAATTTACTTGGTGATGGAATAAATTAGCGAAATTGATTTATTTGTAAATATTGAGAGCCCCATCGGCTATATATATATAGGTATATACAGGGTGGCCCATCCATGTGTGGACGGAATATTACTCATAAACAAATACATTTTGGGGAAATCTATTTATGGCATGTTATACCTGTACATGGCATTTGAGGGCCCATTTATAAAATATTGGCAATTATACAGGGTGTCAAAATGTTGACCAACATATCAAAGTTGTGATTTTTTAAATGGAATGCCTCAAATTTTATTACATATTTGGATAAACCAATTCAAAAGAAGAAGATTGATAGAACATACTATGGGGTTTTGGTAATTAGCTACTGATTTGCACGGTGCATTGTCCAGAAAAACCGTCCACTTCGGCAACCACTCAACCCGGCATTTTGAAATTTGGAGTGCTGAATTTTATATCAAAAAAAACTTACACACCTCAGCTTTTATATTATTTGCTACTTTTTAAAATTTTCATTTTTGCTCATTGCACTTTTTCTCAAAAATATCAAATGCATCACCCTGTATATTTGTGCAGGTTCGGATTCAATTTTCTATAAGCTTTCTTTTGGTATGAGGTTTGACTCAGATAAAATCGCTATATTTTGAGTTATTAAGCTTTTAATAGAACAACACACCAAAATTAAGGAAAAAAATCACATCATCCATGGAAACAAAAGACAAACAGTGGGCTAGTTCCATATTGCCACTAAGACGTAAAAACTAATAACAATCAGAACAGTATAAATCAGCTTCAAGCGTAATAGAGAAAAACAACTATAACAACAACATAAACAAACAACTATCACTACTCAAGACCTAATCTCCAAAAACTGCTCGAAAACATCTCCACCGTGCTAAATACACAGCCGTAGTCTTTGGATGAATGACCGTCACACATCCCTCAGCATGTGTTCCCGTATGTTCAGAAAAGCATCCTTAATCTTTTTCTTAATATTCTCCGGGGTAGATGGTGGATATCTATAAACCTCTTGCTTAATGTAGCAGCATAGAAAGAAGTCCATCGGTGTCATATCTGGTGAACTAGGAGGTCAATATATAGGCCCACCACGACCGATCCAACGATTGTTACTCCAGGTGCCCAAATAGTTACGCACACGATTATGACAATACGCAGGTGCGCCGTCATGTTGGAACTACATATGCATGCGGGTTTGCAGTTTGACAGCCTCCAAAATCAAAGGCAAATGCTCGATAAAAAAATTCAAGTATTCTGTACCTGTTAAACTGTTGTCGAAAAAGAAAGGCCCGATAACTTGTCTACCAATAACTCCTCCCCAAACATTCAAGCTCCATTTATTTTGGAAATCTATTTGCCTAACCCAGTAAGGGTTTTCCGTCACATAATAGTGCATGTTATGCCTGTTGACAACACCTATGCTGTTAAAAGTTGCCTCATCGCTAAAAAGAACCTGATCCAGGAAAGTAGTGTCTTCTTCACTCACTTTATTTGGCATTATTCTACTAAACTCCATTCGAGCTATGAAATCCTGAGGATGAAGTCCTTGATGCAAGCATATGTGATGTGGATGCTTGTGAATAATCCTTTGGGCAGAAGTTCTGCATATATCAGTTTTTGCTCCAATTTGCCGTGCACTTAATTGGGGATTTTCCTGCAACTTTAATAGAACCTCCAACTGATTCGCCTCATTGGTGTCGCTGGGATTATTTATACATTTTTTACTATATTCCACTGCTTCACTTGATTCAAAACGTTCTCGTAGTGTAGAAAATGTTTCCGGCCTTGGATGTCGCATATTAGGGTACCGTTGCTTATAAATACGAGATGGTAGGAAACATTTCTTTGGGCTTCGCCCATCATGAACATTTCTTCTTTAGAAAAATTCATTTTCAAACACGTTTTTATTATAATGCTCACAAAGCTAATTTTGACAGTTTGTAACTAATCAACAATTTATTTGTTTCCAAGGATGATGCGATATTTTAGGGAATTAAGCCGTTCCATAAAAGAAGTGCTAATAACCGAAAAAATAGCCGTAAAATCCCTTATGTGTCTGGTATCCAAAAAAAGCTTATAAAAAAGTTAATTCAAACTTGTACAAATATACAGTGTGACGCATTTGAAATTTTTGAGAAAAACTACAATTTGCGTTTTTGACCACCCTGTATGAGCATGAATTAAAATACGAAAAAGTAACAAATAAGATAAAAGCTGAGGTGTGTAATTTTTACTGATACAAAATTCAGCACTCCAAATTTCAAAATGGCGGACTGAGGGGTTGCCGAAGTGGCGGGTTTTTCTAGACAAAACACCTTACCTCAGTAGCTAATTACCAAAACCCCATAGTATGATATATCAATTTTCTTCCCTTGAATTGGTTTATCGAAATATGCAATAAAATTTGAGGCGTTCCATTTGAAAAATCACAGTTTTGATATATAGGTCGAAATTGGGATACCCTGTATAATGGGCAATATTTTAGAAATGTGCCCTCAAATGTCATGTATAACATTCCATAAATAGATTTTCTCAAAATGTATTTGTTTATGAGTAATATTCCGTCCACACATGGATGGGCCACCCTGTATATATAGAGAAAATTATCATGCGGAAAAATGTAAATAACAAAAAATAGGAAAATAATGGGCAAAATCCGCAAAAAGAAGGAAAGTGGATTTTGGCCATCATTTTCCTATATATATATATATATATATATATATATATATACTAAGTGACATATAAATCCGAACACCCAGTTTAAATGGTTTTATTTTAATAAAAGTTGGTGAATGTATTTATCTTACTGTAAATAACAAGTGAAAAAATTTTCAGCCTTATCAGTTGGACATTCCGGTTTTTATACTGCTTTTTTTAATTCACTAACGCTCTAAAAATGAATATTTCAGCCGCAGTAAAGAATCAACGTTGGCAGATTTTGGTTCTTGACATCCTTTACGATCGGTTACGATGGCTAGAGTACGGAGACCTGTACGATTTCGTCAACTTAGTGAGTTTGATAGCGGCCGTATAGTGGGACTTCGGGAAGCTGGACTTTCTTTTCGGGCAATTGCAGTTAGAGTGCAAAGAAGTGTAGACACTGTGGTTAGGTGTTGTCAGGCATGGCTTCGAGATGGCCGTACGCAAAGAGCAAGGGGCACTGGACGCCGCCGTAGAACAACAGACCGTGAAGATCGCCGCCTAAGATTATTGGTCTTAAGGGACCGTTTCTCCACTACCAGGTCCATTGCAAATGAATGGTTTGCAGAACACGGAATACCTATTGACATGCGAAGTGTTTACCGACGAATGAGAAGTTTTGGCTTGTTTTCATACCGGCCACACTGGGTCCTCCTTTTGACTTGAGAACACAGATGTAATCGCCTTGAGTGGTGCAGACAACGGTCACTCTGGGATCAGGAATGGGACAGTATTGTCTTTAGTGACGAGTCTCGATTTTGTTTAGGCATGCACGATGGTCGTGCCAGGGTTAGAAGGCGACGTGGTGAAAGGAGGAATCCACAGTTTTTTGTTGAAAGACATGTTCATCACACTGTTGGAGTTATGGTTTGGGGTGCTATAGCTTATGGTTCCAGGTCACCTTTAATCTTCATCAGAGGTAACATGAACGCGCAGCGTTATACCCACGAAGTTCTAGAACCCCATCTTTTACCCTATCTTGACACCCAGGCAGATCCAACTTTCCAACAAGATAATGCCCGACCACATGTTGCAAGAGGTGGTCAGGTTTCAACATAATGGTGTCACATTGTTACCATGGCCACCAAGATCCCCCGACTTATCCCCAATTGAGCACGTGTGGGATATGATGAGTAGGAGATTGCTCAATTTGCAACATCCTCCTCAGACTCTAGAAGCACTTCGAGAGGAGTTGGTTTAGGCGCGTTGGAGAATGCGTAGCACATCAGGGTGCATCCACACATTATTAAAGGTCAAAGGGCTTTAAAGCAGTGCAATCATTTTTAAATTTTTATCATTTACTTATTATGCTTCATTAAGTACTTATACAAAATTTTATTAAAATAAAACCATTTAAACTGGGTGTTCGGATTTATATGTCACTTAGTATATATATATATATAACCTGAGACGTGGTCATTGTCGTTTAGACCAGTTAGGTGAGAAAGCTTCTGCCTTTTGTTGGGTACTTGGGACAAAATTCAAGCAAAGAGGACTCTTTATACTTTACTCGTATTAATCTCTAGCTTTCAATGGACTTTGCCATCTTCATCAGGAGCTGCAATAACATTGAGAAGAAGAAATTATTATGCAAAATGATTTTAAATTAACTTATAGTCGTATGTGAGATTGTTGCTAAATGTTATTAACGTTTAGGTTGAGAGAAACAACCAGTAACCTGGTGAATTAAAAGTTGCTTTCAACTTTCGTTTTAAATATTTTTAGTCTGTTTTAATTTGTTCCTGACATACAGTTGTGTGTAGTTTATATTAATTTTGACGAATGTACCATGTATCCAGCATTCACTGGATGCTAGAAAAAGAGAAGAATTTTCGGCTAAAATCATATTTACAGGCGAGACACGTTTTTGCCTCAGTGGCCACGTAACTAAGCAAACCTGTAGGAGTTGGGGTTCGGAAAATCCACACGAGATCCATGAAGAACCTCTCTATGATCAAAAAGTAACTGTTTGATGTGGATTATGAGCTGGTGGCATCATTGGACCGTTCTGTTTCGAGGTTGAAGGAGAAAAAGCCGTTACAGTCACCGCCGAACGTTATCGTGGTATGATAACGGATATTTTTTTGGCCGAAATTGGAAGATTACAGCAAGACGGTGCAACCTCGCACAGAGCAGAATCCAGTTATTGGCCGAGAAATTTCCAGATTGCATTATTTCGAGAAATTCCGACGTGAATTGGCCTCCAAGATCGTGCGACTTAAGGCCACTGGACTATTTTTTCTGGGGATTTTTAAAAAGTAAAGTGTACGCGACTGCTCCACGCACGATTCAAGATCTTAAGCGCAACATTCGCACCGAAATTGCGGCCGTGGAACCGCTAATACTGCAAAAAGTCATCAAAAATTTTGATGTTCGGATAATGGCATGTCAACGGAGCCGCGGTGGACACATATGCGGTGTTATATTCCATACATAAATGGCAAAAACCGACCTACAATTTTCAATAAAGAGTCCGGTTTCTCACTGATAAAAAGCGTATTTATTTACATTAAAAAAAAAGAAGGAACGGATGCAACACCCTATATATTTAAGATCATTATTAGATCGTAAAGATGCTCGTAAAATAACTTATTAATGCGATATCATGCAGACCAGATAAGCAAGCGCCTAACGTCTCATTCGTAGTGAGACAATTATGTACATAAAAATATCTCTTATTAGTGAATGCGCCTCCCAACTTCAAGCGTATTTTAAATACACTTAAGGCTATATTTGGAGTATAACAAATCAGGATGAAAATGGTAGCAGCTATCCAAATTATGATTTGAAGCATTTACTTCCAGTACTGCACCCTTTATTATTGATTAAATACTTTAAAAAAAATCCAATTCCAAATACGGCTACTCTAACAAAGCCCGTAACTTATAAAATGAACGTGCCACGAAAAAAGAACGTACTTTCTCTTTCACACCTACTAGATGTTCAAGCAGGCCCAATATGAACGAATTCTAAAGGCTTACCCTTTTTCGTTGTCCGCTTTACGTGAATTGCCTCGTATCTCAATATCCATATCATTGGAAAATGACTTTTCATGGTAGCAAAATGAAAATGCAACCAGCCATTGTTTGCACCGTACTTCCCTCGAAATGCAAAGTAAGTGGGAAAAGTCATGATTGTTGGTTCAAACGTAGGTTAGAGTGAAAATATTATCTGATCTAATAAAATTGAGACCTAAATCTGCTTGGCCAATGGTGTCTTACTCTTCATCGTAGATATTCTTTAAAATGAACCACTATTAAAGAAGTCACATGTGCTACAACAGATGAAGCAACTAGTAATTTCTTTAATTGAATATACAGTGTATTAATAGCTTCAATATCAGTTTTCCATTCTGTCTCTGCATTTTCTATAGGGCTGGCACAAAAATATGAACAACATTTAAGCTATCGTTGTGGCATATATATTTTTTGCGACACGCTATATTTTGTAACTTTCGGCGTTGTATTATACATATTTTTACAAAAGTTCTGCGAAAAGCGATACAAAATCGAATTTTAGAAACAAATGTCGGCTATGAAATGTGGTGGGTGTGCAAATATTTCTATAGACTCAAATTAATGGTGAATTCTCAAAAATACAACCATGTCTTCTTATTTTGATAACAAAATCTAAATAAGAGCTTCATTCTATGTATGCTAATTTTGTAGCTCATGAAGGAGTATGTTAATGTTTCGTAAATCAACTGAAAATTATGAGTCGATTTATGATTTTGTCTAAATATCGTGGATTTTTATTCTTCGTTTTTGTCTTTCTTGATCACTTTTGAGCGAAATAAAAAACATTGCAGTATTTCTAAGCATCTTTGAAATTCATATACTCTAACATTCGAGACTGTTTGGATGCGTACTTATCTTGACAAGGTTTTGTTAAACCACTTCTACAATGACTTTAACTATCGCTTTTCCAGAACTTTATATTTAAATGTTCACCGCCTTTTATGCTACTTGTTCTAGATGTTCAGCGGCATCAGTCAGCGGATATCTATATGTCATTATATATATATATTTATCTTCTTCAGAAGCTTGTTGTCTCTTTCTATTTTGAGATAGCGAATGGGCAAATCGCAATGACCAATTCTAACGCAATTCGAGTCCGAATGCGCAGACGTTTTTCATAATCCGTCTTTTTGGATGTTGCTAGACGTTTTTTTGTTGACCAATAAAAAAATGACTCAGACTGCGACTCCTAATTAATCGAGATGGTAACGTAGGGTTCGCGGCTTTGATCACTATAAGTGACATTTTTTCCACTGGTTGAATTTTTGATTTTTTGAGTGCGAGTATTTTAAGCTCTTGGGAAAATTATGTTTCTCAAAGTGAGATTTCACAGGAATCAATCTTTGATCAAGACAAATCAACAAGAATATGAAGCTGTTGAAGTTAATCTGCTATTTTAGCTACGAAATTTTAAGGAAGTTTCCAAAGTCATCGTAATATAAAATTCTTGCTGTCATTTTTCACGATTTCATCCACAATTATGTAAATTCTCATTTCAACTCGCTTATTTAAAACTTTTTGAAGTTTTTTCTCAACAGGCTAGCATTTTGGATACCTACATCATCATGTATGGTAAAAGTAGTAATTTAAGCTTTTTTGAGCCAAGCTTTTCGGAATCTAGAGGTAACTCAATAAAATACTTAGAAATACAGTATGCGCTTGCGTATGAAAATCATTATTTGATGCTGTGCTAAAAGCTATTAAGCTGTAGCTAGTATGCCTTAGATCAACTTTTATGATGGTTTTCATGCAAAAATATAAGGTAATCTAGGACATAAGGATAATTTTACTACGATTGGAGATGGAGGAAGAAAAAATATCTCGTAATGGTTTTCCAAGCCAGCATGAGAGTTCAGACGGGAAACGTAGTCTGTTATTTGGATTTTTGATCTGTTATCCCCGACCTTTTTTCACTCTAAAAGGCACAGAACAGGGCTAAAAATTGTTGATTGGATTTGGCCCTTTGGAGCGGAAAAAGGTAGTTTAAAACAGAGTGACAATATTGTAAGTTTGAAGTCGTATACCATTTTGTGCTAAAACTTTTGCACTTTTCTTGAATAATCTTTTCATGTTCGCTCATTTTCTCGTAAAAGCTCCGAAATAGGTATATATATTCGATATAAAGATGTTTAGCCTGGTCTAAAAGTGACGAAGGAAATCCTTATGTTCCCATATCCTGTGTTGTCACAAGGTATTAACATTAACATTTTGTATGTTAGTTTACTAACCGTAATTAATAATTATGTAGAAAGGGTAGTAGCAAGCAGTCAAGTCGCGCTTGGAGAAGCCAGAATACTACATTACAACGTCCAGTAAATTTTCCAAAGTAGACTGGTTATGACTGACGTTAGGGCTCGAGCTAGTTGTATATTGCTTCCTATTACTATCTGGCCTGTGTAATACTAACATCTACTAACATTATCTATGCACCACACAAGCTTCACTTCACACAAAAATGACACACTTTCAAACATCGGAGTTATTACAGTATTTGTCATTTTTTCCATCTGACTTGAACATCGCAAGCAGAAACAACAACAGTTGCAGTTGTGTCTTTTGCCTGAGGACTTCAAAGTAAAAATATCACTCTGATACTTTTGTTACTCTCATAGACTTTAGTTTACTTGTACATTAACTTGAACAGCAGAAGCATCAGGTTGGCACAAGCATACTTTTGAGGCTTATTCAATACTGTAATAATATCTGTGTCAAATCATCATCAACATCATTTTTTTGTTATGTTTGTTTGTGAACCGCTTTAAGTTGTTTTGTTGCCATGTAAAGTGTTGAAATTGTTTTATAAATTGCAAAGGAAAGTATATATAAGTATTCTGCTGTCTGAATCTTTCCATTGTAATTTCATTCACCCCATCCTATGTTTCATCTTTATTATTAACATAATCTCACCATCAATATCCTCCTTTATTCGTTCATTATACAAATAACTATACAACCAATCCACTTTCTTGTATATAAAAGATTTTTCACGCAAGATGGATTTAAAAACAGCCATGTTATTCAAAATTATGAGAAAGTAATCGATAAACTTTTACACTTCAGCCGCCAATATACATGTGTATTCACATCTGGCAGTTATTTTACTTAATGTAAATTCATTGTGTATACAAATCCTGAATATCTCGATTATTAGATTCCCGCGAAGTTGATTTGAACCAGACACTAGACTTGAAAAAATATTATTGCATGTGTTAGTACACTAGAGTTTACATTTTAGAAGTTTCACTTTTCTGAAAGTATTTGACCGGATCTCCAATACATCATAACTACTTTAGACATAAATTCTTATATTCTGAAATCTAAGAATTGAGTCATTTAACACCTTATCAGTGAGATTTCTTTTACAGCTCAGTACATTTTCTGAATACACAATGCTTATTCTTATCGGTAGCACTAAACTGATATCCTTTCATTTAACACATGTCATTGATAAACGGACACAACCTACCAGCCATATTCAATATACGGAACTATAAGCAGTGGATCTTGAGTGAAAATTTGGGTTATTTTCGGAGACTCTAGAAAAAAATTATTTATAAAATCACGAATGTTGCTTCAAATTTGTATTCTATAGAGTTTTTCCTCAGTGTTCCACCGCTTAATTTTTGAACAGATGATAGACACCAGAAAAGAAATCTGCCTAGCCATAAAAAAAACAATTGAAATGCACGAGCATAGTATCTCAAATAGTGACATGTGATCTAACCATACTTGCAAAATTTGAGTTGATTTTGATAATTATTTTCATTTTATAAAGTAAGTTGGGAAGAAAAATGACTTAAAATTAGAGTATAGCAGTGTCATAAAATTTCTGACAAAAGACGGCCATCAGCCGAAAACAATTTTTGAGAGAATGGTTGCCGTCATGGGAATGATGCACCAGCCATTACCCAAAAAATTTGGTCAAAACACAGCAACAAATGATTAAATTACTCAATAAGGACTACCAATATAACGATATATCGGAACTAAGCATCATACACATCTTGCACAACAATTTGAACATCAGTAAGATGTCAGGCAGGTAGATTCCACGACTGAACAAAAATTGCTCATAAAGTTTAGACATCCCAAGTGTCTCAAAAGGGGTAAAGGGGGTGAAAAAAAGCATGTAAACATTGCAAAAAAACTATAACTTTTCAGTTTCGCTAGACATAGAGATAATTTTTGGAGATTACTTTAATAATAATTGTTAAAAATTATCTTCAAACCTGGCGAAACTCAAAAGTTACGGCTTCGTTTGGTGTTTTGTCTATTTTTTCACACCTCTTACCCCTTTTGGGGCACTTATGGCTGGTTACAGACGACCAAACTTTATGAGCATTAGTTTTCTATCCAAAACAATTAATTTATTAGAAATAACCCCGGAAATAGTCTTGAACTTAGAGAGTCAATTTGATGTAATTTCAACCCCTGAATAGGGGTAATTTTTGGATATTCTCAAAAAACAAAAAGTAATGCCTCATTTAGTTTTTGATAACGATTAATTCAATGTCTGGGAAACCTCTTTAGGTTTATTCTAAAGGCCGGAAGCCAATGCGGAAGAGCAGTCGAATTTTGGGGTCACCCTTTGCTCGGAAAACCTTATGATTTATGTTAAGAGGAATCCTAAAATAGAGGTTTAAAAGTAACATTCGTGATATACACAATACGTTCACTGTCTAGAAATTTGAAATATTAGCTTTCATAAAATTCATCACACAAGATCCTTGATTGCTGACACCACTGGTGATTGCTCTTGCAGGTGATAGCCATCGTGTCGATCCTCTTTATCGTTCTATCTACAATAGCGCTCACTCTCAACACCATCCCCAGCATGCAAGTCAACGACGAAAAAGGGAACTTCCAAGACAACCCCCAGTTGGCCATGGTCGAAGCAGTTTGCATCACCTGGTTCTCCTTAGAGTACATCTTGCGCTTCAGCGCCTCACCTAACAAGTGGAAGTTTTTCAAAGGCGGACTGAACATCATAGACTTGCTAGCCATATTGCCTTATTTCGTGTCCCTCTTCCTCTTAGAGACAAACAAAAACGCCACCGACCAGTTCCAAGATGTCCGGAGAGTGGTGCAGGTGTTCAGGATCATGAGGATCCTTCGTATCTTGAAGCTGGCCCGCCATTCGACAGGTCTTCAGTCCTTAGGGTTCACCCTAAGGAACTCTTACAAAGAACTGGGACTGCTGATGCTCTTTTTAGCCATGGGTGTGTTAATCTTCTCCAGTCTAGCATATTTCGCGGAGAAAGATGAGCCTGGAACGAAGTTCATCAGTATCCCAGAGACCTTTTGGTGGGCCGGAATCACGATGACGACTGTCGGATACGGGGACATCTACCCCACCACGCCGCTTGGAAAAATGATAGGAAGCGTTTGCTGTATATGCGGTGTGTTGGTGATTGCGTTGCCCATTCCTATCATTGTTAACAATTTTGCCGAGTTCTACAAGAACCAGATGAGGAGGGAGAAGGCGTTGAAGAGGAGAGAGGCTTTGGAAAGAGCCAAACGGGAGGGGAGCATCGTGTCATTCCATCATATTAACCTTAGGGACGCTTTCGCCAAAAGTATGGATCTCATTGATGTTATTGTTGATACGGGTGAGTATCACGCACATTTGTAGCAGACCCTCGAGGGCCGATTGAGGTTTGATCAACCCTTGGATTTTTAACGAATAGTAATGAATAGTAACTCAACCTCAAGTAGAGACAAAAATTCGGAAAAGCCTTAAAATCTACTAATTTTTGAAACTATTGTGAGGATTTTGAAAATCTTGAATATTTCAGAAAAACCTAAAAACTGGTGATGGGAACTGTAACAGCCTACTACCAAATGCAAATGTTATACCTCCACTTGAGGATCACTTAAGGGTGCGCCATTATTCATTCAACATCCTCAATCAGCAGTCGGCCCTCATGGATTGACTGAAAATGTGGGCCTAAAGGTAAGGTTGTGTCATTAAGTTCAAAAACAGTTGATACACAAGCTGTTGCCATATTGCTAACCGCTAAACATACTTCGACCAAGATCACATTTTGGCATGTGACACAACCTTACCTTCACATTTCTTAGTTTAAATTGCTTTTTGTTTTCTCTATATCCAGATCATTTCAATGTTAGTAGATAAAAAATGTTGTTTCACTGCTAACCTGAGAAGTCGCTATTATTAGCCGCAGTGCTCTATTGCCAAGTAACTTTTCTCTCTCTAGGTAAACCATTATAACGAAAAAATACATAGATAAACAATTCTGTATCCTGCTACCTTTATAATATCAGTTTAACAACTAAAGCTATTTCTATTTCTAGTATTTGAATATAAATGAGAAATAGATGATGTCAGGTCGTTATGTAGCTGTCTTTCTTGGCTACATCTAGAATCGAGATAATATTAAAAAACAACTTTTAAAGCAAAAGGAAAGCACCGCTAATCAACGTTAACAAATAAATCCTTTTGAAATAGTAAATAGACTAGTAAAAGCCGCCCACATCTCATTACTTGAACCTACTGACAGCAGATTTTGTAATCCAGAGTATCAGTGAAATAAGTAGGGATCGTCATGATCGTTGATATACGTTTGCTTTAGAGTAACCTAATAAATGACAATATCCAAATCTAATTAAATCAATAATAGTGTTATAGTGTTAGTAGTGAAAAAAATCTTCACATACCTTGGTTGAAAAGGTCATTTTGATCTTGCATGTTATACTTTTCGCAACTACGCGTCTCGTGTTCATCCATTAATCATTCACTTCGCAACTGACGTATGTAATTCTACTCTTTGTCCATTCAAATTCGTATATCAGCACTTCACTTAGACCTCAAAATGATCCATCCTGTCGACATCACTTCGCGTTAGGTTATTATCTCTATGCATGCATTATCTACACCATCATCATTCATTGTTAGAATCAAATGACATTAAAATTTTGGTCAAAATACGATTATAAAAACATGGTTGCCAATTTATTTTTATTATTTTTAATCTTAATGTGTAAATATAAGCAAAGCTTGTATTTTAGACAATTTTATTTTTTTCTCCTCATGTTTGTATGAATTTGAACTGAAAAATTAACATTCTGATAATATTTTGAATGTTAGATGTCGTATCTCTGCTGCCGGTGGTTATTTCTAACGAGAACTAACAGTTACATTCATGACATTGAATAATTCTTGGCTTCGAAGGTAACACATGTTCGTACCTTTGATACTTTACCAAAAAACTATAATAAATTTTAAAAGTCATAAAATCAGTTGCCCTCAAAGTTAAAGTGTCTAGTTATCAATAAGAATGAAGGTATATACCACAGACAGGCTTGAATTGCGTAGCTATTGGGTTTTAATTTGCCCATATTGAATTCATCACAACGACCGTTTGGTAATTTTTGTCCTCAATTCTCATTCCATGGCCTACAAAAGCCAAGAATTATCGTACGCTTCCAGCTTATTTTTGCGTGTCTTTGTTTTGCACCTTTTGTTAAGACGCCGTTCTTTCGTTTTCCCTCCAGGTGAAAAGTGTGCGCTGATCGGTGAAAACGAAGACAATCGCAGAAGCTCACGTTAAAAAATCATTCAGTTCGTTGTTATGTTGTGCCGAAGAAGCATGCATGAAGAAAAACACAATGCACATGATCACTGTCCAGTTTTTGTTCGCTTAGGTGAAATAGCTTACATTTCAATGTCGCACCCTTTTAAGGAGTGCTCGGGTTGTCAGGCTGTGAGAAGCGGAATTTTGCTGGTATACCGCTTCACAGGTAAAATAAAGTAAATACAGGATAATTTACCAGAAATAGATCATTCGGATTTTTCTAGTGCATTTTTGGGAAGGTCCCGTTTTCAGGGTTTGTCAATGACTTGAGGTACGTAGAAGAGTGCAACTATTGATAGTTACAACCGAATCAAACTTTTAAAGGATTTTGAGCTATTCAGATTTTCTTGGAATTTATCAAGCATTTGCGGCTTGTATGTGATATAAAAATTAAAAATACATTTTTTGTTCTTCTTGTGCTTAAGTATGCCTAGGTAAATTTTCGATTCAAAGATGAAACATTGAGGAACTTAAATTTCTATAAGCACCTGACGTTTCATTTTTGACGAAGAAAACAAATGTTAGTTTAGTGGCAAACATGGCTTCCGGCTTTTTAAATTCATTGTTTTTCTTATTAAAGATGTGTCACTGAAATTGAATTGTAATTCGGTAATGTCGGTTTTCGATCGAAATAGAACTTGAAACGTTTCGTAATACTTAAGAATAATTTGACTGCATGACAGCAATTGTCCGAATTTATCAAATCTGTCTATAATAATTAACAGTCTAGAGTATTGTCAAAACGATAAAGTAATTTCAGATTGTCTGCGAACATGAGAGTGTTGTAAATCAAAATGCAGTTTATTTCGTTTACAAATATACCAGATGTGGATGTAGAAATATATTCCATAAGTGCAAATATAATAGAAAAAACAGAGCGGTATTTCTTGTTCTAATGGAAAGGCCATATAAATGATAAACGATTTATTGCTATTGGTTCTGGTACCAGAAACCATGTATTTGTGCCTGCCCTGACCGCGTGTATTTTGGTTTGCATCAAATATGTACTATCCAAATAAGTCCGTCGAAAGGGAAAAAGCAAGGCAATAAGATCATTACTCCCATAGATTTTTTTAATGGAATTTATTGACCATAGAAAAACATTAACCAATTTATGAAAATGATTTTTGTGCTGCTGTTAAGTACATGCAAAGTAAAAGATTATCACAAGTATTTATTAGAACCGGTGTGTATAGCGCGAGCCAACATAAGCCAACGGTTTCCTAGGTCGGCGTTGGCGTTCGATTCTTGATCGGTACATCAAAGGGAGGTTTGATGTGGTCTGCACAGGATTTGTTGCCCTTCTAGTATTTAGTCGTTTGTCTGCATTCGATGAGAGGAGACTCGTCGCTGTATATTAGCACCGAACTTAACCCGACGCGGTCCAACTCGAAACTAAATTTATTTGTAGACGAGCGCATTCCAATACCTTCCATCAACAAACGCCAACGTCATATGTGCTTGCATTCGTTTGCTCGGCGTTGGATTTTCGGTCTGTACGCGGCTTTAGATGTGACCAGACCAACAAATGGTACTATGAGTATATTGAAGTATATTGGAATTTAAAAAGAGGTTGTCAAATACACAGGATGTCCAAGATGAGGACCCTATGCATGAGGATCTCAATACCTGTGGGAGATACAGTTTAGATTGAATTATGGAAAAGCTACGTTCTTTGGGCGTATTTACATGCCATTGAAAAGCTTGGCTTACTGAGGTATTTCGGCATAACTAAGATTTGGCCAAATCGTGTTTATTTTTTTCTGACATCATTTTAGAAAATGTTAAAAAACTAATGAAACTTTTTCATTGGCGCTTTTTAGGCACTGGAAAGTAGTGTTTTTGAATTTGCGTGCTCGACATTTCGTTTTTTTATATGGTGCGAAAAATAGTACACCCTGTATCGGATAGTATGTTTTTCTAAATTTATCACATATTACATTTGTTTTCTTAGTTATAAAGAATAATGCCTATTTTTACTTTTTTATTTTATTTAAGTAGGCGTTGCTTGATGTAAGATTATGTGGTTACTGATACTGAACAGCAAAATTTAGATCATGACGTAACAGTTCTAGTGTAACCATGCTAAAGCTTCCATTGCACCTTCATGCAACAGCTGCCCATTTTCAAAAGAATGCTGATAACTTGGTTTGAAATAAAACCTCCAACAAAAAGTTCAGAGGAGTTAAATCTGGGGAACACGCTGGTCAGAGCACTTCACTGGAAGACCTATTAACATGTGCCAAAAGTAAATTATCCACGCAGTCTTCTAGATCATGTTGCAATAATTGAAGGTACTCTTCTGCAGTTTATGGGTTATGGTAAATGAATGGACCTAATATTTTGGTCTCTAGTATTCCACAACACATATTAAACCCTTCTTGATGTCTTGATAATGTTTTAGCCCGCAGCTATTCTTGAGCCCAGTAATGAGTGTTGGGGAAATTAAAGATTCCACTATTAGTGGCCATACTCTCGCCGTACGATATTATGTTTGAAGGGAAATTGAAATTTTCAGACACTCGTGTATACCAGTCACACACAAAGATGCTAATGCCGTTCGCTATATCCTGGTCTGAGTTATTGGCAAGTCCTGAATTCATAGGGGTTGTATCTATTTCTACGCAAAATAAATTACAAACGTTTATTTGCAACGACTACTTGAAAAAATAAAAATCCAGGAAAAAAACGCATTTTTCCTTATAACAAAGAAAATAAGTATAACATGTGATTCAACTTTGAATTTGTATAAAGAATGCAGGGTGTATTTTTTTTTTCGAACCAAAAAAATAAAGTTGGTGGTTTCTCAAAGGCACAAAGTTTAAAAACACCATAAAATTAGTGCCTGAAAGGTGCGAAGGGAGAAGTTTCATTCGTTTTTTGATATTTCTTAAAATAAAATCACAAAAAAATAATGATTTGGCCACTTTATAGATTTTCCCAAAT
Organism: Acanthoscelides obtectus; assembly: GCA_963669975.1. Taxonomy (NCBI): domain Eukaryota; kingdom Metazoa; phylum Arthropoda; class Insecta; order Coleoptera; family Chrysomelidae; genus Acanthoscelides; species Acanthoscelides obtectus. The sequence goes on along the minus strand of CAVLJG010000003.1, from coordinate 79,772,029 downwards.
ATCTCAGCTATTTAATTTCTCAACGGCATGCAAGTACTTCCCAGAGGACGCAACTCCTCTCTAAATAAACATAAGCTGTATCTACCATAAGTATTGAGCTCCACATGCATAGCATCCCCATTTTGAACACCCTGTGTAACAAAAATATAAGAGTAATATGACTTGAAATCAAAGAGTACTTTTAAGGCACTCTTAATTTATACAATACATAGAATTACATAGAAACTAACCAACTCTCACATTCTGGCAACACCGCACTCGCGCGTATCACTTGACACAACCACCAATCGACTCGTGCCTGCACATGCTCCTGCCTGCTCGCTGACGGTGTGCGTGCTTTCGACAGGCCACAACATGTCGCATGCCGACGGTAACAGCACGGAGGGCGAAAGTTTGGCTGGGGGGCGCAATCCCGCGCAAACGGGTATGGGCTGCTATCGGAACTACGAGCACTTCGCCAACCGCCATCGCCGGAGCAACTCGTCCACGTTGCCATGTCTGCCAGGCAGTGGAGGTGAGAGTGGAGGCGGTGGAGGGATGCAGCCCCTCCCGGCCGGATCGCCATCTTCGCAACGGAGGTTGCTGGAATTGGAGGACAGGGATGAGCAGATGGCGCCACTCGCGCAAGATGAGACGCAGCTAATTCCAAGTACGCCCAAAGAGTGCATGTCGCCATCGGTGAGTAGGAAAAACAATGTGTGCTATATTCCGAAAGATTGATGCTAAGGCTGTTTGACTTAATAAGTCACGGTTATAATACCGGAACAGAAAAGGTACTGTGACAAGTACCTAGCAAAGAATGATTAGGCGCGACTGGACACGTTGAGAATTCCGACTTAGTATAACCCAGGTACATTACACTTTTTCGTTAAAAAAATGCCGGCTGCGATTTTTCAGAAAGTCTGATACGCTTGCCTAGATAAATATGGTCGGTTTGTTCCGAAGCGGAATTTTCAACGTGCACTACTACGCTTACGGACCTTAACTATGGAGATACATACTGTGAAGGACGTCACTTGAAAACGGTTTTCTTCGAACAACAGTTGGACCGTCCAATCAAAAATTGTTAGCTTACTTTCCGTTATAAAAACCATTTTCATGAACCTCAAAAAATATGAATCGGTTATTATCCGTCTTTATTTCCCCGAGAGAAAGCTTATTCACGTTGTTGCTTGAGAGTGAAAAGATAAAAATCTAATATTTTTTCTAAACTAAAGACATAAGAAACAATTCTAAAAACCTTGCAATCGTTGAACATAGTAGTGGAATAATAAAAAGTTTATGTTCACGACTATGTAAGCAATAAATCAGCACAGCACAAATAATTCTTAATCGAAAAATATAATTTTGTCAATTTTTCTCACTCCCATGTGCCAGGACTGTCAATATAAATAACGCTTCCTTAAAAGAGGAACGATAATGCTTTAAGCCTTCAGGGATCTGTATCTCTGTTTGTAGGGATGACCTGTAAAATCTTTTTGTGTCAGCTTGTCATATTATTTTTTGTGTTCTTCTGTAGGAATTCCTTAAAACTACGCAAATTGATAGTGACTTGAAACAATGTATATGATACGAGGGTCACGCTATATATTTTGAGATACACGAAAGCTAAAAACTATTATTCTAAAACTAGTTTATTTATGTTCAAAGTATTCTCCTCCAGTATTAATGCACGTGTGTAGCCTGACCTGCCACAAATGAAATGCTTCTAACCAGGGGGTTTTTGGCGGATGTTCCAGCATTTTGATGTGGCGCTGACGTAAAAGGTCTACAGTTAGTTGTGCAGTATGGCTAGAGGCATTGTCATGGATTGCACGCAATAACTTTTTTTTTGTAAAATGGTGTGTACTGTTGCGGATCCTACCCCAAGAGTGTGCAGCGAGAATCTTCTTCAATTAGCCGCTAAACTTTAGCAATTTTTTCTGGAGTCACACTAGAACATGGGCTACCACCACGTTCTTCATCAGACAATGAAACACGCCCTCTTTTAAGTTCGGCATACTAGCGTAACACTTCCCCGGGACGGAGCTTCATTACGTATCCGTTCGATACATTGATGTTCAGATAAACCGAATTTAAAGTCATAGTAAATCATAGCGCGATAACTCTCGAGACAACTACATGTTTCGTCTTTAATATGTGTACACCACGTACCATGCTTGCAAATGAACTTAATGCGACGACTTACTAATAAAGAACTGCTCTTTCTAATAGAGCACTGTTGCCGGCTTTAACTAGTATAGTTAATGCACATCTCAAAATATACAGCGTGCCCCTCGTATTAAAGACGGGTGTTTCTAATTCGGGTACTTTTATTATTTCAAAAAATGACAGCGAATATTTATTCATATGGGTTTATTTGTGTTTGTATTGCGTGTATCTGTGATTTATACATATGGTAGAATAAATGTGTAACATAAATTCATATCGAATACAAGGTCGGAAAATGATCTGTAGAACCACAGAGGCAAGAATATTGAAGGAAAAATAACGAAAGTTGCAAATGCTGCATATTCAAAAAAAAGACGCGCATATTTTTAGAAATAATTGAGGATATTCAAAACTGTTTGACCAGTTTATTACTTTCCGACATTGTATACTAAGTTCTGAATGGATTGCATGTGGTTTTCTGAGTATATTAGAAGTGTAACAATATTAACACACTACCAAAAGCTATCTAAAAACCACATCGTGTTGGTATTGGTGCTAATATGCATTAAAAGCAAAATTCGCATACCAAATTTCTGGAAAAAATTGGACAGCCTCTGAGTTCATGAAATCTACTAAGAAAGCCTCAGTCAAGAATAAGTCAACAATCATTTAGAGTCTGTTTTTTATGTGATTTTGTGCATTGTAGGCGGACAGTAAAAAATCAGATCCGTTGAAGAAGACTGAAAAACTCGAAGAAATCCCTAGTGAATTTGAATGTTGCTTCTGTACTTCGAAGGTAGTATTTCATCAGTAACATTCACTATACTTTTAACTTTGATCTCAAAGCTTCTTTCATCTCGCTTCAGCTACTGTCCGGCGTCCATTCACATTGATTCACTAGATCACTAGTCTTTTAGTGGCGTTCATGCACCGAAACGGAAAATTTGGTTTGTCCTTAAAATGCTTGCAAAACGTAGAAGAACTGAATTGGCGAAATACTGAGTACATCCGCGATATTTTTAATATCCGTGCATTTTATAAAATATACTGACAGGAAAAATAACACCTAGTAATAAATTTATTACAACAATTTTTTGTATACCCGTCTGGGCATACTTTTGTTCATATTAGACGAAAATAACCCTAGTTTGCGAAATAACTGTAAAGTCTGGTTTTATTGTTGCAAGTTGTTCAAGGGGGTATTTAAAACACGGACGCATAAAATGGGTACACCATTTTTTGTAGGAAAACTTTTTATTCGACAACAAAGAATGGGAAAACGTATTTTTTGGGATTCAATCGAAAATGTTGGCAGGAGAAACACTTTATATAAGGTTTTTAGTTATTTATGAGACCTACAAAATGAGACCACACGTAAAAGGATACGACTAATAGCAAACAAGTTATGGCCGAAAACCGAGTCAAACTGCAGGTTTGAAAACTTGGTAATGCAACGATGGTTCTCGCAGATATTTGAAATTCTTCAAATTCGTATAATTCGTACTTCTTAATAACCACAACAAAATTGGAGTAGAATGATGAAGTAGTTTTTGAGAACTTCTAATTGCTTATCCCAAAACACCTGTTTTCCGGTGATCACCACTAGTTTATTAAGCAATATACAGGGTTAGTTCAAAGAGCATATTATAGCTTTATAGCTAAATACACTAGTTTACCTTGCCGATATGAATCGCAAACCATTCCGGAAGATAAACGTTATTTTTAAGCAAAACAGAATGGGTTAGGTTTTTTCTTCTAAACAAATTCAAATATTTCGTATTTGTGAGTAATTCGCAATAAACTATAATTACTAGTCTAATCATATTAGCAAATTTGCCCGAAATAATTGTCTGGTTTTATTGGTGCAAGTTGTTCAAGGGGGTATTCAAAACATGGACGCATAAACTGGGTACACCAATTTATGTGGGAAAACTTTTTATTTGACAACAAAGAATGAGAAAACGTATATTCTGGGGTTCAATCGAAAGTGTTGACAGTAACGAAAAACGTTTTCATATAAGATTTTTAGGTAGGAGACCTACAAGATGAGACCACACGTAAAAAGATCCGACTAATAGCAAAAATGTTATGGCCGAAGAACGAGGCAAAATACAGGTTTTGGCAGATGTTTATTAATAAGACGATAAACCTGCACTTTACCGCGTTTTTCGGCCATAACATTTTTGCTATTAGTTTGATTTTGTGGTGTCATTTTGTAGGTCTCATACCTAAAAATCTTATATGAAAAGTTTTTTCGTTTCTGTCAACACTCATTGTTGTCAAATAAAAAGTTATTTGTGTACCCATTTTATGCATTCATGTTTTAAACACCCCTTGAACAACTTGCACCAGTAAAATCAGACTTCACAATTATTTCGGGGATATTTGCTAATATGATTAGACCAGGGCTGTCCAATATACGGCTCGCGGGCCGCATGCGGCCCGCGAACTCCTTTCTTGCGGCCCACTTCACGGGTCATATATACATCACATGTATAAATTACTCTCAAATACCGAATATGCACAATTCTTACATTAACTCAGTAATAATGTTGTATAGAAAGATTTTATAATGCGGCCCTCCAAACTGCATTTTTTTTAATTGGCCCTTGGGCCACATTAAGTTGGACAGCCCTGGATTAGACTATACTCCGAATCAGATGATCGATTTCCTGTTGAAACATCTCATTCCAAGCTAGAAGATCGGAAGATTTAGGGGCCAAGGCATCAAATCGACTTGATCGTTTTCAAAGCGGACCAACGTAATATGTGGTCGCGCATTACTTTGTTAGAAAGTGGGTTGATGAGCGTCCGAATATAAGGCAAAAAATGTGGTGGAAAGGTGATCTGCTTCTATATGCAATAGGCCCCGACAGCATAATTCCAACAGTCTGGTGCACATGCGTTTTCATAGAAAACTGAGAATCTAGCCTTTCACCTCGTCGCCTTCTCATCATGCATATCCAGACAGAACCCGAATTCATCACTAAAGACTAATAATATTCCATTCGAGGTCCCAGCTCAGACGTTCTCTGCACCAAGCAGTCGATCAGTTTGGCGACAAGGAGTGAGTGGTAGGACAAACTGGGGAGGATATGAAGTTGGTTCAAACCTCTTGATCCGGCGATAAACAATTCGAATTGCAATTGCTAGCTGAGGCAAATAAACAATACTATGTTAGTAAACTTTGCAGATCAGAAAACAAGTGCAGAGAAACATGGAAAATAGTAAAGAGGCCAGGCAAATCCAACAAATTGAATGATTAATGATATCCCGAATATTAATGGGGATACTATAACAGATAAGAATCAAATAGTAAAATGTCTTGCTAACTAAAACCGTGATTGTGAATTCTACGATATGTACACGTACCCCAGAATACATTGCAAGCTATTCGGAACATTCGTTGTCAGTAAGTTGCCCTTTATCAAACATGTCGATCAACCACCACCATCTGCTGGCCCTGCTGTGTATTTCTCTAAAGGACCTGCCAGCCTCACACAAGATCAATTCACCCCCTATCAAACTCGCCAAGTTGCTGAAAATTTTCTCGTCTTATACTTTTGGCATGACTGAACAGATTAAAGTTGTTCTTTACAACGTATTTTCTTTTGTCCTAACCAAAAGAAACATATACCTAAAAGATCCTTGTAGTAAATTCATTATTATTAGGTGCTCTTTTTTCTGTCACTCTGATGGGACTAATACATAAGTTTTTTTTTAAACAAGAGTGTTATCAGGTATACGCTTACGAGTATAAGATCAGGTTATCTCACAAAGAAATTTATTGGCAGTTGAAAGAAGGTATCGAACGAATATTTTTTGAGTCCCGAGACTCGGAAACTCACAAGTCACCTCGGTGTAGGTACAGAGGGATAACATGAATATTTTGTAGATATAAAGATACTTTGAAGTTTAAACCCTCAAAATATCCAGAATCCCCGACGCATCACAATGTATCAAATTTAGGTTGTTTGTAGGTATAGCGAACATAGGAGCATGAAAACTGCATTGCATTGTAAAACAACCAAATTCAAAGGTATAGCTTTTAATAAAAGATCAAAATTATTAGCGCATCTGCAGTGATCATACGTGGAAGTTCAATTCATCCATAACTTGATCACCATCTTGTAAAGGTAATAATCTTCATTCCTTTAGCAAGAATAACTTCTCTGCTACCCCGTTGATGATCTATAGTTCACCTCATCGTGTAAAAAGCAACCTTTTGCATTTTTCATTAGTCACTGAGTGTTAATTAATATCGAAGGTCTTTGTTATTGATCGCAAAGCGGCACCTTTTTTCTCCCGATGGATTATAATTACCAATTTTTCAGGCGGACTTTCTTTCATTATCGATCATGCTACATACTCGCACTATAACTCGATTATTTAGCAAGCCAATACTTTCACCGAACTCAAACCATCTCGGTGTTGCAACCTCTACAAATGTAGCCTGACTGCCAGTTCCTTGGAAGTTTCTAATTCAAAGTAACAACTGGCCACAGTGTCAATTTTGGAAAATCTCATAGTTTTGATTAAACCAGGCGAGCAAGATTTGGACGATATACTATTTTTCAACAGTAATGCTATAATTGAAGAGTGGTAATTCAAAAGCGTCTAAGTACCAAAAAGCTTTTGTTGATAAATTAAAGAAAAACATATCAATAGGTTAGTGGAGATAGATTGCAGGCGAATTTGAAATATGTATATAGAACTGCAGATTCTTGACTGGCACATATACTGTTTGGTATACTATTGGCAATGGTACATAGACCTTAAAATCTCTGAAATTTGAAAATACCCAAATGTGGCACTTAGACACTTTTAAATCACCACTCTTCAATTGTTAAAATGCCTGGTTCCACCAGCTACAATATTTTGTTAATAGGCATTCAGACTTTTTAAAATACACGTCTTATTACTGGTGTATCCAGAACAAAGTTCTGCAGGGGGCTCAGTGGATTATCCACAAACTTTTTTCATTATTGCTCATATTTACAATCTCTTTAACTGAAATGCCCATTTTTCTCATTATTTAGGGACGTTTGATTATGCAGTGATCCCGCTAGATGCCCAGGTGTTTCCATGTGCCGCTCGGATCTTAACAGAATTTCTAAAAAGTGTTACTACTATACCAAGGACGAAACAGCTTTGTAGTTTTTGAAAATCGGTGCTGCGTCGGTGGAGGAAAAAGCAAATAATTGAAAAAATCGCTCAAACTTTGTCATTTGAAGTTTTAGAGGTTCCTGATTGATCTCCAAAAAATTTTTTGTGAAGGTTGACAATTGGGGATGAGGTTGTAGGGAGTAGGCGGTTGTAAATGTTACATCTATAGTATCAGGCAAAGACGCTCCATCATTAAGAAGTTTTTGATCCCGGTAACAGAGGCGAAATTGAATGACAAAGGTCCGATGTTCATGACTAAATACCTAATAACTTCAATCGGCGTTGCGTCGTTGTGGAGGCCACTGGCGACTGTAACAAGCGCAATAAATAGGTAACTAACTGGAACTCGATGTCGACTCGGACAAACCGCTACAGGGGAATATTTACATAATTACATATTTTAGGAATATTTGATCGTTAAATGTAACTGCTCATCTACACCTAACCTTTAATTTGGGTTACCAGTATGATAGATCTCTGAATATTCCGTCAAGAAGATGGACTCAGTACGTATTACGCAATGATTTACCATACAACAGGCACGGAATGACTAACCGACATAAATGAGAAACACGAATTTGCGTGATGCAGATACCCTTAAGCAACAGAAGATTTGTTAACTGAAGTTCGAATACCAATACCAATACTTAATCGTTTATGTTTAGGTAGTCGTAGATTTTGAAAATTAATTCAGTGGTAAAAATTGCTGGGACATAGTGTTATAACTGTTCAGGGATTCCTGTTTACTTTGAGACATTGTTTAGAAGGGTTGAATATTGTAGGTTGCAAGTGGAATGCGGTAAATGGCTGTAAATTGTTTCATGTTTGGTTGTTGGATATAATGAGTCACACATGTTTTCCCTACATCTGTCATGGAAACAGAAATATGTGTATATAGCTCCACAATCATTTTTTCTGTATAAGTTTCAAATTATAGACTTATTAAGGAAAATACTATTGCAGTTTTATACCATGTGCTTCAGATTTGGCCTTCACCATTGGGATCTCTGAAACTAAGAGATACGAAGTCATGTAAATGGCGGCAAAGTTGCGTACTCAGGCAATTAAGATCATGCCGCTTAGAATGTTACAATTCAAAGTACTTAGGGAGAGAGACGGAAAAAACAGAATATTTCCAAACTAGACTTTTTTGTAGTGGGATTTTAAAATAAAATGCACTTTAAAATTTCCGCTCTCTATCCTCTAGATGGCAAAATTATAATTCGAATATGACGTTTCGTCTTTTGTCCTCCAGCGACAACCCTACTTTTATTACGAATTTTTTAACAGTTTTTAACTCTGATTCCAAGAATGGATAGTGCGTCATACATTGACATTGCCAAACCTTAGTTATTTCAAAATAAGCAGAATTTCCTAAGTATACATTAATTTTATCAAATAATCATTTGTTTTGTATACCAGATTTATCCCAAAATAATTTTTATTTTTTCGTGACTTTATTCGAGATGGGATTTCAAAATAAATTGCATGCTGTCGTTGTCATTCTCCTCTACAAGATGGCGTGGTTAAGTTTTTAATTAATGGTTTCTTCTTTCAACTTCCAACACCAACTTTGTTTAGTCACATGAACGCTATATTGGAATTTTGTACATCTGGAACTTTTCAGCCCCAAGTTCAATGATGTATTTCTTTAGTTAGTTATAAATTTGTTGTTGGCTGAAAAATATAAAGAATAAAAATGTCTACTAAAACCAGAACACAAATTCCGTTACCATGTTCAATTTAAGGACTGGTCTGGTATACGAAACAAATGACTATCTGATAATTTCAAGGCCTACCTAAGTTCTGTTTTTTCTGGAATAACTAAGGTTTGGAAATGTCGATATATGGCATATTCATCTACACTCTTAAAATCAGAATTAAAAACTCTATTTATCTGTCTAGAAATTCAACTTGGCGTCCATAAGAAAAAATAAAGTTTGTTGCTGGAGGACAAGAGACAAAACGTCTTACTGAAATTCTAATTATGCCATCTTTTAGAGGAGAAAAAGTAGCAATGTTAATGTGCAATTTATTATAAACTCGTACTGTAAATGAAGTCGGGGAAAAATTAAAACGTTTTTGGGAGAATCTGGTTTTTTCTGTATCTCTCCGAAACTGTCTAAGCGGCGTTTTGTCAGTTATCTAAATACGCAACTTTGCCCCTATTTAACAGACTACGTATCTCTTACCGTTTCTAAAATCCCAATGGTGAGGGTCGAATTTGAAACACCCGGTATGCGTATATGGGACATTTTTAGTATTATTGTGATGCTATGCAGGGCTTGAGTCCCAAAACCACCTCCCTTCAGTCTTTGCAGATTTAAAAGCTTCACATGCGTTTTTTGCTAGTAAAAACTTTATTTTGTAGAATTTATACCGAATCTTCGAAACTTGCCAAAGAGCAAAATATTAATATATTAGAATCGATCACGTAATGATCGCCTAAATGTCTGGCTCATGCTTTGGATACCCATATATCTATATTAAAGCAGACAAGGAACTGGCTAAGGACTGGGTGTTTCATTTCCGTTACTGTCTGCATGTTTGCATTAACTGCATGCTTTCTGTAAATACGATACGTCTAAGCACCGAATTGGATACAACCTACAAGCTAAAGAAAATTTTTCGTATCGCTGTGCATTTAACATATTTATGAAAACAAGGTGGCGATATCACGATCTGGTTTATTTTCATTTCTATATTTTCATATTCGTTTACGTTTCTGTGAATGCGAAGGTCGTAAATAAAACGTACGAAAATCATCACTCGTAGTTTTCATAGTTTTGGAAAATTAGCTGCCGCTGAAGCGATTAAGGTTCCTCTAAAAGAAAGCGACATGCAGTATGGTTACCAGCAACAGCGTTCAAGGGAGGACCTTCAGGCTTACATCACGCAACTGTGAACAAAACTCATCCAATCATATGGTCAGGCCCATGCCGTTGCTTTTCCTCAGGGTTCGGTCTTGACGCGGACATTGATTCTATTACATATCAACGAGGTTACCACTGCTTGAAGGCGCAACAATCTAAAACAGTTCAATGCTTCTAAAACACAGTATTGTCCTTTCACTCTTCCGGTTTCGATGGCTGGCAGAGTTCTACCAACGAGCCGTTCATTTCGGCTGGTCGGAGTCCAGATCACCGAGAACTATTCTGCATAAAACCTCCTCCCTCTATTCAAGGGCAGATGAGACCTAGTCTCGAATACTGCTCACATGTTTGGGGTGCTGACTCTCTGACTACATTATCCACGCTCGATGCTGTTCAGAGGAGGGCTGTATGGCTGATGGATGACTCTTCTCTAACGGACAATCTCGGGACAGTTTCGCACCGAAAAGTAGTCGGCGATCTAGCTCTTTTCTGCCTCTATGCCAATGGGCTTTGCTCCTCAGAGCTCTCCATCATGATGCCGTCGCATGACGTGCCTGACAGATAGACCGGCCTGGCTTTGGCCCCCCATCCTAACTGTGGAACAATCTACCTGAAGAGGCTTTTCCCAGTTCTACTAACCTTAGATAGTTCAAAAATCGGATTAACAAGGTTTCTTTGAACTCGTTATATATCAACCGTGGTATCCTGATATTTAGGCTTCTGATACTGTCCCAGGGATGGTATTGCAATCATTTTGATCCGTTTTGGATGCCGGAATACACCATATGGTTGACTATCTTCACGTTAATTATTGCTTTCGGTCAGAAAACGTAAGAGAAATTTATGTTCTCTATCTTTTAAAAAGGCGGATTGATTAGGACATAACAAATCGAACCAAAACCTGTAAGCCCTCCCTCACCGTACATCAATCAATCAAAATTTATTATCATTTATTACATACGTGACATTACAAACTTATTGTATTTTTCGAAAAAGCTCGAAGCCTTTCGTAGATGCCCGTCAGTTTTCATTGAGCTCTCTAAAAGAAAGTAATATTAATTTACTTATGCCAGATATCTGGCAGGAACAATGTCATTCTATTTGTTGTATACATCTGATGGTCGTAAGGCAGCTACCATCATATCCGCCCTGCCCGCGTGACTTTATAAAGCCCCCTTTATGGGTGGAGGGAGGGTGCTGAGGCTAAAGAAAGTCCACCTTCAATCCTTCTGGAGTGTTGCAAAACATTCCGTTGTCCTCTCCTTTGATACCCTGAATATACAATAAAATGTGGGACACCTGATATAGAAGGATTGTCATTTTGCAGGCCATCCATTGTCACGCCTTCAGTCCCCGGGCACTATTGTCTATCCAAAATGACCTATTTCATTATACGTCTGGGCGTCTGCGAAAGGTTGTCAAATCTCGAAACTGGAGATGCTGCAGACCAAAATATGTGAATTGACCTAAACATACCTTAGTCCAAAAGTTGATAGTTTGCGAGATACAGGGTGTCAAAGTTACAATTTTATTTTCTATTTTTCCTTATTGCTTGAGAAGTATTTCAGATTTTGACATAAAACTCGGTATAGGGAGGTTTTCTAAAATGAGAAATAAGAATCCGTTATTTTTTATGGCTAAACCTCTAGAGTGCGCCACTTACAGCACTATGTCGGTAAGTAACTTATCATAACCTTTTTGTGCTATCCTGTATACAACAACTGACCGAAAAATCTTATTTTCTCGTATTTGCACAACAAAAAAGGTTTACTTGTTAGAAGTGTCTAAAGCTAATAGTTTTCGAGATATTTGTTTTTAAACGTTCCAATGCATTATTTGTACCATGATGATAAAACATTATTATAACATAATAATCAAGTTGCTTTGGATAATATATGAGTAGCGTTGCTATGGTTTCTAATGTTTGTCATAATATTGCTTTAAACTTCATGAATAATTTCAAGTTGACATTGAGTTGTTAAACATCATGGAGTATACGTTTGATAAATATTCTGATATGCATTTAATGTACGGATTGGAAAGATGTAATACTTTAAAAGCACGAAGATTGTACGCTGACACATTCCCTATTAGACCCCTGCCTAGTTCAAAGACTTTCCAACGAATCGATCAGCGGTTACGAGAAAGTGGTAAGAATGATAATAGTCTTATTTTGAGTAAGTAAAAACCATTTGGGTTTTAGGTAGTTTTGCTCAAAATATGGGCCGACATAGTGGAGCTTCCAGAACTGTACGTAAGCTCAAGTTGAAGAAAATGTTTTAGATGCTGTCTTTGAAAATCCTACCGTTGGGGTTAGGAATGTAGCTCGCGAATTTCCAGTTTCCAAACGTACACGATGGTTTTACTTCGTTAATATTATTTTCGGACGAAGCAGGATTTGGAAGGGATGGGACCATTAACTCGCATGATCTTCATATTTATGTAGACGAAAATCCTCATGCAATAATACAAACCCGCCACCAAGTACAATTTCAAATTAATTTATGGGCAGGAATAATTGGACCATATTGAATAGGACCCGTTGAGTTACCACCTAGACTAAATGGCCAAAGGTATTTACAATTTCTTGAAGAACAATAACCCATTCTACTGGAAGATTTTCCATTACAAATATGCATGAATATGCGGTTTATGTGCGACGGCGCTGCACCACATTTTTGTATATTAGTTAGAGAGTTTATCCAGACCAGTGGATAGGCCGATCAGGACCTGTATCGAGGCCGGTTAGATCACCAGATTTAAATCCTATGGATTTCTTCTTCTGCGGTGATTTATTAAAACGGCGCATTTACAATACGAAAGTGGACACTGTAGATGATCTTCGACAAAGAGTTTTCCACCATAGCCAGGAAATGAAAAATAAGATCCAAATGCCTTGGAGAATGAAGCAAGGATTAGGTCGTCGAGATCGAGAGTGTGTTAGGCAAGGTAGTGCTCATTTTGAACAATTTTTGTAGTTATTATTTCCGTTTATTAGTTTTGTTGTCATGATCATTTGTTATGGTTAAAAACCATAGCAACGCTACTTAGATATTATCAAAAGCAACTTAATTATTATCTTATAATAATGTGTTACCATCATTTTACAAATAATGCTTTGGAACTTTCAAAAACAAACTATTAGCTCTAGACACTTCTATCAAGTGAACCTTTTTTGTTGTGGAAGTTATTGTATACAGGGTAGCACAAAAAGGTTATGATAAGTTATTTACCAAAATAGTGCTGTAAGTGGCGCCCTCTAGAAGTTTGGCCATAAAAAATAATGGATTCTTGTTTCTCATACTAAACTCCATATACCGAGTTTTATGCCAAAATATGAAATACTTCTTAAGCAATAAGGAGAAATAGAAAATAAAATTGTAACTTTGACACCCTGTATCTCGGAAACTATCAACTTTTGAGCTAAGGTATGTTTAGGTCAATTCACATATTCTGGTGTGTAGTATCTCAGTTTCGATATTTCCCAACCTTTTGCAGATACCCTGTATAGACACATTAAAATTTTTGGCAATATCAATCTAACAAGTTTTCGCGTGTTGTTATGTTCTGTTTCATCACGTAATTCCCGCACTATAGTTTCTTGGAAGGTCCGACACACGTTCCATAAAAGCGGACCCAAAATTGACCCCTATGGCACACCATTCACCAACTCCTGTGGACTAGATATTACGTTCAAAAGTTTTCCGCACTGCTCTCATCTAGTATCGAACTTCTTCATTTGGAACAGGTTTATCCGAATATGCAACGAAATATTTGACACTTGTTATGAAATAATTGTCATTTTGCACGCTATCTATTCTCATTTTCTCAGTCTCCGGGCTATCTAAACTATATAAACTGACCTATTTCGTTATATAGGCACATTAAAATTGTTGGCAATGGGAATCTAACAAGTTTGCGCGTGCTGTTATGTTTTGTTTACACCACGTAAAAGATAATTTCACTTCACTTAATCGGCTACGATCCATATACTATGTCGTTGTATGTTTTGGCATCAGAAACATCAGATTTACCGTACGCACTTTTAGTGAGTCATGGTCAAATTTGTCATGTGGCACACTGTTTTCTCAAATATATGGATGTCGCCTTGATCTTTGACGTACTATTCTTAAACTCCGCAATGGAAAAATGGCAGCTAGGTCTCTAGGAAGCTCGAAAAATATTGTAAAGACATAGTCAGCGGATATGCAGAGATCTGCTGTTATTCGTTGTCCTACCTAGAGACCAAGCCTAGATCATCCTGATGATTGCCATAAGCACATACCAGCTGTACAGGGTTGACCCTCTGTGGTTGGATGGTTGAACGGAGGCAGCCTTATTAGTATTTAATGGAGTATTAGTAGACATAGCTATTATTCATGAGCACAACTTGTAGTTGCACGAAATTATCATCCTAAAATGGTGTACCTGTTGAACTTATACCAAGTCTTGTCACCTCATATTTTTTTCAAATATTAAATTGTAGATTACGGAAACGTAGTTTTTTTGCCCTGATTCTATATAATCTATGTGCATTTACCAGCATATGTCCTACTATAAGAACCATTTTTGTCAAAAGCGATTTTACTTAATTTTCCTTAGCTTTGATAACCAAGGGTCTGACATCTGACAAAACTCTTGCCAAATCAAACGGATAAGGCAAATGAGTCATCTTCAGAATGTGAAACCTCTTATACCCGTTTTATATTGACAACAAATCCATGGATTCCTCCGTGAATTGAGTTCACGGCCAAATTTGGAGTATAAAACAGGAATTTGACGTCAAATAAATCCATGAAGTCCTTCGTAAACTTTTTTAAGCAATTAGAACTTGTTCGACTTTTTGTCAAATTGGACATCAAATTCGATAGTGCCCACCTTGTTTTCTTTTCCCTTATATTGAACAACTATTCAATTCAAAAGTATACAACTTTGATATAAATACATACTACAGTATTCAACAGCGTGGTTTCTTTTCATGAGTTTCGCTTCAAAATCAAAACCAGAATACATAAAAAACTCAAAACGATTCTATCAAGAATTTGATGTATGGTTGGCAGCACTGTACGCTATTAGTTAAGCCATCAATTTGTCCACTGATGATGAGAGCTTATATAGAAGGAGAAGCGTCGGCAATACTATTCGTGATGTCCAACGACCCCTCAAAACTTGACACCAGAGGTGCTTTCCAGTGCCTCGTTTGTGTTACTCGGAGTAACTTCGAACTACCCACTACCTGTCAATACCGTTCCAGTGCTCTAGAGTGTCATGCATCTGGGCTACTCATTTTTGAAATCCCCTGGCCCCTTTATTCGATGCTATACGCTCCGAAATGGTGGGGATAACGAAAATGACAATGTGTCAAGATTGTTAGGTTATTTTTTTTTTCATCGTTTTTGTTTTTTTTGCATTAAGCTCACATTAAACCGATACCAGACAATAGAGGATGGTAAAAAACTGAAAATGTTATGGCCGAGAGTCACAACGTACATTTGAGGTGTTCCTGAATAATAAAGACCACAAGAGA
Organism: Acanthoscelides obtectus; assembly: GCA_963669975.1. Lineage (NCBI taxonomy): Eukaryota > Metazoa > Arthropoda > Insecta > Coleoptera > Chrysomelidae > Acanthoscelides > Acanthoscelides obtectus. Next base: position 79,756,312 of record CAVLJG010000003.1, on the reverse strand, counting down.
GTCCAAGAATTCATCTATAACTAGACACTTAAAATAATTTTAAATACCTACACTAAAATATGAATTCGACACACTTATCCAGAAGCTTTACAATAAAAATGCACACCTCGGACGTCTTGCGCCATCATCAGGCATCAATTGGATGTCTGACAATACTTCTGAAATAAAGTCAAAATGTGTTTACATTTTCATTGTTTGGCAGTGTGATCCACATTGTCAACGTCAAAGCAAAACATCACAAACAAGTTAGGTTTTTATCGTCGCGTTCCCGTGCGCATTTGCTAGAACAGTTCGGGAGCGTCACATTCCGGGTGCATAAAACTCTCAATTCAAAAGCACTGGAAAGCGGCTCAGAAGTCCCAGTGGTGCTTTGACAAGGTTGCCATGTTAAAGGATTTTTCCCCAAATTCTGGAGGATATCACACGTTTCGCCAATGGAAAGCAAAGCTCTTTGAAGCAAGTCTACCTCTTTCCATTCATTAACTATAATTTGGGGGATATTTCATTAGAACAGTATGGATTTCTGTGCATGTTCTGGAGAAATTCCGTCAGACCCCTCTGGCATTGTGCTTTGACAGGTTCGCCATATGAACAAACGAATAGTCATTGTATTTGTTAAGAACTGTTGAAAAGCCTAGTCTCAAACTGTGGTATCAGCAAAAGTTGTCAGTTTGAGATTAACAATTCTCCCAACCTCAGATACCCTGAGCATGCGCAGTAGCTTGAACTCTCCGATCATTGTGCCCTCAGCCAGGCGTAAAGTTTTGAGGTAGTTTTTTCCTCTTTTCGCCGGTTTTCCTGGTATATATGCTCCATGGATGTAAATTAAGTTGACCTTGAAGAAATCCATCTGAATAAATTTGTGAAGAAATTGTTGATATAAAAGGGGTATTAAAAAACCACTATACGTTCGGGCTTAAACCACCAATTTTACGTTAAATCATTATTACGCCTCCTCATGCAACGCCTGAATTTACAACCCCATACTTAACTTAATGCTGTCAATACGTTATTGCAATAATGAGGCTCTCATGGTAGGACATAAAACATCGACGTAAAATGTTAGTGTGAGTATTTGAACTAGATTTTGTTTAGGTCAGTAAATATCACGGGCATAAATTCACGTCACATGACGCACCAAAATGTAGCACTTTCAACACAATGACACTTCTGCACTCTGACCTCTGGTGATCCCTTCTACAAGTCCAACTGTCAGGTATCTCTTTCCTTTGAAATACGGTATGCTAACTTATAGACGCCCATTTTGATTATGACTTCACACATTGAATCTTGGAAGGCTTTTGCGTATGGCGAAAACAAAGTTTTCTTTAGCTTCAGTATATCTTGTAAGATGAGCTATGATTTCTATACTCTTTCTACATCAAACACGGTTTGTCCTAGTTTGCAGACTGCTTCCACGATGGTCTTCGTAGACACGTCCCTCTCCCTGATACGACAAATTCTAAAAAACTAAATCTGTATGCGTGTGGCACCACTAAAAGTGTTTTGTCTGTATGTCAATTGTTTCCAAACTTGGGTCGTGCTCTTATACCTACTGATATACAGGGGGTTTCCCAATATTCCGTGGACATAAAAGCACCATGACTCAAAGATTGGACATCATTTAGCTCAATGCAAAAGTGCTTTGTTTGCCCGTTAGGTGGCGTCAAAATTTGATCTTTTTATTTTCTTCATTTTTTATCTCCTATAAAACGGGTAGTTTTCGAGAAAAAAATGAGTTGCATCAAGAGCAAGGCGTCTTATTAATTCTTCAAAAGCAGTTAGAATGAATAAACAAGTTTGATATCACCTATTACAAATTTATTTAATACGGGCAATGGAGTGAATCTTTTATAAAAGGTGTTCATTATGTCCACCATGTTCGTTCTTGTAGATAACAGTATGGAGCAAAAAATGTAACACACAAACATTTTTATAAACCAGCTCCAAAAAACATTTTTTTTTTCGAAAACTGTGTGAGATGGCCTGTTTTTACAAGAAACAAAATGTGAAGTAAATTAAAGGGTTTTAGGTAAAAAAAATCAGAGTTAGGGATGGGAGTAGTATTCACCCATCTCGAATCCTTTCTGGTTTTTTATAAAAGTCAAACATTAGGACGTCTAACTTAACACATGTGTTCCAAATTTCATTGAAATTGGACTGTTGGTTCCCAAAATATCTGAGAAAATGTGTTTCAAAAAGAAAACTGATGCCCTCTAGCCGACAAAGTTTTGCATAGAAGTAAATTATGTCCAATCAACTTATTTTGAGCCTAAAAATACATGGTACTTCTTTGTTCACGGAATATTGGAAAAATACAGTTTCAAAACAAAATAGTGTCTTCCAAGACGAACCGTTAGTTTTACTAAGGGAAGAATGGTAGGGCATTTTTTACAGGCAGTAATTAGAAAATACTTCCTAAATTGCTTTGAGATTTTGTCAACGGATGTTCATAGAATACTTAGGAACTTTGGCAACATTAAACTTTTCACTTTTTCATGTTGTTTTTATTTCGTCAGTCAGTCGAATGAATAGCTTAATCGCAACATATCTATTATCTAATTTTCATATATTTTTACTTCCCACTCCAATGACACTGGCGAAGAAGTACTGTAATCGTGAAAAAATGAGGATAAGGACTTCCTGTGTCGTTTTGTTCCTCTCCATCCCATATCCGGATGAATGGGCATGTGCGTAATTACATATCTGCGTTCATTTGGGGCCTGATGAAGCCAACAAGCAGACACACGTATTGCTCTGGTTACCTATCCTTTTTTTTTGCTCGAGTCAACGTTCATTCTTTCTGCAAAAATGACCATTATTTTTTCTATTTGTGATAAGGTATTATGATTTTTCAGATGTTATATGTTATATGAGACCGCGAATCTCAAAAGAAGAAAAGAAATTGCTTTAGAATAAACTTGTCCAGGGAAAGGTTTGAGCTTTAGGGCCATATCGTCATTCATTCCTATACTTGTAGGACGCCCTTATGGCCTTCTTGATTCTCATAGTCTTTTCTCCCCTTCAGTATTTTTAGCTTTCTACTGTTCCGTGTCAGCGTCAGCGCTCTCCTAGTTTGAGGCTATGTTTGCTTTATGAACAATTTGATGCAAATAAATATTTGTAACACATCAAAATAGAGCGCTAACACGGAACAGTAGAAAACTATGAAAATCAAGGATCCCATAAAGGCGTCTTACAATTGTAGGAACGGCTGACGATATGACCCTTAGCAACTTCAAAAATATTGGTATTCAACCGCCTATTTTTATTCAGAATGGTCTGGGGAAGCTAAGAAAGTATTAATCTTTAAAAAACTTTTCCTTTAACTAGAAACAACCATGATAACTGTTTTGAAAACTAAAGAAAGCTGGCAATCACATTATGACAAACTATGTTTAAGAAACGTCATAAATTTATATGACTTCAGCTTAGCTATAGGTTTTAGCCTGAAAATGAGTCTTTTTAAAGCTCAAAAACTAAGTATTGTAATTTTTGAGGTTGACAACTGCCTAAAGTCAAGTTCAAGTTTTCCTTTACAAGAACCGGAAGAGTATACCTTAGGCATTTTAAAGTAATATTTAACCTAACAAACGACGAACTTTTGATTTTCGCTGACTTTATGAAAAACCATGTCACTCACTACCGTAGATCTGTCTGTCTGTCAGTGTAGCTAGTCACCACCCTTGATTCTTCTATAACTTGGAAAGTGCCCTTTGGGGATTGCGGGTTGTAGAAGGTACAAAATTTTCGATTGAGTTAGTTTAAAGGGATTTAAAGAATTTCTGATGCCTGATGATATGCAGATTCGTATAAAGACTGCTTTTCGAATAGGACTATGCAAAAAAAACGAACGAGAATACTTTTCCGAGCAGATGTCAGATGCCCTACTGCTCTGCCCCTTATTTTTTAAAGGCATATCCTTCTTCAAAGAAATAACGAGTCCTACGAGTTTGGAAACATCAATAAATTCTTCCATATGTCATATATGTCCACCTCTGTTATCTGTCAGCATTCTAATGCACCACTAAAGCCATGGTGTCTCACTGATATTGACAAAGAAAGTCAAAGTTACCGGAAGTAATCGTTGGTGATAATATTGCAGGAGTGTAGAGATGGGCGGTGTCAAGGAGAATGCATTCCACTGAGCACCAAAAGCGTGTAGTGATGTTCATAGACACATACAACACTACCTACTTTCCTACCTATCATTAGACAGGTGAGTAGTTCACCTAACAATGTGTGTCAGTTTGTTTCTAAAACATACTCAGAAGTTTCCTGAACAGATCATATTAATAAACTGGAAAAAAGTAAATTGAGCTATCAGCACGGGGAAATTCAATGAGTTTTTATTATTCTTGAAAAGTAGTTATTTGTTTTGCTGAATAATTTCGTATAGTTGTAATGCCATTTATTACATGATAAATCTAAGGACATGTTCTTTTACTGCCATAAAGATAATAGATTACTGTCTACCGGTTATAGTACTTCCTCGTTTTCAAAAATTTATATGATGCCAAGGATGCCAAGGTTTCTGAATTCTTTCACCATTCTCGATTAACAAGATGGCTGGGACACTAGACGTATGCTTCTAAGTTTTTAATATTCCAAACGAAGTCGATATAATTATTGAGTTATTCAGTTCAAAGCTCGTTCTACTTCTTTTATGGTAGGCTCTCATGCATTTACTTATTTCCAGTATGTATACTAGTTTCAGCTTTTCTATGCGTTTTGGAGATTTCTGTCAACAATTAGCCAGTGTAAGTGGCTTATCTGTCTTACTTAAATTGCACATTACTTATAAATCAAGATATGACAGAGTCTAAGACCACTCCCACTGGATGCAATTAATATCACTAATGAAGTAATCTCTGAACAATACTCCAAACATCACTACTTGCTGTCTATTTTCAGACTTGGCTTGATTTACCAACTTCTGCATAATTCCTTTAATCATTTCCTCAATCGGCCATACAAACTTCATGGCATGGAATATGGTCTTATTTACAAATACTCAATATCACTAGTTTTATTAAATACTTTTTTGAAGTCAGTATCACAATATATTAAAAGTTATTTATTCTCAGTTCGATTTTTAGTCGTTTTTTGTTAGTGAGATGAGGCGAGTCTGTGTTGACCGTATACCATGTCAACTGACAAATATTTTTTACAAAAAAAAAAACAAAGCCGTATTATATTTTATACTCCACAAATCAACTATCCATTGATTCTTTTACAACAGTACTACAAAACTTGTTAGGGAAGAATTCATGTTCGTAACACAAGGTTTGTAATACCTATACATTTTTAGAACCGCACGTTATAGGCCTACTCTATACAGTCCACATTTTGCACGCACACATTTCAGATATTTTTGAAATTTTGCACGTGAGATGCAAGTTATAGTCTAGAGTTTAGTTGTGTATGTGAATTTAGCAGCACTTTGTAGTGATATTTGTTTATAAAGTTTTATAACTACTATATTTGTCAAAATGTAGATAAACTTATATGTAGCAAGTGTTTTACTCCTCCAAAAATCTTAACTTGAAGTAATTTGACTTTTACTTTCCTTTAGCTTGACCTGAGATTCATATCAATTTGACCTCTTTTTTGCCTTAACGTGATCTTAACTGGACTTTAAATTGACCCTGGATTGATCCTAAGTTAAATTGGACTTGCCTTTAACTAAACCCCAACTGTTTTATTTAGAATTTTAGTTTTTTACATGAGGCTGCATTTTGACTCATATATATCTTTCAAAACATTCTGATTACTTTTTACTATTTGCTTGTCGCCAATTTGCTATTATAGCATGTTGGCATCATATGTATAAGTATAGTATGATAGGCAATCTACTGTTGGCTAACCGTCTAAAAAATGAATATTGTATAATTGACAATGGATTGTGTATACTACTTTCACTCTTACTTTTTATTCTGTCATCACTGTTTAATATTCGCTTCAGTCCATTTTTACACACATTTGTATTAAAGCTTTGCTAGTTCTTGTTTCTCACATCACACTATATTCCAATATTCCGTACTATTTATTTAAATTTGGGAAATTTATATCTATTCATTTTGAATTTTAAATATGTATCAATATGTATTCTTCGAAAGGTTCCCCAGTCGAACTCGACATTTTAAGTCTGTTGAAGTTTACATACTTTCAGTATTATACTTCAGGTAGTGCTGAAATTATCCTGCTTTTTATCCAAACTTTAAACTATCTATCATATAATAGCAGCACAACGACCTTTCAGTGAAAAATGTTTTATGAAGGTTTTTTCATTGAGTAATATTTATACATGTAGCAAAACATTAAAGTACTATGAGTCCTCTATAGATATCGCTTTGTCATAAGTACATACAGATCAAAGTATTGTTGCCAAATTTTATAGCACCCGTCACCTCCTAAAAAGCACTATAACCCTCTGGCAACACTTTTACGAACAACTATCAACCATGAAAGCGCCCTCTATCGTCTTCTTCTGCACTTTCCTCAGGACTTTAAGGAGTTCGTGGACGCCGAGAACCTGATGCCTCTGACGACGAGCGATTTCCGGAACCCGGTGTGCCTAGAGATGAAAGTGATGAGTAGGGCCCAACAGGAAGTAGCTAATGTGGGCAGTGCGGGCCAATACGGCACCACCGGAGCGGGGGACATGGACAACATGGGGCTGATGATGGGCTTCCCAGAGGTGGACGTGGACAGAAAACCGGCCAATGGGGGCACAGCAGGAGCTGATCTGCATTCCATGGATAGTTCTGATACCTTCGCTAGCTGTACCACCAATCCGTTCAATTCGCAAGGAGATCTTACCGGCGTGGAGGTAACGAAATTCCTTTCTTTCCTTTGACTTAACTTCGTTTCTTACTTTGTTCCTTCCTTTTCTTCTTCCTTTATTCCTTGGTTTCTTCATTTCTGCTCTCACTTCCTATGCCAAAACTTGCTACGAGGCATTGTAATCGCGAAAAGATTTATAGAGATATATGCTTTTCGATGTTATATGGTACACTCCACGATAAACCATGTCACTCATTTCCGTTGGTCTGTCCGCTAATTTTATAAGCGCCTATAACTTAAGAAGTACCGCTCAGATTTTTAAGAAATTGTCACACAAGGTTACTAATATAGAAAGGATGAAAAAACTTTGTAGCTTATGAAAATCGACTTGACAAAAACACGAAAAAAATAAAACTCGCCTAAACCCTGTTTTTTGGTGGTTCAGAGGCTCGTAATACTTTTTTGAGAGTTTTTTGTGGGTGCTGAAACTCGGGGGTTGTAGGGAGTAGGGAGATTGTATATGTAACGTCTTTAGCATTCTGCGATGCTTTTGCAAATTAATGATGACTTAGCTGTTTTTATATACACATATATATTTTTCTGAATTTTATGAACCTTAAATGTACCACCCATTTCGCCCAATCTTTAATTTGTGTTACTCCGTCAAGTTCTCTGAATATTTCGCCAAGTAGATTGACTGAGTACTTATCATGCATTGATAGAGACAAGGACTGACAAACCGACATAATATATGAAAAACACGGACTTGCGTAACGCCAATATCTTTAAGCAACAGACAACTTGTGAACCGAAGGTCAAACATTGTCATGAGTACTTCCAATGTTTAGGTAGTCGTAGATTTTGAAAATTTATTCAGAGACGGCGGAGATAAAATCGCTGAGATAGTGTTACAACGTTCAGAGATTTGTGCTCATTCTCAGACATTATCTGAAGGGGATGAAAATTGTAGGTTGCAAGCTGTATGCGGTGAATAGTTGTAAATTGGTGCATACGAGTATTTAGTGTCAGTGAAAGACCATTTATCGTTAAGAATTTGCTGATCTCACTGCTGGTACATAATAAGTCACATATATTTTCCCTACATCTGCCACGGACATATGATTTGTTTTATATATTTTGATATGCAGAGGTCGAAGATTCGTTGTACATAAGTGAACCAAATCATGATTCGATTTGGCCATTAAAAGCAATTTCACGCATCACTTTTCTTTGAAACCTTCAACGAAGGCGTAGAAAGTATAGATTCAATTTACTTGACGCCATTCTTTTTTCTTCCATTCTTCTTTTATTTTTTCCTTCTTTTCTTCTTATCCTCTTTTCTTCTTTTACTTTTTCTTTCTTTGTTTTATTTTCTTCTTCTTCATTCCTTCTTTTCTCTTTTTCCTCTTGTTTTCTTCTTTTCTGCATTCCAATCCCGCTTTGATTCGCTTTTTCGTCTTCTTTCTTCCATATTTCCTTTGTCCTATCTTCTATTTCTTTCCTTCTCTATTTCTATTTTTTTATTTTACTATTTCTTCCTATCCTTATACTCTAAATGTATTTGAACATTTTTGTGAGAGGCACAAATTAGCTAGCCAAGTCTCGTTTTCCATCATGGGACATTTTGGCGCAACAACAGACACTCTTAACACGTAACACGAGTTTACGTAGCGATGCTAAATTGAAGCATGCTTGTGTGTTCTGGTTTGAACAGTTTAAAATTTTCATAAACAAAATGCGTTTTTTTCCAATCCAATGGGTGGAAAGTTCTGAATCACTCACTAGACTCTATTTTTCTTGATGTGATGTCCTTTTTCCAGTGTAACGGTGGTGGTGATAAATCTGACAGCAACCTATACGTCAACCCCCTGGATAAGAGCGGTGAGAACAGCCCCGTGACCCAAACTGCGACCACCACAGTGTCAACTACACAATCAGGGGTGAAAAAATCAGCGTCAGGGGACACAGCGTTGCGCAGTTTGGGTACATCGCCCATGGATGAGGGGTTCAAGGGATTCGGGGCTCTAGATAGGGGCAGCAGAGTCAGTCTCAACGATTCGCCTGTTACCAAGCACCGGAAGACTAGGTTTCAGGTAATTATTAATGTTTTAAGATTTTTTTGATGTCACGCGTTTTTTAATCTCGTATTTGCAACCTAGCTGTCCCAAAGGACCTACAGGCCCTGGCGCCAATGCAACCTCTTGACTTTTCAGAAAAGTTTCAGCCTACTTATTTGTTGAACTGTTCGGGAGCTGGAATTCGGGGATGATGAAGATGCCGCACTGAGAAAATGTGATCAATTAAACAGTTGTTCTGAAAAATGTTCATTGCCCGACATAGTTACTCTGTAACTTAATTAACCGGCTTAACCAAACTGAATTTTCTGGAAATAGTTTAATTAAAAGTAATATGCTATTAAACTAATTTGCTTGGAAACAGCAAACCATGTACCCGTTTTATTAAACTGTCATTTAGGTTTGCTCATGTAGAAAAGGTACATTGAAAACAATTAATCATTTTAATAAAATCAGTTAAACTGTTTATTTGAATGGTGGCCTCGGTCATATTTAGGTAAATGTAGGGCATTTATACCAAACATCATCAACATAGGCTTAATGTGTGTTTCTTTTATATTGTATAATGCATATGTCGGAAGCAAAGCCTCCTGTTGGTGCAGACTTTGTGGTATTTGAAAATATCCTATATTACATACTTACGTAAATGTGTTGAATGCGGGTGAATGAAATATTGTTTCGTTATTCTAAAAGTACAATTTTTATACACATGATCAGGTGACCTCATTCAGTTTCAGGTACCCGTTTCTATACTTTCAGAATTTAGAATGGATTACTAGCTTGCACAAGCACGTGAAAATGACGTTTCAAGCTGGTCATGAAATGACGAGAAATTGCGAGTTGAATGACCTAAAAGTAACGTGAAAATAACCTCCTAATGTCACATATCGATGACGTGGCAGACGTTAATAAAATTACTAGTTTTAGCTTCTTCAAAAAATCGTATATTGCGTTATTAGTAGTATTACAGGCTGAGCGCCATATGGCTATGAATTGAGCACCGGTTCAGTGCCTTGCCTGGTCCCATCCCTCACTTTACCAGTTTACAAGACGTTTGGGGTGACATCAACACACTAATGTTGCGATTTTTACACCCTATGAGCTGTATGTAATACTACGGGTAGGTAGATAGAGAATTAGAGTCACGTCAGCCGGAAACTGTTTCCAAAATGACTACAAGCCTTGACACTCCGATATTTAAAAAGTTACGCGAGAGCTGGAAAAGTGTGGATCTTGAGAAAGTACAGATTTATACTGAAAAGCTATCATGCCTGAATATTTCAAAAACTGACAAGCTACTAGAATTTGATCGATATGAATTGACCAAAGAAGTTGCTAGAGATGACTATCGAGAATTAATAGAACTTTTAATATTATTCCTTGGCGGAAATACAGAGATTCGACCGCCAGGCGCCATGCATCAAGCTGGATGGATGGCCAAAGCAATCTACTCATTAAAAATAGCGTTACTAAGTTTGCAGCTCAAACTTTCCAATAAGGATAACCCAGCCAGCAAGAACGGCCCTTTTCGACGTGGAAAGGCCGTTAATTTGTAGGCGACGTGTCAGATAGAATCGACGTTACTTTCTGACGACGATTTCACGTGATCTACACATGTCGTTTTCATGCCTCTTTTCGACGTGGAAAGTCCGATAATTTGTGGGCGAAGTGTGAGATACAATCGACGTCACTGCCTGACGTAATAAATTTAATAGATATAATTAAATTTTCTTACTTGAAGAAGGTAAATGGTTCAATATTAAATAAATTGGTATAATCAATATAAGTATACGGTTTAATAAATTTAATGTGTTTTGGCTTAATTAAACTAGTTCCGTAGATTCAAGTAAACTGTTTTGAAAATCAGAGTTTAATTCAACTAATTAAACTTGTTAGCTGTCACATCCCAACTAACAATTATCACTCCTATTAGAGAAGAATCGCCGAACACCTCATGTTACTGTGTTTGACTCTGTGTATCGGCGCATCCGCCAAACCGGACGTGTTCAAGTTCAAAGGCAACATACTGATGCTGGTCGACCCCGAGTCTATCCTCCTGTAGATGAAGAGGAAATCCTTCGTGTGTTTCAGGAAGACCCTACTATATATCACAATACAAAGTATGGTTTACTGTGCATACTGCAAGATTATACCCTTATCACTACACACCTGTGCATGTGATTGAAGATGGCGATCCTGCAAGACAATTAGATGTCTGCAGGTACATGTTACATGCAGATACAGAATGATTATACAGTATTCCTTACACAGCATTGTATACTGTAAGAACATTGGCAAAACCCTCTTAGAACAGCTATACAAGCGGAATGGGCACACCTAATAGGACACTTCAGTCATTTAAGGGGTTGTATAGGGGCTGCTGGTAACAGTTAGACAACAAAAGTGTAAGCCTCTTGCAGCCGCTATAGGACATTTGCATCAGTGCAAGATTCAGTTTTTGTCAACTATACAACTATTCTGTTACGCGATTCTACTTTATTGAAACCAAACTATTTCTTATATATTGTATAGACGAAGTGAAGAATCTATAACTAACACAGAACAGTCATCTTGTTTACTTACATATCGGCCATTGTGAATTTCATACACAGGTATATGATAAACTTCTACACTGTGATATAGGGCTATTGAATTACTTGCGCAGCAAATTTTATTGTGATTATCGTGCAAAGTAGTTACGCAATTTCTACGGGCTTCGTATTTGATTCATATTTTGTTAATGATCAAAAGTATGTCTAGATTTTTAAGATGAAAAACTGAACTTATCTGCGTTAAATCTTCCACAAATCCTATATTTAGACACAATTACACTAATGTTTATCACTTTATGTCTGTAATTTCGAACTGAAACATAATTATTTAATATCAAATAGAGGAATAAATGTTTGCCCAATATGACGGGTGGTTGTGTAGTGTACAATCATGGCATCGTCCATGTTGTCTTTAGTTTATTAGAATATTTTGGTGTTGCCTGCAGGTGTCATACAACAATTTGAGAAATGTCAAAAATGAAATACCGACAGAGTCGAATGATTTACCTAGAATTTGTACCAGATCTATATCTTCAGTTTGAACAGTTGGTAAAACCTTTTTAACCAATATGCATGCGTTGTTTGTCTTAAAACATTGGTTATGGCATTTTAGCAAAAATATGACAGCAGAAAGTTAGGTTATGGTGAATTTGTATACCAACATATTTAGCATATGTACAGCCTTTAACAGTTACTAAACAACAGTTGTATAAGTACTTCCGTTGGGAACAATTTGTTGGCTAAAGTACTAAATTTGCACAGCAAAACCACAAGGCTCGGGTTTGTTTTATACACGTTACCATGGATGCCACAACACAACCATTTTGAATAACCTGCAAATATGCCGTATAAAATAGTTGTATAAACGTTTATGCAACAGATAAAAATTTGTCCTATAAGGTGTTGTGTAACTATGCATTCCACACAACATTAAGCCAGAATTTTGGTGTTGAGGCAACAACAATAGAGAGCTTTTATGGCTGAACGGTTCTTTTACCAAAAGCTTATAGCACTACTTTGTTAGTTGGGATAGTTCATTAAATTTTTCAATTGGCTTAATCCAAATGTTATTCGGTTTGATTACATTTCTTTTTCAGTGCGCATGAATACTTTATTTTATTGTAATATTAAAAATAATCGCATGAGCATTCCAAGATGGTGGCTGGGGCATTTTTTAAATGGAAATGGGAGTCATGTTACACCTTATTTTGGAGCTCCTTAAGGGTACTTCACAACCCTAGAATATAAAATCACTCTTTTATAAATGGCTGTCTAACAGGTTGTCATACTCTAAAATTTATAAATTTTTAATAACCAGGGTCGTCCAAGAACGAGATTTGGAGATTCCCTCGAAAACAATTCTCAGGAAAGCTTAGAAAAGAAGAAAAAGACTTCCTTTATGGCTACAAGAGGACTGACCTCAGCTACTAGGATATTGAATCAGCATCTATTTGGGTTCCAGAATTTAAGTATAAAATCAGGTAATCAAATATCAGATATACTATTATTTGGATTATGTTTAACAAGGTACAAACCGTTTTTGTTTTCAGCACGCTCTTATCCTCAGGTTTCAGCAAGTATAATATCGAGTTTTCATTAGGTTTGGTTTGGATAAACATTTCAAGTTTGCCATAGATTACGTTATATTAGATTTTATAAAATAGTACTGTTAGAGCACTCGCAGCGTATTTTGTTACTTATAGCTTAGATCATAGGGATATGAACATAATTTTTACGTTGAAACACTTAGCTTTAGATTTAGTTTTTCAGTTTGATCGGAATAATATCACCAAGCCATTCAAAGGAGAAAAAACTGTCGCATAACAAGAAACGGTAGATTCAAGCAAAATTGTTTTAGATTCTCTAACAACCCTCCTCATGAATCGGGTAAAAAAGGGCCTACATATCCATCAATAACTAAGATCTGAGGAGAACGGTGACTAGCTGTATCAAAGTCGACCCTTAAAGCTGAGCAGTCCAGGGTTAAAATACCCTTAAGGCTGAAAGACCATTGAGGTTAAGGGACACTTCAGTCCAAGACACCCTGAATTTTAAGAAACCCTTAATGCTAAGGGCTTTTTAAGGCTAAGAGACCCTTGAGGCTATGGAACAATTCAGTCCAAGGTATTTTTAATATTAAGAGGTTCTTAATGTTAAGGGTTCCTTAAGGCTAAGGAACACTCCAGTACAGGGCACCCTTAAGATTACGAGACCCTAAATGCCAACAGCTCCTTAACGCCTAAGGGGGTCCTTGAAATGCTCTAAATTTTCATCTAGTATATCCTTCAAATGCATGGAAGCACGAGCTATCGAATCTCCGCTAACATTGGGTACTATAGTAGTTTTTCTGTATATCACAGGCAAGAACAGCGGTAGCAAATCAACTCTGTCCGTTGACTCCTTGGATAGTCGTACCAGTCCCCAATTGGAACAGCACCGCCGCTCCAAGTCCATCTTGAAGAAGTCCGACAGTAGCGGAGGAAACAGGCACCATAATGCTGCAGATCCAGAGAGTGAAAGACTCATTCCTGATAATATGTCAGCATTTGAAGTCGATTATTCGCCTAACAAAAGGTTGTCTTCGCCTCCGACCAATCGGAGGATCACTTACAACCAAAAGGTAATTTTTTCTACGTTTTGTTGGTTATAGAGATCCCAAAATTGACGTTTACAGAGGATCAATCAATAACACAGCGTTTTTTAGGAGGCAAAGCTTGTTTTTTGAAGAAATAGAGTGCGTAGATCACGAGTCCTACATAAAATAAGGTTTTCTGTCAATTCTAATGATGATAGAAATGGAAAATTTATTCCGGGAAACTGCAAAGTTCGATGTTGAGGAAAATTTTGTAAAATTCTTGTATAAATAGGGGGCGGAATGACCATAACTCTGATAATGATGAAGAATTTCAAAAATCTATACGGCTCTGTTGTAGAACCATACCCATAGGGTAGGTCACAATGAATTTGTTTTATCAAAAAAACAAAAATAGCAACATCGTTCTAATCATTTGAATTTTGAATTTTTACGTATTTATACAGAGTGGCTCATCCATGTTGAGTTAGAATACTGCTCCACCCTGTATAATTACATGATCAAACGAACTTACCTGTAAGTGATGTTCGATCTTAATTATGTGAAGTCGACGACGAAGTAAATATTTAGAATACATATCGTAGTACCCTCTTAGTAGTATCCAACCGCCACGATTTCAAAGCGCGCACGCAGAGAAGGAAAGCAGCACCGCGCCCTTTCCTCCTACCTTTCCCCCCTCTGGCCGCCTATAAACCTTCATTTACTTCAAAGTCAAGTTGTTGCAACAATTGGGTGATACATAGGAAACGAGGGAGCTATTAACTTCGACGAGGACTTCACATAATTAAGATCGAACACCACTTACAGGTAAGTTCGTTTGATCATGTAATTATGTTCCGTCATCGTTGAAGTAAATATTTAGAATACATATCGTAGATGTTTAAAGCTAGTTGCAACAAAATAATACTAACGCTCTGCAATAGTACACTACACAAATTGTACGCAATGTATGTGGCAACTAAATGTACATTTCCATTGTAACAATTCAAGTTAAGGCTTTTAGCAACAGGTAATATGACGACCTGGTTCAAAACTTACCATATATTTCATGGTAATGAGCAAATAACGTAATAACAGACTTGGTTCACCTCAAATGCCGCTCGGGCAATGCTATTGTTTGGCATAAGGGATTTGTGACGTATCTCAGAAAACGCACTCCAGTCCGCCTTGAGCCTGAGACTACTATAATTTAGCAGGCGGAGAGATAGACGCATTTCATGTACTGTGGGTTGTCAATTGAGACACTCTCTACTAAAACCGACTTCATCCATCTGGGAGCCGAGGCACCATGATAAAGTTACTGTACAATGACAAATAAATACTTTGGACAGATATTTGAGCGTAAAATACGGTAAAACTTAAGTGGTTGCCATATGACTGACCCCGAGACTTTCAAGAACTGAGAAATCCCAATTTCAGTAATATTCAACCCAATCCGGATGTTGTCTGTTTCAATTAGTTTGCACACTCTGACCTGAGGTTCGAGCTAGCAGTGTTGCTGATTTCCGCATCCAAATATCTACAGAGCTTGCCAGCAACCCCTTTGGTTGGTTGAGAACAACCACAGTATCTATATTTCAGTTGAGATGGCCTCAGCCTGTAAATGCCCTTCAAAAACCATCTTATGTCTGCATCGTTAGTAACATTTTGGGTAAAAGACTACGAGCTTAAACAATTATATCTTGATTTGTTATCACCTGTAAAGTAAGAAATTTCAAGGTAGGAAACCAAACATGTTCTTCCCGACAAAGGTCCTACCGTAATCTAAGCCCACACTACATGATGGATTATCGATGTTGATTGGAATGACAGCATTCCAGTGACGATAACCAGGGTAAGCTTTAGAATTAGTGGGAGCGGCGTCCTGGGTCCCTCCAACAGATCCTTGCGTTAGTGAAGTTTCAGAAACACCGAATACTTGAACCACAATCAGGACGGTGACAGGTGCAGCTTCCACTCCGTTTCCACGATCCACTGACGCAAAAGCTCATATGTACCAGTATTACTCCTAGATTTTATATTTGACGCGAGGGCAGTAAGATTCTCTCTTTACACAATTGAGATAGTTTTCCCGCAACCTGGTCCAGACGTGGAAACCAGAAGCTCTCCATTCTATTGATGTAGGATGGGGTATAATATATGACAGCCTATCAATTCAATCATGCGGGATCTTCTCGGGTGACCAAAAACTAGAGACTCCTCCGTGGCCAACGAATGCCCCAGTCCGAGAAATTATACAACAAAAAATTGGATAACTCAACACCTCTGACCGCATCTGCCAGCTTCTTTGAGCCCCAGCCGAGGTAGACCTTAAGTTATATTATGTTAGTGGCATAATAGCGTTAAAATTCCCTTGAAAATTTCACAAGGCAAGAAATTTCACTCGTTGGTGAATAGTCGGCTGTAACGAAATGAGAGGCAAGCTGACACCAAGATCCCGATGTTCACCGCAAAGTTTCGGACTCTGTCTTGGTTGCTGTCCATTATTGCCCTTACTAGGTTTAGAAGTGTCTGCATCGTCCGCTCAAGTAAAGTTACTTTTCTGTCACAATTTAATACTGAGGTTGAAAGTGCTCATTTTGATAGTTGATTAATTTTTTTAACTGATCTAACTAAAATTTTAATTGGCTTAATTACATTTTTTTCTCAGTGTGAAACATTCGCTATGTCCCTGACTAGATTATCCATAATTTGAGTAGACACTTTCAGAAAAATTTTATGGGTTATGCTATTCCAGAATTTGATTATTACTTTCTTATCTCCTTCCAGGTAACGAAGAATCTTCCCAGCTACCAGCAAGAACTTGAGCGCACCCGTTTGCTAAAATCCCAACTATTCTTGCTGGACGACATCCTGAGCCGGGAACGTCAAGCGCAAGCGTACGCGCATGCGCAAGCGACTTGCAACGAGACCGGCAGCATGGAGGCGCGCCTGCGCAGTGCCCCGCACGCTGCCTCTGGGGATAACGGCGGCACCGGAAGCGCAGGAGAGGTGCCCCTGTACATTTGCCCGCCACCTCCGCCTATGGAAGGGTCGCCCACAGAAGAGACTAGGTTGTTGTACAGTGCAGGAGGGCAGAATCAGAATAGAAACAGGCAACAGCCGACGAACTCTATAGTCAAGGGACTCAATCCGTCCTCGTAGCAGTTACAGGTTTGTCAAACATTATCCAGAATACCAGCACTAATATTACATAGCTCAAGATCCATAATATTATAACAATGTAATATATCTTTATTAGTTCGGAAGTCCATCGTAAAAATAGCAATTGTATAACACCATAGACCTAAAACATAACGAACAAAGCTAATACATTTATTCACTTGTTTATACATAATTGCCCAATAGACTAATCAAAATTGTTGATGGTTGAAACAAAATCATTATTTACAAAACATGTCCTCTGGCCAATATTATCTAATAGGCCGCCACTGATGGCTCTGTCACACTTATGTGTCACTTATCGATATACAGAATTTTGGAATGTTATAGATTATATATTCTATCGTAATCCGTAATGGAAAAAGACAGTAACCTACTAAGATCGCTTGTACTAGTTGTACTGTCAACAGCATCCGTCAGCTGAAAATCTGCATACAGACACATATACGTAAACAGCAGAGTATAATGACGAACCCATTTATTGCTGTCTATATGTCGGTACCAACCTCTGTTTGTCGTCAAAATTGTGCAATTTTAGGGTGCGTTTACTTCTGAGCACGCACGCACTGATCCTCTTCGAATGCTCAAGTGTAAACGGCTATGCGCGCACGCTCAGCCTGTATCTTCATGTGCGCGAGCAACAGCGAACGCGATCCGCATGTTGTCGGTCTCAAAACGTTGCACAAAGGAATGAATGGGTTCGCGAATGTTCAGTGTTATCGAAAACGACAACGCGGCGCACAGGAATAAAAAGTTTATTGTATATATTTAGTCCAGTAAATGATGAAATGGAATAATACTAAAGTTCAAAAACTCTTGCAAGAGTTTGAGAAATTTTATCGGTACTGTGGGACGTTAGGCAAAAATCGAAAACAAAATGGTGCATGGAAACAACTAGTAATCAATTGTAGCATTGGAACTTTATACCGTTGCGAAGCACAGAAAAAAATTAAAAGTCTGATGAGATCATTTCGTCTCGAAAGAAAAGCAAAATGAATATTTTGAAACTCTGCAAAGATACTGCAAACTGATGTAAGAGTCTCCAGTTGCCTCAAAAAACGCAAGGTTATGGCTAAAGGTATTCTTGATGATATAGATTTTCGAAACTGTATATCAATTTTTATTACCGTTGGTGTTACCAACGTAAGCAGGTATTCAAAGTCAGCCTTGGTCATTCTTGTAAAATTTCTGAATTGATCATTCCGACTGTTTAATACTAATTCCTTTCGTTTCCGATTTTTTGTTATTTTAATTAAATTATACAGCATAATAAATGTTGCCGCGGCTATATGTCTATTCTCCATGTTAACCTGGTATGCGAACAACTGGATCAGCCCATGGGTTGGAAAATGAATTCCAGTTTAAACGTGCGTGCGTGCTCATATGTAAACGCACCTTTTGGGCCATATATCGTCAGTTATTCCTACAATAGTTGTAGGGCGCCTTTAAGGCCACCTTGATTTTCATAGTTTTCTACTCTTCCGTCTCAGGTTATGTTACAAGAATCTGTTTATACCCTATTTCACGAGCATCCATCACAGTAGAATGACAGCTGATTATCTAGAAATATTTCAAAATTCCCCATATCGACAAAACGTTACGGATTCATTTTGTACTTGCTAAAAGCTCTTTTATTTAGAAAAGTTCATTGGCATACAAAAAACAAACCAGTTTTACTAGATGTACACCAGTTTCATTATTGCTAACGTCGCAGACTTACACAAAAATGTCACTTGCTGATCAGCTGTTCACCCCAGTAGGCGACAGAGCGTGATGAATACTCGTTAAATAGGGTATATATCAAATTGTTTATGCTTTTGATTCATATCAGCTGTATTGCAATCCAAGAAGAAAACATAGCCGGAGGATAGGAGAGCGTTGATGCTGACACGGAACAGTAGAACTCCAGAAATATCCCAGCCTACAATTGTAGGATCGATTGACGATACGGCCCTTAGTACATAATTTTGACTCATTTCACTACCATTGCTTGCTAAAGTGATAACATTGGATCCACATAATAATAATACTTATTAAGCTTGTTGTGTGTTGACAAATTATGCAAGAAGAACCACACAATTATCTGCAAACACTCGCACATTCAAAAAAAAAACGTCAAGTATTTTGACTCTGTGCTTCACATGCAACGCCCTTATCAGTACATAAATGCAAATGTTAGGCACAAACTAGACCATATGAGAGAACAGTCAGTCAAATAGGTCGTTACAATTAGTCCCGAGACATTCTTTCCCTGCCCTACCGGTAGTGCATCTGGAAGCGTCGCTTCTACCCCATACCGATCTCAGGCGGACGTGGCACCGTGGTAGCGCGGTCAGGGCACAGAAAATACTAAGCTGTTGCGTGTGATCCCATGTCAGAACACTCAAAAAACGAAGTTTGAGCGATTTTCAAAAACTACAAAGCTTTTGCATCCTTGGAATAATAGTAAAATTGTGTAAAAATTTCATCGGAATCGGATCGGTACTTCTCAAGTTCTAGCCGGTTATAAGATAAGTGTACAGACCGACCGACAGACCGACGGAAATGAGTGACACGGTTTTTCGTGATGTACGATAAAAATACTTACTAGCCACTAGAAATGGGAACTAATAACACTAAAAGTGCGAATTTAATGACAAAAATTAAAAAAAACCAATTCACATTTCCACTTGTAGTATGCATTTTCATCTTGACTAAAGACTGAAATTTTGGAGACAAACGAATCGTAGTATTGCTCCTTCTTCTTAGACGGAATTCGTTGGTTTTAACAGATTATTTGCATAGCACGATTACTACAATGACATTATTTTTCAAGAAACTACAACAATTACATGAGAAACAAATATTCAGAAAAAGAAAACTTGCTTCTCTAAGAATTTTCATAGTCCACGAAATGTTCCTTTAATTTTCTTTTAAACATCATTAACAAGTAGACTTATTGTCATTACTTAGTTTATTAAATTCAAATAATCTATGACTATTGCTAATTTGTAAATGGGAATCTATATTTCCTCTTGTAGTATACTTGTGGTAATCATTAATCATTTCTATGTAATGTCCTAAATGTTGTGGCAAAAGATGTTTTATGTTAAATATAAAATACCAAATATATTATTTTTTTTATACTCAACCACTGCAATTCCTGTAACGTATACTTCATTTGGGTGCAGTTATTTCATTTTCAATATTATCCTCATAGATTTATGTATTTTACAGGACTTGTAATTTTGAGACTATGACAAATCCTATAAAAGTAATATATTTTTTAGGCAATCTTCATAGTGATCCTCAAACTTCAGTTTACTAGCACCATACAGAGTGAGTTCTTAGTGTGGGCTCGGTCGATAACGCTATTATAACTCATGGTATCAAAAAGCTTAATCACAGAACTTGTAGCGAACTACGCTCTTTGCATGGAAAATATTTTTATTTCTACAGGCTGATCAATAATTACGTCGTAACCCAAACATACAGTTTTGAATGAAAAGACTTACATTTTATTGCAGATTCGGATATGCCCTTCCAAACGAAGCAATTTCACATAACATGCTATACGGTTATGTTTTCATATTGTTTAGATAATGGACAATCTATCGAGAAAAAAAACACTAAACTTTGGCAATTCGCACCTCCGGAAATCTTAAAGAAACTTTGATAATCCGATTTTTGAACTGCCTAAGGTTAGTAGAACTGGGAAAAGTCTCCTTCTGTAGATTTTTCCACAAGCTCGATACCCTAGGGACAAAGGAACGGTCGTATCGGCCAGTTCTTTATGTACGAAGTTCGACACGGTTAGGATGGGAGGCCGAAGTCGGACGGGTATGTCTGGCAGGCACATCACGCGACGGCATCATGGAGGAGAGCTCTGAGGAGCAAAGCTCTTAGGCGTAGCGGTAGAAGAGATCAAGATCGCGCCGACGCCCCGCCGGCGCAGGTGCTAAAAGATCCCAAGACTGATGTCCATTAGAGAAAAGTCATGGATCAGTTGTGGAACCCTCCTCTGAACAGCATCGAGCATGGATAATAAAGTCGGGGCGGCAGCACCCCAAACATGTGAGCAATACCCAAGGCTATGTCTTATCTGGGCCTTGTTCAGAGTGAGAAGGTCATGTGGAGAAAAGTTCTTCTTAGCCCTGAATAAATAGCCTAGATTTTTCTCAGCAGCTGCCGCTACTGACGAGATGAGATCGTGTCAGATCAAGTCCTTCGTGATCTGGACCGACACTAGCCAAAATGAACGACTCGGCAATGATGTGGATTGGATTGATCGACCAGGAAAGAAGGTCGTTGATATGTAAGAGGCAGACCGATCACTGGGGAACACCCGTGTTGACGTTGTGGAATGAAGAGAACCCGTCGCTTACGACGGATTACCTTGCTGCAAGAGAGACAGTCAGCCACCCATCTGCAAAGCTTCTCTGGGAGGCCATAGGATGGACATTTGCATGAGAGGGAGCGTGCCACAAGTGACTGAACGCTTTCGTGATATCAAGAGCATCGACATGAGCCTCCAGAATTGCGTGACGAAAGCTAGGAGGTCCCCTGGGGATCGCTGGTGCCGCAAACCATACTGCTTGTCGCTAATCAAGCCGTGACAAGCGAGGTGCACCTGAAGCTCGCGACTCATGCACCTCTCCGTCGTCTTACTTATAACAGAAAGTAGAGCTGTAGGACTGTAGATGTAACAGTTGATAAAGTTGTGTTTTTTCGATAGATTGTCCAATATCTCAACATAGAAATAAAACCCTATGGTATGTTACATCAAATTACTTCGTTTGAATGGCCCATTTAATAAATGTATAAATGGATCACCACCTAATTATGAATCACCCTGTAGAAATAAAAAAATATTTCCCAAGTAAGGAGCATACTGTTGGCTACGACCTATGTAATTAACTTTTTAGATACTATGCGTAATAGCGGAGTTATCTACCGAGCTGGGACTAAAATCTCTGTATATACGAGTACCTAATCATTTGATCCAACTTTTTCGAGTATTTCCATTCATCCTATACATGTGAAAGAATGACAGAACTCTAATTACAATTTCTCCATTGATATTCCTGAATCACGTCGATTTTAATCCTATACTTACCTTGCATCACTCACCTTATTAACTAATAGATATTTATAATCTGGTTACTTCCCTAAATAGCGGAAGGAAGCAATAATATTGTACCTTTATCTAACAACCCATTGCTATCAAATCTATCTAACTTGCGTCCAGTCAGTTTATTACCTCTTTTTTTAAACTGCTAGAGAAAATAGTCCAGTACCAATTATGCCACTACTACAATGAACAATCGATAATTACACCACAACAATTTGGCTTTCGCGCTGGTCACAGTACCGCAACATCATTTCTTGGCATCACTGTTGATATAAACAGGGCATTGGATAGAAAAACTGCTACAGTACTGATTTCTCTCGACTTTTCCAAAGCTTTAGATACCATTGATCATGGATTGCTTGTGCTAAGCATACGATCGTTTTCAAAAAGTCAAAATTAGGAGTGTTCTGAGAGTAAACAGATTGTGTCAGGAGTTTCCTAGGGCTCAATTCTGGGGCTTGTACTTTTCATAATTCACACTGCCGATTTTCAGACTACTTTTTCACTGAACTGTGGCTGCTTATGTAGATGATACAGTTGATTCACTATCAGGAAAACTTATCAACTACAACAAATTTATTAAATTAAAATGTAGAGAGTGTTGTAATATATATGCTACTAACCACAACCTACCATTAAATCCCAGTAAGTGTAATTCAATGTTATTTCATCAAAAAAAGAAACTTATAATCATATGAAGTTGAATCTTAACATAAGTATATTAAACGTTTACAGATAAATAAAAATTCTGGGTGTACCGACTGATGAAAATTTGAGATTCTGTAATCAATCATATCAACATTATTATACAAAAATCTTATTCAAAATAAAAAAATTTTGTCCGAATCATCGGCCATGCCTACAATACACTACTGTGACATCTTATATTACAGCTGCCTGGACAGTGTGACGGAGGCACAAAGTGCAAAATTCTTGCTGTTGATGGACTAAGAAAATATGATCATATATCGCAAAATTTTAAAGAAATTCGTCGGTTGTATGTGGAAAAATAGTAAAATTACACTACCTCACTTTTTCACATAAATTGATAATGATTATAATAATTATTCTTTTAATGATGAATCCTTTTTTTACAGAATTTTGGATCACACACGACGTACCTAGATAGTCATTTGCAGACCGTGCAACTGCAGCCACAGACTGTAGCAGCTGTCGTCATTCGTTTGAAAAATTTCGAAAATTCTTCGCCTTTCTCGAAAATCCACCTTCAGGCAAATAGAAACTGAGATGACAGAGATCACCGGTCGGTGCATTTTTAAGTGCTTTGTTGTTTTCAGAGATTTAAGCGTCAGTTACTGAAGTTGTTAGTTTTTGCAACAAAATATATTCTAAAGCTACACCCTATTAACGAATTTTACAAATTCTACTTTATTAGTGCTAAGTTTCGTTTCCGCTATATGGTGTCAACGTGATAGTTCAAATTATTAAAAATACGTATTCGGAGTATCTCGGCAATCAGGCCTCAGTTATTTATGGAGGCTCATAACTTTTTTATACAGGGTGTTACTTAATAAACATGTGTCGTAAAAAAATCTGGTTTTCAAAATACAGGGTGTTAAATTTTACAAAATGTATTTATTTAATTTTTAATATTTAAATAATAGCTCAAAGATCCTAATGCCGATTTTGTTGAATTTTGGCAGTGATGTTCACTGCAATAAGACACTAATTTAGCACCAATTAGAAGATAATTCTGAGTTCCAGTGGCATCTCGGGAGGCATCCCAGGAATAATATTGACAGAAAAATGCACACCACTGACTTTTTTCAAAAAGAAGAATTCCTAAAATCAAATCAACTGTGATCATTAGCTTGTTGGTATGGAATGATGTTCTGTTTTTATGAAAATATTCTTGACTTTCCGTCATGGTTTACTATTTTTCTGTCAAAAGGTGTCTTTGTCGTATCCCTATCAAATACAAAGGGTGCAGGCACTTCTTCCAAGAGATTTTGGGCCATGTGCGCAGTTTTGTAGATGGTATCTTGAAAAACTTACAGTAAATCCTCAGTTTGATTCCGTATTATGTTTACCTCGAAGCACATTTTTTCAAAAATGCAATAATTAATTTTAATAATAATCATTACTGGGCTGAAAAAAAAGCATGCTGTTAATGAGACGAATTTTCAGGAACACTTTTAATGTTTGGATCGGTATCATAGGTAACTATTTGATTGGACTTTTTTGCGTTAAGATTTTAAAAATTACACAAATAAATATTGTACTTGGATACTACTACTATTTTATTTCTTAAGATTTTTTCGACATGCAATAGAGCTGTTTTTATTTATTTTTTTCAAAAATAGGGGATGATACGAAGAGATGCCAAGAGACAAAAAAGTTGTGCCATTAGCTGCTTAACCTGAAAAAAATATGTACTGTTTGAAAAAGTCAGTGGCTTACATTTTTTGTCAATATTATCAGTGAGGCTGCCCCGAGGCGCCACTTTAACTCATAATTAAGAGTCGTATCTTCTAATTTGCAATGTGTTTTAATGCAATGAACAACATTGCCAAAATCCTACAAAATCGGCATAAGGATCTTTGAGCTACTAATAAAAAACATTTTTTATTTAAAAAGAACTTTGACATACTGTATCTTGAATATCAGAGTTTTAAGAACACATGTTTATATGAACTTCTGGTTTAATTTGGTTCAGGAAAGCGCCTTTGTAAATACTGCCTATAATGATACTAACTTGTTAATAAAGTAACATCCTGTATATGATGTTAAATTACACCAAAATCATTTTTCTTTGATAACAGGGCTCTTATGATAAACTATTTTGGTCAAAATTACGGTTTTTGGCCATCATAATAGAAAATCTGGATTTTCTGCTCTCCGCAATTTTTATCATAGATTATTTCTTCTTCGATCTTTTAGTGTTCCTTTTATTGATAAAATTATAAATTAGCTTGAGATACTCTGCATACTCGAGATATAGACTCGTTTTAAAGACTTTGTAAAGCTTCTTGTAAAAAAATGTTTATCGAAGTTGAATATAAAAATGACAGTCTGTTGGCGTGTTGTTGCGAAAAAAACGGAAAACAAAAAAGGAAGTGAAAAAAGTCAATGATAGAGCAATACAAACATTGTTTCTTAGTTCATAAGTCTTACGATGATTTTTTGTTATGTTATTGAAACGGTGTAAAATATATAAAAAGAGAAAATAAATGAAATATGTACTGTTATTTTTTTATAAAAACAAGCAAGAATTGTTCTGTGAACTTCTTATTTCCCTCAACAACAGACTTCTGTCCAGATTTGATTTTCCATATATCGCAGTCGGTAGAAGGCTAAGCTACATCACATATCTGTCTATCCTCAAATCGCTAAGTTTATACGATTTTTTTTTCATAATTGTAAATCATTATATCGGGTGTAAACTGCATGAAACAAAACAATTTCGCAAATTTCCTAATGTGCATCTTCACACCAAGTTAACCAGTACCAATACCAATGACCTTGGCAAAACACGATTTTTTTGTTCAAGTTTTAAAGTACACTGATTTGTAAATTTACAAAAAACATACATTTTACATCCGTTGACTTTTGTTTGGTGTGAAATTGGACAAAATTGTAAATCACCTAGTCATTCCACGATCCCACATATATTCCAATCACATTATTTCTCATTTAGTCCAGTAAGTCTCAGAAAAATATTTAGATACTTTTTATATCTATCAAGAAGGACCCCCTTTTAATGGGTCGGCATGTTGTTTAAACAATTTTTTCAAAGAAATCCCAAAAATAGTTTTTTTTTCGCTCCGGCTATGGCTTTACTTATTTTAAGTTATTCTGAAGAAAAAATGATTCTTATGAACTATTTTTAAAAGTTTCCGAGATATAAGCGAACAGTGCAAAATATCCAATCGAGCCCTAAAATTATTATGAATAAACAATTATAGTTTAAGAATATAAAAAACATTCTTTAGTAGCAAATCGAATCAAAAAGTAGAAAATAATTTTCAAGTAGGTATAGGAGTGTGTGTTACTGCAATAGAAAGTCCATCAATCCTACTAATACAATACTGAAACTTTAAATCCATAGTAATGCATAATACAATCTCGTTAGCAATTGCTCCTTATCAATAGACTCAAATGCCCGCTTGAAATCCAACAATAATGTTACTGTAAAACTTTTTGCATCCATATTTTAAAAAAAAAGCATGGACTGATTGAATAGTTTTTTCAGTTACTATTTACAAAATTTGAGTTGTTATGAAAATATAGCTTTACTATAATTGATTTTTGTTAATATCTTAATTTTCATGTTGATCTTATTCCAAATTAATTTGTCATACTTGATAATTGGACTTTTTATTGTAGTAATACAAACTATATACCTGAACATTAGTTTCGATTTGGGTGTTTTTAGTTTTTAATTATTCTGAATGTTTAGTCTCAACTTATAATCAAGAGCTAGTCTTGATATATTTATATTGATTTGAGAATAAATCTAAATTTACACTACTACTATTATAAGTTTCTATTCGAATACCATTAAGGACCTTTTTTCTAATTTTTAAATCCAAATTTCTTTCGAAATTCGAAATTTTTAAAATTCTTTGAATAATAATTTTGAATTTTCCAAATTCCATACATACATCCAGGTCAGTACAATAAAAGCGTATTAAAAAAGAGGATTTTAATGTTGGCAAAGTTCCTAAATATTTTTCAAACATCCATTAATAAAGTCTCGGCATTTTGGGTGTGACATTGTTATTGAAAACCTTTGTTTTCTCTATTGAACTCACATAGTATATACATTGAGGGCGCTTGACTAACAATAAAAAAACTAAGGTTTACAATAGCACAACACAAAATGAAATGTTTGAAGATTTTGTGCATGACAAATATTTAGGAACTTTGCCAACATTGGAACTTTCGTTTTTTCATATTGTTTTTAAGATCGGAAACGGCATATTTCGCTGTTTTTCAAATATTGTCATGTTCATGAGAACCTGTCTTGACCATAACGTTTCAAAAAACCTAAAAACACATTGGAACAGAAAAAAAACAATATTCGGAATTTGTTTAGAAAAACTTTTTGAAAAATGTTTGTACGCAATTTTGAGCCTAGCTACCTACTTGCAGATTCGTAGAAGGAGCAAAAAGATCGAGTCAAAATATTTTTCCGAGCAGATATGAAGGTACTTCCTGGGCTAATCCGAAATATCTTTAGCATTAATGTCCACAAGTCTGCTCACAAATATAATAAATTTAAGCTGTAAGAAGGAACATTGAAAAAACGTTTGCGCCCTGTATAATACGATAACATAAACAAAATATGGCATAGATTGTACAACGCAATAAACGGAATTATTGATTACTATCGAACTTCTTGTCATTGCCTTCTTTTGGTACCCCTGAAAATGATTTTAATATAACAGGACGGATTCTATGATAATCAAAAACAAAAAGCAACGAGATAAATACCATTTCGAAGAAATAGCATTTACTTAGGAGTTAAAAATATTATTTTAACATTAAAATAAAGGACATAAAAACCACCTATGAAACTTCTACACAGTTTCCAAATCGTTGTTCTCATTCTCATTTGCTCGAATCTACGTTAAAAAAAACTGGTATTGATATTACTATTTTTTATAGTTTAAGTTTTAAGTAAATTTAAGACTCTCAGTAAAATTTCCTTAGAGTTAGTCCTGTTAAAATGAAATCCTACGGTTTTTTATCCTCTTTTTTATTTGACTAAATGTTATTTAGAGAAGTTGCTTGTTAGTGTTTACGTGACTTCAACATTTGCTCAAGTTTAGAGTTATGCTTGTAAAATAAATGTCGAATAATACTTGATTTTTTTATTTAATAAATTTATTTTCAATAAACAGGTAGTTTGGATAGTTGCTTGAAGAAAATGGTCCTATAAAATAATAGACACATCTGATTAAGTTTGAAAAAGAAATTGACAAAAGTACTAACTACTTCCTTACAAGATGGCAATTGTGCAGGAACTTTCTGAATGCGACATCAAATTTTCGGATGAACGCATGTGAGCATCTTCTCCAAGTCGTTCCTGACTGACACTATTGTTTTTTTTTTTAGTGATGCAACCCATCTTCATTTCTGTTGATTTATCAACAAACAAAACATGCGCTACTGGGCTAACACCAATCCTCGTAGATTACATCAAAGGCCTTCGCACTCGCTTAAACTCACAGTCTAGTGTGCAATTTCGACAGCTGGAATTATTGGACCCGGGTTCTTTGAGGCAAAAGAAGTCGCAGTGACAGTGAATTCCGACCGTTATGTAAACATGTTAGATGATTTTTTCCACGGCTAGATGAGTTGGAATTAGGGGACATTTTGTTCCGACAATGCGACGCAACGGCACAACTTCAATAGCACCGATTCCCAAAGCACCTCATCTCAATTAGGGGTGATTTCGAGTGGCCGGCACGCTCTTCCGATTTGGCTCCCGCGTTTTTATGAAAAATTGAAGGACCCTACAAGATTTGAAGACCAACGTTCAGGAAGAAGTTGATAACATAACACGCTATGTTGGCAAGAGTCATAAATTTTTCATCGGTTTATTCAATGTACGGAGAATGGAGGACCTCACCAGTCTGATTTGATATTTAAAACTATGCAAAATAAAGCTTTGGGCATGCGCCTACATTATAAAAAACAAAAAAGATCTGATTAATACACTGAGTTTTATTAAGTTTCAAAAAAGGAAGTTATGCTGCCACACCCTGTTTTACGACTTCCATAAGAAACACAATCCAGCAATTACTTATCGTCGCCTAAGAAAATATCACAAGGAACGACGTCTCCTCTTTTCCATAAATATTTTTTAAACAATTTGTCGGCAACTGTAGTACTAATCTAGCGATTAAAATGTCTAGTTCTATTCATTTCGTCTAGATATACATTTTGCTGGACGTAATTCCTAACTTCATATAGTTGTGCCTCCCATTCATAGCAAAACCACTCATCAAAAGTTGTCACGTCTCCAAAACGAAGTCCGTTATTCCAAAGACTTTCGCTGCATCTGTAACAAAAAGATATGTCGAATCTTAAAACTACCAGAATAGTATGTTCCATATGATTACAGAATAAAGGATACAATTGTTTTTATAAAGTTATGAAAGTATGCACATAAGCTTGTTCAGAAGAAGCGTACCCAACTAGCAAAGTGGTGATATAAGTTTTTGGTAAAAGAACTGTTCAGCCGTAAAAGCTCTCTATTGTTGTTGCCTGAACACCAAAATGATGGCTTAATGTTGTTTGTAATGTAAATTTGCTTTCTGCAGCATATTTGCTCTAAAATATTCTTGTAGCATAGTTATACAACACCTTACAGGTCTAAATTTGAACTGTTGCAGAAACGTTTATACAACTATTTATACGGCATAGTTAGACGGTAGTTAAAATAGTTGTGTTGTGACATCCATGGTAACATATATACAACAAACCCGAGCCTTGTTGTTTTGGTGAGCAAATTTATTAGTTTAGAGATCACATTGATCCCAACGCAAGCACTTAAACAACTGACGTTTAGTAACTGGGTAAAGGCTGTACATCTGCAACAATATCACAAGTTTTGTAGTACAATATTGCTATGTTCGGTATACACTTGTTGCTAAATATACCCTATTTCACGAGTATCCATCACGCTTTGACGTCTACTGAGGTGGCCCGCTGACCAGAAGGTGACATTTTTGTGTTAAACTGTAACATTGGCAATAATGAATCAGGTGTAAATATAGTAAAACATGTTTGTAGCATTTTTTTTCTTTGTATGCAAATGAACTTTTATAAATAAGAGCTTGTAGCAAGTACAAAATGAATCTGTAGCATACAAAAAGCCAAAACAAAATATAGCCCTGGCATTGAAGGATCCGTCAGAACTGTCCTTTGCCGATATGGGGAATTTTAAAATATTACTAGATAATCAGCTGTCATTCTAACATAACAGATACTCGTGAAAAAGTCTATATACCCTATTCCACGAGTATTCATCACGGTGGAATGACAGCTGATTATCTAGTAATATCTCAAAATTCCCCATATCCGTACAGAACACATAATTCTGACGGATTCGTCAACGCCAGGTAGACAAAGCCGAATTTTGTTTTGGTTTTTTATACGCTACAGATTCATTTTGTACTTGCTAAAAGCTCTTTTATTTAGAAAAGTTCATTTGCATACAAAAAACAAACGTTACAAACAAGTTTTAGTATATTTACACCCGATTCATTATTGTCAACGCCGCAGACTAACTAGTGACATTTTTGTGTTAGTCTGCAACGTTGGCTATAATGAATCTGGTGTTAATCTAGCGTTTTGTTTTTTGTATGAAAATAAACTTTTCTGAATAAAAGAGCTTTTAGCAAGTACAAAATGAATCTACAGCGTACAAAAAAAAAATATATATACAGGGTTATCCAAATTAAGTGTCCACCATTAGTAACTTTGTTATTAGTGAAAATACAAAGTTGTTTGAATTAGCAAACTAGTAGCATTTTTAACGCTGGTAAAAATGAGAAATAAAAAAAAAACAATTGAGAGTCGTTATTTTGATTTTTTTCAGTAAAATAACATTTTTTTAAATGGAAACCCCTGTATATTATATTTTTTTATGTTAAAGCATCAAATTTTAAACAAAAAAGTTCATAATGACTTCTCCGCTAAAGTCAAAAATAAAGTCAAAATAACGATAAATATTTTTAATTATTTGCAGTATTATAATATTAAGACGGCTATGAAAACAACACGGCGTTCGCGATTTGACAGCATTAAGATAAGCGACAAATTGTTAAACTGGACATACTCGCAACTAGAAGGCTTTGGAAAACAATGATAAAATCAAATAATGTCAAACATTAGTGTAAATACTTGTTTATAAGCTTTATTGTGTCATTAATTTAAAGAAAAATGTTCTCCCATGAAGAAAAGTGTGATATGTTAGAATGCTATTTAGTGTGCAGAAAATCCTCCTTGAGAGCAAGAGAATACTACAGTGAATTATATCCCGCTCGCATTCAACCGTATGAACGATATTTTCTGAAACTTTATCGAAAATTTATTGGCAACGAAAATGTTTTTGCTAAAACAAGGGCAAAAAAAGAATTCATAATAAGCGAGGCCACGGAAATTGCAGTTATTGGATATTTTGAAGCTTATCGTGAGAATTCAATAGCAGATATTCTCAAGGACTCTAATTTCAGTTATGGTACTGTTCAAAGGATTTTAAAAAAATACAAATTTATTCCGTATAAGTAACGACCAGTTCAAACGCTTTTGGCAGGGGATCCAGAGAGAAGACTTGTTTTTTGCCATTGGTATCTTAGCTTCTGTCGCCAAAATGTAAATAACTTTCGTTACCTTTTATGGACAGATGAATCAAATTTTTCAAATTCTGGAATGTTTAATAGAAAAAACCACCATTATTGGTCAAGAGAAAATCTTTTGTTAGTACATCCAAGAGGCCCACAAGTCCGTTTCAGTTTCAACGTTTGGTGCGGTATAATTGGTTCAAAAATTGTTGGCCCGTTCTTTTATGAGGGAACCCTAACTGGTGAAAGATATGTGGAATTTATGTCAGAAATTCTGACTAATTTCTTAGACGAATTGGATCTTATAAGTAGACATCATCTGCATTTTC
Organism: Acanthoscelides obtectus; assembly: GCA_963669975.1. Taxonomy (NCBI): domain Eukaryota; kingdom Metazoa; phylum Arthropoda; class Insecta; order Coleoptera; family Chrysomelidae; genus Acanthoscelides; species Acanthoscelides obtectus. Next base: position 79,724,388 of record CAVLJG010000003.1, on the reverse strand, counting down.
AGCAAGATGGCGCACCTGCCCACAACTCCAGAGGTACTTATCATTTTCTAAGTACTACTTTTAATGATCAGTGGATAGGAACAAATGGCCCAATACAGTGGCCTCCCAGATCACCAGATCTAAACCCACTTGATTACTTCTTGTGGGGTTACTTAAAGAACCAAATTTACAAGCGAAGGTACGATAACCTTGACGCGTTAAAGACTGCAGTTAGGGAAAAGATAACCCAGATAGATGGTAGGACCATACTTAAGACAGTTCGAGCAGTTGAAAAACGTGCCCAAAAATGTATTGAAGAACAAGGTGGTGTTTTCGAGCATCTTCTTTAAAAAAAATTGTTATTGTATTTTGTAAGATTATAAGTTGATGTTGAAAATAAAGTTTGTCGATACAATTTAATTGTTTCAGATTGGAGGCCATAACTTCAACAATTTGTAACCTAGGAGAAAAGTTATTGTAAGCTTTTTTGTTTAAAATTTGATGCTTTAACAGAAAAAAATATAATATACAGGGGTTTCCATTTAAAAAAATGTTATTTTACTGAAAAAAATCAAAATAACGACTCTCAATTGTTTTTTTTTATTTCTCATTTTTACCAGCGTTAAAAATGCTACTAGTTTGCTAATTCAAACAACTTTGTATTTTCACTAATAACAAAGTTACTAATGGTGGACACTTAATTTGGATAACCCTGTATATATAGCTGTCTACCTGGGATTGACGGATCCGTCAGAATTATGTGTCCTTTGCCGATATGGGGAATTTTGAAATATTACTAGATAACCAGCTGTCATTCTACCATGATGGATACTCGTGAAATAGGGTACTTTAGCCATCACATTGCTCCCAACGCAAGTAACTTCAAGTAATGCTGAAGAACACAACAGACGGTTTCACTCTTGAAAAAGAATAACAGTTGAAAGTAAGGTTTGGTTTTCTAAGATAAGCATATGTGACATATTTGAGAGGAAATTATTTTATAACTGATGCAGCCGGCACATTTAAACCACATTGGCACATTTCGTTTTGTTGATGGTTTTTAAATATACTATTCAGGATAACTAAGTTGAGTAAACGTCATGTACGCGACTGCTTACTTCTGGTCCATGCGCCATCTGGATGCGGACGTTATAAGTACAAAAACAAGAATTTGTGAACACATATTGAGAGTCCAGAGGCGAACTTTGGACAATTCCTTCTCTTACATTATACCAGCTGTGATTCACCGTAGTAGCACATCCTCAACATTTTTAATATTTACGAAGGAAAAGTAAATAGCAAGCTTAGTAAATCATGTGTACTATGTGGTGCCGTGGGGATTTTAACTGATATATAGGGCGATTTCCAAGTATGCGAAAACTTAATATACTGTACAGTTCGATGGAAAATTTCCTCCTGATTCCAAATAATAAGTATTATACAGTTTAGTGGGTTTAATTGTACTAGTTCCAATTTTATAGGTAATCACTTTTATTTACCGTACCTACGTTAGATGAGCTCGCACATCTAGATATACTTGATGTTAGATAGTAAAAATTTGATGTATTAGCATTGCTATATTGGTAATCGATAAAGGTAAGGCAAACGTACCCCGTTTTAAGTTTACAAAATTTAAAGCCGTTCCGTAATTATGTTTTAATATTAATTTTTTTGTTAATTAATGTCTTGCAATATTTGTATGACTTGAAGAGATGTCTTAAAACGAATTCCACATCATCACAGCCATTTTTTCCCTTTACAAAATGACGTTTGTAAGTTTATGATCCAACGTTTCGTCTTCGAGCAGCCATCATCATCAACTTAATTTTTTCAAATGCAGTCCTATAGGTATCTTTTAGTTCTAATTTTGAGAGATTCTGATGTCCCAAAGCCAATGACGTATCGAAATTATTTGAAAACTCCTATTGTTGGCATTTTCCTCGAAAGTTTTAATTTTAAAACGGAGTTTGGTTAATCACTGGAATCCACATGTTTGACTTAGCTTATCCAACCTCTTATAACACCTTTCCCGTGCAATTCGTCTCTGTTTGATAAAGTATACACATAAATTAAATATTCTATTAAAAACGTTTATAGCGGCATTGTTATTTTATAAAAATAGTTCTGTAAACGTTGTTAGGACATTTATAAAACATAAATTGTTAGTTGGGGGTGTGCCCGTTGAGCTTGTATAACTGTTCTAAGAGCGTTTTGCCAATGCTCTCGCAAAATACTATGCTGTGTAAGGAATAATGTATAATCGTTCTTGCAACACTAATAGGAGTGATAATTGTTAGTTGGAATGGAGGACGCGCGTTATTGAAGGGTCTCTAACAACGGCAGCAGAAAGATAAGAGATAACGCTAACATGATACAATATAATAGCTATATTGTACAAAACGAGCCAAGGTACTAACAAATACCAAGGCACCGCAGATGGTGTGAGGAGTTTAGAGAAACTTTGTTCATCTGATTTTTGAACTGAAGAAGGTTAGTAGAATTGAGAAAAGACACCTCAGGTGGATTCTGCCACAATCCAAAATATCCCAGTAAGCCATGAAGGTTCCTCACCGGCATGTAAATACGTCCCAAAGAACGCAACCTACGCGGTATAGATACCACAGGTATTGAGATCCCTATGCATAAGATCACTGTATAGCAATAATCGGGGCAATTTAATCTATTTGTAACCGAAACCATATTTCTATTATATTTTGATCAATATGTCTTTAAAACTTGAAATTATTCTAATTTACAATTACTGTATTAAAGCTTTACGAATTCCGGCAACAGCGCTGACATTGTAGGGACCAAGAAGTGGTTGTATCGGTCAGTTCTGGATATATGAAGTTCGACACGATTATGATTGGAGGCCGAAGTCAGGCAGATCTGTCTGGCAGGCATATTGCGAGGCGGCACAGGGGAGGACAGCTCTGAGGAGCAAAGCCCGTTCACATAGCGGTAGAAGAGAGCTAGATCGCCGACGGCCCATCGGTGCAAAAGGTTCCAAAGTTAGACAAGAGTCGTCGATCAGTCGGACTGCCCTCTTCTGAACAGCATCTAGCAGAGATAATGCAGTCGAGGTAGCTGCACCCCAAACGTGTGAGTATACTCGATGCTAGATCTTATCTGGGCCTTGTACAGAGTGAAGAGGTTATGCCGAGAAAAGTATTTCTTAGCCCCAGCAGTTGACGAGATGAGTTCATGCCAGACCAAGTCCTCGCTGAACTGAACACCGACCAATCGAAATAAACGGCCCTTTGATAAAACTCGGTCATCCATCGAAACCGGGATGAGTGCTAGGGTGCTTCTTGTTAGTACGGTACAGTACTGTGTTTTGTAAGCATTGAACTGTTCCAGATGTTGCGTCTCCATGTCTCCAAGCGGAGATAACCTCCAGGTCTATCGTCAGAGAGAAACTTGCTGCTAGTCTTCTTTTCATCAGCTGATCGGTTGAGATTGGCTTGTCACTCTGAATTCCTGCATGCAGAATGCTGTCATGAGCAAAACTGATCGTACAGCAAAGGAGGTCGTTGATATGTGAGAGGAACAATGTCGGAGCCACGACCGATCCTTGGGGAACACCCCTGTTGACATTGTGGGATGAAAAGGAGAACCCGTCAATTACGACGGATATCCTGCGGCCAGAGAGGGAGGATAGAAAAAGAATGGGACGAGTATTGAAATATAAAATAAATGAAAAAAATTTTGATCAGTATAACTGAATTTCTTACGAGTGTCAATTTTGACCTATCTAGAAATGTTCGAACGTATCCTAAAATGGATCGTGTTACTTACACATCGAAATACTGCTGAAATCGGTCGTACCGCTCGATATCCCTATGCGCCGTCTGCAAAGCATATTGACGATGGTACTCTTGACTAGTTGAATCCTCAACTGGTTCCCACCTATCAAGCACCACTTCGTTATTGCAATCGTACTGTTCGTTTTCACCATCTAAGTTACCATGGCTGTTTTCATCTTCTTGAGTCTCTTGGTTCTGGTTCAGCACCCATAATGTTGTGTCTTGTTCAGCGTTTGACATCTGTCTGCTCCTACTTTGGTCATTCTTACCTGTTGTAATACAAATGAGGTTTTAAAATTCGTTCACATTCTGCCTATTTATACATTTAGTAGGTGTGAAAGAGAAACACCATGTTTTCGTGTGATCATTCCACCTAAGAAAATTTGCTCACTTCAAACAGTTTTGGGGGCAGGTACCTACACTCTCCAAACATTCCTGCTGCCATGGATGTTTATTTGCTGAGTTATGGGCTTCTAAAGAATAGCGAAAATTGAATTTGGGATTTTTTTCGAAGAAGTTCTTTGAAATAAAGAGGGTTGGATATATTCTTGGAAAATACAGCAATCAATGGATAACACACATTTTAAAACTTTTTTGTGAATATGTTTTATAAATATAGCGGGCGCCATCTGCAAATATCCCAAGTAGCATCATAAAAAACATTTTAGGTTTATTTGATGTTGAAAACGGTCTTTGTTTGTTTGTTTCAGATTTATTTAGCATTAATGCTACTATGTCCATAATATCCATATTACACAGTACATCACAAAATATATTATGTCTTCAAGACTACATATTTTTATACAAAATTTCATTACTATGAATTCTGGTTTTCCATGAGATCTGTTTTCAATTTCCCTTTGAACATTTTCAAACTGACACACATCTTGATATCATTACTTAATTTATTAAATTCGTACAATCCCTTTTGAAATACTGACTTGCTCGTTATATTGCTACTGCAGTTTTGTAAATGAAAGTCTATACTTCCTCTAGTAGAATAATTGTGGCACTCATTATTCAATACAAGAAACTTTTCTAAGTGATTTGGTAGAAGATGATTTTTCAACTTGAATATGAAAATGAAAACCAAGTAGGCTATGAAATTTTTGATATGTACCCACTGGAGTTTTTTCAGCATAAAATTATTCTGGTACATTTATTTTTATTTAAGATGATTCTCATAGCCTTATTTTGTAATATTTGTAATTTTGCAAATACCGTTTCATTTGCAGTGAATAAAATAGTCGAACAATATAACAAATGAGGAAGAATGATAGGGTTTTACACAATTTTTTTAGAATAAACGCTTAGGCTATGTGAAATTCTATAAAAGTAATTTATTTTCTTGGATATTCTCGAAACAATATATTCATAGTGCCCTTCAAATTTTAATTTACTGTCTACGTATATGCCCAAATATTTAAATGATTCGATTGACACAATTTTTTCATGATTAATTGTAAGATCGTATTTTGATCTAAAGATTTTCCTATTAGCATAGGTATATTTTGTTTTGTTTGTGTTTAGTTTAAGTTTATTTACATTTAACCAATTTATTACGTTTTTCAAAACATTATTTAATAGCTCTATTGCAGTTTAGATGTCTATTTGATATATATTAATGCATCATCAGCAAATAGTTGAATTTTGCAGTGTTGTAAAATATCAGGAATATGGTAATATATAAAATAAATAGTAATGGACCTAATTTGCTACCCTGTGGCACACCTACCGAAATGTTTTTAATGTTTGATAATGTATTGCCAATTTTAGTTCTTTGACTTCTATTGATTAAGTAATTTCGTAATAAGTTGAATACTGAACCTTGAAATCCATAGCAATGCAATTTCATTAACAATTTCTCGCTGTCAATAGTCTCAAATGCTCTCTTGAAATCTAAGAACAATGTTACTGTAAACTTTTGTTCATCCATATTTCGCCTCCATTCTTCTACTACCATTTGAATTGCTGTTTCAGTAGAATACCTTTTTCCGAATCCTGCTTGAAATTTTGCCAATATCTTATTTTCTTCAATATATTCAATGACTTGTTCATATATGATTCCTTCTAAGAGCTTCTCGACATCTGGCAGTACGAGTACATTATTTGGCCGCATGTTTGTATATAACTCAGAATTTTGCACTTTTGGAACAGGAGTAATTGTAGAACATTTTAATTTTGAGGGAAATTCGCCATACACTAAACAGTGATTCACTAACAATAATAACTTCTCTCCAATAATGTTGAAACATTCCTTCATAACCATACGAAAAATATAATGGTTTCAAACATGTACTGCCAGAATTTAAAAAAACTGTTTAGCATTTAATCTAACAAGATTAACAAAGAGATCTTCGAAGTCTATTAGTCAATTTTTCTTATTGTACTTTTAAAATGGTTTAGTCTCAATTGACTAAGCAAGAAAAAATACAAATTTTCCGGTGACTTTTGACACACTGTATTTCGGTGAAGAATGGTCATATCAAGACTTCAGAAAAGCATTTTGAAGATTTAAAATTCTAGTTTAGTTTTTTTGGCCGAAAAATTGTAATAGCACCGGTTCTCATGCAATTCTAACAGATAGCGCAAGGAACATTTTTTTGCAAATTATTTGCCTTCTTTTTAGTCCATAGCCTTGAAATTGTTTTTTCTGTTAGGCCATCATCAGCTTCAATATCCCGTTTTTAAAATATTGATACGACCATTTGGCGGCGATATCTGACTTTAAATGAAAAAGGTACCTTTGACCACTGATATCTTGGTATACAGTAATCGTGCCGAGAATATAAGGATATTTCCAAAAACTGGAATAAACCACGCATAAGACTTTATTGCAATCTTTTTGTTTCCTTAGTACTGATTTCGAAAAACGTCAAAAAAGTTACTTTCTGCATTGTTTTGGAAAATCAACCGCATTTTTGGAACTGCTAATGAGAAGGTTAACGTTATATTTTTGTATACCTGAACATACCCCTTATAACCCCGCACGTCGGCAGATTGATCCATTGTAAGGTCAAAGTTTGACAATGATTCAGTATCAGATCTTGCTCATTTCGGTCGGACGGAACACTGAACGCTGCCGAGCGGACGCGCGAGTATAAAGGCTCTATCGTAAGTCATTCCTACAATTGTAGGACTCCTTTACGGCCTCCTTGATTTTTATAGTTTTCTACTGTTCCGTATCAGCGCTCTATTTTGAGGTTATGTCACAAATATCTATTTGCATCAAATTGTTCATGCTTTTGATTCATATCATATGTTTAATCAGCCTGAAATTTCATACAGTTCAAAAAGAAAATATAACTTCACAATACGAGAGCGTTGACGCTGACACGGAACAGTATAGTAATCTAGAAATACCCCAGACTTCACTTGTTTTTTTTTTTTCTGTGCTCTTCTCCTTTTTTCTTCTTTCCCTTTCTCTTTGTCGTTGACATTGTCTGGGCAACCAGGACTGACAGATTCGACTAACGTACATTAAACAGTGACTAATGGGCAAAGGTCCTACGGACCGCCCAGACAAACAAATGACGAATAGCCCGCCTTTCTGAAGGAGAGAAAATACTATGAAAATCAAGCAGGCCATAAAGGCGTCCTACAATTCTAGGAAAGATTGACGATACGGCCCAAAAATCCGACACGGAAGTACGGAAGATGATACCCACAAGACGTACCCAGTATTATCGGTCTACGAATATTGGTGCATGTAATTTTTGACTTTTTCTGCAACGTTTACGAGTATCAAAAAGTAAATTCATCTTTTCTTGGCTGACAAAAAAAAACAATATAAACAGTTTTTTCAAAGCCAATCTTTTTTTTCTTTGGGATTCAGGGAAAATTAACAAACAGTTTTTGTTACCCACAATTCTTTACAATTTTTTTTTACCAATCAGTCCACAGAAACCGTACAATGGATCGATCTGCCGACGTGCAGTGTTATTAGAAGCACACTGAGGTATAAACAACGCAAAAAATTATCTTTCTCAGTAGTACTTCCAAAAAAGCGGTCGATTTTCCATATCACGGCAAAAATCAACCTTTCGATGTTATTGAAATCCATAGTAAAAAAAATTCACAAACATTGCAATCAAATATAGGAGGTTTATTACAGTTTTAGGAAATACCCTTACATTCTCTGTGTAATCACTGGTTACCGAGATATCAGTGGTCGATAACAAAATGATCCTTTTTCATTCAAAGTCAGATATCTCCGCGCCAAATGATCGTATCGAGATTTTAAGAACAGAATATTGAAGCTGAATAAATGAGCATTCTGATACCCTGACAGAAAACATATTTTTCAAGCCCGTGGACTAAAAAAAGAAGGCAAACATTTTTCAAAAAAAGGTTTTGCGCTATCTGTTAGAATTACATGATAACCGTTACCCCTAAAATTATCCGGTTAAAAAAACCGACTAGGATCATAAAACTTCAGAATTATTTTTTTTAAAGTCTAGATAGATACAGCCATTTCCACCGAAATACAGCTTGTCAAAAATCACCCAAAAATTTTGATTTTTTCTTGCTCCCCTTATTTGTTTTGAAAAGTGTATTAAAAGTATGATTATCTCACCTGGTTTCACTGGTACCCATTTCATGATCTCCACAGGTCCCGGATCAGTCTCTTTGGAATCTTCAGACAATCCATCATTCACCACCATACTAACACTTTCATTCACATTTTCCGGCTCTCCTGTCTTCTTCTGAAGCTTCTCCAAACACTCTTCCAAATTATCATTCGTTGATCTCACTATCGTATTAAACGCTATTTCCAATACCCTTTCTACATCAACACTTTCCGTTCCTTGAGAAGATGTGCCTACATTCTCTTTCACATATGCTTTACTATCTTTAGTTTCTTCTTCATCCGAAATCGGACGATCACTTTTGATAACATCCAAAATTTCAGCGGTATCCTTTTCTGAAAACTTCGTTACTTTTACTTTTTCATTCAATTTCAGGGTATCTAAGCAAGCTTGTAATGATGTTTCTTCAGGTTTTGTGCTGTCAGGATTTATCAAAATCTTTGTGATGTCCAATAAAGCTTTGTTTTTGCAATAGGTGTCTTCTAATTTTTGTTTCTTCTGGCACTGTTTGTTAAACTCGTTACTAGATGTTGGAGATCTGACATTTTTCTTTTCTTCAAAAGGCTGAGTGGTGTCTCTTTTAACCTCGGGAACAGTCAGATTTGGTTTGGGAGTGGCATTAAATTGAAAAGCGTCTGAAACCAAACTATCCAAAATTGATTCTCTGTTAAATCCAGCCATTCGTTTTTCAAGAAACTTTTGAAAATCGACATCATTATTTTTTTTTGCGTTATTAGAAGATGCGTCTCTTGACATATTTGCTTGATCCTTCGTTTTAAACTGAAAAGTGCCTGAAGCTAAAGATGCCAAGATTTCACTGTTGCCCACTTCAGAAACTTGTTTTTTAAGATTCTCCACATTACCACTATCTACATTGTCTTCTTGATTTTCGTTTGCTTTTTTAGAAGGCAAAGCTGTGGATTTATTTGATTCATTTTTTGAAGAAACTGACATTGGAAGTGAATTATTGTCTTGTTTTTTGTCAATGTTCTGTTTTGCCTGTTTCTTGGCTTTCTTAGCTTTATGTATATTTTTCTGTTTCATCTCTTCCGAGTGCTTCCCCTTTTTCAAATCATTTATCCTACTCCTGATATCAGAAGTAGGAGTTTCGCTGACGATTCCGCTTATGCAATTTTCTGGTGGCACTTCAATTCTTAGTAAATCCTGAATAGATCCAGCAAATTCTGGTAATTTCGGTATGGAGATTTCTGAACCACCAATACAGCCTAGGATTTTTTGCAACACTTCCAACTCGTCTATAAGGGTAATGTTGATACAGGCTCCAGTAGATCCGTATCTAGGATAGAAATGCAACAAATAATTGTCAAAATTCTAGAGGCAGTGAAAATGAAAATAGAAAAACAAAATTAATAAATGCTCGATACTTGCAGAGCAGGGTTGTTCTAAACCCAGGTTTTAAAAATACAAAAAAGCTTTTTGGTTTAAACCAGATTTAATTGGGTTAGGCAATTGGCGTGTAAATATTGACAAACTAATAAAAATTGGAAAAATACATAATTGTATAGTTGCTTTTAAACATAATTTATTTTGGACACCCGTCAAAAAAATTAAACTTCTGATAAATCTGATAAAAAATTAGTAATATATTTTATTGGTATAATTTCACTTTCAGTAATCTTTCTTATTATTTGAGATGCATTAAATTTTTGAAATAATAAAGATTTCGAGGGCTTCAGTACCCAACTGAAGATGCTTGTGCGGTGTGTAGATTTATTGATATCAAAGATTTTATCATTTTTGCTTTATCAATATCATTTTTCTTGCGTCTTCACCACTCAATTGAAGGTTACACTCAACATATCATATGAAAATAAGGTCACTACGTCTGATGGAAAAGGGTGTATATAATGTGATGTGACAGTGACGTGTTTTTGAACAGTCAATTAGACTAAAGTAAATTTTTTAAAAGAACGATGAAAAAAATGGACAAGCTACAAAACACCGGGTTTTCCCTAAAATACCAGTTGGTTTAAACCATGATTTAAATCAGGGTGGTTTAAACCTGCCAACCCTGTAGCACAAAGGTTATAGACGAAACTACATATGAAAATTGCCCCCCAGGGTATCCAACCTTAGACAAAATTTTAGATCGATAAGTAGCCCCCCCTAGCCCCAAAAGCGTGTTTTTCTAAATAATTTTTTCGAGCGCAAATTTGTCAAAAAAAAATTTAAAAAATCGTCGATACTACATTCTGATATCCTAGATAACACTGATTTTTTTATAGGTATATACATACGTGCATTGTGTTAGTCAGGCTATATGATATATTACTCTACAAATACCTAGATTTGGAGAAGTCGGTGAAAATACGGTTTTTACCATTTCTGGCAATTTTCCAAACAAGATATCGATATTTCAATAACGAAACTGAAAATAACGTTAAAATGCATATAGGCAACGGGTTTCTTGACCAAACGTGTCAAAAACTGAAGAAAATCAAAGAAAAAACAGTTTTTCCTATTTTCACAATTTTCGGGGGAACAAATCAAAATTTTGATTGCGGAACCTAAACGAATAGAAGAGAACACTTACGCGCATTGAACTTTTGAGTTAACCAAGTTATGATATCCTATTCTACAAATGCCTAAAATCGGAAAAATCGGTGAAAACGCCGTTTGTACGATTTTTTGGCAATTTTCCGGGCAAGAAATCATCATTTTAATACTGGAACTCAAGAGAACATAAAAATGCATATATACAATGAGCGTCTAACACTGTAGAAAATCACTGAAAAAGTTCGCAAATAAAACTACACCAGAATTTTTTTAACGAACCTATAAGTTCCATAAATCTATGAAAAATCATGGTTACACAGGATAAAGCATTAGAGCATCGCTCAAACTTGCTGAACAAAATAGCACTCGTAAAAAGTATTTTAGAAAAAATAAACGTTTTGAGGTTAGGGGCCCTTAGGGGCGACATGATATTTGGATTGATCCAGATTTGGATATCTTTGGGAGAATTTTCATTTTGAGCGAGTGGAGCTTCCATAAATGGTTGACTCTCTGCCAATTATGTGATTCAATAATAGGCTACTACTACAGAATTTGGCTAAGGAACACGAAATATATAATTTTAGTTTTCAAAAACGTAATTTACTTTGAAACGGTGAAAACCATGTCGGTCATGATTTGACGTGATACAAATTGTAAACAAAGAAATTTAAACCGTATGTCACTGAACCTTGTCTTCTTTTTATAATCCTAAAAAGCTCGCAAAAAGTTATCGTTTTATTGAAAAGGAAAACAATCATGGATTCATAAAAGCAGAGAACACAACTTTGCCAAAAAATTAACACACTGATTATATTATAGTATCAGTATATAGAATAGTAGTATATAGTAGATAGTATTTTTTGCCTTCAACCCCGATTTCTGCTCTGGCTGAGGAACATTAAGACATATGTAAGTACAGTGTATCTGACTCAATGATAGACATAAGAAACAATAAGTAATTCACTTACATAATCTCCCTTTCCAAAACAAGAGTACAGTGCATCTGACACAATGATATACATAAAAAACAATAAGTAATGCACTTACATAATCTCCCTTTATAAAACAAGTTCATACGTCATAACATCTGAATGATGTCATCTAAAATTCGATAAAGATTCAGGATCCCTTTGAGCAAGTCTTAGCCAGGTGTTGAGCATATTCAGTTCCCTGGGCTCAAATCCACAGCTTTAGTGGAACCTTTATCGATGTGTTTTTACATTCTCGTGACTGGTAGAAGTCATGTTTATATGATTAATTACCTTCCAGCTCTTCCCATCCTATGTAGATACGTCATGGCGTCGGTCGGAATGTCAAAATTGATGACCAAATCAACATTTGCCGCATCAATCCCTCTCGCCGTCAAATCGGTAGACAATAAAATGCGACACTTGAATGACTTGAAATTGTTGACGGCTGCTAAACGCTCAGGCTGCGTCTGATGAGCGTGAATACACGTCGCCTGAAACTCGGATCTATTCAAGACGTTTGTGATGGATTGCGTCCTGCGTTGGTAGTTGAAAAACACCAGGCATTGGGTAAAGGTAACAGTTGACAGTATGCGTCTTAATTCCTCGACTTTCTCGCATATCTGGATGCACATGTCGCCGGGTTTGTCTACTATCGATACAAACTGTTTTAAACCTAAAAAACAAAATTATTATCAAACTAACTACTATATTACAATAATAATAATAATAATTCATTCACAGTATTTATACAGTTTGTGAATATACAAGTGAATAAATTGAAAAAGAAAAAACACAAAAGATTAGTGTCCTTTTTATATGAATATTTTTTATATAATCTTAAAGTTATTTTTTTCAGTATGAGTAGGTGAACTTTGTTATTTTATAATTTCTTTGATTTGATATCCAATCTTTTATTGATATTTTATGGTTGAATGTTAGTGGACCCAGGAACATAAACGAGCTTCACTAGAATATAACTATAGAACAGAATAATTGTCTGGTAAAATGAAAGCACGTGAGTATTAATTACTTTTTACTGAGGTGTCGGCCACCTCGGTAGTCTTTTTCAAAGTACAAATATTGACCATATCAATATACCCTCCCGGACTTTTTGTGAATTATGATGACTGATGAGTACCCTTTTTTGCACCGAAGCAGCCGTTTAGGCATAAGCCTAAATACCAGGACACCTAGCTGCTATGAGGAGCTTAAAGAAACTTTGTTAAAGCCATTTTTCAACTGCCTGGTAGAAGAGTCTGTTTAGTGATAAAGGAGCGGTCATATCGGCCAGTTCTGGAAGTACGAAGTTTGATACGGTCAGAATGTGAGGCCGAAGACAGACGGGTCTGTCTGGTGGGCACGATGCGGGGCAACATCATGGAAGAGCGGTCTGTGGAGCAAAGCCCGTTGATATAGCGCTAGACGAGACTTAGATCGCCGACGGCCTGTCGGTGCGAAAGGGTATCGAGGCTGTCCGTTAGAGAAGAGTCATCGACCAACTGGACAGCCCTCCCCTGAGCAGCATCAAGCATCGATAATGTAGTCGGGGAGACAGCACTCCCAACGTGTGATTAGTACTCGAGGCTAAGGCTTATCTGGACCTTGTACAGAGTGAGGGGGTTATGTGGAGTACTTAACCCTAAACAAATACCCTAGCTTTTCTCAGCAGCTGCCGCTTTTGAGAAAGATGTGTACATGTCGAATCCAGGCCTCAGCGACCTGCACCCCATCCAGGCGAATGAACAGCTCTTTGGTAGAACTTTGCCAGCCTTTGAAACCGGATGGGCGCTATGGCGCTTTTTGTTCTTATTATATATTATTATTATTTTATATATATTGTACAGTACTGTGTTTTGGAAGCATTAAACTGTACCATAATGTCGAGTCCCCAAGCACTGCTAACGACCAGGTCTCTCGTCAGAAATGAGTCGCTGCTAGTCTTCTTTTCTACATCAGCTCACCGGCAGAGATCGGTTTGTAACTCTGCATGTAGAGTGCTGTCATTAGCAAAGCAGTGGATCGGATAGATCGTAAAGAAAAGGAGGTCGTTCATTTGTAAGATGAACAATGTAGGAGCTACGACCAATTCCTGGAGTACACCAGAGTGGATCCCGTCAATTACGGCGGACATCCTGCGGCCAGAGAAGAACTCAGTCTCCCATTTGTAAAGCTTCTCTGGGAGGCCATAGGATGGACGTTTGCATAAGAGGGCAGCATGCTAGAGCTCATCGAACGCTTATGTGAAATCAAGAGCAACGACATGAGCTTCACCATAAGACGAGAGACGATGAGTTTACTCCACAGTTGCGTTACGTAAGCTGGTACCTGTCATTAATCAACTCCTGAAGCTTCTTATTTATGCACCTCTCCATCAACCTAACTCATGACAGAAATACAGACTTGTAGTTGTACAGGTCAGTCTTAGATCCTTTTTTGGGATGGGCTGAACATGAACAAATTTTCGCAATTTCTGGGAAAGTGTCGGATTCGTAAGATATCTGTGAAAGACACGAAAGAACTGAAGCAAAAAAAACAAGCACTTGATATAAATCATTGTTAAAAATTAAATGATTTAGATTAAGCAGCTCTGATATCTAGTAATAAGGAAAAGTCCTAGTAAATTCCTTATAATAAAAACAAAACTGTGAAGGTCACCCTTAAACCTCCCTATAATTTCTCAATGAATTAATGCCATCAAATGTTTTCAAGAATGTGAAAGTGTGCCCCAAAAAGCGTTTTACATACCTAACAGAAGAGGAGTCCCCAATTCTGCAGTGATAAAAGTAGGTGAAACCATATATTCTGACAGATACTTCTCTAGTGAATTGGGATATGTGGCACTAGCAGTGATAATTTGTTTTTTTGATGGCAAACTGTTGTATATCTCGTTAATATCGCTTAGAAACGAGTCTTCCATCAATTTGTCCGCCTCATCCAATATGAATAGACTTAGATATTCTGATTTTAATACCCCATTGTTTATGAGGTGCTTTATTCTACCGGGAGTTCCCACAACTATATGACAATTGTTGCATTTATCTTTGTCCTCTTGTAGGGGAGTGCCACCTATGAAACTTTCTACCTTCAATCCTGGAACAGAATAGAAGAATGTCCCTACACTCTCTGCTCTGGTACCTTTTCTATAGTGCAAAAATACTTTTATAGAAGACTGTATTTACCTTCCATACAACATCCAACTAGCTGAATTACTTCTTGTACTTGAACTGCAATCTCTCGGGTAGGACACAATATCAAAACTGTAGGGAACTTCTTATTCGTATCTATGGTTTCTAAAGCAACAGTTGTGAACACGATCGTTTTCCCTGTGCCAGATTTTGACTTCACTATGATATCTGAAACGAAAAAAAATCTGCATTCTGCTGGAAAATATTCAACAGCCCTCGTAATAACCTTGAAAATCGCTGCTTTCATATTGAAGTACAGTGCTTTGTATCGTATGTCACTTCTTCAGTTTCTATGCTTGATAACTGACAGATTTGACAGTTGTCACAATTGACAAATTCGTGACACCTGACACCATTTTTTGAAAATATTTGTGGTTAGATATGTTTTCAAGTGTTTTCTGTAAATATTTACGTTTTTGCTCATTACGGAAAAACAAAACTATCCTATAGAAATACTGAAAAAGCCATCATCTACTACATATCACTTCTGATTCCGATGTTGAAGTTGGTTTGTCTATGCTGATTTTGAGTGTAGAGTCAAGAATCTGTAGACCAGTGGTGAAAGTTTGATACAAATCTGTTAAATAAAAACAAATAATGATGACATGCTTCATTAACAGAAGAAGAAAAAGCCAATGTCTAATAATTCACGACACCTAAGCACTGTTAATTGCTTTTGAACTACATAAGCAAAAAAACAAGGTACAAAAAAATGGGTTTCCCATTTAACAGAGATCAAATCACAATGATGATCCAAGAATATAGAAAATACCCAGAACTATATGACAGATCAAATCCACAATATAGCGATACAAGCAGGAGATACGATTGTTGGATTGAGATCACCCAAAAACTGATACAAACCTGCAATATCAATCCAACAATTGAAGATGTAAAACTTAAAATCAAGACCTTAAGGACTCAACTGGCACATGAGACTGATAAAGAAAAGAAAATGCGGAGAAGAGGCAAACCATACAGATCAACTTGGTATTATTATAAATATTTGATATTTCTGGTAAAAGGGGGTTTCGTAGAGAGAAGAGGAAGTAAACATAGTCAATTTTTGAGTTCAACTGAAGACTGTACTTCAGAAAATGCAAATGAAAGGTGAGGTTGTCTTATACATCAAGTTCTTTAATAATACGCTTGAATTTTTAAGCAATAACATAGAATTCCAAGATGAAAACTCAGGTATATCCTTTTATGACCCATTGGAGATAGACCTTAAACCTGATGTCCACTCAAAAATTGAAGTACATAATGTCATGAATGATTCCTCTACCACAAGTTCATATAGGGTAAGGCAAAACCTTTTTAAGTCAGTTGTAGATTGAGAACCAAATTTGTCTGATGGTTTGAGTTCAATGTGTATAAGAGAGAAGTGTGTATAGACACATATGTTAGAGAGAGAAAGAAGGCAACTGAAAAGCTATGCTCATCAATGCGTTGCCTGGCAACGCTGACGCGACTATCTGCTGTCATTGCCAATATTTTACACAAGTTCTTTGAATAGAAATTATGTTGGGAAATATGTGTTAGTTTATTCTTTACGCCCAAATAATGGTTTTATTATGAGCATACACATTTTCTAATTAAGTCGAATCTGTTTACGATCGATTCCGGATCAGTCCTGATGGCGCCACAAATTCTGCAACATTACATCATTGATCGCCTTGGCAACACTGCATCTCATACATTCCAAGGCAACGTTTTCACCTCAATAATCATAGATGAGCGATTTTGGTCAGCACTCATTGGAGAGTGTCATCCTGCTTCGAAATGGTTTTGACCAGCATTCACACAGACAGTGATAATTTGTATTGCATAATGGTATTTGTTATATTTTGCAATGGTGAGCTAACAATAACTTAGGATATCTAGATTTTATCACCATCAGTGGAAATCAAAGATAATTTTAAAATAAATTAAAACACTAAGTCTCATCAAAATTAAAATAATTAATTATAATCAAAATGAAAACAAAGTAGTACATTATATATTCAGACAGACCTCCTCCTTGAGTTTGACAGTAACCTAAGCTATTGTAGAAGCCTGTGCGAACATTTTCAGGTGTAAGATATTAGCAACGCGACAGATTGCACGACCTTCTGCGTCACCGTCGCTAGACAATGTAGTGATAACCTTCGCTCTTCAGCTGGCTTCTATCTCTTTCTAACGTGTGTTAATACACACTTCTCACGCTCTCTTTCGTACACACAACACCAGCTGTCAGACAAATTTGATTTTCCCTGAATATGTGACATTTGTTCAAAAACAACTTCTTATTTATTTCACACCATTTCCTACATCACAAAGAATTAAATTATCACTATTTTTCAGGACAATAGATTCCAATTCCAACGAGAGCACATAGAAGTTCTTATAGAATTATACAAAAGTTACCCTGAACTGTACAACCCTCGCCACTCTAGTTACTATGACAGAGAAAGGAAGTTAAACTGCTGGGAAGACATTACTGAAAAACTCTCCACCACATTTAACATCTCTCCAAGTACTGAGGATATAAAACACAAAGTACATTCTCTAAGGACTCAATATGCACATGCTCTAAAGATGGCACTCAAAAGGGAGGGAGTGGGTAAAAAAAGGTTAGGTCCGAATGGGGAAGACAAGAAGTCATACTGGTGGTGCTTCAATTTATTGACCTTTTTGAGCCAGATTGAGAGGAAGAAAGCTTCAAGAATCAACCATTCTGATTTTAGTACCATTCTGGAGCAAAATGGAACTATGGATGAAATTGGCAGGTATAAAACTAATAAGATTTGATTTTTTCATGTAAAATACAAGTAGTTAAAAGCATTATCTTTCTGTTCAATTTCAGCCATGATATGTTATTAGAAGAATCTCAAGGTGATGATGTACTCGATATAAATGATGTTGACTGTTCCTACTCTGCAAGTTTAGAAGAAACAAGTGATGAAGACTGTGAATCAGTCAGTACTACTCAGAAGTCTCAAAGCAAAGCACAGAAGACAGATTCTCCTGAAGATGACATCACAGCTTTTGCACAGTATGAAACAAATCAAAGAAAAAACTCGTTGAAATATTGGTATATAATTTTTTTTTTAGGTATATTGAGACTGAACTGAGGAAGATCAAAGACAAAAAGAAAGTGACTAGGCTAAAACGTGACATAGTTAATATGGTGTATGACACAATAGAAGCAGACATAGATACCTTAGAAACAAATGCCCTAGAACCAAATGAAGATAATCTAGAAACAAATGGAGAAAGATCTAAATAGTATGCAATCGTGAATGATTTATGTGGCCTTGTATAAAATGAGCGAGTTGTCTATTTGTCTTAAATTTTTTATATATTACTTCAATATTGACTATGTAAATGATTTAGATTATATGCAATCAAGTAATGTATCAGTTGTTATAGAGATATTGTTTTGAATCAATAAGAATGAATAAAAACCATATTCCAAACACACCTTAGTTTTGTTCAGAAACTGATCAGCTAAATATAGTGTGCCCTGTGTGTTCAATTACAAAATTTCCTTAAAATAATAAAAAAAACTATTATCTTGATGGCCATTTATGAACATTACTTAAAATTTGGTTCATGGATCCATCTGTTTAAATATGCTCTAAAATATATATGAATACACCAAAAACTGTCATAACTAAAATGCCACAACTCTAGAAGTAGCTATGACATAATTTATTAAAAGTGAAATCAGCTATTACACTAATTTCCATAACTCGGCTAATGTTAGAGGGCTTGTGACCATATAATCTGTGCATTGGAAAAAATTTACTACAGCTTTGCAATACAGATGTACAATACTGTTACTACAAAACACTTTTTTCACTATAGCTATAGAAATCATCCTTGTTTTTATATTATCAAAGAAAAACAGTTCTTTTAGCTTACCAAAGCCGCATCGGCCTACGGGAATAGCCTTAAGTTGTATAGGGGATGGCTTCTGGAACCCATTTCTCTTGAGACCCTCAAAAATATGTTTAGGAAGCAGCAAAGAATCAAACGTAATTTCGTCATCTGTGAGAACATCTTTTGTTCTGGTTGATCCTACCAGACAATGTGCCAAGTGTCCAGACATTTTAGCGAATGCTGCACAAATCGATTAGAAAATATCTTCTGTATTGGAATAAAAAACAGTGTTTTAATTTTACCGGTCTTGAAAATGATTTTTATAAAGTGGGGTTATGAATATGAATAATGAACAGAAGATGAACTCCATCACAAAATTGACAAAGAGATTAAGCGCGCCATCTATAGAGCTCAAGTTAAGCGAAGCTAAACAACAAAAAAGATTTCTGCAATGTGCAAAAGGCGTACATTGTACCTTCAACATATAAATGTAAAAATCCAAGATTACCAAGGAATGTTAAAGGCAGCCATGGATGTAGAATACAGTTATAACAGCGGAAGAAAGTTAAACTGTATAAACAAACAAAATTCTACACGATTTAGAACTACTAAATAAATTTAAATTAGGCTTTCAGAAATAAATTAACCACAATTATAATAGAGGCTAAATGAAATTTTACAAAAATCAAGTTGACAACCTTCAAAATTCTTTGAGCAAAATGTGGCATTTCATAGAACGAATGCAACATTCTCAAAAATGCTAAGGAATACCCGCTGTTCAAAAATAAAATGGCGAACTTACAGAAAACGTAATCGAATCAGGCAAAATTTAGTAAATATTTTTCTGAAATTGGTAAGAATCTGGCAAAAGACATTTCACATAAAACACAACTTATATGTACGAAGACGATATTGCAAAATTCACTGTATCTGACCGACCGACCAATATACGAAATAGGTACCTACCTAAATCATAGAAAGTCAAGAAATCACCGGATTTTCATAATATAACCGCATACACTCTGAAACTAATAATTTACAAAATTTTTAAATTACTAGCATATCTTAACACTTGCATGGAAAGAGGAATGTTCCGGACCCAATTTATTGAAAAAGGCAATAATATAACCTGTAAGTATTTTAAGATGGAGATGAACAGAAACCTTGTACCTACCTAATTATTGCCCACAATTTTAATATTGACAAACTGTTCAAAAATATTCGAAAAAATTCTTAAAAAACGCTTTTCAGATTTTATTGCAAAATACAACCTCACATCTGAAAAACAATATGGATTCCAGGAAGCAAAGTCAACTCAAGATGCACTTATTCAGTTAACTACTAAAATTTGGTAGTAATAAGTCAACAACATGCCTTTTTGTAGAGTTGACCAAAGCATTCGATAGCATATTAAGCATAAAAAATTATTAAAAGCCTTGCAAAATTTAGAATTCATGGAGCCGCTTATCAACTCATGAAATGTCATTTGGAGGGTAGGAAACAATGTGTGAACATTAACATTAAACTACACTAAGCACTTAGTGAAAATATGACAGTTAGGTGCGGAGGTCCAGAAGGAACCGTATTAAGGCCATTGCCGTTTAATTTGTGTATTAATGACTCTTTTAAGTTAAAAAATCGATGGAGGAGTTATTGGTTTCGCAGACAATGTGGAAATTATTTACTGGGACAAAGATGGGGCTTCTTTAAAAAACAAAATTGTATTAGATTTTCTGAAGGTTACACATTTTTTCACGGAAAGGATTTTAACAGTCAACTTCAACAAAACATATTTTATTACATTTCCTTGCGACAACAGGTCTTCTCCAAATTTTAATCAACTCCCAATTAAAACGTTGAATAGCTGCAAAAACATACAATTAGTTGAGAATTTCAGACATTTTGAGGTATTCATCGATAACCATCCAGATGGAAAATGGCGTTATTGAAAATTTAAGAAAAAAGATACCTTATTCCGAAAATAAAACCTTTCAGCAATTTTTTAAATAATATAAGAATACTTACGGTACACCTGATATATCATGCCCTTGTTCAATCATTGTTACCTTATGGAATCTTAGCATATGGGGAGGGGTCATGTATAATTATTATAAAAAAATTTAAATTACCTACCAAGAAGTGGATTTTGAAGGTTATGTTGAACAAAAAGAAATGTTATCCCACAGAAAATCTTTAGAGTGAATCTCAGCTTTTCCACTGCCGGCAAATACATTTTTATCATACAATAATGTATTTAACAAAAATTGTTACATTCTATCAGCCACAACCATCAAACCAATTCCTAGACTAAATAAAACTATTAGCCAAAGATCATTCTACTTTATACGCTCAAAATTTTATAATGTTATTCCTGTGAACGTTAAACATATAAAATGCAAACAACGTTTGAAAATTGAATTAAAGTTCTGCATCCTAAATCAACCGAGGCCTGTGCCGAGGCTATAAATCCATAAGTTTGTAGACATTAAAAATCAGTATCTTATTTGATAATAAATTGATGCAAATTTGGCATATTAGCATACTCATAGAAAATTTGTTGTATTCATATAGTTCAAGTCCGGTTAAAACCCAAGCAAAATGTACACTTTTTTTTGAGTATATTATGTTTATTGAACACCTTGGACACTGTCGTTATGATTTATACAAAAGTTTGTAGTTTGTGTTAGTAGTTAGACCAATAAACATTATCATTATTATTATTGGCCTCGTTCCAACAAAGCCGTGTACCGTACAGTGAATCATAATGAGCGTGCGCAGTACGTTTTTAGTGTCACTTAAAACGTACTGCGCACGCTCATGACGGTTCACTGTACGGTACACGAGTTATTTGTTGGAACGAAGCCATTATCAGCTTGATCTGTCATCTATAGGGCTGAACTGAAGTTAGTTTCAAATTATAGATAGCTTTCTCTATTTATATAGATTCTCCAGTGCAGTTTAACTGTTGCCCGCTAGATGACAAAGCTGCAGACCTATAGTGAAGTCATTTTAGGTATTCCATAGTGCGTATTTTAACCGAATCATGTGACAGCCACTATAGATATATATAATATTGTACCGTTTCTTCAACATTGGTCTATAAACGGAAAATTCCATTTATCCAGGAATTAGTTTTCCTGGAGTTACGTTCTAAAGCGTTAAAATAGCTCAAAAATCGCGCTTTGTACTGATTAACCTATGTCGACTATGGGAAGTGTCATTTAGGCAATGTAGATTGTGTCGGAAGCAAAATAGTAGTCCATTTGTTCTAGTTACAATTCTGATTAAAAACCTCTCCAATTTTTTTAATCTTAGCTGTTGAAGTAGGTAAAATTTTGTATATAATATCTTGATGAGTTAAAACACATATCGCTATAAGCTGGCTTTACGACCTTTTTAGAGATAAATATGGAATATGGATTTTACTGATATGAGATTTTAATATTTCACCCAATACCCAATTGTTTCTCTTACTCATCGCCAGATCTATTTCATAATTACTTTTATCAAAGATTCGATTAGTAAATCGATTTTTAAAAGCTCCAGAATAAACGTTAACAAAGCTACGAAATCATTACGAAATAAAAACCCTATATCGGATGTAAATTTAGTAAAACATGCTTGCAACATTTCTTTTATATGAAAATGGACTTTTCTAAACAAAAAGGTTGTTAGCACGTACAAGGTAAATCTGTATCGTACAAAAAACAAAACAAAATACGGCTCTGTCTACCCGGCGTTGACGGATCCGTCGGAATTATGTGTCATGGGGAATTTTGAAATATTACTAGATGATCAGTAAAAATTCAGCGTTTGTCTTGTACCAGAATTACAAGTGCAGTGTGGACAACAACCACCTGAATAGAACTGGTTGCATCTTTTTAGCCGAGGCGATCATTTAGGCCCGTATCGTCAGTCGTCCCTACAATTGTAGGGCGCCTTTATGGCCTCCTTGATTGTCATAGTTTTCCACTTCTCCCTGTCAGCGCTCTATTTTGAGGTTACCTCACAAACATTTATTTGCATCAAATTGTGCTTGCTTTTGAGTTATATCATGTTTTATCAGCCTGAAATTTCCTACAATTTAAAAAGAAAACATACCTTCACAATAGGAGAGCGCTGACGCTGACACGGGACGGGTGCAATCTAGAAATTTTTGAAGGAGAGAAAGGATTATGATAATCAAGGAGGCATAAACGCGCCCTACAATTATTGTAGGGACGACTGACGATACGGGCCTAAGTCGCGCCTTTGTATTAAAAAACTGTTTCATTTTTGCGACTAGGCGATCGTGCGACCGAAAATCGCATGTGCGCGCCTGGCCTTAGAGAGACGATGTATCATCCAGACGACGTACCATCAAGGTTAATAATTCAAATCATTAACTGTCAAATCAAAATTTTTGTGTCGAAATACCCGCATAGTTCCTTCATCTTTTCGTATCCAAAATTTATTGTGTCAACTGTCCATTAGCATCAAAATTTTCTGTTCGCAACATCCGACTAGCATCATGGGCATATTCACCAGAAAGAAGCAGTACCTCCATAAAGCACTTCCGGAAGGCATCAGTAACACGTCGACCCCTGCTAGCCAAGATGGTTGTGGCTCCGTTGACGAACTATGTTCATCTACTCACTTAGTTTCGCCAACGTCTAATCAGGTAATAATATAATGATCGAAGGCTTTCTTTCGATTTTCGAAAAACGGAATTCTGGTTAATGTAACATCTAATACTTAGGGGAAAGTAGGGTATGTTGTACCGGGTTTTGAATACTCCCTCAATATTTACGGAATTCTAGATTTCTAATGCCATCTAGTTAGCCACTAGATAGCACAGAAGGTCTTAAAGACGTCCGTTTTATATTACGAGTATATATGAATGACTGAGACATTAAAAAGACGTTTTTAAGATAGCTTTAGTGCGACGTTTTACGAACATCCCGACCCGACATAAAATGAACAGCTTTAAGATGCTCTTGTATTTCTTCACAATTCAGCTTTTTAAAGAGTGAAAAATTTCAGTTGAACATATATGAGGAATCCAATTGCTGAATACCAAATTAAACATATTATCTTGTTTATCCAACCAAGATTGAAAGTGTATAGTATAATTTATTTTTAACATTGTCTAAGACCAGTATATTTTATGATGAAATTTCATTATCTTAAACTATTCAAAAGAACAAGTTGTTAAAGTTTTTGAAACATAGATCACGATGCGTCATTTAAAGGGAATACATCCCTATACCTACCCCTACAACATCTCTAGCGCTGTTATTAATGTGTCAATCCATCAAAAGTTTCAGGCTTGCCATATTGAGGGATTTTTCCGCAAATTTGAAGGATTTTAAGTCTCTTGGGGGATGTACTCGGTGATTTTTTGGGAAAAAATAAAATCGTAGGGCATATTTTTAGTAGCTCTTTCTTTTCTCATGTCTCAAGCATCGCCACAAAACATCCACGGTGACCCATCTCTAAACCTTTATGTAAATTGTAGGTTGATGATAGGATCCCCTCAGATATCAACCCCACAAAAATTTTGTTGATAATGGGCAGCAGTGAACAAAAACAAAGTACACAACATATGTACATAAAAATACGTACCTCCTTAATTAATGCGCATATCATTTCGAAAATTCGGATGGATTCTAAGCAAAGTTTATTCCAAATAAAAATAGTACGGCCCTGTTTTTTCCGAAACGCGCAATTTTTTTGAATGTTACCTTCAATTTGCTTCAGATAATTTCGTTTATGTTCTTTTCTAGAGGGCACTGTTTTCGTAAAAATTAAAATAAAACCATTAGATCATTCATGAAGAGCCGAGATACAATTAGTTTCAATATAAAATAGGGGGCCTTGATTCCAACTTGACCTTCTTGGGAGATAGTTTAGTCAAAGTTATGTTATCGTTACTACTACCATTTGTTTTGTAAAAGTCAAGTCAAACGTTTCTTTTTTCTTTGAGTGTTCTGAAATGGAATTTAGCAATGATGAGAACGCCGATATTATTTTTGTGTACGTATTCTGTAATGGAAAAGCTTTAGCGGGTTCTCGGGAGTATCAACGTAGATTTCCTAACGACGCCAACCTATCCCAAAGGTTTTTACGCGTTCATTTCTAAGAGTTCGGCAATATGAACTTGAAAAACTTCCCGGAGTTGAAGACCATGGTGTCCAGCAGACCGTCCAAGAGGAGCTGGAAGTGATTAATTTGGCGTTGAATGATCCTAGTACAAGTAGTAGGAGGATTGAAGCCCAGTTACCATGTTCCCAAAGTCTTGCGTGGAGAATTGTAAATCGGGAAGTTTTACATCCTTACCATCGGCAAAATGTGCAACGCTGCACCGGCGAGGAAGTGCAACGGCGAAGTTTTTGTGAGTGGGTTCTGCAAATGCATAATCAAAATGTAGATTTTATTGATTTGGTTTTGTGGTCAGATGAATCGCTTTTTACGAGGAGTGGAACCTTTAATTCTTATAATGAACATATTTGGTCATTAGAAAATCTCGGTTCTGTAACAATCCACTCGTGTCAACACAGATTTTCTAGAAATATATGGTGCAGCATTTTAAATGGCCAAGTGTTTATGCATCTATTGCCGGAAACTCATACTTAGCTTTTCTAGATAATTACATAGAAAATGTGTTAGATGATTCTCTTAATGAACATAGAAGCCACTCGTTTTTTCAATACAGATTTTCTAGAAATGTCTGATACGGCATTTTCAATGGCCAACTGCTTGTACACCTATTGCCACAACATAGAAAATGTGTTAGATGATGTTCCGTTAGCAACGAGAGTACGAATGTGGTATCAGCCGGACGCTGCCCCACCGCATGTCCGTCGTGACAACCGCATGGCTAAATAATCATTTTAGAAAACGATGGATTGACAGAAACGGACCCGCACATTGGCCTGCGTGATCTCCTGATTTGAACCCCCTTTATTTCTTTTTGTGGGGCGCATTTAAACAACTAGTGTATGCTAACCTAATTAATACTGTTGATCAGTTACAAGAAAGAATAGATAATGCGTTTCATCAAATTCAAGCCACAACAAATTTTGCGGAAATACGTTTTTGTCGCACTTATTGTATGTGTCAGAATGGCGGTCTTTTTGAGCATTTGTTGAAATAAAGCTTTGATTATCTAATTTGTTTTTTTTTATTTTTACGAAAACAATGCAATCTAGGAAAAAACACATAAGTAAGTAATTACTTGTAGCAAATTGAAGATACCAAAAAATTAGTTTTTTATTTTTAAACTTCAACACGCCGTATCTTTTAATGAAGCCCTCGAGGAAAAAATGTCACATAGAAACCCCCCTTAAAATATGGTCCTATGATCCTATGATGTTTCAGTGTTGGTTACGACTTGTGAATCACCCTGTATAATGCTTACCAATTCGAAAAAATTTTTCGAAAAAATCTCAACTTGAAATACTTCTCTTTCAAAGCCCGCAAATTAACGTGACACGAAGAAAAAAATAACTCCAAAGTCCTTGATCTAGTCTGTAGTTTGCCAAGATCTACCGTTGATGCTATAAGAATAGGTAATAGGAAAACGGGACCGACTAATTGTAATTTAACATATGTTTGATGTTGTTATAAAATATAACCGGTGCTTTTACTAAACACAGATGGTTCCTCTACCCGTGTCAACGAGTAGCTACATCAGCAAGCCGTGGAGTAAGACCGCTCTGGGGCCCTTATTGTCAAAGGCGACGAGCAGTGTCCGTTCCCAGTCTCTATCCAAAACGCCTTCGAAGCCTCTTAAGTATCAAGTAAGGTCGATGACTAGAGCGGACGACCGTTCCGAGATATTAGAGACTATTGTCGATAACGTCGAATATCCAGAGATTGAAGAAGGTACCAAGGATACTGATCTTGAAGAATGTTCCAAAAATGCAGATCTTGGAGGAAGCTCCACCGATGCAGATGTCGTTCCACCGTTTTATAAGACCGGTAACTGGTTTTTCTGACATCATAATATTGAGTTTTTCAATATATAAAATTACATCGCTATGCATTTTGGGTATTATTAAAGTGATTTTTCAATTTTACGTCAATCATTTTTTAATTCAAACACTGTTTAATATTATTATTCAATTGATTAAATTCAATTACTCGCTTTCGAAATACAGATTTGCTAGTTACGATACTATTACAATTTTTGTAAATGAAAATTTATACTGCCTATAGTTTTTTAGTTATGATAGTGACTGTTTAATTTTGTGAAGTATTTTAAATGTGATGGTAATAAGTGGTTTTTTACTTTGAATATGAAAATGAGAACTAAATAACATAAGTTTTTTTACATTCAATCAATGTAGTTATTCTAACAGAGACTTAATCTTAGCATATTCATTTTCATTTAATATATATATATATATATATATATATATATATATACATATATAACCTGAGACGTGGTCATTGTCGTCTAGACCAGTTAGGTGAAAAATTAAAGCTTCCGCCTTTTGTTGGGTACGTCGACAAAATTTAAGCAAGGAGGACTCTTTATACTTTTTTTATTCTCTCTAGCTTTCAATGGTCTTTGCCATCATCATCAGGAGGTGCAATTACATTGATAACAGTAGCAACAATAGTGTAAAATGAATTTAAATTAACTTACAGTAGTATGTGAGGATGTGTATATATATATACAGGGTTGAAGTTGAGTCATTAATTTTCAGATAATGATTGTAGAAGGAAGATAAACCAAAATATGTGTGTAAAAATAAAAAAAAATAAAAAAAAAAATTTACCTTGTTTTATAAAGTATCCTCCCGACAAGTATTTTAGTGCTGACCTGTATTTGATCGTGAGGTCTTGGAGCACCGGCATGCCGTCCCCTGTGAGGTCTTAAGTCACCTGATTCACGAGCCCGTTGTACTACATTAACAAAGGCATGAGGGGTTGGTTGCACTCGATTGGGAAACCGATCCGCATGAACATGTGCCATTTTTTATTTCGTTTGAGCCACGCAACAGACACCACTATTCACTCACGCGTTACCGACTGATACTGACTGTATATAACTGAATAAAATAATTGTAAAAACATCGTTCCAAATTCTTTCGCTTTTTTGTTTCCGATGCGATGAACCGATAAGGCGGATTATATCCGTTGTTGCCAAAAACGAGCACATAATATTATTATTGAGACAGGGCGATACTGAAACTTCCAAAGGGCTATAACTTTGTTACTTTAATTTTACCAGAAAAATGATAAAGGAAAAAACATTTCTTTTGATCAGATCTACTCACTGTTAAAATAAATGACTCAACTTCGAAGTCACCCTATATATATATATATAACAAAAAGTAGAAAAATAATGGGCAGAATCCGCAAAAAGGAAGTAAGTGGATTAGAGTAGAAAATAGGACAGGTAACCCGAGCTATACGTATCATCAGGCCCGAAATGAATGCACATAATGCATCTACAAAGGCAGATACACATGTTCACACGTCCGGATACGGGTGTAACTTGAGGAAGCGAAGATGGAGATGGAAAAAAGACGACACACGATCATCATTTTTTTTTGTAGATCCTTTGGGCTTGAAGTAACACAGCAAGTTGCTATAACCGGCCGCGTGGTTGTAGTTAGATGTCTCCTTGAAAATTCGAGGTCTTCTAGCCATTTTATACTACAATGCTACAATGTGTGGGTTGGCTCTTGTTATGGACTTCGTTTGTCGTTTTTTTTTCATCTCCATCTTCGTTTCCTCAGGTTACAGCCGTATCCGGATGTGTGTGCATGTGTGTCTACTTTTGTAGTTGCATACGTGCATTCATTTCGGGCCTACCTTTTTGCGGATTTTGTCCATCATTTTCCTACTTTTTGTTATATACCTTCACGAGAAAAAAAGAACAGACAAAACATTGACAATTTTAAATAAGTTCACAACGTTTCTTATCAATTTAAACGCTATGAAGCATTTTATCAAAACATCTCACATTCCTGCCGACTAGATGCCTACTAGATTTTAAATTGATGTAAAAAGAAATTTTTTTAGAAACCATCTTCGAAAAACATTTTTTTTTCGCAAAAACTATGCGACCTGTTCTTATAAGAAATAAAAATGAAGTAAATAAAAGGATCACTCAAATAAAAAATTCGTTGGGAGAGTTGCGAAGAAATCTGCTATAATTTATATAGGGGCGGTGGTAGTTTTCACCCTTCTCAAAACCTTTCAGGTTATTTGTAAAATATTAGGATATTTAGCAGAACACACGTGTTCCAAATTACATTCAAATCGGACTATCGGTTCAAAAAATATCTGAGAAAATATGTTATAAAAACAAACATTTTAAACGTTCTCTAACGGACAGACGGAGCAGTGTCGCATATACGTAAATCACGTACAATCGACTTATTTTGAGTCTAAAAATACGTGGTACTTCTATGTCCAAGAAATATTGGGACACCGTGTATATTTCATTTTATTTTTAGTAAGTACGTTGGGGTTTGTTTTTGGTGAGAACAGTATGTCAATCTTTCCCAGGCATTCAATTCATTCCTCATAAAAATAACTTGACAAACCATCAAGTTGCAGAAACTCCAAAACCCAAAGCGAGTAACAACAAACCTGTTCCGTCTACCGCACCAAAACCGCTACCATACTGTAAGCCACAGTTGAAACCATGTTGCAAAAGAATGCCTCAAAAGCCAGCTCAAAAGCACGCTAGATCAAACATACCTCCGGTACCGGTAAAATCCTCAAGATCGGTAAACTCAACGATATCCAGATCAGGTTATCCTGCGAAGTCCTCGAGATCTGGAAGCATGGCGCTTCCAGCCAGGAGTTTGAAGACGCCAAATGGTGGTAACCCAGCAGCTGTGTTTTGTTGTGGTGCCGAAGCTTTCAGCAATTGTCCACCTAGGAGGGTGGAATTCCAAGGGTACCATCGTCCAGAACTTCAGGATGTTGGAGTGTCAGCCAGTTTACGTCTCGGTAAGGATAATCGACTTTGGTATTAGATAAGTACGCACTAGCTTCTGAATTGTTACAGTTTTTCCTCTTTGCTTTCTCCTTTTCCTCATCTGCTTACCTCTGTTCATTTCTTGACGTTGTTCGGCTTCTAGGTTTACATATTTGAGATATATGAGTTGGATCGGTCATGAATTTTCAATCTTCTTAAGACCAGATTTATGACATTTAAATACTCGCTTGGTTTTATAATTTGAATATCCAAAACAGGAACTATCGTAATTTTAGGACTGACCGTTGATCATAATTTAAATTTTACTAATCATGTAGACGAATTGCTTACTCAGCAAATATTTCCTTTATAATCAGAACATTTAGTTACAACATGGAGAAAAGCACAGCCTTATGCAGTTACTTTGCCTTATTTGAAATTAGATTGCGATATAACTTTCTCTTTTGGTAAGTCTGTTTCCAAAATTTCTTATTTCACAAAAACGAACTATTAGATATACAGCTTTAAGAAACCTTATAGTTACATGCAGACCTTTAACTTTAAATCTTAAATTAATGACTGCCATGCCATTGTTGATTACCTAAATCGTTACCTGCGAAAGACTCAATAATTTATAATGGTCTGAAAATTCACATGTGCTTCCCTGATGATATCAAAAGAATAAATAATGAAGATATTTCGCCGTGAACTTAAAAACTTCCTAATTTGTTAGCCATATTTTACCATGTGTGAGTTACAAAGCATATCTATCATTTCGAACACCACTAATGTCCATTTTTCCAACATGCTTTTTCACTGAAAACTCTTGATTGAAGGGGGATACGGATTCTGCGTATACACCTAGTAATTCAATATATCGTCAATAAACACGGTGAGTCAGAAAACTTACTCGTCGGCAGGTACGGTAAAACAGTGTCAGGATCCTTGATTTGTTTTGTTTTCATATTTATTTGCTGTATCCACTAAAATATCAAATTCGTTCAAAGCGCATTTTATAGCAAAATACACGAGTTTACCTTACCGATATGAATCACAAACCATTCCGAGAGATAAATGTAATTTTTATGCGATAAATAAATGATTACGTTTTGTCCTCTAAACAAATTCAAACATTTCGTATTTGTGAGTAATTGAACAGATGCGCTACGATATGCGAAAGACATCATACACGATGTGTCTATACCCTTTTGTTGTGAAGGAAAGTTTGTTTTCAAGATCTCTTCATACTCTTATGTATACTTATTTAGAGCTGAAGTTTTTACACAGTCAGAGATAAGCCTCAAAGTTTATAAAAAAATATTTTATACTGAAATGCACTAAACTGTTTATAAAGTTAGCACGCAAACTGAAGACACAATTATGTTTCAAACTGTCTTACCCTGGTTAGTATGCAGCATGTGCTAAATAGCTACATTATGCCTGATTGCATGACTTTCTCAGATAAGTAGGCCACGAAATCCAGTTTCTTTACGAAGAAATATAGTTCTCTGGACGTTTTTCTAAAAGTATTAGTATAGTACAGTTTAGTTTTCGATATCTCGAACGATCAAAATGACTGCGAGTTCAAAATGTTAGAAAAGAAACCCAAGAAAACAAAAAACTTTTTTTTATAAACTATAAGGCTCATTTGTGACCGTTTAAAAATTTCAGCTCTGAATATGTATACGAAGAAATATTTGGAAAAAATGTCTTCGCAACAAAAGGCAATAGTCACATCCGGTTTGTTTTAAAATGTGCAATAACGAGTGTTTTTTAAATGTCGTAGCATACCTGTTCAATTACTCATACGAAATGCTTGAATTTGTTTAGAAGAAAAAACGTAACCCTTTGTTTTTCACATAAAAATAACATTTACCTTGTGCAATGGTTTGCGATTCATATAGGCAAGGTAAACTCGCGTATTTTGCTGTACAATAACCTTTAAACGAATATTGCTCAATAAACTAGTAGAGATGTCCGGAAGACATGTATTTTGGGTTAAACAATTAGAAACTCAAAATTATCGTTGCATTACCAACAAGTGCCAAAACCTGCACTTTGCCTCGTGTTTCGGTCATAACATTTTTACTATTAGTCAGATCTTCTTACTAGGGTCTCATTTTGTAAGTCTTATAAATACCTGAAAATCCTGTGTGAACAGTTTGTTCGTTCCTGTCTAGACTTTTGATTGAATCCCAAAAAAACACGTTTTCTCATTCCTTGTCAAATAAAAATTTTTCCCAGAAAAATTGGTGTACCGACCCAGTTTATGCGTTCATGTTTTAAATACTCCCCTTGAACAACTAACACCAATAAAACCAGACTTTACAATTATTTCGGGGAAATTTGCTAATATGATAAGACTATTACGGATATAACGTCAATGATTATTTTTTCCAATAAAACGATAACTTTTACGTTGATTAAAGAACACAGCGTTAGTCCACGAGTGACATATGGATACTTTATTTTGTTTACAATTTATATGACGTCACATCATGGCCGGTAGTGTATTCAGAGTTTCTTATAAAAAACTAAAAAGTATACGTCTTTAAATTGTACTTATGTATCCATCTTGAGCTTTCGAAGATATCGATATATTTCGTTTTCCTAAGCCAAATACTGCGAGAAATACTAATTTATTCTAAGAAATAAGATGTAGATACAGTACTACAGTATGGGTGACCATGGGACAAGTTAGTAGGGATGAGAATTTTATCACTCCTAATCAGTTGCATCGTTCTCAAATTTATAAAAAAATCAGCGTATGTTACTTCTACAATCTATGTGTACCTTCTCAGACAACAAAAGCTGTTTAAAACACTTTTATTAAGCAAGTCTACAAGAATCTATTATTTCCTTCATAAGCTAACTTGCAGGAAATAATCTGTCAGATTTAATTCCAAAATAATTTAAATTTAAATTTAAATAAGAATAAATAGGCTAAGATTAAGCCTATGTTAGAAGAACTGCAGTGTACAATCATTATTTGTCACCACATTTGAAACAACTTCACAAAATTAAATAGCGAATATTTTAATTACAAAACTAGAGGCAGTATAGATTTCCATTTGCAAAATTGTAATAGTAGCATGACTAACAACTCTCTATTTCAAAAGGGAGTATGTATTTGAATTTAATGAATCAAATACTGATATTAAACAGTGTTCGAATTCAAAAATTTGTGAAATTAAAAAATCTCTTTATGAATACCCAAAATGTAGGGATGTAATTTTAACAGACAAGAATGTAATATAACAGAAAATTGAATTAAAAAAATGTGTGATAGAGAATCTATACAAAAATGACATTATAGCATTGATACTAAATATATCCTCATGGATATATGTATACAGTGAAAACCAAATATCACTCAGTCGTAATGAATACGAGAGAGAAAGGAACTCGATAAGCATGCGTTATGTATGTTAGAAAGAGTGCCCTCGTACTCGGGTTGTTAGGCAACGAGGTGATTCTATCTCTTTCTTACATACGTATCGCACGCTTATCACGCTTCTCTCTCGTACACATTGCGATGTCAGCCGAATTTTAATCTCAACGTTATTCGGTATTACACTAGACTTCTATCTCTATATGCTAAATATCTACCTTTTTCTTCCAAATGACAGTCATTGGCGTGGGCGTGTGACGTGTTTTGGCTGCTCTCTTCCTTTTCGGTGCCAGAGTACAGGTTCGGTAATAAAAGACCTAGAGTAGGATTTATAGACAATTCGTGAGGCGTGAAGCTTCCTTGGAATCAATGAAACATTGACGCTTCTTGAGGAACGTTCAAGGGAGGATTTAAATTTGGATTTGACAGTAAGCTGTAGCAACTGTCATGACAAGTTGGCATCGTGTCAGGAAGATTTTTCTTTGCTGACTGTATCTACTTAGCATTTTCATGATAAGCTTGGGACGATTTGGTTTATTTGTGCTAAGCATCAATAAAAAATGCAAAATAATAATGTGTTTGCTTCCTCGAATTATAGCGCAAATACGAGAAGTAAAAAATCTGAGTATATCCAACCGTTCCACCCAATTGCAGGTTGCAGGTTGTCGAATATTCAGTCAGATTCAACTACTACAGTATTTCACAACCAAGCATATTTCAAGTTTACTACCCAAACTTTATATTATTATAAACTATAATGTGTGATAGGTAAAAAACAAGTTTATCGAAGAGAAGATGCATTTGAACGAAATACTAGACAAATTTAAAGGGATTATCAAAAATAATAACACTTGCGCCTACATTTACAAGGCATTCGTGAGGCCAATTCTTGAATTCGCTGGCCCGGTATGGGACACTGTGCTTCTGCGAGATAGAACTCTCGTCGAATCAGTACAGCGTCGGGCTACTCGTATCCCTTTTGGGGCACGAAGACCAAGCTATGAAGATCGCCTTGAATTATTCAACCTGACCTCATTCTCTGAGCGAAGACTTCGTGGCGATCTTATAGTTACATTCAGGATACTTCATGGTTTGATGGGCACCAACCTCATGCATCTATACCGCGCAGCAATCTACGCGGACACCGCTTCAAACTGCATAAGGAGCCATTTAAAACAACAGTGCGTCAGTGGTTTCTTCCCAACCGCATATTCAACACCTGGAATAGTTTACCTGAAAGTGTGGTTGGTGCTACTTCAGTTAATAGCTTCAAAGTGCAGTATAATACCTGGAGGAGTGTACAAACTTTATAGCTATGAACTGTCTTTTTTTATTTTTTTCTATTTGATGTATTTGTGTTACGTGTCCGTACACTATATTTACTGCATGAGCTTATAGTACTGTGTACTCTGCTCATCTCAATTATCATGATAATAATAATAATAGTTCCTCAGTAGTTTTGAAGAACAAATTGCAGAATCCTTCAATGAAAATGACACTTAAAATAATTAGCAAACAACTAAAAAAAATTATGAGATAATATCAAACAAAGGTAAGAAGAACTATTTTGTAACAGATGGATGAATAACCATAGTCATAGTTAATATGAATTAATTCTTATAAATCCATCTTTTCCAATTGGTAACGTTCATAGAATGGGCTGCTGGAACCAGACATTTCATGAAGGCTTGTTTGCTTTAAATAGCGAATATTTGCTATTGTGGCATGGTTAATGTGTTTTGCGTGCACCGGTTTCATTGAGTGCTCCTGAAATTTGCTCCTCAAACTTATTAAGGAGCTATCTGATCTTATTTTCAATGAACAGTTTAAATTTGTCTAGTATTGCAAGCAAATTTATCACCTCCTCTTCGCTAAACTTCCTCTTTTTAACCAATCGTCCCAATTTCATCATCAAGGTGCTAAATAGATACCTACGGCTAGCAAAGAAAAATCCTTCTGACCACCGATATTAACTGCTACAGCCTACTCTGAAATGAAAATTAAGGTCTTCCCTTGACTTTTCTCAAAAACCGTCATTGTATCACTATTTCGAAGGAGATATTGATATCTATTGTTTCCAAGGAAGCCTCACGTCTTAAGGAAGGTCTATAAATCTGAATCTTAGACGCATTATTTCGTTAGATCTTCTTCCCTTATCTTACCTGGTATCGAAAACAAGCCTGAGGTGCTCTATCAGCGTTGTTCAAAAAAATCCATCATAATAGTTCCCTAAAAACAACGAGAATCTCAGAATAAAAGTTACTATTTACTAACTATTTTCAACTAAACTGGACGTTGTCTGTTACAAACAAACAACCAACAAACAAATTCCGTGCTGATGCTGAACCGCGGGTTTATTGAAGTGGTCCTGACAGTTCTGGTTCTGCATGCGGCGCCTTACAGAATAAATTGCTTCGATTAAGAATAAATGAAATAAATCAACTAAATCTTAACCGTCTACTGTGCCGATTATTAAACATATTCAAAAAAATGGATGGCGATGAAGATGACTTTGAAACATACCCAAGTGAAGATGTAGATGTTGTGCCGGTTATAGTTATTCCAAGTGTGAATAATTCTGATGAATTTGTTTCAATCATATTATTAGCAATAGTAATATTATGTGTTTATTTTGTTCCAAGTCAGTTAATAGCTTAGTGTTATTAACATTCCACTCAATATCTTCTACTGCTACTGTAGCAGAGCATGTGTTGTTTAAAGCTAAAAAAGAATACTTTCAAAACAGACAAAAGCTCATAACTACTATTGTATTAAAATATTTCACCAAGCTATTCATCTCTTAATCAATCTGCTATCTCCATTTCGGAATAAAAAAAAAAACGTGCAGTACGTCAAAAAACAGCAAATTCTCTCAACTTACAGGACTAGCATTATTTTGAATTTTGCTTCAGTTAAGGTGGACAACAGAAAGGCTTGGAGATGAGTTGTTGAATTCCTCTCTTGTCGCAAGATATCCGTTGAAATTAAGGGATTCTCCTCCTCATCCCACAATGTCATCACGGGTGTCCACAGGGATCCGATCCACAGCTTTGCTGATGACAGAACCCTATATGCAGAAACTCAGAGTGACAAGCCGATCTCTGCCGATGAGCTGGAGAAAAGAAAACTAGCAGCGAGTTTCTCTCTGACGAGAGGCCTGTAGGTTATCAATGCTTGGGGATGCAACAGATTAATGCTTGCAAAACACACTAATATACCTTAAATAAAGAAAGGACCCTAGCGCTCATCCGGTTTTGCTGGAAAAAGCTGGGCTATTTGCTTAGTGCTAAAAAGTACTTTTCTCCCCATAACCTCCTCACGGTGTATTAAGATAAGATCTACACTCGATTACTACTCACATGTTTGGAATGCTGCCGCCCCGGCTACATTATCCATGTTCGGCGCTGTTCAGAGGAAGGCTGTGCGACTGATAGATTACTCTTTTCTAGCGGACAGTCTCGGGACCCTTTCGCACCGACAAGCCGTCGGCAATCTAGCTCCCTTCTACTGCTATGCCAACGGGCTTTGCTCCTTAGAGCTCTACTAAATTAAACCGCCGCGCGGTGTGCCTGCCAGACTGACTACATGGGGAGGCTTTTATTAGTCCTATTAACCTTAGGCAACTCAAAAATTGGAATAACAAAGTTTTTTTGAGCTCGTCATAGCAACCGCGGTGCCCTTGTATTTAGACTTCTGCCTACGTGGCTGCTATGGTATAAAAAAGAGCCATGCAGTTCTCTGTTTCAAGAGAATAGTTCGAAATTGGTTCTGAACTCTACTTAACTCGAGCTTGCGCATGAAGATTCGGAATTAATTCTGACCTAGCTTAGAACTTGCATCTTGGGACATACCTATAACCAGAAGCATAGAAACGCCAATTCGATTTCAACCTGATTTCTATTTGGGTTGACTTGTTTTTGCGTTCTCACCGAAAGAAACTGGTCAAATCTCGTTAAGAGGTTAGGGATAATATTAAAATGACGTTCTAACAGCTTCCAAGTTTCTTATTGATTCCTAGTTTCAGACCCAGGCGATCCAGTCTTAGCAGAATCAACAGCATCCCTTCATTCAGCCACAATCAAATCTCACCATAGCCAAAGATCTAACGCGGGCAAATCTGGAACGAGTCTAGCAAATGATCATGATGTAGGTGACGAATCGTATGAAGACTACGAAAACGAAGATCAACTTGAATATAAACCTTCGCCGACGTGCCAAGTGCAGTGCTGTTGTGCCAGTTGCTGTCCTCCGCCAGATACTTGCAACTTTTTTAGGATGCCTCCGTTACCGCCGTGTCAGTATGCTGCACAACAGTATAGTAAGTACTTCAAGCTTTCAAGTGCTCTAGGTGCAGTCATTCGAAAAAAGCTGATTTCTGGCAACGTCGTTG
This sequence comes from Acanthoscelides obtectus, assembly GCA_963669975.1. Lineage (NCBI taxonomy): Eukaryota > Metazoa > Arthropoda > Insecta > Coleoptera > Chrysomelidae > Acanthoscelides > Acanthoscelides obtectus. Next base: position 79,686,772 of record CAVLJG010000003.1, on the reverse strand, counting down.
AAGTTAAGACTGTTTTAGACTACACAATTTCTTGTACAAGATTTGGTTCAATTTCTTGTTCAGGATGTATTGTGTAGTATCATAGAGCAAATTGGTTGAAAAGCTTAAATTGAACAAGAAATTATTTGGAATATGGAACATGTTACACGTAACCTCACTTGTTTGTTTTTGTTTTGGTTGTGCGCGTTGTCATCGGGTAGTGAACTTTTGACTTTCGTTAGTTAATATCAGATTTCTTTTAAAACAGGTAAGAAAATATTATCTAAGTCTCGATCTTATCATTGTAATAACTGATATTCATTTAACGATGTCTTGGTCCAGCAAGCAAGATGTTGGGATCTTATCACCAATCACAGAAAGACCTGAAAGTGGTCATTCTGAAAACCCTGACATCTTACAAAGGCCATGCACAAATGACATTCACAAGCGAGCAATACCATATGCAAGAAGTGGCAAGAAGCACACCTGAAGGAATGAGGAAAAATGAAATTCAGACGCTCAAAGATGTCGCTGCTAGCCTTGGCAACCTATCTGCAGCTCTGCAGGAAGGCGAAACTGCTGCAACGGCCACAGCAGATGATCTCATGGGTTAGTTTGTGGCAGCACAATTAAAAAAAATGATGAATGATGATATTAAGCAAGATGTTTATTCAGACAAAAATTGTTAAGAGATGCAATGAAAAAAAGACAAAATTTATGTACATTTTTATTCAATTCCTATAGCCCTATTTTGAATAGATACTTCTCCGGTAGTACTGAAATACCTGCATAATAGGTTTCTAATGTTAGCAGCTTCAGAAGCATCTCCTGTTCCTCCTTGTTGATAAAGACGATTTAAGTTACAACTTTCATTATCCATTTCTATATAATGCTTACTATGTGTTGAGAGACAACACAACATGTTTTTGTCTCAACTTTTTATGGATCTAAATTTATTGTTCCTCTGAGAATTCTAAATCTGTACTAACATTCCAAAAGCATTCTCAACAGTTCTTCTTGCTCTTGATCGACGATAGATAAAAATTCATTTTTCAATTCATAATCTACATTGATGATAAGGCTTTATAGTTCTATTAGTCAGTGGGAAGACATCAAGCACAAAGGGAAATGCCACATGATGTTGAACTCATGCTACTTTATTCCATTCTTTAGTACTACTTGGGCGCTAAAAAATGTGTAATAGTTATGTAAAAATACATGATGCTGCCATGTATGTTACCTTTATGTATGCAGATCTCAAATAATGAATAGGTTTATCCAAATATGCAATAAAATTTGAGGCATTCCGTATAAAAAATCACAACTTTGATATTGGGTCAAAATTGGAACACCCTGTATAATTGTCAATATTTTAGAAATGTGCGCTCAAATGTCATGTGTAACATGCCATAAATAGATTTTCCCAAAATGTATTTATTTATGAGTAATATTCTGTCTACACATAGATGGGCCACCCTATATATATACGAGCCCCTTCCCACTTCAGTTGGCCCAACTATTGAAATCTTAGTTTTTTTCTTATCAAACACAAATAATAAAAGTGTAGCAGGGTGTTCTGGTTTAAAATATTAACAATGAATATTTTGACTTTGAAGTCGAGTCATTAATTTTCAGATAATGATTGTAGAAGGAAGATAAACCAAAATATGTGTGTAAAAATAAAAAAAAATAAAAAAAAAATGTTACCTTGTTTTATAAAGTATCCTCCCGACAAGTATTTCAGTGCGGACCTGTATTTGATCGTGCGGTCTTGGAGCACCGGCATGCCCTCCCCTGTGAGGTCTCAAGTCACCTGATTCACGAGCCCTTTATACTACATTAACAAAGATACGAGGGGTTGGTTGCACTCGATTGGGAAACCGATCCGCATAAATCCGTGATGCCGCGGCAGCATTTTGTAAAGACTCCCCCCCGTCCGTAAATAAGAATCATGTCCACAAGTTCAGCATTTTCGTAAACATGTGCCATTTTTTATTTCATCTGAGCCACGCAACAAACACCACTATTCACTCACGCGTTACCGACTGACACATTGACTGAATACAACTGAATAAAATTGTTGTAAAAACATCGTGATAAGCGTTTCAAATTCTTTCGCTTTTTTGTTTCCGATGAACCGATAAGGCGGATTATATCCTGTGTTGCTAAACACGAGCACATAATATTATTATTGAGACAGGGCGGTACTCAAACTTCTAAAGGGCTATAACTTTGTTACTTTAATTTTACCAGAAAAATGTTAAAGGAAAAAACATTTCTTTTGATCAGGTCTACTCACCGTTAAAATAAATGACTCAACTTCGAAGTCCCCCCCCTGTATAGTAGAAAACACCAACTTTATCACTCATTAATCAAATTTGCAGCATAAAAATAACATATGCTGCAATTACAGCATATCAACCTATAATCACAGCTGTCAGAATACGTTTAAAATAGTTTTGGGTAGTTAAGGTTTTCAAAATGGGTAGAGGAAGGATATTAGTCAGAAAATTCGGTTACTGATAATTAAATTTTTTAATTCTGGGAGATCAAACTCAGAAATTGCAACTTTGTTAGACTTACCGCGGTACAGTGCGAGAAATATTGTTAGAAGATATAACGTAACTGGTTCAGTTAATATTAAGCCACGATATGTGAAAAAAGTAATATCACAAATGCCGACCGAAGAGCATTAAGAAGAATAATCGTGGAAAACAGGCGTGCCAATTATTTACAATTAAGTGCTCTGTGGAGTGGCGCTGTTGGAAGGAGAATTTCGGAAAACTTCATTTTATTGATGAAAATGTGGATACAAACAAATATTTGGCAATTTTAGAAGAATCGCATTTACCAGTGATGGAAGAATGCTTGACATCCGGCCAAGGTTTTGTGTTTCAGCAAGATGGTGCAGCGTGCCTTACCTCAAATAAGGCTGTAAAATAGGTGGAACAAAATAATGTACCACTTTTGAAACGGGTTTCTAGCAGTCCAGATCTGTCACCTACTGAAACTTTGTGGCACGAGATGAAAAAGGTTCTACGACAACATCCTGCTCGTACAATCACCGAACTGAGACAAAAGCTTCAAGAAATACGGGATTTTTTTACACCAAATTTTTGCCAAAACTTGGTTGGCCCAAAAGAATTTCAGCCGTAATAAAAAATAAATGGTAATCTTTCAATTGTTGCTTTGTTAAAACTTCGCGCATTTATTCGCACATTGTTTATTTGTTCAGATGTTCTATTAGGTATATGTCTAAGTGATTTCAAATATACTAAGTGACATATAAATCCGAACACCCAGTTTAAATGGTTTTATTTTAATAAAATTTTGTATAAGTACTTAATGAAGCATAATAAGTAAATGATAAAAATTTCAAAATCATTGCACTACTTTAAAGCCCTTTGACCTTTAGTAATGTGTGGATGCACCCTGATGTGCTACGCATTCTCCAACGCGCCTAGGCATGGTTCTGATCAGGTGGTCAATGTCCTCCTGTGGTATCTCATTCCAGGCAACCACCAACTCCTCTCGAAGTGCTTCTAGAGTCTGAGGAGGACGTTGCAAATTGAGCAATCTCCTACCCATCATATAACACACGTGATCAATTGGGGATAAGTCGGGAGATCTTGGTGGCCATGGTAACAATGTGACATCATTATGTTGAAAGAAGTCTATTGTGACTCTTGCAGCATGTGGTCGGGCATTATCTTGTTGGAAAGTTGGATCTGCCAGGGTGTCAAGATAGGGTAAAAGATGGGGTTCTAGAACTTCGTGGATATAACGCTGCGCGTTCATGTTACCTCTGATGAAGATTAAAGGTGACCTGGAACCATAAGCTATAGCACCCCAAACCATACCTCCAACAGTGTGATGAACATGTCAACAAAAAACTGTGGATTCCTCCTTTCACCACGTCGCCTTCTAACCCTGGCACGACCATCGTGTATGCCTAAACAAAATCGAGACTCGTCACTAAAGACAATACTGTTCCATTCCTGATCCCAGAGTGACCGTTGTCTGCACCACTCAAGGCGATTACGTCGGTGTTCTCGAGTTAAAGGGAGGACCCAGTGTGGCCGGTATGAAAACAAGCCAAAACTTCTCATTCGTCGGTAAACACTTTGCATGCCAATAGGTCTTCCGTGTTTTGCAAACCATTCATTTGCAATGGACCTGGTAGTGGAGAAACGGTCCCTTAAGGCCAATAATCTTAAGCGGCGATCTTCACGGTCTGATGTTCTACGGCGGCGTCCAGTGCCACTTGCTCTTTGCGTACGGCCTTCTCGAAGCCATGCCTGATAACACCTAACCACAGTGTCTACACTTCTTTGCACTCTAACTGCAATTGCCCGAAAAGAAAGTCCAGCTTTCCGAAGTCCCACTATACGGCCCCTATCAAACTCACTAAGTTGACGAAATCGTACAGGCCTCCGTACTCTAGGCATCGTAACCGATCGTAAAGGATGTCAAGAACCAAAATCCGCCAACGTTGATTCTTTACTGCGGCTGAAATATTCATTTTTAGAGCGTTAGTGAATTAAAAAAAAGCAGTACAAAAACCGGAATGTCCAACTGATAAGGCTGAAAATTTTTTCACTTGTTATTTACAGTAAGATAAATACATTCACCAACTTTTATTAAAATAAAACCATTTAAACTGGGTGTTTGGATTTATATGTCACTTAGTATATGTATTGTTTACGACTAGAGTGTATCTAAAATGTTTTTGTGAAAATAAATTGTTTTAGAAGTAAATAGTTTCGTCATGTTTAATTTATAAAGGCATATTTTGGTACAAATCTTGAAGTGGGCCAACTGAAGTGGGAAGGGGCTCGTATATATATATATATATACATGTCACTCATTTCCGTCGGTCTGTCGGTATGTCCGCTAATCTTGAGAAGTACCGCTTGGATTTTGATGAAATTTCCACACAAGGTTACTGCTATGCCAAGGGTGGAAAAGTTCTATACTTTTTGAAAATCGGTCTAGTGGTGGCGTGGGCAATGTTTTGTATGGGTTGAAACTTGGAGGGATGGAGGTTTTTTGTTATATATCGAAGCAGCCGCGCAGGCAGAAGCCTAAATGCCGGAACACCTCGGCTGCTATGATGATCCCAAAGAGATTTTATTAATACGTTTTTTGAACTACCTAAGGTTAACAGAACTGGAAAAAGCTTCGTATTGTAGATTGTTCCACAATCTCGACACCCTCGGGACAAAGGAGCGGTCGTATCGGCCGGTTCTGGATGTACGAAGTTCCACACGGTTAGGATGGGACGCCAAAGTCAGGCGGGTCTGTCTGGCAGGCACATCGCGCGACAGCATCATGGAAGAGAGCTCTGAGGAGCAAAGCCCGTTGGTGTAACGGTAGAAAAGGGCCAGATCGCCGACAGCCCGCCGGTGCGAAAGAGTATCGAGACTGTCTATTAAAGAAGAGTCATCGATCAGTCGGACCGCCCTCCTCTCGTCAGCATCGAGCATGGATAATGTAGTCGGGGCGGCAGCACCCCAAACGTCTGAGCAATACTCGAGGCTAGGCCTTATCTTAAAACAGAAAGCAGAGCTATAGGCCTATAGTTGTAAGGGTCGGTCTTAGATCCCTTTTTGAAATGGGTTGGACATGAACAAATTTCCAGTTTTCTGGAAAGGTGCCGGATTCATAAGATTTCTGGAAGAGACGCGAAAGAACTGGAGCAAGCTCCGGTGCACACCTCTTCAGTACAATGGCAGGTATCAAGTCCGGACCCGAAGCTTTGTTGATGTCGAACGACAAGAGCACTGGTCTTACGGTCTTATGCCTGAATGTTACCTCCCGCATAGTGTAGGGAACCCTTTGAATTGGCGGCACTTGAGCGTTGGGGGGGACGTCCATGGTGGAGTTGGCAGCAAAGATCTTGGCTAGCACTTCCGCCTTGGCCTTTGAGTTGAATACAATAGTTCCCTCCTGACACCTGAGTGGTGGAAGGCTACTGTGTGAGAAGTTCTTTTCAATCTGCTTGGCCAGCGTCCAGAAAGACCGACTGCCATTGCGCTGCGACATTACCCTGTGCCTAACTTTTATATCGTGCTAGTTTTTGGCATTGCGAACCGCTGCTTTACGTATATATTTGTTTCTGGACTCAACGTCGGTTGTATGGGGTAAAAGGTTGTAAATGTAACGTCTTTAGTATAAGTCAAAGTCGTTCTATAATTGAAAAGCTTCTAATCCAGGTAACAACGGGAATCGATGGCGTTGCGTGCGCGACGCGATGCTGCATCGTCGTGTGAACAATGGGTGGCACACTCCAATTGGTCTGCGATGGTATCATTACTGACACACCGCAACAGGCGCAATGTTTATATAATTTAGCAATATTTGGATATTAGGAGTACGAACCACTTTAGCTTTATGCTTTTGTAAATGATATATAAACTTCGTCCAAATAAAAAGACCGTTATTATTATTATTTGTTACATACAAATATTTTTCTAAATTGTATGATCCTTAAGTGTTCAACCCATTTCGGCTAACTTTTAATTTGAGTTTCTCCGTCTATTATGGTTCTCTGAATATTTCGTCAAGTAGATTTACTGAGTTCTTATGACGCATTGATGTACAACAAACACGGACTGACAAACCGATATAAATGAGAAACACTGACGTGATGTAGATATCTTTGAGCAACAGAAAACTTGTTAGTCAAAGTTCGAATATTATTGCGAGTTTAATACTTTCTCGTTTAGGTAGTTGTAGATTTTGAAAACTGATTCAGAGGCGGCGGAATTAAAATTGCTGGAACATAGTAATACAACGTTTCATAGGTTCCTGCTCATTTTTAGATATTGTATGAAGGGGATGAAAATTGTAGGTTGGAAGCTGTATGCGGTAAGTGGTTGTAAATTGTTGCATATTTGGTATCAGTGAAAAACCTCGTATTATTAAGAAGCTGATCCCAGCGTTACTATGCACCTTTTAGACGTAATAAGTCACACATATTTTTCCTATATTTGCCATGGAAACAAAAATACGATCCCTAAGTGAACCCACCTAATCAAGATTAGAAACGATTTGAGAAACCCCCAACGAAGGCGTGTATATAGAGTCAATATATTTGACGCCATTTTTTATAAACAATGACTATTCAACGATCAACGAGGGGCAAATAGCCGAGGTGTATGACGGCCATCTGTCTCAGCAAAGTTTATGGAATAAATCGTAGTTTAGTCGCACCAAAATGTTCTTGGTACTAAACGTATCGAAACTTGCCCAAAAACTGCCGTCTTTGCAATCGCGTTCTTCGACCTGGTTTGACGAGTTGGTGCTCTAACCTGTATTTATTCTGTAAACTTTGTGTTTCAGGGCCCTGCTGCGGATGTTGCGGCGATTCAGGGCCAGGGATGACGACGCCGGAATGTCTATGTCGCTGTCAATGTCGCAGACCGTGTGAGGTTGAACCTAAGTGTCCATATCCGCGTCAATGTCGCAGACCGTATGAGGTTGAACTTGAGTATCCATGTCCCTGTAGATGTCGAAGGTTGTGTGAATGTGAGATATGATATCCGCGGTCATGTAGTGGCAGTGAGGGTAATAGGTGTTGTAGACCGAAATCGAGAGAGCTTAGAGGAGGCATACTCACCACGGGCTGTTTCTGCAATAGAAAAAATGGTTTGCAGGATGACTGCCCTAGAACTGGTTAGTTTTGTTTTGTCTTCCAATTCTGTAGTGATATACAGGTATCTCAATACCTTGTAATTGTAAAGTCATTATTCGCGACTTCATTGCCCCTGAAATGAGCAAGTCCAACAGTTTTTCATGAATGCAGTCATTAAGTTAAATAGCAGAAAATATAGAGGTGCTGATATTATTTATACGAAGTTATAACGTACAATCATCGACCCGAGTACTAGCTCCAGAGGTATCTCGAGTTGAATTCATTATAATTCAATTATCCAACTGCTGGTTGCCATACTCTTCTTTGGAATCATACAGGACCACATTTACAGTTGGCCCTTTTGAGGGCCCGATGCCGCTTGAGTGCTCCTAAAGTGAATGCATTTGCATTTCGCAGTAGGCTATAATAACAGTTCTCATCACGCGTTTACAGATTTTTCAAAATGTTTAGAACCTTCAAAAGAGTTATGAAAATTATAAAAGTTTTGAAATGTATGAAATTTTTGAGATTTTTGAGATTACAAAAATTTTTGAAATTTCTGAGATTCTTGAAATTTTTGAATGCTGAGTTTTTAAAGAATTTCTGAATGAAATTATTGAAATTTTGAAAATAAGAAAGTAATGAGAAATTTTACGATATTTGAAACTTCTGAACTTTTTGAAACTTGAAGTTGTTGAGATTACAGAAATCATTGAAATTTTAAAATTTTCGACACTTGAACTTTTTGAGTTTTGAAATTTATTTTTTTATTCTTTGATATTTTTTAAATCTTTGACATATTTGGAATCTTAGATATGTTTGAAGTATTTGAAGTTTCTGAAATTCTTGAAAGTTTTGAAATATTTAAAATTTTAAAATATTTGAAACTGACTGAATTTTTGACATTGAAATTTTGACATTTTAAAATGTTTTAGTTTTGAAATTTTCGAAGTGGTTCAAGTAGGTATTTGACATTTTTGAAATTTTTGCAGCTCTTGGACCTTGAAAATTGTTAAATATTTGAAATATTGAAAATTTTTAAATTCCTGATATCTGTGAAATTTTGAGATTTGAAATTTCTGGAATTATCCAAATTTTGGAAGTGCTTGGAGTTCTTGAAATTTCTGAAATTTTTGAAAATTCAAAAGTTTTTTAATTACTTGAAATCTATGAAATTTTTGATATTCATGGTAATTTTGAAATTTATGAGCTCAGAAATTATTGAAATTTTAGAATGTATTCGAGATGTTGTAAATTTTTAAAAACTTACGAATTATCTTGAAAATCTTGAAAATTTTGCTAATTTCGAATTTTTTGTTAATTTGAAAAACTCAAAAATTTTGAAGTTAGATAATTTTGAAAATTTGAGAATATGAGAGAAATTGAGAAATTTTGAAGTTGGAAAATTTTAAAATTTGAAAAAAATTTTAGAATATTGAAATTTGTGATACTTTTAAAAATTTCTAAAATCCTGAGAATTTTTAGGCAGCAGCGGTGGCCGCAGTAGTAGACTCTTCGGTCTCCTGATCAGTCGCCGTGCGCTGGGCGGGTTCGAATCCCGTTCCAAGAGTAAATTTTTCTCTTGGCTATGGATGTTGTGATTGTCCGTAGATAGTAGACGGTCTCTGACTGTCGAACGCGGAGGTACCACCCGGCGGATCTCGTAGGCGGAGCCAGAATGTGTGCATGTTGCATGCCCACGTGTTCCTTCGCCAGAGTCCGTGTGGCGTTCCCCCTTTCCGCTGTATCCCCCTATAGCCCCACGGTACCCAATGGGTGTTTAGGCCTTAGGTCTTCGTGGTAGTTGGAGTATAAAAAAAAATAAGAAAATGTTGGAAATTTATAAAATTTTAAAGATCCTGAGACATTGAAAATCTTGAGAGTATTGAAAACTTTGAAAATCCAAGTATAAGTGAAAATGTTGAATCTTGGCTTGATGGTAAAGTTTAGGGGCTGATCCAACCCTCAATCAGCCTAAAGCCCTCAAGGATTGACATCAAGGTGAGCCTCATTTTTCTGTTTCAGGCTGTCAAGGGGCGCCACCATGCATGACGCAACCGAATCCAACCTGTAAAAACCAGCAATTTTCCCAAGGGAAGCATCTGGAAGAAAAATGGGAAAAGAAGGAGAAAACTGAAACTAAAGTGTGTTATTGCACAACCTATCAATCTGCTTATGGAACGAAGGCTAGATGCGGACCTTGTTGCACTGTCCAGGTAATGTCAGCTCAAGAAAAAATGTATTAAACAGCATTGTTTAACGTATTATGTTTCTAGAAAGTAGTTGAGAGACAATATTTTCAGTCTCTTCACAACTACCAGTTAATAGTGGAGTCCCACAGTGCTCAATTTTTGGCCCAATTCCTTTCCTGATATATATTAACGTACCCAACTGTAGTCCAATGATCAACCTTATATTATATGCTGATGACACAACTATGACTAACAGCCATACAATAACTGAAGCCCTCTCAGGTAAAAGCATGACAAATAAATTGAAAACCTGGTTTACATCAAATAAACTAACTCTAAATGATAATAATGGTTATCAGTTTGCGAAAACAGAACATTGCATCACATGAATCTGCTAAATTTCTAGGAGTATATGTTGATGCACATAAGGCCTGGAAGACTCATGTATTACATGTAATGAAGGCTTTTTCAAGGTATACAAGGTGATTCACAAGTCGTGACCAAAAATGAAACATCATACACTGGACCGCATTTTAAGGAGGGTCTTCATCTATTTTTTTCCTAGAGGGCTTCATTAAACGGATACGAGGTGTTGAAGTTTAAAAAGAAACGACAATTTTTCTTAATATATTCAAAACCGTCAACTGGAATAAATTAAAATTTTGTATGTGGATTTACCTAAGTATTGTCCACATTCAGGAGTCTTTACTTAAAATTAACGTGCACCAGTGGCGAGGATACAGGGGATCACTTGCGTTATTTTTCCAAATGAAAATAGTAAGTCACTATTTTTTTTTCGAAATGCGCAATTTTTCGAATTTTACCTTCAGTTTGCTACAAATGGTTACCCTTTTCCTTTTTCTTAGAGTGCATTGTTGTCGTAATAAATAAATAAATAAAACTAGATAATCCAAGCTTTATTTAAATAAATTTTCGAAAAGACCACCATTCTGACGGATACAAGTGCGGCATCTTTTTAATAAAAAAAACGTATTTCCGCAAATTTTGTTGTGGTCTGTATTTGATGAAACGCATTATCTATTCTTTTTTGTAACCGATCAATAGTAGTAATTTGTTCAGTACGCTCTAGTTATTTAAAAGCGCCCCACAAAAAGAAGTCCAGGGGGTTCAAATCAGGAGACCTCGCAGGACAATGTACGGGTCCGTTTCTGCCAATCCATCGTTGTCTAAAATAATTATTCAAACATGCGGCTATGTCACGACGAGCATGCGGTGGGGCACCATCGTGCTTATACTACATTCATACTCTCGTTGCTAATGGAACATCATCTAACACATTTTCTATGCAATTCTCTAGAAGAGCCAAGTATGAGTTTGCATTCAAATGTTGTGGCAATATTTGTACAAGCAGTTGGCCATTGAAAATGCCCCACCAGACATTTCTAGAAAATCTGTATTGAAAAAACGAGTGGCTTCTATGTTCATTAAGACAATTAAAGGTTCCGCTCCTCCTAAAATGCGATTCATGTGACTACAATACCAAATCGATTAAATCTGCATTTTGATTATGCGTTTGTAGTAACCACTCACAAAAATTTCGCCGTTGCACTTCGTTTCGGGTTGGAGACATTACAAATTTTACCGAAGGTAAGAATGTAAAATTTCCCGATTTAGAATTATCCACGCAAGACTTTAGCAACATGGTAACTGGGCTGCGATTCGCCTAGTACAACGCCAAATTAATCACTTCCAGTTCCACTTGAACAGTATGCCGGATACAATGGCCTCTAACTCCGGAAAGTTTGGCAATTCCATATTACCGAAGTCTTCGAAATGAACGCGTAAAAACCTTTGGGGTACGTTGGCGTCTATTAGGAAATCTACGTTGATACTGCCGAGAAGCCGCTAAAGCATTCCCAAGAAACGTCAAGATGGTATCAAGGCCTCCTATTTTATTTTGAAACTAATTGTATTTCGGCTCTTCATGAATGATCTAATCTGCTTTATTTTTGTTTTTACGAAACCAGTGCAATCTAAGGAAAAAAACACAAGATTAATTATTTGTAGTCAATTGAAGGTAAAATTCGAAAAATTGCGCATTTCGAAAAAAAAAACTGTAGCGTACTACTTTTATTTGGAAAAATAATGACATTAAGCCCCTGCATCTCCTTCACTGGTGCACGTTAATTTTAAGTAAAGACTTAGGTAAATCCAAATACCAAATTTTAGTTCATTTCAGTTGACGGAGATTCTAAGAAAATTGTTTTTTAATGAAGCCCACAATGATAAAATGTTACACAAAAAGTGCGGTCCTGTGTAAGATGTTTTATTTTTGTAAACGATTTGTGAATCACCCTGTATACATGTGTTGAGAAAGTTAAAAAAACTATTTCCACTAATGTCTTTCTGACATCGTAATACGGGCTTTTCCATTCTAAGGTGTCCTACGCACTCTTCAGCTGGGGTCATTCAGCACCTACGCAAAAAGTTGTTGCAATGCAGAGGCGTTTTGTTAGATGTATTTGTAGCTTAGGATTTAGGGATCCATCTAGAGATGCTTTTATCCGTCTGAAAATAGTAACCCTACCGTCGTTGTACATGCTAACTTCCATATCGTTTATCCATAGAATTCGTTATTTACACAAGGTGAATTTACTCAAACAATGTCCCATATGAATAAAAGTGAGCATATGCTTATACTTGCGAAATTAAAAGTAAATGCTTCAAGGGATATGAATAAAATTATAAGTAAATGCTTTTGCTTATAAGTAAGAAGCAAGTGCTCATGATATTGAAGGATTTGCTTCAAACGTATGAATAAAGCCAACCTTTTGCTCAAAAGTGCGAGTATTTACTTATGGAAAACTGATGCTGCTATTCAGTAGCATCGGAGCTGCTAGTGGTTCCGTACGTTTTTTGCACGGTTGTTTGGTTAAAAGTAAAAATGGCTGAAATGATGAATCTTCGAAATATGAAATACTACAAACCACGGCGTACACCGCGAACTAGTGATTTTAAAAGTATGTTCCGGTTTGAAGAGGAAAATGTGAAGTGGTTAGCCCAGAACTTTCTAGGCGAGAGTGTAGAAAGGCGTGGTGGTGCATTATCAGCTTTACACAGAATGAAAGTATGTTTAAGGTGTTTGGCAAATCCAGGTTTCCAAAGCGGAATTGGCGAAGAGCTAGGCATTGAGCAATCCACTGTTTCTCGCACTGTGAGAGATGTGGTAAAAAAAATAACTCTACAGGCTAATCGTTGGATTCAGTTTCCTAAAAGTCACCATCATATAATGAAAGCCAAAGAACTCTGGGCAAGCTGGTTTAGATTTCCGACTGCTATTGGGGCACTAGAGTGCTCACATGTGAAAATAGAGAAACCCAACTTACATGGGGAAGAATACATAAACCGCAAAGGAGAAGTAACTTTGAACGTACAAGCTACACCAGCGTGGATGTGAGCTGGCCGGGTTCGGTACATGACAGTCGAACCTGGAAAAATTCCGACGTGAGAGAAGTAATTCGACGTACACAGAACACCGTTCTCATTGCTGATCAGGGATACGGAATTGAACCTTGGCTTATGACTCCTTATCGAGAACCTGTCAACATAGACGTGAAGAAGGCATACAATAAACTATTGTCAAAGGAAAGGGTAGTAATCGAGCAGTGTTTTGGACAGATAAAACGGCGCTTTCCGATACTGAAATATTGTTGTCGCGTGAAATTGACTAATGTTCCAGATATAATTGTAGCTTGTATCATTTTACACAACATTGCTAAGGCCTTGCAGGATCCAGATTTTGAGGGTAGTGATGAAGATGAAGACGGCGCCGGCGATGTTGTTAGTGGGCATGAGGAAGAGAATGACGACTTACGTGTCCGCGGTCAGGAATTGCGTGAAGTTTTAGCGAATATAATTCAAAATTATAACGCACCGTGATAAGTGATCTACTCGTATGTGTTTGTAATAAATTTGTATTGATCTTAAACTTGGAATAAAAATACATTGCAGAGTAATATAGTTTCTGTGATCCTCGAACCTACATATACATTACTAAAATCAACCATATGTCCCAGAAAAAAAAACAGAGAAAGCATCCTTTATGACTGCTGTAAAAATTTTCCGCCCCTTCTCAGAACCCAGCCATCATAGGTTCGCATACGTATTTCCGTTTTCGTGTACCATTTGCACGGCTTCCCTTTGCAATTTTCTCTCATAATACTCTCTTTGGACTCGGGCAGTCTGTAGCTGTTCTAGCAAAACTAACCGTTGCAGCTCTACGTTGGACAACTTTTCAGTTTCCTGTGTCTCGCCTGGTAGTGCAGTTGCTGCTCGCTGTCGACGTGGAGGCAGTGGCAGAGGAGTAGCAGTCATAGCTCTTTTTTCGGATTGATCCAAATTAGAAGAGGATGTATTGGGAGAGGACGTGCCATATGATCTTGCTCCTGCCATGAAAGAAAAAATTGATAAAGTAGACCTGACGACAACCATTGGCAGATCCAGGAGTGCTGGGGCACGGGGGGCTTGAACCCACTATCTTATAATAAAGAACAAACAAGCAGCACTAAAATGCACGCTGAAGTTCCATTTTAACATGTATCACAAATCACTTTGTATATAAAATACTTTCTTACAACAGAAATTTGTTAACCGGATAAAAATATTTTGATTCGGTTTCAACAAAAGACAATTTCTTTTTTTATTTAAATGAATCCGTAGCACTGATCTCTTTGAAGTTTGCCGTAGTCAAGACACTCAAAATACTAATATGTTCGTAAAAGTTACGAATCCCCCTTCCCCATTGAACAAAGCTGAATACGCCCTTGCACCATAATATATTTATTATTATCCACTCTTGTTCTTACCTGCTATTTTCGCCACACTTGGATTTGAGTCTCCATCCATGGCGTCGTACAAGGTTTTTTCCCATGGAAGAAGTTTAACAGGCTTGTTACCGGTTTTTCTTACATCGGTCTTCTTCTTTAAGCGTGCCTTCATATTATTGACTTTTTTCATCAGTTGTACGGTTATGGACTGCTCCATAACACTTTCATATAATTCTAATATTTTTCTTACCGCATCCTCTTTCTTTTTCTTAGATGCAGGCGTCTGTGATTTACTAAGGATCTCTGGATATTTGCTGACCTGATTTGCTATAAAGTCCAGCGCCTGCACCTTACTATCATTTTCACATGCAGCTTCATCTTCAGATGACGACATTTTTTACACTGGATAACCGTATGTGTCCAGCACGTCGCTACAACTGCGTAAACTGCAGGTCTAAACACGCAAAATTTCTAGCCCCCAATATTTTAGACATGATCATTTACTCGTTTTCATGAAGCATTTGCTTGCAAGTATAAGGTAATCATTGAGAGGTATGAATAAAATCGAAGAAGATGCTTATACTACAATTTTAAGAATCTACTTCAAAGTAAATACTTCGCCATGAAATATCCAATCAGTTCCGGTAGTATTTGCTTTACGTCGAAGTACTTACTATCGTGCCTGTAGTATCTACTTTTATTCCGAAGTAAATGCTTTAAATTGAGTAGCATCTTCTCATTTCCACAAGTTTCGACAGGTCACACTTGTTGTTTTATTTTATTTGAAATATTCACATACTTGGTATTGTACGGCACGCGCGTTAAAATGTCTTCCGACGAGGAAATGCCAAATCAAGAAGAGTCCCAAAATGAAGATTTGCAGTTAGCCTCTGTTACGATGTTAGAAGACTACAAAATTATTCTGGATAAAAAAATGACACCTCCCGTTAAGTCTGCCAAAGACAAAGCACTTAAAGAATTCACAGAGACGTATAAAAGAAATACAAAACAAAATTTAGATGCAAAACAGGTATTAAAAAAAGTAAATAATGTGAAAAGTAAAATTAAAAATATTACCGATATGAAGAAAACAGGAAATAGGAAAATTAAGTTAAATGAGTGGCAAAAAAAATTTTTCAACCTATGGAATGGGAGTGAGAATCCAGTAATTCAACAAGTGCCAGGTACTGTATTATTTGATATTATATATTTTTTCTTCAAACGTCAGTAAATCATTTATTGCTTGACTTGTATGCGGCCACCAAGTTTTATTTTTCATCAGCCGGAGCTTCACTTTTTACTTTTCCGCGATTAATTTCTTGACATTTGAAGAAAAACAGCATATTTTACTTGGAGGAAAAGTTAATTTTCATGGCTGTCTAATTCAGGCTCGTCATAAAATCACTTTTCCTCCATATAAAATCATAATACTATTGTGGTGCAAAATTTTTAATTTAATAATGTTTTAGGAGGTGTAACTGCGGGCACCAGTCAAGACGTTGATATATCATTGACCGATGAAGAGAATCAAATACCTTTTTGTGATGATAAAGAATTAATGGCTAAATTACGAAAGAAATTAGTACTTCAACAAATCAACACTGCCGCAGCTATAATCACACGTTCTCTTGCATGTATTCTGTTAAAATACTTTTGAATGTTTGTTATGGGATCTTTGAAAGGTGTAAGCATCCAAGGAGTTACACCATATCCAGAATCACCCAAAAGACAAACTCTTTTTTGATTATTATACATAATAGGGTAAATAGGACTATTGTACCATATTCTAGAATCATGAACAGACCCAGGCCAGGAAGCATTAACACTGGTAAACATTTCTCTGCTATTACATGTTGCTTGTACATTTATTGTAGAAACTCCTTTTCTGTTAATATATTCATCGCCATGTACATATGGTTTTATAATTTTCACGTGAGTGCAGTCAATGGCGCCAATGACATGAGGTATTGTATTATGTGCTGCCCATTCATCTTTAGCTCTGTTGAACATAGCTCCCGTAGCAGGGAATTTAACCCACTGATTTTTCTTGCTACATATTTCACGTGATACCTTATCAATAATTTTTGAAACGGTTGTTTGATGAATCCCAACATCAAGTCCAACGCCTGAAATCCAGGGTCTCCTGAAATAAAGATATAAAAATTAGATTATTTATCCTATTTCATTTATTGAAACATACCTAAGCTTCTTAAAAATACTTCCATTTGTTGGATGTGTGTAAGAGCACCGCCTCGAGTTTCATTTACTTCTGGGAGAAATATATTCGCTAGGTAAGATACGTTTTCTCTACTCTACTAATAAACAATTTTAAAAGTAATTAAAAACAATAATAATATTATTGTTAAATTACCGAAATATTTTATGATATAAAATATCATTATGATAGCGGCGTCTTGCATTATATATTTTTCTGCTGCGTATTCCTTCCATTTTCAGAGAAAACTAAACAAAACTAACCGTAGTATTCTCTCAGAAGTTGCACTTATACCAACTTCGCAAAAGTCAAGCATATACTAAATTCCTCTTCAAATTAGTAGCATCTACTACAAGAAGTAGGTACTTTCAGTAAATACTACTTGATATAGTAAGTTCCGGTAAAACAAAAAGTATCTACTTGAAAATGTAGCTTCTTCTCAGATTTGAAGTACATACTTTGTAGAAAATGCTAATACTTGTAGTATTAGAAGGTACTTCATTTTTATTCATACCACCCATTATTCATATTAAATGAAGCAAATGCTTTTACTTCTACCTTTTGCTCTGAGCATTTGCTTTTCCTTCTACCTTATGCTTATGAGCATTTACTTAATTTTTATTCATATATGGCCCAGTCTACTCACAACTAGAAACGGTATCAGTTACCACGGAATTCGCTCCTATAATGCAACTCCAGGGAAGGTCGCTCTTTAGTGTGCCTTTCAAAGTAAATATATATTGCTTCATGATCATGATCATGCTTACTCCAACTTTGGTCAGTTCTTCAACAGCGACTTTACAGAACTCCAGCAGACCTAATTCGTTTTCGCGCCTTTTCAATCTTTCGTGGCTGTAAACGTCTTGATCTTGTATATATTTTTTCATGTTTATTGATGCTTTTTTATTTTATTGCTGATAAATGTCACCATTTTCCTTTTTTGACTTCCGCAAAGACGCACTGCACTGTGTATTTATCCGTAAATAAAGAATTGATTTGAAATGAGTTTAATCTGTAGTGTACCAGTGCGATAACCTTTGTTGTTTAATTGTTATCTAAGAGCGCGCTGGGTTTATATTCTGACCAGGACTATCCTAGGAAAAATAAATAGAAACCTAGGTATCTGGAAGCGTTTGACATTTTTGGTTATTCGGACAGGTAACCAAGATCAAGGAACTTACCACCAAAAGCAGCGAGATTCGGAGACACAGTACTAGCAACACATCAAAGCCCAGCTTCTCTTCGAGTATCAGCTGCCATTCAACAGCTTCAGCTAGCCCGCAACAGCTACAACAGCAAAGGTGTCACATCGGCGACCATAGCGACCATTGTCCCAGCGGATGCATGGATTGGTGCAATTGCGGGAGTAGGATTGACAGACAAGTGACTTGTCATACGCCGCCTAGGATCGTGCCTAACATACCTCAATTGTCATCTGGTTTTGCGATACCGTGTGTTAATCCGTTGATCGGTATTCCGTGTCATACGAATAATTGTAACGCGGAAACGGGTTGTGAGACAAATGGAAATGGTTAGAGAATGTTTTTTTGAGGCTACAACTTAATGATTTTCTGAAAGTAGTATTTATACGGTTTAAAGAGGAGATCGATGAGAATGGAACCGATGCAAACAAGCATAGTCTGCAAAAATCAAAAGTTCGTCGCTTGTTAGCCTGCCAAGTAAGTATCAAAATTGCTTCAAGATCAACTAAGTATAAAATACTCTTCAGCGTCTTGTAGGGTAAGGTTCGAGCATTAACATAGACACTCGGTGACCTCAAACATAATGATATTTTCAAACCTATTATCGTTGCTATTTTTAGAGATCGTCGATACCATTGAATGATAAAGTGCTTGTTCATGTATTTTGAAAACTTTGAGAATTTTTAAAATATTGAAAATTCTGAATATTTTGGAAATTATTAAGATTCTGAAACTTTTGGAAATTATGAAAAATCTGATAATTTTGAAAGTTTCAAAAATGTTGAAAATTTTTATGACAAATTAGAATGAAAGCTACTTATTTTTCTGTGATATGCAGCCATAGCTAATATAAGGGTACAAGCTGTTCCAAAAACTAATATTAGGTTGGGTATGGGTAAAAAGGCATGCAGCCTGTATGGAAATTACCTTCAATCTGATTCAGATATTTGAAATTATAGGTACCAAAAGCATTAGCGACTCCCAAGCTGGGATTCGTTACTTTCATTTCTTATTAACCCTACTTTGCAATTACAATACCAGAAAGAATATTGCGACGTATGAATTCTAATATGTTGCCTATAATTACAAAATTGTACGACCGGAACCTATTTATATACTTGATTTTTCCGGCTTCTTTTTGGTTATCCTGCATGTAGCCACATTCAGACACCTGAACGTCAATTACCTTTGCTACTGGTAAAAACCTACATATATTAAAAATATTAATTGAAGGCCTTCTGTGCATAGGTCATCCTGAATGTGACTTTTCGTAATCTTGAAGTTGTCGAAATAAAATTAATGAATTCACCAATGCTCCATTACAAACACTGTAATTATGTCACTTCGCCAACACGTTAAGCAACAATCAGATTAAAATATCTACATCATTTTCAACGATGTGTACCATATTTTGTGAATAAATGTTATTTAGCTGTCTTATGAGTATTATATCTGCTATTTTTATTTTGAGTAACCTATTTGTACCTGTGAAACCGATCCTTTTTTGGGATGGGAGTGAATTAGTGAGAGGTGAAGTCAGTGCGTTTTTTATACCAAAACAGCTGCGTAGACAGAAGCCTAAATACCGTGGAACTGCAGCTGACATAGGGAGCTTAAAGACACTTTGTTTACACGATTTTTGAACAACCTGAGGTTAGTAGAACTGGGAAAAGCCTCATCTAGCAGATTGTTGCACAATCTCGAAACCGTATAGACAAAGGAGCGATCGTATCCGCCAGTTCTGGATGTCAGATCGCCGACGGTCCAGAGGTTGTTCCCGAGTCATCGATCAGGTGGTCAGCCCTCCTCTGAACAGCATCGAGAATGGATAATGTAGTATGGAAAGGAGGTTGTTGATATGTAATAGAAACAATGTCGGTGCCGATCGATCCCTGGGGAACACCCGCGCTAATATTGTGGGAGATTTTTGCCTTCGAGAAAAGCGTTTAGTTTAAAATAGGTGGAACACACCTTTCTGCTTTGTGTTAAAGCAGGCACAAAATATGAGCTCAAAAATCGAGATACCGGCATGGTTATTACGTAACAAACATGTAAAATGTCAAAAAAGTCGGAAAAATGTCAGTGTGCATTAGATAGCCCTAGTTCATTTTGCGCCTACTATAAGTCAGCATGTCAGCAGCTAGTTAAAACGTGACATTTTATAGGAAAACCTTCGTAATATCAAAAAACTACATAATGTCATAAAAAACGATATAGTATCACAAGTTACGTAATCCGGACGTAGATCTGGTGTGCAGCATTTGAATCCAATTTTTGAGTATGATTAGGAAAATTTAAATCCATCAATTTAAAACAGTTCCGAGAATCAGGCTTTGTCTCCCAAATTTTGTCTTTTACTTTCCATGTCTACTGTCGAAACATTTCGAATATGAGATATTATGTTTTTTGGATGTTATATGACACAAAAAATAAAATCGCTCTTACCTTGTTTTTTGGCATTTCAGGTGGAAGACGGTCTTTGACTGTCGAACGCAGATGTACCACCCCACCACTTGCCCCTGTATCTCCCTATAGCCCCACGGCACCCCATGGGTGCTTAGGCCTTATAGGCCTTCGCGGTAGTTGGAGTATAAAAAAATACTTCCAACCCTGATAATTCTACACGCTTATTAGATATATATCACTCATCATAGATTGTCCCGTACATTTGCCCTTCATAATATTTTCGGGAAGAGTCCCTGCATCTACTGACTTCAACGACCGCGGTCGACGTGTCGTTGTGCGTATGTGTTCTGCAAGACTGGTGCTCTGTAAGCACTCTGGACTCTGCCGCGTGTGACGCATCATTCTTTCAGATACTGTGGAGAGTTGACGCCACTTCGCTATATGTATGGTACTACGTAGGGCATGGAAAGGATGTTATGGACTAATTGCACGGACCTCTTTGAAAGACCTGGGGCCTGATTCTGAATGAGTTTCGACCGTTGAAATTAATTTCGATGGAGCTATGATAATTCTGATTCCGTCGTAGAAGATCAATATAATCAGATGTCAAAATTATCATCGCAAATCAAGTATATCGTCACGAGGCGCCATCGAAATCAGCTTCAACGGTCGAAAATCATTTAGAATCAGGACCCAGATCTGTTAGATTCTGTTATACATCTTCGTAACTAACCTTGTCTTAGAGGTTCTAACTTAAACGTGCTGCTTTCGTTTGTCCAACCATATATAGCCAACCAAGACCAGCTATTTCGTGCTTTTTAGCGACTCATCAGCATGGTCTAGGTTTAGTTTCTGGGTTAACGAACGAAAGCATAGCAATTATCTTCTATCTATGATATAAGGTCTATGGTGCTTTTATTTCGATAGGGTCTAACTTGAAATGAGGATAATCTTTCGATGACGGCGTTGCATGGGAAACTTGCCCGACGCCATTTTTGTTATTCTGCACCTCATTCCCTAATATTGTCCCCAAAAAAAACGCGTATCGGCCAAGCATTCCCTCGCTCATGGGTTTTCGTTTTATATTTATATTAAGCTCCGCGTATAGTGAGATTGAGTTTGAAACAAAGCAAATTTTAATATCGTCGGTTTCTATGCATAAAGAATCCTTCTTCATATCGGATACCTGGGCTGCTGGTGCTTTGCAAGACTTTCCTGCCTCCTTTCGCAGAAAATGAGAATTTTTATTTTCACCCTGAGGAGGATATGATGATATCTTATATCGCTACGTCAGTAGCTACCTACAGGATAGTCTGGTTAAGGGGGTGAATAGTAAGATATTTTCCATCTGAAAAATGTAGTTTAAATATGCCGGCTTTCGATTTGATTTTTTGGTGGAATACATGGTGTTTCTTATAGTATAAGTGACGACACAATATTATGTTAAGTGTTTCGACTTCGGCCCGGAATTTAAAATAGTAACTTGGAAAAGTGCTGTCAATTTCCGCATGCTTTTAAGTGAAAATACTCAGAATATAGATATTGAAAAACCTTTTAGCTATACAAAATGCGTCCTGGGGCAAATCCATCAATCACAAATTTTTGTGCTATGTGCTGTGTCTTAAATTCGACTCTCACCATTGGGATCTGTGAAACGGTAAGAGATACGAAGTCGCCTAAATTGAGGTAACGTTGGACATTTGGGTAATTAAGAACATGGCACTCGGTAAGTTTCGAAATTCTGGAGAGAGATTGAAGAAACTGAATTTTCCAAAAATAGCTTTTATTTTTTCGTGACTTTATTTGAGATGGGATTCATGTAAGATTACTTCGAGTCTTGTATTGCAATGCAGGGAGGCTCTGGATTGCCTCGCAGCGAGGCATCCGGTATCGTTAATATGGGTACCGGGGCACGCTGGGATAAGGGGCAATGAGACGGCGGACACTCTGGCGAAAACAGGATCAGCCAGCAAGCTCGTTGGTCCTGAGCCAGCTCTAGGAGTAACCGCGCATAAAGCTAGGAGGAAAATGGAGACGTGGGTTGCAAGACAACACTCTCAGAAATGGAGAAGTATCTCTAGACATCTCCGCCAGGCACGAGAGCTCATTGAAGGGCCCAGTGCTAAGGATGGACGCTTCTGCCTATCTCTGGGTAGAGCCAACCTAAGGTTGCTGGTGGGACTGTTGTCTGGCCATAACACGTTAAGGCGGCACCTGCACGTGATGGGGGTGGCTGAGGATCCCTTATGCGAACGCTGCGGAGTAGAGGAAGAGACCTCGGCGCACGTTTTGTGTCGCTGTGAAGCTCTTAGCTACTATAGGCAGACTATACTGGGGTCCATTACTTTGGACCCTCAGGACGTAAAGGAGCTTGGACTCAAGGCGATTCTCAACTTCGCTAAAAGGGCGAGGCTTGTGATTTAAGTATTGTAGAGGTGCATAAGGGCCCGCTTAAGCGGCCTATGCACTGGCTCCTTACGGTGGCCGGGATGCCTCTAAAATTCAAGATTCATTCATTCATTCATTCATTGAGATGGGATTTCAAAATAAAAAGCAGATTGACATTGTCACTTTTCGCCTCTACAAGATGGCAAAATTAGAATTTCGATATAACGTTTGGTCTCTTGTATATGAAATGAAATAATTGTATAACCGCCCACAACTTGAGAAGTACCCCTCGGATTTTGATGAAAACACGGTTACTACTATGCCAAGGATGAAAAAGCTATGTATGTTTGAAAATCAGACTGGTGGTGACGGAGCAAGGAGCAAAAACATGAAAGAAATAAAAACCGCTAAAACGTCATACTTTGGCGGGTTGTAGGGGGTCGAGGATTGTAATTGTAACGTTCTCAGTGTTAGTTAAAGACGTTATACAGCAGACATGGACTGACAAACCGACATAAAACAGAAACGCGGACTTGTGCGATGCAGGTATCTTCAAACAACATAAAACATGTGAACCAAAGTTCGATTCTTATCGTGAGCTTAATACTTCCATCGTTTATATAGACGTAGATTTTTAAAATTGACTCATAGGCGGCGAAAATCAAATTACTGGAATATAGTTCACATCGTTCCAGAGATTCATGCTCATTTTCAGACATCGGTTGGAGAGGATGCAAAATTGTAGGTTGGAAGATGTATGTGGTACGTGGTTGTAAATTGTTTTATATTTGGTATCAGTGGAAAAGCTTCAATTATTAAGAAGCTGCTGACCTCAGTGATACTAGGTACCTGTTAGACATAATAAGTCACAGACACACATTTTCTCTACATCTGCTACGGAACAGAAATATGATAGATTAGCTTTACATAATTTGATACGCAGAGGTCGAAGATTCATCATAAATAAGTGAACCTAACTAATCACGATTTCTCCTTTTGAAACGATTACTCATGTCTTTTTTTGAAACCTCCGCCGAAGACGAAGGAATTAGAGACTTAACCTAATTGACGCTATTTTTCTTACGGATGCCATGTTGGATTTTTGCATAGGTGTCATTAATTCTGATTCAAAAAGTCTATAATATGTCATATATTGTCTTTTCTAAACCTTAGGTATTTCAGAAAAACAGAATACCCTAAGTAGGTTCTGAAATTATTTATCAGACAGTCATTTATTTCATAATATCAGCTAAGCATTCCTCCAGTTTTTCCTGAACTAAGCACAGGTGAACAGTCCAGATTCCCGATTTTAATGATTTACAAATCATGACATGATTGACAACAAATGCTTACAGCACATCATGAGGTCACAAGATTTGCTACAGCATACCCAAAAGAACGATGAAAATTGATGAAAGAAAATAAATATTTTCAGAAAAACCATTAATGGCCGTTTGCACAAACTTGCTCAACTGAAGCTTAATCTAAGGTGGACCATATCCTACAAATTTGTTTTGCCGCCAGTATTTGTAGCTTTAAGTGAAGCTCAAATGACAAAAAGATCTTTGAAGACAAAGTTGCACATAACCTGGAAAAATAGGGAAACAGCTTTGCTTTGATTTTCAGAAAGGATCTGAAGGTTGTGAAGCAGTTTGCCAGGAAATATAACTTTTAGAAGAATTAGATGAAAGTAACCTCATTATACGAGTAGTATATGGAATTCTGAGAAGGGCGAATCAAGGAATGGACTATTTACAAAGTTTTGATGATAGAACGTTCTTCCAACGGTTCAGGACCAATAAAGAAACCGCTATAATGATATTACATCAGACAAAAGCAAATTTTAAACATCGCTACAAATGGCAAGCCTAACTGTGCAGCTGTTATAGATAGATGTTAATCAGCCTCACTTTATTTAATTTTACGAGCAATGCGGTAGCACCAATTAATCAACTATTGGTGTTTCTTTAGGCTTCAAGTGAGGGCATCAGTTGTTTTGATTTCTATTATGTTTATACTCAGCAACAGAGATTTCTCTTGTAGGGAAAAATTGGGGACTTTTTTGCAGTAGAACTCATGATGAAAAACAAAAAAGTAGAATTAAGAAAAAATATACATGGTTCAATACACCACGGTACAAAATAAATTGTATCTACGGTGTAACTTAAAGATATGCTCCCCCCTGCTAAGTGGTACCTATATTTAAGAAAGCCTGTGCAAACGGCCATAACTGAAGTATTTCATCTGGTGGAAAACATAAACGCAGGTCACGTGACCAAATACGGTTTGCCATATACTCTATAGGCTTTTCTATAACAATAATAAATACCTTTAGTTCATGTAACAACTCAAACTCATCCTGTGTGTTACATGTCGATAATCCTCCATGCTTGCCTGAACAATAAAGCCACATGTATTAACATAATTTTTACTGTCAATGTTTCAATCACAAAGGTGAGTCCAATCCAATTTTTTTTAGGTTGCAAAATATGGATACTCCTCCGTTGTTGAATACTTCCGGACTAGACTATGAGTCTTTGTAGTTGTCATCTACGTAGAAATGTGGATTATTTGGTTTTATTAAAATCTGATTGTTAATAACGTCTCCAAAATAGTAAAAATGTAAAAGTTGCTATATTATGTCTCGGAAATGTGACGGCGAAATGCATAAAACGTTCCGAAATGAAATTCGCTCTCTTATTATAAGACGGAAGGAAATTGAAAATTGTGGAAAATATGAATGTGGAAACTGGTTATTGGAGGTGACATTGTCTGATGCCGAGAATATCACTCTACTGCCTACTATATATCAGGAAAATGTTATTACAAAAGTTAAGTTGTTGTTTACTAATCATATTTACTGTCACGGACGCGCTCATCCGACAAATCGTATCCGGTTTGTTTCACTTGAATGCCGCTAGATATACATATATATATATATATATATATATATACAGGGTGACTTCGAAGTTGAGTCGTTTATTTTAACAGTGAGTAGATCTGATCAAAAGAAATATTTTTTTCCTTTAACATTTTTCTGGTAGAATTAAAGTAACAAAGTTATAGCCCTTTAGAAGTTTGAATACCGCGCTGTCTCAATAATAATATTATGTGCTCGCATTTGGCAACAACGAATATAATCTGCCTTATCGGTTCATCGCATCGGAAACAAAAAGGCGAAAGAATTTGAAACGCTTATCACGATGTTTTTACTACAATTTTATTCAGTTGTTTTCAGTCAATGTGTCAGTTGGTAACGCGTGAGTGAATAGTGGTGTTGGTAATTTTTTTTATTTTTACACACATATTTTGGTTTATCTTCCTTCTACAATCATTATCTGAAAATTCATGACTCAACTTCAAAGTCACCCTGTATATATATATATATATATATATGTATATAACAAAAAATCGGAAAATAGTGGGCAAAATCCGCAAAAAGAAGGAAAGTGCAGTCGAGCGGAAAATAGGATGGGTAACCCGAGCGATATGTATTTCTGCTGATTGGCTTCATCAGGCCCGAAATGAATGCACATACGAGTATGCAACCACAAAGGTAGATATACACATGCCCATACATCCGGATATGGGTGTAACTTGAAGAAACGAAGATGGAGAAGTAAAAAACATGACACTCGAAGTCCCCAACAAGAGTCAACCTACACATTGTAGTATAAAGTGGCTAGAATACCTAGCAATTCCGTTACCTCCAGTAATGTCATCTGTGAAGCATCACTTCAGAGCCAAGCATTGATAACTGAGGCCTTGTGACGTTAAGGCTGCACGTACAACTACAAAACGAGTTCACAACGTGTCCATCAGCTTGTGCTAAGTTAACATCTTGTAGAAAACCCTTCATAATGTCACAAAAAACCAATATAATGTCAAAAGAAAATCGACATTATTCATAATTTTCAAGATATGTGATACAGCTGATCTTGAAAGTGGGGTGTTCTAGACTAATTAATCAGGTCAACTTCACGGAGTGGACGAGACGCAGGTTAGAATCCCATCGGCGCCTTTATTTATTTCTTTCTATCAAGTTATTGTTTACAAAACATTTTTTTTTTTTTTTCTCTACTTTATTAGCGATCAGAGTGTATGTACATTCTATAAGCTAATTTGCTGGATGGTACAATTTTTAAGTAGTTGTACCTCATGACGGGATGAAGCAGACATCCAACGATGTCACCTCAGTCTTGCAAGTCTAGTGGCAATTTCCTTTTCAGTCTCCTGGTCTCAGTGGGATCTAATAGCGATGGCAGCAGTGGGTTTGGATGGTCGCTAAGCCTAGCATGGTGTTTGCAACTTCTTTCCATGATGACTTCACTGATGAATGGGATTTTCAGATCCCTATTGTGCGTTTCATTTGAGACATACCAAGGCGCATCTGCAATGCTTCTAAGGATTTTTGATTGAGCTCGTTGAATGATTGAAAGGTTTGACTTGCTAGCGCAGCCCCAGAGTTCGATCCCGTAAGTCCAAATGGGCTTGATGATGGCTTTGTATATCAGTAACTTGTTTTCTATGCTTAGTTTTGATTTGCGTCCTATCAGCCAATTTAACTCTTTACTTTTCAAGTCGATCTGTTTTCTTTTCTTGGATAAATGTTGCTTCCAGTTTATTTTGTTGTCCATGTGCAATCCCAGGTATTTAACACTTGCATGTTGAGGTATGGTGACTTGATTCAAGGAAACAGCTGGGCATTGTCCTTTGCGGAAAGTGAAGGTGATGTGCGTGGATTTGGTTTCGGTGACTTTGATCTTCCATTTGTTCAGCCAACTTCCTATATCGTCTAGGTGCCTCTGTAGTTTACTTGAAGCGTGGTCGGGATCTTCATCAGTTGCAAGAATCGCCGTATCGTCTGCAAATGTGCCAACTGTTGTTTCAGTTGTTGTGGGTATATCCGCTGTATATACGACATATAGTAAGGGACCCAGTATGCTGCCCTGTGGGACTCCTGATTTCATAGGGTAGTAGCTTGAAGTCTCACTGTTTACTTTAACTTTGTAGCAGCGGTCACTTAAGTAGGATTGTAGCAACTTGAGGTACTTGGCTGGCAATACTTTCTTTATTTTATGCAACAAGCCTGGATGCCACACTTTATCAAATGCCTGCTTCACATCTAGGAAGGCTGCCGTACAGTATTCTTTTCTTTCGAAGGATTTGGCGATTATATCCGAAAGGCGGTGACACTGCTGCACAGTTGAGTGAGCCGGCCTAAAGCCAAACTGATGATTAGGGATCCAAGCTAGCCGATCCAGTTGGCCATTTATTCTATTCAGGATAAGTCTTTCCAAAAGCTTAGAAATTACTGGCAAGAGGCTGATCGGGCGATAAGAACTAATATCCGTTAGATTTTTTCCTGGTTTCGGTACCATAATTATTAGCGCACTCTTGAAGAACATGGGCCAGTAGTCTAGCCTTATAATCGCATTAAATATATAAAGCAATTTTATCAAGCCTTTCTTGGGAAGTTCTTGTAACATTTTGCCTGTGATCATGTCAGCTCCGGGAGCTTTTTTTATATTTAGCCTGTTTATTTCATTTTGTAATTCCTTCGGAGAGAAAGGTGCTAACCGTTCTTGAGTTAAAAGATGGATGAGATTGGCTTCATCTACTTCCTGCACTGGATCGTCATTGTGTGGGATGAACACTTCGGCAAGGAGTTGTGCAAATGCGTCAGCTTTTTCTTTATCGCTTTTTGCCCATTGACCATTAGCTACTGTTTGGCTACGGATTGGGGGTGATGTAGAATGAGGTTTTCTCTTAGCTTTTATGGGCTTCCATATGGAGTTATCTTGTCTCGTGAGTTGAGATACGTAGCCTTCTACGGAGGCATTCCTCATTTCTTGGAGTTTAGACTTTAGCTTATTACAGCAGGTGTTGTACTTTGTTCGGCTGGCTGGCGTGCGGGTACGTTGCCAGATTGATCGTGCTCTTCTCTTCTCTGCAACTAGCTTCTTTATTTCAACGGGGATATTTTTTGTTTTGTAAGCACAGTCTATGAATGGTGTGGATTCTTTCGCTGCCTGTTGGAGTGTACAAATAAAGCTATTGCAGTCGACCTCTATATCATTTGGCTGCTTCAATCTGGTTGAGAGATTGATGTTATCTACAATTATCTGTTTGTATCTATCCCAATTTGTTTTGTTATTATGCAATCTTGGAGTGGGTTTCTTACATATCACTGCTGTGCTCAGAGTTAGGGTAATTGGGCTGTGGTCTGATGTGAGGTCAAAGCTTGAAGATATTTCTGTATAAGATGAAGATATGCCACTGGTTATGAAGAAGTCTAAAAGATCGGGAAGTCTATTTACATCTGTAGGCCAATAAGTAGGTGCTTCTGGTGAAATAAACGTGTAGTTGTTTTCTAATATGACTTGTATCAGTTCTCTTCCTTTTGTTGTTGTGAGCCGTGAGCCCCATGTGGTATGCTTGCTATTGTAGTCCCCCCCAACAATGAATTTTGGACCAAGAGTTATAAAGAAATTTTTGAATTGCTCATTTTTGAGGTTATGACGTGGTGGACAGTAGACAGCTGATACTGTTATATCGTAAGGAAGACTGTTTACTTTTACAGATGCTGCCTGGATATGGTTTTCTTCATACTTAGGCATTTCGTGGTGTTTGATTGTTTTTTTAATAAGTACTGCAGCTCCTCCATGTGCTGTACCATCGGGATGATTTGTATTGTAAAGTATATAATCGGGTATAGAAAAATAGCTTCTTTCAGTGAAATGTGTTTCACTGATTAGTAGGACGTCTATATAGTTTTGCTGTAAAAACAATTTAACTTCTTCTTTGTGACTAGGGAGACCATTGGCATTCCACTGGGCAATTCTTAGAAAATTGGCCATTTTAATTGATTTTGTTGATTAGCGTGGCAATCATATTGAGGATCAGACTGTTTTGTTGTAGGAGCTGGTTGAACATATTTTTAAATTCATCTAGGAATTTATTCATTGTAGAAGTTAGACTTACCGAGTTTTCAGTGTTGTTGGCTACTGCATCTGCATACGTTCTTGAGTATTGGCGGTTAGTGGCGGGCTCAACATTGTTAACATAAGCTGGTTCACTAGTTATAGGTGGTAGGGGTGTTTGGAAGGTGGGATTTTTATTTTTCAATGTTCTGTGGTAGTGTTCGCAGCCTCTATAGTTTGCAGTATGACTGCCACCACAAAGGGCACATTTTGCTGGCGCATCTTTCGGCTTCTTGCAGTCCTTAGTATTATGGGGACCACCACATTTCACACATAAGTATGGTTTGTTACAGTATGTTTTAGTATGTCCAAATTGTTGGCACCTCATACACTGGATGATATTGTTCTTTCTAGGTCTGGGTGGCTCTATTTGAATAGTTTTATTCTGTAATCCTCTGATGTTATATATATCTTTATTATTTTCGGCTGGCTCAAGATCTACAAAGAATAAGTTTAGTGGTTCTTTGGTAGTCCTATGAAGAACATTTATTATGCTGCGAACTTTGTGACCCAGTTTTACCAGCTCCTCTTTTATATCATCGATTTTTGTAGAGTGATGTAGATACCTTATCACTACCCTGTATGATCGCTCTTCTTTCAGTTGGTAGGTATGGTGAAAGATACTATTTTCTTTGAAGTTTCTGATGAGCTTACGGTATGATTCTGGGGTTGCGCAGTTTATTTTCACAACGTTGTTTGCGAGGCTCTTCGTGATATATTGCTCGTCTTCTAATATGTCTCTAATGGTGTTGACCATTTCCTCGTAGTTGATCACTCCATGAACAAAGATTGGGTGTGGCTTTGGAATTCGTTGAGTGTTATTTCCGACATTATCATCTGTTTTTGTCTGCTAGGATACCAAATCTGTTGTTTACAGTTACAGTTTCCGTTGTTTCTTTGTTCTGCTCTTTGGCAACTTTCCTCCTTTTAACGCTTCTCATCACTTGCCACGGGTTATTTCTATTTTGTTGTGAGTCCTCTAATTCTTCTTCACTTGTTGATGACATTCTTAGTATTTGATTATGCTCTATTACTGACACATCCTGGCTATGAGACATTGTTGATGAAATGTTTTAGACCACCTGCATAACCGGTGCCACCAGCTCTTGCACTGCTAACTAACGACACTTATTTTGTTTCACGTTTTTACAGCTTTTGTTATGGAACACTTTTTTATTATTATGATTATATTATTTGTACTCGTACTCGTACTCGTCGATTCGCTTATCAGCACGTCCGTTTGCTACGAAATCCAAACGAGAACTGTTTACAAAACATACGCGCTGTTACGGTTACGCTCATCCAAAAAATTGTATACAAATAACAAGTCTGCGTGTTGCACTGTTTCATGCTTATTGGAAATCATCAGCTCGGTCTAAGTCTCTATGTAGGACAACGAACGAATGCACAGCAAGTGTAGCCACTATGGGAGGTCTAAATCTGTCGGAATACAACCCCACGTGCTGTCCTTTATTAGAAATCCACTGCGAAAGTGAACGGAGCTTCCTATTGTGACTGTAATGTATAATTCGACTTAAGTCCCCGATGGCACTGCAGACTCTTGGGATTATTGTACCTTGCTCCTAGAATTACCAGCCTAATCCAAGCAGTCTAGTGTTCTCTATCAGTTCGTTTCGGTTCGAATGTTGGTTTCCCAAACAGTTGACGTCTTTTGTGATCCAGCTCCTCGAACTCACGTAAGACGTGTAGGCTTGATTCTGTTTCTTTTCCGCATTGTCTGCCATCGAGGTCTCCAGTTTTGTGCAGGCGCTCTTTCAGGCAATTATGTCATCTTAGAAGGCCTGTTACTACACAGAGTTGGTTTCTACCCATGATACACATACACTGAAGATAGGATGTTGCGCATGTGGGCGGAGCTTCGTGACGTCACCTAGAGAGCCGGCGGCTCGTGGTTACCAGTGGCGGGATTGTCGTAACGTTAGTGCAGTGCACGTATATCGTGGTTAATACTATATAGTGCGATCTGTTGGTGATTCTTGGTGGGTTTGTGACTTGTTGTATTAGTTGTACATACTGTATATACACTATGATGTTAGTAAATTGATAAACATGCGGTGTGCTGTTGTGGGATTTAATTCCGACAACCAATCTAAGCGGAATCATTGCAAAGACATGAAGTTCCACAGTTTTCCTCAAGACCCAAACCTTAGCAAAAAATGAAGACATCATACAAAAAGAGAAACGAAAGTCAATGTAAAAAGCGCTAGGATTTGCTCGAATCACTTTAGTGAAAGTGTCTATAAGATCAATTTGAAACATACCCTTTCCATTCTTATGGAAAATTTACCCAAGTCTTTATCATCACCTGGACCATTTACATCAGTTGATGGGGAAAAGCGGAAAAGTGCTTACGAAAAACAGGCAAAGGGCTCAACTTATCGCCTAGAGTTTAAGTATAGAATAAGATCATATACTATGGGGCGAAACGAAGGCGCATACTCAGAGTATTGCAGCGTAGAGGAAGAGGATACTCCGCATCATAAACTGAATGCACCTGAAGTATCAGCTGACTATAACGAGGAATTTTTAGTGGAAGAAATAGATGAGCTCGAGTATGATGGTCTGAAAAAATTGGCCTGCTTTGTTTGCCATAAATTGCAGGATCAGAGGTTGAAAAGTTCCTCAAATGAAACTTATTCCTGGATAGACCATCTTAGTGAGAGTGGATTATCAAAACCTTCCACAGCTTTCATGAATCAAATTGAGAAGCTTAATAAGGTGTTTACTACATTCAGTGGGGACGGAATAGTGACAGAAATGCAAAATTTTATAGGCGAACTTCTGTTGAAGAGCGGCAACATTGACTGCCCTGAAAAAGTTAAGAAACTATTTTTCAGGTTCATGTTCTTCTACTTTTCGAGTTGCGTACATTTTCACACTTGCATGTAGTTAGTACCTAGGATGTTCTGTGAAATAAGGATGAATAAATGTAGTGCAGTGTTAACGTCATGAGTATGTTAATTCTGCTAACAGAACATACGAAAATATAGGTAATATAGAAAAATCTTGTTTTTACAGTAAAGTGACGGTATACGCTCTATTGTGGAGTTAGAAAGCCGTTTAAGCTATAGCCTGTGAGATACGAATTACAAGGTTGAAATATTTTATTTAGATCTGCCATTTTGTTTTGTATAAAATTTTATTGTAGATTGTGTCTCTCGCACCGCTAAGACGAATCCAATGACACCTCATATGTGAAAATCTATCAAGCCGTTTGATCTGTAGCCTATGAAGTAGGAATTACAAGGTTGAAATCTTTTATTAAAATCCATGATTTTATTTTTTATAAAATTTCATTGCAGCTAGTGTCACTCGCACCGCTAAGACGAATCCAACGACACCATATATGTGAAAATCTGTCCAGCCGTTTGGCCTGTAGGTGAAAATATGCACGTTATCCATATCAATCTAAATGAGAGTCACTCTCTGCGTGACGTCATGCGCGCCGAAAATCGTTCAGCGGAGCATCCGGCACTGGTTTCTACCCATTAAGAGCAGTTGCGCAGCCGTATTTGAACATGGTCCCGAGATAAATTCTTTCCCATGCCTATAACAGATGTAAAATGTGTTTAGGAAGCTGCAACATTATCGAAGCTTTTATTTATCTAAAAGATTTACATCGGTTACTATTTTCAAGGTTTTCAATACTACCCTCAAATGATATGAAAAACGTCAGTGCATTGTATGGCGAGTCCAAGCTCTTTAACGTTTTGGAGGTCCAAAGTGATGGACACCAGTATAGTCTGCCTGTAGTATCTACCCTGCAGCGCTCACACAAGGGATCCTCAGTCACCCCCATCACGTGCAGATGCCGCCTTAAGGTGTTATGGCCAGACAACAGTCCCATCAGAAACCTTAGGTTGGCTCCATCCAAAGCTAAGCAAAAACTTCCATCTTTAGCGCTGGGTTTTACAATGAGTTCCCGTGCCTGACGGAGATGTTTCTCCATTTCTGAGAGTGTTGTCTTGCAACCCACGTCTCCCTTTTACGGTACCCACACCAACTATACGGAATGCCTCACTTCATTGCAATACAAGACTCGAAGTAATCTTACAGAATTTAGTGCCTTCATTGCAGCATGGCTGTCGGAGAAGGTTGTAATTTTTCTCCTAGCCCCTCCGTCTCCAATATGCGGGATAAATAAGCCAGAATCGCAAAGATTTCCGCCTGGAAAATAGTGGTATATCCACCAACAGGCAGAGATAATCTAGCTCTAGGCTCAAAGACTCAGGCGCCAAAGCCGCCCTCGTCGAATACTCCACATTAAACTTGCGGTTAGAGCGATATTTAAGGGTTATCAGATCACCCATGCTCAGAACGACAGGATCCTGCCTTTGCAGCTCGAAAAAGATGGCAGTGTGACCCTTGACAGGATTAAAGAAGGCCCGACTGCCCTGACTCCACAGACGATATGCGACTACTCTCGCCTCACCGCAGATTACTAGATCCATTGCACATGGCGTTGTGCGCACTCCGCTTGTCATACCAATAATTGCCAAACTTTGAATTTGATTGAGTTTGGCCTTAGTTGTGTCGGTTCAAATGGAAGGCCACCAAACCAGAGGGCCGTAGAAGCGAGATGGACGTACTATCGTCATGTAGAGCCAGAGTACTACTTTGGGTTTAAGCCCACACTTCACTCCGACAACACGTCTGCAAGCCTACATTGAACTGCGAGCCTTGTTAACCTTATATTCAACACCAGTTCAGTTTGCAGTCCAGGATAGTTCCTAAATATTTTACTGATTCGGATAGAACTAGTCTAGACCGAAAGAAGATCGGCAAGATAAGCCCGTCAAGCCTTCTTCTCCTAGCGAATAGGATCAGGTGGGTCTTTCGAGCGTTGACACAGAGATGGACCACCTTACACCACATTCGATATAGCGCGTATAGCGCCCTGCATGATCTCAGAGATTGTTCTACAAAAACGATCCCTAACTACTATGCTTAAGTCGTCTGCATGGGCTTGCACATAAGCACCCGCACTGTTGAGCCTAGCGAAGAGTTCGTTCACCATGAGGCACCACGGTAGGGGTGACAGAGCTCCGCCCTGCAGACAGCCTTGAACTAGACTATGTGGCTACTCTGACGCTGCAGCATACGTCAGCTGTTGCTACGCGACCCTCCAGAGTGGACAGTACACAATCTACTGGGATTGATCCAACCCTGTGCATGTCTAATAGAGTCGATTGTAGTGCAATTAAATGCACCTTCAATGTCCAAGAAAGACACGAGTGCAACTTTTCGCTGATCCAGAGTCTTCTCCAGCCTACTGAACAGATTATCTAAGACCAGATGAGTCGATTTTCCAGCTTGGTAGGCAAACTGAACGGAATGAATGAGACATCTTCCAGCGGCCATCTCTCAAAAACCTATCAACTATCCTTTACAATGTCTTAAGCACAACAGACGAAAGGGTTGTCGAACAAAAATCCTTCGGGCCAGTAAATTTAGCTCTGCCCGATTTAGGAATAAATACACTTTAGCCTCCGATAGCTTATAGGTGTGAAGCCCGTGGCCAAATATGTTCGAAGCACCTTTAACAGGTAAGGAACAACTGAATCCCGCCCGTGCTGTAACATGGCCGTCCAGACCTAGACTTTTGTATGGAGCAAACGAATCGATCGCCCACACCATCCTTTCGAAGATGACACTCTCCCTTGACATGCGCCAGTCCACCCCTGAAGGCCTGCGCAACGGCATGCACTCTGTGATTGATTGCGCTACTGTGGAACTGGGAAAGTGCGTGATCCATCAGAAGCCTCAGAGTACCTTCCTCGGAAGTAGTATTACCTCCCAAGGGATCAGACGGAGAATCTTCCTTTAGTACCTTTGTATAGGATTCTGTGTTTTCTAGCTGTAGCAGGAATGTCATTAATGGATTGTCAGAAGTTCATACAGGATTCTCTGAAGGTCCTTTTAATTCCGTTTTTGTAGTACTGCAAAGACTTCGTGTAGTCTTCCCATTGCGGAGCTTGTTTCCTATCATCTAACTCCTTGGATCAGAGGGTTGCTTTGCCCTTACCTTGAATTTTGCGTAACGGGCAGTCTTCCTCATACGAAACAGTCAGGTCCCTGCTCAGAGATTCCACGGCTGCTTCTGTATCAGAGCCCCTAAAAAGGCTGTATGGAAACCCACCAAGCTTACTATCAAGATCTGCCCTACAAGACGCCCAATTAGTATGCCTAGGATTCCGAACATATTTATCTGGAATATCTCCATCAGTCCTAAACAGTATATAGGTACCTGTGATCCGATAGAAAGGGTATAAAAGAAATTCCCCAGTCTCTAAATTAAGCGTACCCATTGTTACGTAGATAACCTCTTCTCTGACAGTGTTACTGAAAGTAGCCGTGTTAGCGACATTCTGAACCTCAAAGTTCGACGACCCTCGGAACTCGATGAGCTCTTCGCCCCGCCCGTTAGTGTTCGACCTACCCCACATAACCTGGTGAGCATTGCTGTCGCACCCAGTCATAAGGTCAAGTCCAGAATCCCTACAATATGCGACAAGGAACCCCCAGTTCCTTAGACGGGTTTCTTTGAATTGTAAGGAAGGTATGCTGAACATACGACCCGCACGAGAATTATGTGTCTAGAAAAGTGACGGTATATCGATTTTTTTGACATTATACCTTTTTTTTGACATTATATAGGTTTTTCTACAAGATTAGCACTTAATTGTACGTATTGCCTAAACGTCATGAGGCTTCAGTTATCAATGTTTGGCTCTGATGTGATGTAAACTCACCTTCAGAGATGGCATTACTGGACACCTAAGGTGTAAGTTGTATGTGTTGATGATAATTCCATCAGATTCTTATCTCAAATACACTTACTTCAGATTCAAAGCTAGAAATTAGTTGCGCATCCACTTTTTCTTATCCATTCTGGAAATTACATATGCAAATTCGTCGAGTTTCAAAAACAAGAGAGATAAGAAATAATTATATTCACTGTACACTCTCGAATTACAAGCCATATGTAGTGCTAACAGTAATTACACTCAACGCGGGCGCGATGGTGGTTTCCCGTAATTCTCCTCAAAGTTTTTCGTAATTTATAACTTTGAACATAACCTCTCTTCAGAAAGCACAACACAAATAACTCGTCGGGCACAGCTAATAGGTATACTTCATTGGCAGCATATTCAATAACGACTTTCTCACACAGCAAACATCACTGATTTTATACATATGCAGACCAATACACATAATCATCCACATGCGATCTTGCTATTCAACCAACTTTCTTCTCAGAGATGAAAACTACAGACCACTCGGCTTCACAAAACATAAGCAAACAAAACTGCATGTAGTTTAGTTGAGTCATCCCTCCATAGATGGACGTTCACAACGATCCTACTGAGGAAACGTGGAATGACTGTTTGTACCTTAAAAACTACCTAGTCTGCAAGATGACATTTTATAGTTTTTTTTTGACGTTTTATAGGCTTTTCAGATGATACCCGTGCGGGTCCCTGTCAGCGCCTTCCTTCTTATATCCAATTCTAACTGCAACAAAGTCTCTGGATTCCAGCTTCCTCTCCAGTAGCCTTCACGCGCTGGGACAGGATCCAGGATTGTGTCTCCTGAGCTTACCCATGATGACGTCATTTCCCAGGTTGGGACCTGG
Organism: Acanthoscelides obtectus; assembly: GCA_963669975.1. NCBI lineage: Eukaryota > Metazoa > Arthropoda > Insecta > Coleoptera > Chrysomelidae > Acanthoscelides > Acanthoscelides obtectus. The sequence goes on along the minus strand of CAVLJG010000003.1, from coordinate 79,649,327 downwards.
GAATCAGTTCATCACGCGGTGGTAAGCAGAAAGGCCGCCAAAGCTCATCGCAATGAGTCTTGCACCTTCCCACGGCCGCAGATTCCCCACGTAGGCCTACAACCATGCCCTGGTGGACTCGACCTCGCACAGAAAGATGAATGCCCCTCGAGAGAGGTAGCAGTCAATGTTCATAGGAAGGGCCCCCTCATCTGAAAGACCATCTATTAGCACACTGATCGCCTTCTGCACCTGTGCCTCGGTGAATTAAGTCCCAGGATAACAATCGCACACCATAGCCTCCCTGAGACCCACTTGGTATGCACGCGCAAGATGTCTCACCGGCGGACCGCTGACGTTCCCGTCGCCAGGCCGATTTGAGGCCGTCGCTGACACACCGAACTACGCACCGTCCTGTCCACATGGCGGTTGGGCCCGAACATCCGGAGCCCCAGAAATGGTGCCTCGACTTTCCGTGTCCCCCGCCATCCGCGCTTCTCTCCGTTTCCGTACCCTTTTCTTTCCAGAACCTGGCCGCGATTTTCTTTTATTTTTAGAGAGCCCCCATTTTAGAGAGCTTTCTAAGTTTCTGGCAGATTCCTCTGTCAGGGTACGATCGGAGTCTCCTGGTGAGGCTCCGCCCGGATGTTTGGTTTCCCCCGGCGAGGCTCCCCTTTTTGGCTTCTAAAACTGCCTAAATCCTTCCTTGATGGTAAGTGACTTCAGATAAAAATTGACAATGTTCTTTCAACACGGTTCATTTGATCCGGTGTCCCTCAGGGTTCGGTTCTTGGGCCAATCCTTTACTCACTGTACATCCTGTACGTCCCTAGCCCCAGCAACTGTGAAGTCTATCTCTATGATAGCTATGCATTAGTGAACCAGTCGTGACCTGGTGACCTAGTCCTCGACAGGTTGCAAAGTGGGGTGGAGAAAGCATTAGAGTGGGCGGATCGGTGGCTGACTAAAATTAACCATTGGAAAACGCAGGTAATCTATTGTACGATAAGACGTCGCGGCGAGGTTTCAATGAATGGAGTTCGTATACCATGGGAAAGCTCGGCTAAATATCTTGGTGTCATTATAGGATAAAGGGATGACTTTGCGGAATCATATTGAATCGTTAAAAACTAAATTTAGAATTACGTTTCGACAGCTTTACCCATTATTATGTAAACGCACAAAATGAATTTTGATTAACCAGGTTCGGATCTGTAAGGACGCAAAAGCAAGTTTTAGAAAATCGGTCAGTGGCGGCTGAGGAAAAGGCCTGAAACGAAAAAAGTGAAAATCACTCAAACTTCGTTTTTTGACGTTTCAGAGGATCCTGATCATTTTTGAAAAAAACTTGAGGGTAGGAGTAGTAAGGGGATGGGGAGGGCTTATCTTAATTTTTATACGATGGTAGATTTATGTGCTCTCAATATTGGTAATTATATGCACCTATTGGACATATTTGACACGTCACAGATTTTTCTGTACATTAGCGCTGAAAAATATTCTCGAAGGACGGATCTTGTACTTATTGTGCGCGGCTGCTGCTGGTGTCTTATCGTGTGCCGCCTGTTGTCAGCGTTCTGGTATGGAATCACAGCTAAGTATGTATGCTCTGACCGAGGTACGACGTTGTCACGTCTGCCCGAGATAGGCATCGCAGAGAAGTGACTTTTCCAGATGCACTATCAGTAGGGCGGGTAAAAAATATCTATGAATTAATTGTATGGACCTGTTCGACTGACTTTTTTCTCAGAGGGATCTGATTTGTGCTGAACATATTCCTTTACTATATACTGATAAGGGCGTTGCGTGGGAAGTGCAGAGTCAAGCTCCTTGACGCCACTTTTTTACCTTTGTTCTTGTGCCATTTTAATTAGAAAATTTTCTGATATTTTCTCTGTTTTAACGCGTTTTGTGTTGTAATTTCTGTCGCTTTTGTTTACTTTTAGAAACTCATAATCATGTGCCTGAAAATGGCGTTTGAAATCGTCGAAACATCGTATATTTAATAAATGTTTTAAGTTGACCGAATCCCAAGAACTTATGACTTAAATTGATATCAACGGTCAAGAATCCAGACTGCAAAACTATGAAACAAACGACTAACTTATAATTTTAAGGCCCACTCAGGAATTTGGATTTTTTGAAATAACTAAGGTTTGGCAATGTCATTGAATGACATACTGTACATGTTTGGATTCAGAACTATAAACTCTATTCACCTGTGCAAAAACCCAGTATGGCATCTATAAGAAAAAATAAAGCTTATGATTGAGGTTAATGGGCAAAACGTCAAATTGAAATTCTAATTACGTCATTTTATAGATGAAAAAAATAAATATCAACTCTATAAACTCAGGAAAAAATAAAAATTATATATGTCACCCGGTATATAATATAGCTTTTACGGTATTCTATAACACTTTAACTGCCTGTGGCTTAAATATTGTTTACGAGTTCGTTTATAGAAAATAATCTACAGTACCTACGTTAGAGAAACAGATAAAAGTACATCATGATACTATTGATCATTATCAAATAACTGCGGGTTAACGATGCCAACCAAAAAGCACAAAAGAAAGGCGATTACTCGTTATTATTATCTTGCTTTCAAGTCCCGCACTGTAAACAAAATATCTTCACAAATATTGCTTGCGAGGTTGGATTAAGAAAAGAGAAAATAACAATATAATGGAAACGTTATTAGAACAACTAGAACGGAAACAACAGGAATGTTATAAAAACTTTCATCGAATGGCCGCTGCCGATTTTCAGTACTTGCTGGACCAATTAGAATTCGTATTCGAAAAACAAGACACATATTACTATATCTTCCTTTGTTAGCGACTCAGTATCGGGCTGAAGTCTTTTGGACACTAATGCTATAATATTTTACTAACGACTCAGAAATTTCCTCATAAAATACCATTGGTCCCTCGCAGACCACTTTACCCGCAACATTATTCTGGCAAATAATACGGTGCTGAGATCTACTCATAGGCAACCAGTGATGTTCTTTGGGCAGGTTCGTATGTGGAACTTTTCTTTAAACTCGTGTGGGTGATCATTTCTGGTTGAAGTGTTGCTTAGGAAGGTGGATTGTCGGCTATTCAATTGATTTCCAGATTTTGGGATATTTGCCCTCAATCACCAGTTTATGGAGTAGCACCCTTTCTTGTATATTTTTGAGCTGCCATAACTTTTTTTAGAACAGGGGATAACTTTCTGAGGGTACACTACTTTAGTACATTTTTCGTTTTTTGCTTTTGCTTAACTTTTCTTGTTAAAATGTACATGGCTTTTCAAGTTCGTGTGTTTTAATGAGTAGTTTTGTCTCAGACAGAGAATAGAGAGTAGATTTTTTCTCTCTCTAGGGTTTTTTAATATCGTATATTTTGAAAATGAGGCAAGAAGCCCCTACCTTGTGATGTTCATCACATCACTGCCCACTACTGGCCATTGGCTTTTAACCTAAGCGTTTGTGAGTGGAGGACATTTTGGCTGCGCCTAGAGTCGTGACTGGGGGAAGACCACTATCCAGATAAATTTAGGTTTAAGCGCTAAAATATTTGTAAGCTCTGTATGTATACCATGGTAAACGTTTTGGAGGGTTAATAATCACGGTTTAATAATTTTATTGTCCGACAGTCTTAAATAATATCCTTTTTTTCTAACTTGCACTCCAGTGGTGGAACATATGTGCAGTTTAATCAGTTCATATATTGAGATTTTCTTAATATCTTGTTTTATTTGGCTCTCTGTATAGTTAATTGCGTGCATCAAATTATGGTTTAGGAGCTGTTTTAACCCAATAATTCGAGGAAGGTGACAAGGTGGTATGTCACATTTCCAGGTCTTTAACCGAACAAGAACTGAAACTGTCATTAACGGAAAAGGTATACCTTGCCGTTATTTGGTCGGTCGAAAACCTGATACATTATTTAGATTGTGTACATTTGAAGGTAATTATGGACCATGCTTCGTTGTTATGGACTCGTAGATTAAAGGATCCCCAAGATCGCCTTGCCCGTTGGCAATTGCGTCATCAGCAGTTAGATTTTGAATTGATCCATCGTAAGGGAAAAGATCACATAGTTTCTGACTTTCCCTCTCGAGCGGTACCCGCGCTTATTGATTCAGTGTTTTGTTTTGGCTCACCGTCATTTTCTCCGGCGCCTACCAATGATAAATGGTATCCAAAATGCCCCAGAATGTTCGAGATAATCCATCGAAATTTTCTCTGTGCCGTACGCAGAATGGCATACTTTATAAATTTGTTAAACCATTAATCCCTAATCTTTCTTCTCCTTCGGATGATTGGAAGGTAGTGGTCGCAAAGGACAAAAGAAAAATCATTCTTCAGCGCTGTCATGATGTTCCAACACCTTGTCACATGGGTGTTTCTAAACGTTCTAGTAAAATTGAGAAGACTTATTACTGGCCTAAGACGAAGGCTGTTGTTGTAAGTTATGTAAAGCACTGTACTTGTTGTGTCCAGAATAAAGTCACCATCCGGATTAATGTGTGAACGTGTGGACATAACAGAACCGTTTCAGACTTAAGTCTTGATTATACCTCTGTCACGTTCAAGGAAAGGTTTTTTGCTATATCGTTGTTATTTCAGACTACTTCAATAAATCAGTTTACTTTTTCCCTTGTCGATCGGCTGAAGCTAAATCCTTAGTTGAGATTGTTGATAGTTTCTTTCTTCTTTATGGAGCACCCATGTTTCTAACTTGCGATGATAGAGTTCAGATGAAATCTAGGAAATTGCAAGTGTTGTGTAAAAAGTATAGTCTCCGTATATTTTGTACTGCCAATTACAATCCTCGTTATAAACCCTCTGATCGTCACAATCGAGTACTTAAGACCATTTTACGTACTTGCGTCCGCCAGGAAAATCATGGGACGTGGAATGAACAATGAGATTGGTTGTGCTATCAGAACCATGCCTTGTGAAACAGACCAAGTATACTAAGTGACATATAAATCAGAACACCCAGTTTTAATGGTTTTATTTTAATAAAATTTTGTATAAGTACTTAATGAAGCATAGTAAGTAAATGATAAAAATTTCAAAATGATTGCACTACTTTAAAGCTCTTTGACCTTTAATAATGTGTGGATGCACCCTGATATGCTACGCATTCTCCAACGCGCCTAGGCATGCTTCTGATCAGGTGGTCAATGTCCTCCTGTGGTATCTCATTCCAGGCAACCACCAACTCCTCTCGAAGTGCTTCTAGAGTCTGAGGAGGACGTTGCAAATTGAGCAATCTCCTACCGATCGTATCCCACACGTGCTCAATTGGGGATAAGTCGGGTGATCTTGGTGGCCATGGTAACAATGTGACATCATTATGTTGAAAGAATTCTATTGTGACTGTTGCAACATGTGGTCGGGCATTATCTTGTTGGAAAGTTGGATCTGCCAGGGTGTCAAGATAGGGTAAAAGATGGGGTTCTAGAACTTAGTGGATATAACGCTGCGCGTTCATGATACCTCTGATGAAGATTAAAGGTGACCTGGAACCATAAGCTATAGCACCCCAAACCATAACTCCAACAGTGTGATGAACATGACTTTCAACAAAAAACTGTGGATTCCTCCTTTCACCACGTCGCCTTCTAACCCTGGCACGACCATCGTGCATGCCTAAACAAAATCGAGACTCGTCACTAACGACAATACTGTTCCATTCCTGATCCCAGAGTGACCGTTGTCTGCACCACTCAAGGCGATTACGTCGGTGTTCTCGAGTTAAAGGGAGGACCCAGTGTGGCCGGTATGAAAACAAGCAAAAACTTCTCATTCGTCGGTAAACACTTCGCATGCCAATAGATCTTCCGTGTTCTGCAAACCATTCATTTGCAATGGACCTGGTAGTGGAGAAACGGTCCCTTAAGGCCAATAATCTTAGGCGGCGATCTTCACGGTCTGTTGTTCTACGGCGGCGTCCAGTGCCCCTTGCTCTTTGCGTACGGCCTTCTCGAAGCCATGCCTGACAATACCTAACCACAGTGTCTACACTTCTTTGCACTCTAACTGCAATTGCCCGAAAAGAAAGTCCAGCTTCCCGAAGTCCCACTATACGGCCCCCTATCAAACTCACTAAGTACAGGTCTCCGTACTTTAGGCATCGTAACCGATCGTAAAGGATGTCAAGAACCAACATCCGCCAACGTTGATTCTTTACTGCGGCTGAAATATTCATTTTTAGAGCGTTAGTGAATTAAAAAAAGCAGTATAAAAACCGGAATGTCCAACTGATAAGGCTGAAAATTTTTTCACTTGTTATTTACAGTAAGATAAATACATTCACCAACTTTTATTAAAATAAAACCATTTAAACTGGGTGTTTGGATTTATATGTCACTTAGTATATATTCCACAGTTATCAACTTTTCATGAGATTTTTATTTCACGAGACAAGAATATGAAAACATCTCATTGTGGATCAACACCTTAAGGAGTTCCTTAGGAATCTACCATTCGCATCGTCAATAACTTGCCCGACACCCTAATGCGGCTGGTAGCAAGTAAATGGACGTTTAATCTTTATCGAGGTGCACATGGCGTAGCTCACTCGTATTTAAATTGTTGCCTGCGGGGGTGTCCGATGTCCAAACCGTCAGTCATCATCTGCCGCCCCGTAGTACCTACATGTGCACTTCCTTATGCAAGTGCAGACCCGCTGGTCGATGGTCACTGGTCGGCGCAACATCAATTCACAAGTCGGTGTCTTCGCCACAGGCGGACAGCCTCACACCTGTCTTTTTATTATAACATCGACACTTCACCTGCTTACCGCCTTACGTTTAGGCACTCCGTTCTTTATGCTGCGGTCACTAGTGACAAGCACAGGCTACATTTCTTATGGTCTTAAGTTTACAATCCAAACAACATAGATTAATGAACAGGGTGTCCCAATATTCTTTGGACACGTATTTGTAGACTCTAAATAATCGGTTGAACATGATTTACCTCTATGCAAAAGTGCTTCGTTTCTCCATTGCAGGGCGTCAAAGTCTTATTTCTAAAATACATCCTGTCAGATATTTTAAGAACGGCACCGGTATAACGTATAATGTGGTTATTTTTGAGTAAAGACAACATTTCGTAGGTTTTCTGAGACATCACGTAGTTTTTCTTAAAGGTGTCAACTTAGCACTAGTACACTTGTTATTAACTTGATTTGTAGCGTCTAGCGCCTAAACATCATGATGCTTCAGCTGTCAATGTTTGGCTGTGATGTGATATGACATCTGCTTCAGAGATGACATTATTGGCAGTCTATGCCGTGAGTTGTATACAAAAACTGGAAAGAAACGGCAGTGCCTAGGGGCATAGGATTTGTGTGGTAATAATCTGCGTCGATTATCATTTCATTGGTTTCTTGTTTCAAATACCTACTCCTACTTGAGATATATTCAAAGCAAATTTCCTGGATTTCAAAAATGAGAGAGATAAGAAAAGAAAATCCCTGGTTGGTGAAGTATATTACGAGGAACAGGAGAGAAAATATGCTACAGAAGTGAACATTTATGAAGCGTAAACAAGTTGTTTCATTTATTGGCCCGAGTAAAGACAACACGGCCACGCAAAGCAAGTGTTGAAATGTACTCTACTAAGCTCTATACCAGACTATCAGTAGCGAAATATTTTCAGAAACTGTTGCACAACACTTAAAAACATGCAAATGAAAATTGGAAAATTGACGCCTTGACGTTAGAAATGTCTAGTCATAAATTTTGGCTGCTGACATTGTTACTCTTGTCACCTGGATTGTGGCATTGCCAGCTTATCGGACGTTTTTGCTACCTTTTCTTTTTTGTCAGAATGTTTCAAAAAAAGAAGCTTTGAATAAAATATTGAGGAATATCAATGGAAAAACATAAGATTGAAGGCGTAATCATGTTTGAGAAATAGCTAAAGGTGTTTCCGATAAATATGCCCATTGTACGTGCAAGAGCAAATAAAACAAGACTGGTGGTGTGTATATTTTACAAAAATTTGTGGTCTTGTTGTTATAAAATTTTTAATCATCTTTGTCCACAATTTGCACATACACATGGAACAATTACTTATATTGTAGGTCTCCATGTGTAGAAATAGTGTGTTTAGGTATTTTGAAGAAACAACATAATAATAAAAATTATGGATTAGCAAACAACTTGACTTTTTTTAGGACATATATGGTAAAACAACTAAAAAAATGTATTTTTGTACAATGTTTGTTATAGGAAAAGCTCTAAAGGATTCGAGAAGATTCAAAACTATCCCCACCCCGACATAAATTGGAGCAAAACTTCTTGGCAACCTTCCCGACGACTCTGAATTCTTTTATATAGCAGATCTTTCTATTTACTTCATTTTTTGTTCCATACAAAAACAGGCCATCTCGGATAGCTTTCGAGAACAAAAAAATGAGATGCATCACGGTGGCCATGCCAAAATATTAACGCCTGCTTCTTGAAGAAAGTCCGTAGTACGACGAGCAATATGGAGACGTGGAATGTCTTGCTAAAAAAGGACGTGTGGACGTCCCTCCAGATACTGCAGTAAAGTGGTTTGTAGGAACATCAACATAACGCGTAGTAGTCATATTGCCTTGAACAAAGAGAAGGGGTTAGCGGCTACCATAGGCAATAGCTCCCCAAACCATTACTCCAACAGTCTGTGTACCCGACACAGCAAGTCCAATATCACGTCGTTCTCCAAGGCGGCGTCTTACACTTCTACGACCATCGTGTGTGCTATTCGTCGCCGAAGATGTCATTTTGCCATTCTGCCTCCCTTTTCTCTGCTCCAGTTCAAACGTTGACGACAGTGGACGGCAGTCAGAGGAAGCACTAACCGTGGACGGTATGAAAAAAGTCCAAAGGTTTGAATGCGGCGATAGAACGTACGCTCAGTAACAGGTCTACCTTCTGATCTGACGCCTAGTAGCAAAACGCTCTCCTCGGTGGACCAGTTGGCCTTCTTTGTGTTCCTCTACCTTCTTCTATCCGCACCCGACACACACGTATTACCGTCATTGCAGCACAATTAACACGGCGGCCAATTTCGCGATAGGACAAACCAACATCTCGATAGGCAATAATTCTACCCCTGTCAAAGTCGCTAATATGGTAATAATTTGGTCGTCTTCCAACTCCAGACATTTTGTCATGCTCAACATCAGTACATGGAAGGGCAGTAACTAAAAATATATGTACACTTAGCTGCCAGAAACTGCTTTCTTCACAAAAACTAAGAGATAATATTTTAACAAAGGTAAACAAAAACAAAGATAAAACGTTGACATTGTCGCCACATCATGCTTTACATTTAGTTATTATGTTTCCAAAAAACAAGGTGAAGGAATAATTTTTTCTAGGGTTCAATGTCACAGAGTAAAGAATTAAAAATTCATTCAAATGTTTTCTGTTGATCTACTGAACAATTCGTGGTAAACGATACTTCAAATGCTCATATATTTTAGTCACCAGTCACCAGAATCATACATTTCTTCCTAAGCACTGGGGTGACCGTACTACAAATACGTTCTTATCACCAATTATTTATCCTAATTAGTAAAAGTGATACCCGAAAGCGTCTTAATAAATATCCTAGAGCAGATGACGATGTTGTTTTTTGCCACTGGCCATTAAGAAAGCCACAAGAATGTCCTGAAGATAACATAGTGTTCTGCTGGTGTCTCACTTAAGACATGTTTTAATCTCTTTTCATATACGTTGTCAAAACGTCCCATTTCAAAGATAACCATAAGAAACAATTCATTATAACTTAGAAATTCATTCGTATTTTTTACTTCTACCTATATTAGTAGATAGCCCAAACAGAGGCTAATTGAGGAAGATGTAATACGACGAGAGCGTCATAAGACTTTAGATATACAGCGTGAGTTTTGAGTATGTATTTGATAGATATCCCCGTGATTCTTAAAGATGTCCAAGAAAGTTATCCGCAAAAATTGTCGGCAACTATACCCTCTTTTGCTTGGAAAGTATGCCGAAGTTATTTTGAAATGCAATTTTCGGAAACTGCAAACAGCTGACACTCCAAAACGGGAATTAAAAAAATATTCAAAAATCGTAGAATATACAAGGTAACTCATTCGATTTATTTGAGAAAAAGTGCATTCTTCGTTTATGAACACTCCATATAAATAGATGTTGCATACAATTTAAAAAGCGTTTGAATTGCGAGAAACTATGGGATATAAAGCTCATCTTGACAAAAAGTTTGCTAATGTATCTATAATAGTTAATAACTTAAAACTGTTAAAGGTAAGTGTTTTCTGTAAAAACATTTCACAAAGCTCGTAAGGATCAGAACCCCATAGTATGCTATAGCAATCTTCTTCCTTTGAGGAGGCCTTCCGGAATCTATACAAAGTGACACAGAAAAAAGAAAACCCAGTAATAATGAATTTATTACAAATATTTTCTATATGGGTATGCGTTTGCTTAGATTAGGGCAAAAACGAGCAGCTTTTCAACTATATCGATAAAGTGATTTTTGTTATATTGCCTTTTATTGAAAAAAAAGTAAATACGCGATGGTTGTACTTGGAAGCTACAATTGGCTTTTGTACTTACCTAACACTGAGATATTTGTATACAAAAAACTGTTGCAGTAAAATCATTATTACCGGGTGTTCTTCTCTATGTTGGTATTCCAAAATATACAGGATATTCTATATAAAAATTGCACATTTCTGTTGTAACTTAGTTAAAGATTACCCTGTAGAAAGTGCCATATTTTTCAAGTAAGGATATGCTTGCATGTAAAATTAGTAAACAACTTTTTTTGATATCTTTTATAATAACGGAGCTATCGACCCATTGCGGACTAAAAACACGAGACTCCACTGATATGGTGGAGCCCTGTCGCCCATTCCCAAATTTTTGATCCATGCAAACCAGGAAATGCGTAGTTGGCTTTGAATTGACGTTGACGTCCCATAACCGACTCTGACCCTGTCGGAATTTCCTCCGGCGAGATTGATTTTAATAAGAAGGGTGAGGCAACAACCGCGAGGAGATGTGCGCGACAGCTATGAGATTGGCAATATTTCGGCAGCCATGGAAAAATTCCCTTCCAGAACCAAATACAGGGAAGCATCTAGAGCTTTTGTCGACATGATGAGAAATTGGTTGTGGATGAGCTATTCAATAGTTTTGGTACATACCACAGACGTCGAATTCAGCACCACCAACTATCTTCAGGTTTCGGTGGTTTTAACAAGAGTTAGTAAAGGTCCTCGCACAGAGTACATGGAAAATGGGCCCCAGTCGATATGTCTAAAAGTTCAGTATGATATATTTCTCACCTACCTAAACAAAAGATCTCATGGGACCAAAGCCCTATGATTAGATTTTGAGAAATAGGAGAATGTTGGTTGCCGGTTTGCAAAAATTGTGAATGTGCCGATTGTAGCTCTCACAACAAAAACTCCGAAAACCGGTATACAGAAAATAATACTTCATTAAAACACCTTGTAAGAAGATGTTGGGAGGTGTGATGTTGATCTTGACCATGATCCTTACAAGGTCATTTTAAGGTTAAGTTGGTTTTCATATGTTAACGCTGAAATAGATCATCTGCTTTACTCTGGCCAATAAATATTAAATAGTCTAGTTTTTTGAAGTTTGGCAGCTTCAGCATCCTTTCCCAATATGCAGATCCAATTAGTGACCTATTTATGACATTAATAATTTGTTAGACAATTGCTCTTATTTCTATATGTTTTCCACGCGATATGGCTTATTTGTTTCAGCCACGGACGTAGACTAATCAGCAATCTTCGACAACAAGTACATGGATGTGCATTGTTCATAAATCCAAAAGGCGACTAATAGTGCTTCGACATATGTCATAATGAATTTTTAGACGAATCTACTGGGACCCTTTTTGAACATGCTTTGTCCGGAGTCCCTTTACACTGCAAAAGTGAGTGGATATTACGAGAAATACAATTAGAAAGTCTTTAAAATAGGTATATTATTATGATGTGGACTTCTAGGTATACATGGTGCGGTATCTAATATAGTGTCAACTAGGTGCTGGGATTAAGCGATTTGTTTTTACCACAAATTTGATCCAGGTCAATTATATCTTGTGGTGGTAGTTATTTTAATTCAACGCAATAATTATCTAAGTATAACGAGTTACTTTGACTTGTAGTCAAATATGATGAAATTGAAAATTATCCATAATCTCAAAACGACATTTGACCGGTGAGAACGCAAAACAACTTAACCGAAATCGAAATCAGGTTGACGCTGAAATAATAATAACAATAATAATAGTAATAATAATAGTAATAGTAATAATGATGATAATATTTATTTGCTTTCAATTACAGGTACAAATGGGTTACAGGTGAAGTAAAAAAAACATGCAAATAACTATGAAATACCCACAGAAGGCAAAGCCTGTGCATGATGAGATGTCTTTCCAATATTCAGTCTACGTATATATCAGTATAATTGTCAGTGTAGGTACACATTTGCTTTAGCTGCATGATTGGATATCCTTAACCTTATGTATACCTGTATATTAAGAACCTTTAAAATAATTCCTTGACAGTTTAAAAAAATGTTTTAAAAGTTTTTATATATGTTTGAAAGAATTAGCTGATGTATGTGGAGACGAGGTATTTCATTAGTCCACTTCTTTAGTACTTTTTTAAACTTCATAGTTTTAAGGTAATAGGCAAACTATTATAATTCGATCCTAGGTATTGGAATGATCTCTGCATGGCACTGGCTGGTATCATAGTTATGCTCAGTTTGGCGTAACTTATGTTTTAGGTGGTGCTGCTTCATGATGGTCTGGATGAAGTATAGTTTTCGAATATCACGCACTGCAATTTCGGTATATAATTGATCTGCTGGGTATGTTCTTGGCTTATTATATATTACCTTTAGAATGTATTTTTGTATTGTCTTAAGATTTTTCATGAGTGCCTTACACGCTGCTCCCCACGCGATCACAACATACATCAAATGGCTCTCAACTAGTGAATAATAGTGTACTTTCATTAGATAGAAGTCATAGTATTTCATAAGATATTTAAATTTGTAAAGTATTATACGAAATTTTTTAATTACAAAATGTATGTGGGTGGCCCATTTAAGGGTAGAATCTAGGTACACTGTCTGATGTTATTTTTAATTGTTCATTTTGGTTGTTTTTCAGCTATATGTTTAAATTTGAATATTTGGGCATCTATCGTTTACAGCATGAGAATGGGATGTAACAAGCGTTGTTGTAATTTACGGTTAAAAGATTAGAGTTGAACCATTTGATAATCTTGAAAAATTCCGTTTCTGCTAGAGTTTTCAGGTTTCCTCAGGTTTGAGAACTGTATATGATGGCCGTGTCGTCAGCAAAACTTATGAATTTTCCTCGATGTTCTAGTAAATATAGTTCGTTAATGTAAATGTTAAATAACATCGGTGCCAATACAGTTCCTTGTGGTATTCCAAACTTCGCTGTTCTACCATCACTCAAAGCATCATTAATCTTACATAATGTGTCTTATTTGATAGGTAGGATTTCTTTAATGTGTATACAGTGCCACGATAGCCTACTCTTTCTAAAGCCGCGAGGAGTTGGTTGTGGCTAACTGTGTCGAATGCCTTCTTTAGGTCAACAAGGATACATAGAGTTGGGACCTTGGAGTTTATATTACTGGAAACCTTAGTCATAAGATCAAGTATTGCATTATCTGTTGACTTCCCTTGTCTAAATCCAAATTGTTTATTAGATATTAATTTGCATTTATCTAAGTCAGCTATCATACTTTTTTTCAGATTCTTTTCAAAAATTTTAGCTAGCGAAGATATCAACGATATAGGTCGGTAGTTAATTACGTCCGACCTTTCCCCAGTTTTGTATATGGGTGTTATTATTGCAGTTTTGAATATAGCTGGGAAATATCCACTCTGGAATATTTTATTAAAAATATATTTTAAAGGTGGGTTATTTTAGAGCTCTGTGTATAATTTTTTTCTTTCCTCTATGGATTTGATTAATGCCGTCTAGATTCTTGTGATTACAGGTTTGTTCCAACAAACAGTTCCGAACTAGCTCAGAACTAATTCCGGAATATCTTTCTGCGCAAGTCCTAGTTCTTTAGAGTTTAGAACCAGTTCCGAAATATTCTCTTGAAACAGATAATTACGTGGCTCTTTTTTATATCAAAGCTGCCGATAGAAGCCTATATACCGGAGCACCGCAGCTTCTATAAAGAGCTTGAAGACACTTCTTTAATGCGATTTTTGCAGTACCTACGCCTAGTAGAACTGGGGAAATCCTCCTCCAATATATTATACCACAATCCCGAAACCTCTGGGGACAAAGGAGCGGTCGTACCGGTCAGTTCTAGATGTACAAAGTTCGACACGCTTAAGACGGGATGCCGAATTCAGGAGGGCAGACGCTACGCACCGCGACATGGTTAGGGAATTTTAAAAAATCCTCGAGTAATTGTGGACTGAACGTACTTAAGATAATAAAGTTTTGGAATTTGAAATATCGAGACTTATTATAGATGTCAGCTGAAAATATGGTACTAAACTTCAGATTTAACATATAATACTTCCTTGTCTTAGGGCGATGTGTTCTTGAATCCAGCCCTGTGTGCATATGCGAAAATCTTGAAATCTCCGGTAATTGTGTTTTCTGGCCGGAGGATAACGGATTCTTCCTTCGTTCGCTGAATATATTGGAAAGGAGCCGGATTTCGTCCGTCTTCAGTCTCCATGATTTATTATACCGTTGACGCCGTCTAAGAGCATTACCCCATGGTGCAATCCCGCATATGATTGTTGCAAAAATGAGCGTCTGCAACTACAAGGTTTTGAAGCTAAATATATCTTTCTGTACTGCTTGAAGATTAGAAACCTGGTTGGTCCGTTTGGCAGGCCTACAAGCTGGAACAGATCGTACAAAAGTGCTGTGACGACCAAGGCTCTCAATATAACGACTTATGCTTCAGGTATATTTTTTTTAAAAGCAATTATATCGAATTTGGTTACTGAATTATCAAAATATTGGATAAAATGGGCTAAAAATGCATTGAAACTATAACCCATATAGTCTCATCCGTATTCTACGACGGCCAGTATATTTTGTTTTATATCATGAAAGATTAAATGAGTAAGTCTGTTACGCGTCGAATTTTTCCCCTTGCATACATTTCTGATTTCCACTCGTCTGACATTGTACACCGCACATTTAAGCTAAAAGCTTTACTGGTAGCTTGACACATGGAATGGGGAATTTTTACATTTTATTGCGCAGTGCAATTAAGAAAAGAGCTTATATACGTATGTGCGCGGGCGAAATAAACTTTGAAGGAAATAGTTTTGTTTGTCTCATGTTCATTATAAAAACAGCTCAAATTAACAGTCTGCCAGTCAACAAGGTTGACCGTTTTTTGCGTACAAGTATCGTCATCGTTTTCTATCACTTTATGTAGATATCAAATGTACTCGTAGTACCAAATATTCAAGTATTACTGTTGGCTTGTAAATAATGAGCAACACTCAGAACTTTATTTATTTATTTACGAAATAATAATTAATCATTGACAATATTATACATATATATATATATATATATATATATATATATATATATATATATATATCTATATACATAATATTTTTGTGTTTCATAAAAGTACTGTCGAATTAAGATGCATTTTTTCAAATGTATATTTTCAGTGAGAATGATAGTCTTTTTTTCTTAATTCCAAATATATAATAATAATAGAATTTATTGTCTCCATTTATAGGACAATTACATAAACAATACTAGATAATAGTCAGTGACAGTAGTTGGAAAAAATACTACAAGTACAAATAAGCCATTCGAACTACTGCGTTTAGCGAAGTAAATATACTTACCTCAAAGATAGCTAACACAATTCAGATGCTTACACGTGACGTGGGTGTTTCACAACTTATCGGACAAATTTTAACCACATATGCACTGTTACGAAAGAAGCTGATTTCTCAAAAGAAAATGTAATAAAAGTCCTACAGAAATCGAGATAATAGAATAATACAGTTTACCAGTTCACTTACTTATAAATAAATACTCTCTGGACGTGATAAGGGTACAGTTGGGCCTCATGTAATATGCGCCATGCTATTGCATGTGACACTTCTGGGACTTGTTGGGCTAACTGCCTTGTGCTTATACCCACATTTTCTTCCACAATATCCAAAATTTCGTCTTCGGCATATAAATCGCGTTGTGGGGGAACCCGACCGCCATCCGCTCCACGTCTGGGGCGCAAATCTCCACTAGAACGTGCACGTAAAACAATTGAACTAAATGATTAGTGATGTGGTATGTGCCTATTCGAAAATCGGTGTGCATACAATCGAGAAGCCGCTTGCAAATTTTGCCTTCCTTCTCCGTTCGCTAAAACAATGTCCAATAACTCCTCATTCGTGTACACAGGTGCCTTTTTTTATTAATAATAACTAAAAATATAAACTCGCAAAATACTTTCTTATTTAACTTCAGAAAAATCGAACGTTCTTCAATCAGATCATCCACGATGTTGATTAAACCTTATTTACACGTTCTCATCAGTATGAAAAAACATAGAATTGCTAGTATTTTGTTTTCGTCAGTTGGTTAGCACAACATTTGCAACAATAAATTATTAATGCGTGTTCTAATATCACGACGATGAACGCAAAATACAGATATTTATTTTTCAATTTATCATTGAATCTCAGGCTTTTAACTTAATTTCTGCAGGACTTTTATTACATTTTTTTTGAGAAATCAACTTCTTTCGTAACAGTGCATATGTGGTTAAAATTTATCGGATATGTTGTGAAACACACTGTATAGTTGATTTGACCAGTACATTGACCCTAGCTCCTGATAGATTGAATGTGGCGTAACTGCACGAATAGAATGAAGGTACATTGGAACTAATCTTTGCTAAAATATCTGTGGAGTCAATAATACAATTTAAGAGTTTAAGTAGGAATACGGTAGATGAAACTCTCATTTTGCATTCAAAGCTATGAATTTCTGAATGCTCAAATAGCACCATGCTGCTAATCCTTTGCTCATGGTAAACTCCTTCAGACTTGAATTAGAGAAATTTCAGAAATTTTCTTTGAACCCTTTCAATATAGTTTGTTCGTCTGGTAATATGGATTCCATATAACACTCTCATATTCGATTTTGGTTCATACATATGTAAAATATAAAAACTCTAAGACCCTTCTGTCCACAGTTCCTGCCAGGGAAACCATAGGACCTGAAAGTGCCCGAGACTTTTTGCGAAATACGAGCATTAAATGTTAATTTTGAACATAAATAACACCCAAATCATTATCCGCATTACATCTCTCTAACATCACACCATCAATATTATAGTGGAACACATGAAGGTTTTTTCCTGCTATAACTAATAACTTTGCGATTACTCATATTTAGATGTCATTTGTTGAGATGGCACCAAAATTGAATACTGCTTATTGCAACTGTTATTCTAAGCAATCCTAAAGGAAATATCTTTAAATCATCTGCAAGACATAATTATGATAAACCATACATATTTTGAATCAGAAAAAAGGGGCTATAATTTTCCTTAAAATATATAGGGTGTTCCGCTAACTTTATTCGATAGCACTGTTCCTAGACAAAACAGTATTACATGAAAAGCTTCCTTTTGGACATTATAACTTTTATATACATTTTTTCTGCTGGAGGACACAAGAAAAAGAGGGGGTCAATTTATAGACGGACATCTGGTACGCTCTCGATGCGTGGTCGCATAATTGCTTGCCTAAGCGTCGATGTTACGAGGGTGTTCCACTGTTCCAGTTACGCTGCCGTTATAATATATTCACCATTGTTATCTACTACTGTCAGCTGGCGATTAGCCAAATAGTGATTTGTAAAATTCCACCGATTTGGATTTGATGAAGCTGAATAGCACGAAACAGCCGTGCTTGATTGGCCGTCTTTGGTCGAACAAGTAAAAGCTGTAGTAGCAATGTTCTCACATCACATTTCCAACGGTTTGATACCGACTGAGCATGCGCAGAGAGAATCCATGATCAAGCAAAGGTATAACCTAGATTCTGCTGTATCAGCAAACAAATTTTTGGTTTCGGACATGACTGTTTCAGGACTTGGAGTCTCTGATATGCGCAGATCGCGTAAGATATTGTTATGGTTGCCTTGTGATTTGGGTTATGGTTTTAGAATTATATTGGGGAGTTTGCGACTTTATTAGTTTGGTTGGAAATTTGAATAGTTTGTATCATTTGAGAAGATTGAAGCCAGATAACCGTTCTTATAAAATTTGGTGTGAACTAGTTTTTTAATGGGGGTACCTGTTTGTGTTGCTCACAGAAATATCAGATTTTTATACATCAAGTGGATCTCAGATATCGATTCGAGTGATAATGAAAACATTCTGCACATACTGCCTCATAATCGAAAAAGAAACAAAAATAAGAATCACATAAATGTAACGGTACTTCTATAGAATGGAACAAAATTCATGGAACATTTCAGAGTGACTGAAGATATGTCAGCTAAATACGAACACAGAATGTACTTCAAGGAGAGGACTGAAGGCATAGCGAAACTTTCTGCTTATGAGCAAACACTTATCTTTTTGTGTTTTAGTTGTTTATTCTATGTAATAAGATGTTTAATCAGGTACTTAAGCAGTATACCTGGAACTGTAATTAATGAGGAAAGGAACATAGAATTTAATCTAAATGTCAAATGCGATGCTCTCACTGTCAACTCAAACGTAGTTTGAATGTGTTCTGGTAGAATCAAATTTGACTATTGAAACAAGTCTTTTGACAACGCATATGCATTGAATGAGTTCACAATTATTGGAAATGTGATGCTAGAGCATTACTATTACTGGTCCGATATCAAATCATTTAGAAAAAGTATTCGTACTTTATTTGTATCCCGTCCATCTTTCAAGAGCCTGACATTTCTATCAAGCAAAATAAACAATCTTCGTCCGCCTTAGAGCGAACGGTACGACGTGGGCAGTACCCGAGGTCCCGAAGTAGTACCTTGCGGAGCCGCCTCCTCAATCAGCTCTTAAATAATAATTGACACTTCAATCGAGTCGTTGCACGGTGGGAATCCGACAAATTATGTCGTTTTCGTGGAATTTCAATGCCAAAGAACAATGGGACAAATCAAAGTAGTACCTACGAGCGGATTAAGAGGAGCGGCATGGCAGTCAGTCGTACTAGGAGCGAGTGTTAGATAATAATTATAGTCTTGGGTGCAGCAAGGAGTATGTTAAACGTGATATATGGTTGTTTGGATATGGCATATCTTGTTTCTGACACTTTTTATCAGCTGAATATAATGAATTGTCATAAGAAACTAATAACAATGATATGTGTACATTTTTGTGAGATAAGGTTGATAAAGTGGGTCGTATTTATGTTCCCATCTTCTGTGGAAAAAACCACGACAGCATAGGACAATTTTAATCTTTACGAGGTCTTGGTAGTTGTTACAAGATGTGAAGGGTATGGGCAATAAAGTACCTGAACCACATTAGAATAAAAAAACCATATTCCCATTTAAAGTACCCGTTCCGTAGGTATCAATATCATAAGTTGATTTTTTGAAAATTCGGTGATAGATGTCATTATAACCTCTAAATGGCGTTTTTGAGCAACCACGATATCCCACACACTTTTACGCTAAGAAAGGTATAAGCAATATGGGCGCCAAACTGATAGCAGTTCTTAAATTGGGACTTTTTGTGAAAGTGTACCTGCCCCGAAAACTTTATGAAGCAAATTTTACCAAGAAAATACCCTCAAAAATGCTAGGTATGCAAATTTTACGGTCCAACGTGAATTTCAGAGGGGGATTCACGGACCCCCTGCCTCCTCTGCGGTAGCACCTAAATTACATAGTTTTTTGAACTTGTAAAGTGAAAACAATACGACTTTTATGGATATTTTTAGACCTATTGAATTGGTAGATTTTAAAAAAATTGTACAAAAGAAGTTGAACAGAGAATTTGAAAATGTTTGAGGATACCATCTACGAGTTTGAAAAAATCATAAACGAAATTTGTTATACTTCATAGTTCATTTATTTTTTTATTACCATTAGGCTCCTAGCTAATTTATTAGCTATATGTGCTATAATTTATAGTTATTTAATAGCATAGCGAGAAGAAAATATAAAGTGGCGTCATGTAGGTTGACTCTGTCTTCACGTCATCATATATAACAAAGGATTATGTTTGACACAAGTTGGAACCTGTGAGATCAAGTTAGCTACGAACATGTATTACAGACAAATTGAACGGATCAGGTTAGTCAAACGGAACCATAAAATTAACATTTTCGTGTTTACCATGTTTTTATGTACAATTTTGGGGTTCTTTAGGAATTGGCTCCCTGAGAAAATATGCTCTTCCTTGCCCTTTAAAAAGTTTTGGAGGCAGTTACGCTTTTTCACAAAATATATCTCTTGGCGATAGATGGCGCGTTCCCTTCCCCTGAGAAAAATTCTTGTGGGCGTATATGATCGAAGTTATATGTTCATGAGGCGTGAATGACGATCGGGACATTATGTCGATTTTTTCTATTATATAGGCTTTTTATGACATTATGTAGGTTTTCCTAAAAGTGTCAACTAGGAACTAGCTGTTGTTCACTTCATGCTCACTTGAAGCGGGTGCGGAATGAACTATTTGCATTCTACCAACTAGCTGGTCAAGAAGTTGACATTTTATCGTTTTTTTTTGACATTATATAACCCTGCGGTTTACATTCAGTCGAGCAGCGGAGGCCGACTGCTACACACCTGCATCGGCAGGACCGCGAAGCGCATGATCTACTTGCGAGAGTCGGAAATATTTCTCTACCTTTTAACAATAAATGTAACGGGAAATCTATGATGAGTCAAATATATTTTAAGGGTATGTAAAATCACCACGGCTGGAGGCGTATAAGTATACCACTGGCAAAATTGAGATATACCCTCCCTCACGCGAATAGAACCTCCCACCACCCAATTATTCACCTCTTAAAATATTTTCAACAAAGATCAGGGTCATCTGAAACGTCAAAAAATTAAGTTTGGGCGATTTTCATTCCTTACATTTTAGCCCTTAGCTCTGCCACCGCTGTAACGATTTTGAAAAACTATAAAGCTTTTTCATCCTTGACATAGCAGTAACATTGTCTGAGAATTTCAGCAACATTCGACAAGTACTTTCCAAGTTATAGATGTGTCAAGGATTAGCGGGCAGACACAGACCGACGGAAATGAGTAACATGTTTTATCTTGATGTACATGTCATATAACACCCAAAAAACGTAATATCTAATTTTCGAAATTTTTCTCGATGTTAATATAGTGGACACCAAATAAAACCCGATGCAGTCATCGATCTGGAGCTGTGCGCTGTTGCCAGAATTTGCACATTTTCTTTCATTAAGCAAATAAATTTAATAAAATAAATTGTTTATATATACCTACCATTTACTATAATACCATTATATTAAAAATAAATAAAATTAAATTCCTTTCTGAATAAAAACACCTGATTTTGGTAGATATTCAATGATATGAGCTCTTTACACCGACTGTTAAGTTGTTTTGGCATTTTGGATACTTTACACCACTTCACAGTAACTGTTGTTCTGAAAAGAACAATTTTTAATTGGCAAGGCAACGATTCAAAGCTCAAATAGCGCAATACTCACAAACTAAACAATAAAGAACTAATAGTACGACAAAAGGACAATGGCAACTGATGTCAGCAAATGAGAAGTGGCAACCTCACATTTCTCTGCACGGCACTACCAACCGAATCGAGACGGGGAAATTTAAACTTCAAGTAGAAATGTCACATTGAATGTAGTCAACTGTTGGTAACCATGATTTTTATGAATGACATCACCTATGACGTGCATCGGATTTTATTTGGTATCCACTATACTTCCACTCTAGTGGTGTATGAAGTAAAATGACAGAGTTGTCAGGTCTATAGTTGGAATTCATGTTTTGGACTTAAGCATTACCCTCTATCCTCAAAATATCCAACCTGTTGAGTTCCAATGCATCCCAGTTTACAAACTTAAAACATATGAATTACCTACTCTTTTGTTAATAGTTAATAGTGTATGAATGATCATTAGATAAAGAAATATGTTTGCGTACAAGATGGGTACATTTTCGTACATTATATTTGTTGTTATGTATTGGGGGTTTTAGGTAAATAAAACATTTGTTGATCGATAGATCTTGCTAGATTTTATTTATGGAATATACTTATGCGATTTTCCTTCAGTCTAACCGATTTTGTTCTAGCCAAGAAATCAGGTCGTGCATCTATATTGCATTCTCACTAGAAGTACATGCTTAGCGAGTAGGAATGTCCTAAAAGTTTCCCACACGTATTACCTTTGAAATCATCTCCCTGAAAATACCTAAATAGCTTCCAATTATTACTCCTAAAATCCATTCTATGAACGCGCCAAGCAAGAAAATGAGAAAAGACAGACCAGCGGATGTCATTAACCCCGTGAACTTTCTCTCAACTTTCATTAGCCGAGGGGGCGAGAGAAGTGGGGGTAGAAC
The DNA here is from genome assembly GCA_963669975.1 of Acanthoscelides obtectus. Lineage (NCBI taxonomy): Eukaryota > Metazoa > Arthropoda > Insecta > Coleoptera > Chrysomelidae > Acanthoscelides > Acanthoscelides obtectus. Next base: position 79,626,700 of record CAVLJG010000003.1, on the reverse strand, counting down.
CCTGATCTTGTCCAAGTTTTCCATCGACCGAGACTGAGAAGACCGAATAACCGACTTCCGCTCTACACCAATTAAGTTTAATTTGAATTTGCCGTCGGAAAGTTGATGTCTTGTAGGGAGTGGGGAGATTAGATTGCCGTTATTCCCGATTATTGCTGATCTTTCTCAATCTGAAGGGGAACAGTCTCAAGGTTTTACTGTTGATCAGTAATTTGTGCGGCAGTGTTTAGTAATTAACTAGGAGTAGAGGAAGTTTGAGAAAAATATAACGTGCGAGACCGATAATGGCCCGCTCTAAGGAGGTAAGGAAAGCATTTTTTCCACTGCTAACATTAGAGGGTGTCCTGAGAGCTGTAATTTCTCTTTTCAGAAACAACTGGCTTGACACAACAATGTTGATTTGCGATAAAAAAGTACCGAAAGCGTTAAAAAGAATAGAATAGAACAATATTCATTGAGCTATCATATTAAACATATAAAGGAACAGAGAAGACACATCCAGATTTCTGCAAAGGAACCTGATGTTGCTAAAGCAGTCTTTTTTAAATCAGGCCCTCAACAAGATTAGTATAATTATAATTAATTGCATACACGTAAGTTATGTGGTACCACTACAATGCAGAAATATACTGAACCTCATCTTATAAAGCTGTTCCTAAAATTAATTATACTGATTGTTATAAAGACTTCTGTGTGGTGTTAACAAGCGACATAAGAGAAAGAAAATCTGAATTTCATGAAACGATACTGCGGTATAATAAAATGATTAGAAGGCCGTAGATCGGCACTATAATCACATACTCTCCTGAGTAACAATTTTATCAAATAAGAGGGAATAGATGAAATATGTGACATATAAATCCGAACACCCAGTTCAAATGGTTTTATTTTAATAAAAGTTGGTGAATGTATTTATCTTACTGTAAATAACAAGTGAAAAATTTTTCAGCCTTATCAGTTGGACATTCCGGTTTTTATACTGCTTTTTTTAATTCACTAACGCTCTAAAAATGAATATTTCAGCCGCAGTAAAGAATCAACGTTGGCGGATTTTGGTTCTTGACATCCTTTACGATCGGTTACGATGCCTAAAGTACGGAGACCTGTACTTAGTGAGTTTGATAGGGGGCCGTATAGTGGGACTTCGGGAAGCTGGACCTTCTTTTCGGGCAATTGCAGTTAGAGTGCAAAGAAGTGCAGACACTGTGGTTAGGTGTTGTCAGGCATGGCTTCGAGAAGGCCGTACGCAAAGAGCAAGGGGCACTGGACGCCGCCGTAGAACAACATACCGTGAAGATCGCCGCCTAAGATTATTGGCCTTAAGGGACCGTTTCTCCACTACCAGGTCCATTGCAAATGAATGGTTTACAGAACACGGAAGACCTATTGGCATGCGAAGTGTTTACCGACGAATGAGAAGTTTTGGCTTGTTTTCATACCGGCCACACTGGGTCCTCCCTTTAACTCAAGAACACCGACGTAATCGCCTTGAGTGGTGCAGACAACGGTCACTCTGGGATCAGGAATGGAACAGTATTGTCTTTAGTGACGAGTCTCGATTTTGTTTAGGCATGCACGATGGTCGTGCCAGGGTTAGAAGGCGACGTGGTGAAAGGAGGAATCCACAGTTTTTTGTTGAAAGACATGTTCATCACACTGTTGGAGTTATGGTTTGGGGTGCTATAGCTTATGGTTCCAGGTCACCTTTAATCTTTGTCAGAGGTAACATGAACGCACAGCGTTATATCCAACTTAGACGGATTATGCTTAAGAAATTGAAGGAAATGCTTTCTACTTGTACCTATTTGGTACGACATTGCAAGTACCTTTTTGTTTGTCATAAGTTTGTTTACTTTTTCCTAGATTCGCAGCATTTGGGGCAGTCTAGGTCTTCTACTGTGTCCATCCAGATGACTTTTGCACAATATAAACAAACCTACGCACCTCTGATGGAAATATCTAGGGCGACGACGACGTTTTGAACATTCGAATACATTAGCAGAGTATCAGTGTCATAGCTACGTCATACTATGGGAATGTGCCGATTTCGGTTTGGCTGACGACACTGGAGGAGTGTGTTTTTATTGGAAGGGCACATACATAATATGGAGAGATACGGGTTTGAGAATTGTTCCAATGTAATTCTTTTTCCCGAAAAGTTTCTACATATTTCTGATTTGGGTTCTATATATCAAGAAATTGCGTCAAGTAGGTTGACTCTGCACTTCACACGCAATGCCATCATCAGTTCTTCAAGGATTATTATTATAAGACAAGAACTTAACTACGAACATGTATAACACAAGAAAGAATTAAATGTATCAAGTAAGCCTAAGAAGGTCTATGTAATTAGTCCATACTTTCGCTCATTTGACATCACTGCGATATAGAAGCTTCTACCCTGCCCTTACTGAAACCATCGACCATCTGGCAACGACACCCAGGATTTGCTGGTCAGCTCCAGCAATCTGGAGCAGTCGCAGTAATAATTTTGGAGGCAGGTGTGACATAGACGCGACACGTCCCTTTGATATTTCTCCAAATATATAAGGAACAAAAGTCTTCCTACCCTCAGCAATCACAACCTCTAATTTATAACCTCAGTTTCCGAAAATCATTAGAAGCCTCTGAAACATCAAAAAACTAAAATTCAGTGTTTTTTTTTATTTTCTGCATTTTTTGAACCGTAGCTCTGGAACAGAAGTAATCTTTTGTAAAAATAACATTAGATGGACCAATGTTTAGCAGTTACATAGACCGATAGGCAGACCGACGGACGGAAATGAGTGACACGCTTTCTCGTGATAACATCATATAACATCTTTTTTCTTTGCTCTCCCTCCTTCCTTCCTTTTTTTCTTCTTCCCTTCTTTCTCCCTGACTCGGTCTAGTATCTGGGCAACCCAACCAGACAAGACTTTAACCAAGAGCAAAGGTCCTACGGACCGCTCCGACAAACAATGACGAATAGAAATCATATAACATCCAAAAAACTTAATACAGGGTGCGACAGCATAACTTTCTTAAAATGTGCGCCATTCAATCGGTTGATGTAGCGGACCGCTAGTAGTCTCGTTCGAGAATCGAAGCTAAGCTTTGCCCCGACACAGTCGTCATCATGCATCGGAACAGTGAGGTGCGTTGAGGCCTATCTTCGAGCGGATGCTATGTGATCGCAACCCAGTACGTATGCCTTTCAGAATCGCTTTAATTTTGCACCGTCGACCCCTGTCTCGGACCGGAATTACTACGTGTGTCACAAGCAAAAACTGTCACCAAACAGTGTATGAAGAATGGAAGACCTCACCTATCTGATTTCATCGCCGTAAAACGAAACCTTAGTCATATGCTCACATTATAAAAATCAAATAAAAATGTTCTGATTAATAAAATGGGTATTATTTAGTACTGAAGAAAAGAAGCTTTGCTGCCACATCAAGCACCTCATAATCGAAATTTTTCGCGATTACACTACTCAACAGTATGCGTTGGAAGCAAAAAGTTCTTCGGACTTTTACCTCATGTTCAGAGAACACCCTGAATAATTATCCCACCCTGTTTAGAATTTCACAAAACGTCGAGATACAAAGAAGCACGGAGCGAAGGCAGTGGCTCTTATTGCATTTCTGTCGTATTTTGCGCGACAAAAGATGCCATCGAGAGTTTCAGCAATCTCTACGACTGGGCCTTCCTCCTGCTTCACGATAAATTCTTCCTGAAGGATTGGACGAATGCGAATGCTGAAACGAGACGCGACGACATGTTTTATTTGGTATGGGGATAATTGGTTTTGCCGGTTCCTATACATCCAGAGGGTTGTGCTTGCCAAATGTCTGGGAACATACAGGGTGCTTAATACTACAACTCCTCAACCAAGGGCCTATCCAGCTCAAGACGCAAATAGGGGGGGGGTACCTTCAAAAAATTTGTTGGTGGAAGTTCCACAAATCATATCTACATGCTTGATATATTTCTTTATATTTGCATTTCATTTATATAGACTCTTCCACGACGATTTAACAATTCATATGGATATAGAAAACTTTGACTGATTTTTTGAAACATTCAAGCAAACATTGCTCGAGGTGCTTTTTAAAGTAATAATTTTGTCGTTTGCAGTACTTAGAAGCAACACTTGAGATAGTATATGAGATACGAGTATAGACAAAAATAGCTTTATAGAATATGTAGAATTATATTTACCTAGTTTGTTCTAGGATGATTTGAAAAACGAATTTGTCATGTTTTCATCAATGTAATCTCCGAAACGGTAAGAGATACGGGTCGGTGGAATGGTGGCAAAGTTGCATATTTATATATTTCAGAAAATGCATTTGAAAAGTTTGGACGCACAACTACACGGAAAAGTGAGCGAAATAGCTTTTAATTCTGATTTCAACTACTCGTATTTTTATAAAAAAATGTTTCCTGAATCATCATATAGTCATTTGTTTAATAGAATATCAAAAACGTTACGCATCGATACAAAACTTCATATAGGTTTAAGCTCATCGAATGAAAAACAGACTAATGTAACTCACTTAAATTATTTAAGGGTAATAATGAATACATCGAAAACGGTATAGTTTTAAAAAACTGAGATCTAAAACGTCAGATCAAAATTATAATTATGCCATCGTCGGGAAGAGGAAAAGAGGTAATTGTATTGTGTAATATGTTCGTGGATGTTTGAAAAGTTTTGTGTCGAGATAAAGTCAGGAAGAAATAAGAACGACTTAGGGTACATTCGAAAATACTCTGAATTTCCAAACTGACCATGTTCCATTTTTTTTATTTACCTAAGTATTTTGTCCCCATAAACTACTCCACATCGTTTAGGCGAATGTCATATGATCAGTATTTACTTTGATCCGTCAATATATTTATCATGAGATGCATCATATGTTGACCGTGTAGCCTGCACGTCAGTAACTATTGATGCATAATGTTACGCACAAATCCACTGATGGTACGGACCACAGTAAATACTGATCGGGTGATATTCGTTTTACCGTCTCCGAAATTCCATTTAGCAAATTTAAGTTTATATTTAACATAGATTTCAACTAATCCTTGTTATTTCTGATCTAAAAGATATTGACTCAGCTTGTGGATGGATAATTTAATTTTTGTAAAAGATGTTCTCCCCAGGGTGGCTTAGCTAAAGCGTAAGTCATAAACTTCTGCAGGATATACTTGACAATATTGGATTTAGAGGAAATGACAAGCTGTTTGAGTATTAGACTTCAATGTGTCAGTATAAAAGATAATAAAAGAAACTACAAAAAAATCAAATACGGCATCCCCCAAGATACAGCCATATGACCAATATTGTTGCGATATATCAAGCAGAACTTATAGACACTTCACAAAAGAAAATATAGTGAGTTTTGTTGATGACAGTGCTATCATACGTACATCCGATACATAAAATGATGTTAAAACAGATGCTGAACTTGATATTGAACATGTAAAGTCTTGGTTTGACGAATGACTATTGACAATTAATTTTGATAACACGTTTTTCATCCCATATGCATGTAGTATAGTGTCGCCTCCTAAGAATAACACACTCTCAATAACGTCTAATAAAAATGATAGTTTAACAGTCAATGCAACAGACAGTCAGTATTCAATGTCTAGGAGTATATATAGACAACAATTTGAGGTAAGACTTACATATATTACACACTCTTAAGAGATTAAGATCAATACTATATAAATTGAAATTCTTTGAAAACAATTTTGGATATTAAGTAACTTACCGTTTATTAGTAGAGACTCATATTAACTATGCTATTTCAACATGGGGGAGCAAATAGTTCTCATATAAAACCACTAGAGAGCCTACTAAAAACTATTGTAAACGTAATATTATAATAAACCATTCCGTTACCTACCTATGAAACTTTTACAGGAAATAAGATTCTTAATTTTAATTACTACAAATATGTTACACGAAACAAAAACATGATGAAAGTGCCAAAGCCTGACAAAAATGTAAGGTAAAGATCCTTTGTATATCTTGGTCCTAGATCTCATAATATACACAATTTAAAGCAACTTAATTCATTTGAGTTAGGTTGAATAATATATAATAACTTAATTATTGGTATTTTAAGCTATACCAAATACTAACTCTCATAATAAATGTATGTATATTTTATTGTAATTGCATGATTGTTGAGTGTATATTATATTAAACATTGGCTTGTATGTGTACTATTGTATGAGTGATTGAGCGAATGGTTAAACTTTATACACGATAGAAAATGTTTTTTATTGATACTTATACATTACAAATTTGAGCTAAACGGTTATAGGAACTAAAAAAGGAAAAAAATATAGAATATACACTAATTAGGATAAATAAATATATTATTTACTATTATTATTACTTTACCTCTATACATGTATGTATAATGCATATATTTTTCATATTTTGTTTTAAGCAATGATGTGACTGCTGATGAAATTCCACAAGTTCTTTTCTAGAAATTCACAGGAGCATTGGAGGTTTTTAGTAACCAATATTTTATTTTCTGCTTTTGCTGACTCATGATTTTATTTGTCAAAGGGGTTTCTAAGCCTGTTTGTTTGATTTGATTATACAAGTTGGTCCCCGGAAGTGGGCAGTTTTTATAATGTTGTTAATCCGTAACTATGCATAGTCGGCTATGAATTGTTTTTTGAAGTTATCTGTCACTGTATGCCATTTAGTAATCATGGAGCAGTGATTTGGTGACCAACGTGCATTTGTGATTAAGTTGTAGTATAAAAACAATAACGGTGTGGTTGCCGCTCAGCGACATTTCCGACTCTATTGTCAAATTGGTCGAAATGGGAGAGTTCTCGCGGCTCATGCTATAAAGGAATAAAAACAAACAGGTTGAGCTGTCAATGTCAAACATGAAAAACCAAAGATAAGTGTCCGAACGCCTGAAAACATCGATCGTGTAAGAATATCTGAACACAGTCCAAAACGTTCAACCCGAAAACGAGCAGAAGCGTTACGAATTTGTAAGACATCTTTACTTCGAATTTTGCATAAAGATCTCAGTCGTCATCCATTCAAAATTCAAATTGTCCAACATCTGGGCTCGTTTACATTTTGCTGAAACCTCGCTTGAGAATACACAATTTGTGGATGTCTGATGAGGCGCACTTTCATTTATCCGGCTATACCAACAAACAAAATTGTCGTTACTGGAGTCCAGAAAATCCACAGGAGCTTCACGAACAACCATTACACAGCTCAAAAATGACGGTATGGTTTGCGATGTCTTCAGTGCGAATTATAGGGCCCCACTTTTTTGAAGATGAGAATGAGAATTCTATTTGCATTAACTCTGTGTGTTATACCGATATGATAAACCAGTTTTCGAGTCACCGCTTGAGCAGACTTCCACATAATAATCAAACATGGTTCCAGCAGGATGGTGCTACTTCACACACCACAAGAGTGTCTTTCAGTTCCTTGCAAAGATTGTTTCCGCAACATATTATTTCCAGACAAGGAGACATTGACTGGCCGCCAAGGTCGCCAGATCTAACGGCTTGCGACTACTTTTTGTGGAGCAAAAGGTGTTCATTAATAAACCAAGAACCATTCAGGAGCTTAAAAGGAATATTATTAAAGAAATTGCTAAGATTCTTGTGGATATGTTGATGAAATGATGATGAAAGAATTCAAGAATGCATACAGAGAAGGGGAGGACATTATTTTTAAGAAGAAAAGGAATATTACCAGTTTGTTCAAGTTATACTGAATTTTATTTAAATTAAATTGCCTTTAGAATCATAAAGTATTTAAAACTTCCTGCTCCCGGGGGCCACCTTGTACAATCACTATTGTAACCTAGAAAATCTAGATCCATTGAGCGGAATTTTTTGGTACCTCCCTTTTTAGATCTTTCTTCAAGATCTATGAACCCAGGCTACACCTACCTCAGCCCTACTTGACTCCGTCAGGCTTTTATCTCTTTAGATTACTAAAGAAAAACCTTTTAGGATCCAGTTATGATTTAGATTATGGCCTAAAAGCGGCCTTCAATGGCTTTTTTGAGAGTGAAGAGGAAACATTCTTTATAAGACACGAAAAGGAATGGCGCAAGTGCATTGATGTAGGGGGATATATTATCAAAAAAATCGTATGTCTGTTGTTTCAGAGCTACGAAGATTTGACGGTTATAGGCAAGGCTGTGGATTGTAATGGGCATCTGACTGGAGGTCTTGCTTTCTACGACACTGATCAAAACGTGAGAAAAAAGTGAGGGCTAGCCGGATCAATCTCAGCTCTTTGTGCACTCCGCCATTGTGGTGCACGTAACCTAGCGACTTTCAAACAAAAAACCCGTAATCATCGCGTCCTGTCATTAAAATTGGAGGAGGCTTTCTCCTCTTGAGCATCCACTCGACTATTAGCGACCTTTTGTTTCCTAAGCTGAGGAGCAGTGCTTACTAAGATTTTTTCGGGCAACTTCACCCGCCTCGCTGCTCTCAACGCTCAGACTCTGAGGATTAAAGGGCCTGATAGCGGTCTATTAAAAATTACTGAGTCGAGCTGAAAGTGGAAAGAGTTGCAAGGTTCAAGAGGCAGGACTGAATGAGGGAAGTGAAGGCCGAAAATGGGATGGAAGCGGTGGCGAGGAAAAAAGACCCTTTGTGCAGTTCTTACATGATTGCAGCTTTAAAGAAAAAACGGAGAAGGAGATTCTGTGACAAATACATTTACAGGAAGTCATTTATGCAGATATAACATATCAGAATGGCACCTTTGGATCTGCCAGAAAAAAATATTCTGATTCGGATTATTTGCATATCCAAAAAGACTTCTATCAATGAACTTCTATGTTGCCAGGTCCAAAATTGCGTCAAAATTCTTTTTAGCAAATTCCAAAAGTTCGCTTTTCTGGTCCGGACAAAGCACTTTCAGGTTTATTACACCATTCTGAACAAAAAAGATAATTTAGAGCTCCTCTCTAAAGTTGATAATTTTCGAGATATAAGCGGCTTAATAAAAAAAAAACAATATGCAAAAATGGCGTCAAGTAGATTCACTCTATACTTCCTACGTTTTCGTTGGAGGTTTCAATGAAAAGGGATGGGTCAAATAGTTTCAAAATACGAAATTGGATCGTGATTAGCTAAGTTCACTTATGTACGATGAATCCTCGACCTCTCTATAAAGCAAACAGTATCTAAAAATGAGCAAGAATCTCTGAAACGTTGTAACTAACTCTATCTTCTAGCCGCCGCCTCTGAATCAATTTCCAAAACCTACGCCTACCTAAATGACGGAAATAGTTAGAGAACCATCAAAGACGGGAGGGCACATTTAAGGATCATAAAATTCAGAAAAATATATGTGTAGATGTAAAAACAGTCAAGTCATCATTTATAAAAGCATCGCAGACCAGCTCTAGTTTGTTAACCATTGTTCAGTCAGCAGTAGCCTACACGACGATACATCACGACTTTTATCATTTAATTTTCCTATTTTTGCTGGGATCAGGAGCTTCATAATGGTTTTGCCGCATACTATAGACATAAGGTTTACAATCCCCCAATCTCCAATTTTCAATCCTTAAGAATATTTTTTTCGAGTTGTTTCGACTTTGCCATGCCATGGTGGTAACATTGTAGAAAAAAATCTTTAACATGATGGCGGTACTTCTCACGTTATAGGCGGTTATAAAATTAGCGGACAGACCGACAGTCAGACTCAGACAGTCAGACGGAAATGAGTGACATTGTTTTGACGTACATGCTATGATTTTGTAAATGATGACCTGATTGTTTTTATATCTACACATATATTTTTCTGAATTTTACGATCCTTAAGTGTACCACCCATTTGTCTTAACCCTTGAATTTTTTGTCATGTAGATTGACTCAGTACTTATTACGCATTGATATACAACAGGCACGGATTGACAAACAAACATAAATGAGAAACATGAACTTACGTGATGCAGATATATTTAAGCAGCCGAAGACTTATCGATTGAAGTTCGAGTATTATCACGGGTTCAACACTTACATCGTTTATGTTTAGGTAGTCCTAGATTTTTACAATTGATTCAGTGGTGGCTGAACTACGGAAGATAAAAATCGCTGGAACATAGCGTTATAGCGTTTCAGAGATTCTTGCTCCTTTCCAGACATTGTCTGAAGGGGGTCGAATATTGTAGGTTGGAAGCTATTTACGGTGAATGGAAAAATCGTTGCATGTTTGGTACGAGTAAAACACCTTTCGCTTATTAAGAAGCTGCTGATCCTGGTAATATTATACACCTGTTAGACATAATGAGACGCACATGTTTTCCCTGTATCTGTCATGGAAGCATAGATATATTTATATAGTTTGATATATATAGAGGTCGAAGACTTATCGTACTTGGGTGAACCTACCTAGGCACGATTAGATTTCGTCTTTTGAAACTACTTGACCAATCCCTTCTCTTTGAAACCTCCAACGAGAGCGTAGGAAGTATAGACTCAATCTACTTGACGCCATTTATTTAATGCACCTCTTACCATTAACTGATTTATGTTGGTCTTCAAATTTTTTGGTATGTTCGGTTGTAGTATGATTAACTGGTCGGGTAGCGATGGCTAAACTTCGCAATACTATGATCACAGTTTCTGAATAAAGACATTATTAATATTATGATAATTATTTTTATTATTATTATTATTATTTATTCGAAGAAACATATCTTATTTTAGAATTTTTTTGCAATTATAATACTTCCTCGAATCGCACCGACCGGAGGGATTTGAGGGACAGCGCCAGTTCCCGATATCCTACTGGAAATCAATCAGTCATTCCTGCTAGATGCCAGGCCCCGGAGCAGCAAAGCCGGGAGTGCCGGAGCCCGGATCCTGGTAACAGATTGTCAACCGGAGCGGAGCGGCGTACAACGCGAAAGTACACTCGCAGAAAGAGTAATCTACAGATATAATTGGATTTCCCCGCGAAGAGGAAAGAAGTCGGATGTGTCGTACGGGGGGCGTTAATGAATTTCAGTCCAAATCCTTAGGCCCGATTTTACAAGGACATGCACAAAGAAGCGCGTCGGTCACAGACTCAATCAATGAGTGTCCCAAATGTCCCTAGCTCCGCCACCAGTAGGCCGATTTTCAAAAACAACAAAGTTTTTTCATCCTTGGCATAGTAGTAACCTCCCGTGAAAATCCGAGCGGTACTTCTCATACCGGCCCTGTACGCAACGACTCTTACTTAAAAATAGCTCTCGTAAGTAACACTGTAAGTCACACGACGTTTAGACCTTGGTAAAATGAGCAGTTTTTTCTAGTAACAATACATCCATGAACACCGGCGTGTTATTCTCCCTAAAATAAATCACACCTAAACAAAACCCAATCTGGTCCAGCACTTCGATCAGATGAAACGTTAATACATACGATGCGCATCAGTGTTCAATCCAGGCGCAGGCCGCGTTTGTAATCAAAACCTTTACACGTCGGATCTAAAGAAACAAACAAAACAAAAATGGCACGCTCATGCAGCAATATTTGAGTTGTCCATATTATTAGAATTGACGATGATTGTCTTCGAAATGCTACCGACGCTTCGCGAGTGCATAAAGATCGTTTTTCAATATCCTTCGTGATTTTTGTTTGGGGTAAAATGAAATGTTTAGTGTTTAAAATTGAGGTGAATACGGTTGACGAACTAGTTGTGCGAATTTAGCAATCTGCTGCATTCACTGGAGAAAGGAAGCCCATTATAAAAGCCTACAACGATGCTTGACTACGTCGGGCACAAACATGTGTCTTTGAATCTATCGCAGACAACTTTGAACAATACTCACAAGTAACAGAGTTGTACCTGAATTTTCTTTTCAATGAACAGTGAGCACTTCTTCATTCCTATTTTTTAATAATAATACATTTATTCATTCCTTAGATTTTCACAGATATTGGACATCTCATCATAATAGAAGAAATAGGTGAAAACCATGGCATTTATCACGATTGAATAAAACATGTTTGTACACACACGATCAACATTACAAAAATTTTATAGTTGTTAGGAAGGAGTTGTAAAGTTTTTGGCCAGTGTAAAGCGGAGTACTTTCAAACTAAGTTGTATTATGTTTGATAGATATTAATGAGTTACTACTGTACTATATTTATGTACATCACAGTTTTTTTTGTATGTGTTCAACGATCTTGTCGCGAACATAATGGATTTGTAAATGTACACCGATGGCAGAGTAAGTACCTTATAGGACTTGAATAATTGCCGACATGATTCCATAGGTTTTAAACCAAAGATCAAGCAAATAATTCTTCTTTGTACAGTAAATACTCTCACGGTTAAGGATGAACTAGCCTACAGTATTACGTGGTTCGACATTTGCGAATATACCAAATCGAAATAGACGCTCAATAACTGACTATATCCAGACACCCTTCCGCTATTGCTACCATTTTGGTCTGAAGTTTATCAGGGGTTTCAGCATCAACAGCTATGGTTGCTTCATCAGCGTAAAATATTATGTTTCTTGCAGTGAAGTAAGGTGGTAGAACATTTACTTTTCCGCTGTTGTTTCACCACAATTAACTTTCTTATTACAAACGCAGTTGCTTCTGCAAGGGAAAGCCTCCAACCCTGTATTGCGCTACACAGTTCTCATTCATCATTGTTCGCTATCGAGAGTAAAATATTCAAGATGGCCTCCTTATGTTGGCACACACAGAACCGTATATAAAATAAAATCCGGCGGCGTCTCCATCTAGAACGACGAACGGTTCGCCGCTCCTCCAATTGCATTCACGCACGGAGCCAAAAGCGGAAACGGAAGCGTGGAAGGAAGTTAACATGCCTAAGAAAACCACTCCCACACATGTGAAGAAATCCACCAACCAGGGCGGACCCGACAGGATAATCCCTCACATAAGCCAGACGCAGTGTACACATACATATATTGTGTGATAATCTTGCTGATAAGGCGGCGTACCTTGAGGAGATTTACTAACATGCGTTTCCCCATCTAAGACATGCTCTTCTTTTTTATTATGCTGTAATTTTTGTGTGATGATTCGTTTAGATTATTATTTGGTATGATATGCTGACGAGTACATGGTTACAATTAGCATCCGAGACCAGAAGTTGGGGTTACGCAGAAGCAGCTGGCATGCGATTTGCTTTGAACCAGAATTAACCAGTCAAGTCAGTTGTTTATATTTCGCAATAAATTCGTACTTTTCTGCGAAAGCATTTAAAAGTGAGCGAGTTCCATATAATCCTACTTTTCTAGACTGTAGCCGAAAATGTGGATTGCAAAAAGCAGTTTAAACTAATAAGAGCAAATCATTTTATCGATAAGAGTAAAACACTATACACCCCATTTAGGTACAAGACAGTAAAATGTATTTATTGCCTTTTCTTAAAAGTTCACGCCAATATACTTATTTCTTCTATGACTACAATTATAAAATATCATTGATTACGTTATTTAACAAAAATAGTTGTTTTCTCACTTTGTTAAATATTTCATATAAATTACGTTTCAAGAAGTAAATCAATTTATCTAAACTAAAATATATACTTGCGGTTCCCCATTTAATGCATGCTCTTCTTTCTTATTATGTTGGTAATTGTTGAGCGATGATTCGTTTAGACTATTAAGTATGATATCCTGACGAGTACAATGTTACAATTAGTGTCTGAGACCAGTAGTTCAGGTTACGTAGAAGGAGGTTGTGATATGCAGAACAACGTAGTCAATCGTCAGAATACAAGTGCGAACTACAAGTCGATTAGGCTTAAGCTGCCAGTTTGACAGTTGTTGACATCTCGCAATAAATTAGTACCTTTCAGCGAAAACATCTAAAAGTACGTGGGTCTCACATAATCCTACTGTTCCAGACAATTAAAGTGAATAAGTGCAAATATTTTAATCAATAGGTCTTATATACTATACTGACCTATTTGAGTAAGATACAGTAAAATTACAATACAGTTCTTTCATGACTATAATTATCAAAGGTATTATTGATCACGTTATTTAACAAAAAATAGTTGTTTACTCACTTTGTCAAATATATGTCATATTAGTTACGTTATCTAACCATGAAAGCAGTAAGTCAATTTATCAAAGTAAAATTTCAGTGGTTTTCAGATTATACTGATCTTATTCTCTGTATGATACAAGTACTACCTTTTTACTCTTTATATGAATGATGCTTACTAATTTATTTTTTTAAGTAATAATCCTATTAGTTATGGATTAGTATTTATCGTTCCAAGATAATAATTTTGAAAAATATTCTTTGTTCAACTCAAAATATAAGAAAACATGTTTTTAGTTTATTCGTTTTTGTTGAATGAAATTATTAAATAAAATTATTCAATCATTAAATTAGAATATTACCTGTTGAAAAAAATTATTCGAATTAAATTGGAATATTACATGTTGGAAAAATTTGATGTTGTATTGTTGATTTATGTCAATTTTAATATGAATAAGGTATATTCAAATATAAAAATTTCCATTATTACGCCTTTGCTTGGAATAGTTAATATCAATAGTTTATGAAAACTACAAAAAGGCAGTAAATTCGTTCTCGCATAGTATGATAGCAGTGAATTACATGTTACTGCTTTTTGATTTACGACAATTACAGACCGCGCGTCATTTATTTTGGGTCTTGACAATAACTATGATCCGAAATCACATTTAGATGACTGTTTATAAAGTCATGTACTTTGCTATTTCCAAAGCTAAAAACCCAATTTTCTGAGATTTCGATTTGTACTCTTTACTACCTTTTACCTAGGTACAGCAGTTAGTAGTCTTCTTCGATGCCAAAAAGCATGTCATCTCAACATTGGGCTTTTACCTGGACAGTCGTGAAGTAATATTGATTAATTCCATTTCATTTCTTGCTTCATTAAGCAAAAATGCAAAATGTTGGAGATAAACCAAATTTTGGGATGGATGCTGAAAACGGTCAACCGTAACTTTAGTCTTACTAAATTAAGCTAAGATTTAACGCTATCTATATTGATTTTGAATCTAAAAGATATTGGGAAACACACTTTCGCGTTATAAGTAGTAATTTCACGACCTCATTTTAATGCCCCGAGATACTATGGAGGTACACCCAAAAAACTATAGATACTAAATTCATTAAAATACTTCCAAATCTTTTTATTGGATAAATCAAGTAACAATGATATAATAGCACGTATTTCCTATGCTCAACTAGGTATTTGCAAATAGCCAAGAATCTGCTCGGATCATGACATTAAAGAAAAACCGAGAAGAATCCATGCATGGTATTCCACTATTTCCAATATAATATTCACCTTCAGAAATCACGAATTAAGCAGAATTGTTCATATATGGGCTTTCTCGCATGGACTCTTTGTATTAAAGGGTCCAATGTATCGGTTTTATAATCGAGAGACTGTCCTTTTTCGTCATTACTCTATATATAGAATTTCTTTTGTTTATGATGTTTATAAAATTTATTTTATTTAATATATAAAATTATACCCAACTAATGACTTATATAATGATGCACAAGTATATGATACTAAACAACTTTACTTCTTACATACCATCACTCATTATCACAAAACTATTAGTGGACACGACATAATTAAACATAATCATAAAACCAGATATAAATTACGCACAAAAAATGTTCCTAAACCAAACAAATCCCTAATGAAACGATGTCACCTGTATATAGCTCCAAAATTGTAACATTTACCAAATAATTTAAAACAATTACGCAATACATTAGGCTTCAAAAAAAATTAAAAAAATTTATTAACACGATTGGGAGAAATCAAATTAATAAAATAATCTCAAATATTACACAATAAATGCTCTACCATTCTTACCAATAGTTTCTTTTTTCTCTCTATTTTATTATATTTTGCAATTCAACGTACATATGATCCATGCACAGGCGTTGTCCTCCTATGGATATATTATATTTATTTACTCGTTTCATGTTCCCTGTATTTTAGAGTAAATAAATATTATTATTATTATTATTATTATTCATGACGAAATAAATATTTTGAATTTGAATTTGAATTTGAATATGCAAATATTTACTTTAGTTTCTTTGTCTTATTTAATTTACCCCTGTTGAAACAGATCGGAAGTTTCCTTAATATTTCTCAGAGTTGTAAGATCAATGAGACGGTGGTAAGATTTTGCTACACCTTTCAGTTTAAAAAAATGTCTGGCGATGAGCGCGGCGTAAGGAGGACCGACGCTCGAGTACTGTTGCCGAATCGAAAAGCACGTAATAGTCAAATCTAATTTTTTATAATATTTGTTACTATAGGCAGATTGCGATACTTAGCAATTTTGGTAAAATTTTTGAGGTTATTATTTATAATACCATTTTCAACTCTGTCAAATGTACTTTATCTCCTAACCAGCATGGTTTTGTTGCTGGCAGATCAACAGTCACAAATCTGACATGCCTGACTCAAACTATCTCTGAGGTATTAGATGACCAGTGTCAGTTGGATGTCATTTATACCGACATTCAAAAGGCCTTTGATCAGATAGATCATTACTTGCTTCTTTCTAAGCTTGAAATGATGGTTGTCTAAATCTTTATTGAAGTTGATCAGATCATATTTATTTGATAGAAATCTGTACATTGAGTTTGGTAGTTTTAAATCTAATTCTTATACAGCAACATCTGGCGTGCCCCAAGGATCCAATTTGGGTCCTTTGTTTTTTGTGTTGTTTATCAATGATCTGTCGCTGGAATTGCCTGGTATGTATTTACTTTATGCTGATGACTTAAAAATTTATACTGCTATTCCGAGCTATCACGACTGTATCTCTCTTCAAAACAGCTTGAACTTGGTGCATTCTTGGTGAAGAAACTCTCTTACGATTAATGTATCAAAGTGTAAAGTTCTGTCTTTTAGTAGGAAGCAAAATGATTAAAAAACATTATGATTATAGTATCAATGATCACTTACTCGAAAGAACAGAAACGTTCAAAGATTTGAGTGTTGTATTCGATGCCAAGCTGACATTCAAGGATCACATCACTCAAATGGTGAATTCAGCGTTTAAGATGCTAGGCTTTTTTGTAAGAAATCGGTCAGGGTTTTCAAACATATCAACTCTAAAGGTTTTATATTTTACATTTATTAGAAGTAAGCTGGAATACGCTTCATTAATTTGGTCTCCAATCTACAACAATTCAAGGGTTAGTATTGTGCAGCGTAAGGCTTTAAAGTATTTATATTACAAATGTTATGGCAATTATCCTGAAAGAGGTTTCTACCATTCTATTTTATTAAACATTTTTGATATAGAGTCTTAGACGCGACATATCAGCGCTACATATTTTGTACAAAATCATACACAATCAAGTTGATTGTTCATTCATATTAAGCTTAATTTTCGTGTGCCTAGGTTGGGAAATCGTGCTCAAATTACCTTTGTCAGTGAGAGTTTGTTGTTTCTTTTTTTAAGTTTTTTTTTGTGTTTGGCGTTACCGCTGTTGCTAATTATGTAACTTTTTCTTGTATTTTTTCTATAGTTGGGTGTTAGCTGTTGGGAATAAATAAATAAATAAATAAATAAATAAATAATTTTGTACCTTTTTACAAAAATAAAATTTAACTATCGTACACCATTAGCTTTCATACATGTGTTAGTATGACAAGTACAAAAATAATTATATGTACATATTTTGTGAATCAAAATGCGGTCAGTTTATTTCTTTTTAATTGTAACGCCAGCATAAAATCGATGAAAAGGAGTGACTATACTCAAACACAAAAACGCAAGCGAGGAGCGTAACCTATCGTACGCTACTGCATTAACAGTTGCGTCCGATGTATTTTGATACTCTTTCCCGTTTCGCTAACAGACTGTAGTCAGATGCAGTCCAAAAAATTAACTTCAAACATATTTTTTAATTCGAAAGATTATAGGTGGGCTAAAGCTAAAAAATACTTTGCATAGAGAATGTTTACTTAACGTTGTTTGAAAATACTAGATATCATGCTGTTATTGTTATTGGAATTGTAATAATTTACTTCGTTTATGACTCCGGGAACTTGACACTTTGTCACCTGAAATTTTAATTTAATCTTTAATTCAAAATAAACGAGCTTCGGCTTTCTTGCTACTTATCCGGTAATGCGGTAATGGTGATCTACCCAAATCTACACCCTTCGTGTGCCGATGGCCTCAACTGTACTCATATTTATGATTGCTGTATGGGGCATAAAGGTACGTAGAATTCACCTTTTAACTTTATTTTTGGTATCGGCGCTTTTGTAAGAAATCTGAAAATATCTGAAATATCTTAAAAAATCGTGGAAAATGGGGACGTTTTCGGTATTTCGGTTAATAAAGTCTCGTTTTGGTAGAACACTTCTTAGCACTTTCAGTGCAATAACTTTGCTGCACAGATAGTATTTCTGCCTTCCTCTTTCTCAGTACATCCAGTAGGAATAGCTACTTGAATATCGTTTCCAGAGAAAGGAGTGTACGTCGATGTCATCGCTTTGACACTTTGGTAGGAATTGGTAGGCAATTGTACCTAAGAGTATGCACAAACTACGTAATTTTGGCGACAAACACTGTCATGTAAACGTACCTTAGGCTTGACTCGTTCTAACCCAGTCGAATTAGTTGGTCTGAGAAGAATATTGTTTAAACTCAAATAGCTGCAAAGATCAGAGTTATTAATAACTTGGATACCAGGTGTTTCCCAAGTGAACTCAGGATGCAGATATTTCATCGACACCAAATGTTATCGAGTTTACATGTTTAAACATACTGATCCTGAAATAAAGTCCGTTCTCTGTCGTTTCCAAAATAATGCTAACCACTATACATTATCGTATTATCTTGCTTCAAAGTGTTGAATTTTACTTCAACGTCTTTGCATTTCCTAAATATCTACATCATTGATTTACCAGATTCTTCCAAACATATGGGTACCAATCAGATGCTTCCTAGATATGATATTTTGATGGATGAATATCAAGCCAATTTACGGAAAAATCTAACAGTTTCCCATAAATCTGGGAGGCGTACCATTCCTGCTGAAATCTCAGCGCATTCTAAAATATTATTTCCTCCAAGAGGAATTGATTTTTGCAATTTATTTAATGTACTTTAGATCTAATCGGAACCTGGCATGAAGAAACGAGGGAGAGAAAAATCGTAAAATCATAGTCGCGAAAGTAATGTCTGCGACGAAGGCAGTCCACGAAGAAATAATTTCGAGATTTACGAAAGATTGGATAATTTGTATTCAAGGAAATCGTCGAGACACTTCTCTTTTTTCATGTAAGTTTATTACGAGAAAAATGCAATCGGGCCATTTTAAGATGTATCTGTTATAGACATACCGCAGAGGCATTACATATATTGAAAAGTTACATTACCTCGGTTTTCTGACATTATAAGATAAGATGACAACACAGAACTAGCTGTTGGTCACTGATGTGCCATCGATCTGTAGTCGTACGTATTGCCTAAACGTCATGACGCTTCAGCTATCGGAGATTACGTTATTGGCGGTATAAGCTGTAAGTTGTATACTATAGCTGGAAGAAAGCGGCAGTGCATATATGCATAGGGATAATTTGTGTGCTAATAATCTGTGTTGATCTTAGTTCCACTGGTTTCTTGTTTAAAATGCAGTTACTTGTGTATGCAGAGCTAGAAATTAGTTTCTTATTTACCTTGGAAATTTCATAAGCAAATTTGCTGAATTTCAAAAATGATATAAAAACCCTGGTTCGTGAAGTTTATTACATTTAATAGGTAAGAAAATGTGCTACAGATGGGAATATTTATGAAACGTGAAAAGGTTATTTCATTCAACATTATTTTTTATTTCCAGTCATTTAAATTTAATAGAAATTTATTTTGCGACATTAAGTAGAAAATACAATTTAGGGCTTATATGAGAGCCACTGCAAAAATGTTTTGTGTGTGATGCATCATTCCTAATTTTTCTGTGATGGAAGAACAACGCACGAATACGTCGCTTGGCACAGCTAGTAGATATACTCAATGAGCAGCATATTCAGTAATAATTTTCTTTCATTGAAAATATCACTGATTTTATACACATGTAGACCAATACACAGTCACCGCACACTCATCTAGATGCGATCTATCTACGCAACTAATTTTCTTTCTGTCACATCTTCTCAGAGATATGCTTTACAGACTACCTGTGTATTATGCAACCAACAAAGCATGCTGGATATGTGACTTACTGCATGGCCATTGAGCGTGTCGTTGAGTCGTTCCTCTATAGAAACGCGGAATGAACTATATGGACACGAGAAACTATCTAGTTAGCAAGTTGACATTTTATCGGTTTTTTAACATTATACCTAGTTTTCTACGCAATAATCCTGCCGTTTTTTAAAATACTTGTAAATTTAATCCATTTTCTCCCTTTTCAACAATTTATCGAACACGTCTATGTAACTTAAACCAATGGATAGTTGGATAGTTACAAAAATTGTTACAAAGGTTACAAGTGACTCGACGGAGTTTAGCCGTGTACTGAACACCTGAATAGTTTTGCGGGACCCCCTTATAACCTAGGTTTTGGTTACTTCTCGGCTTAGGCACGTGGCTTGCTACAAAAAATATTTTGTAGGCGTACAATGAACAATAGAGCAAAATGAAGATGTTATTTATCATCATTTAAATAAGCACGATGCAACATTGAATTAACTGCGCAGGAAGTAACATCATATAACATTCACGTGGCATGCCCCTTTTTTCCAGTACACATCTATTAAGAATACACCACCAGTCTGTCTAGAGGTGTATTCTTAATACTTTTTGTGTGATTGTCGCATGGTGTGTATAGAGATGACTAAAAATGCTTTTAGTTCTGTTTTTGCCAAAAAAATCCGATTTGTGCATTTTGTTTCATTAATTGTAACTTTTTAACAAATAATAGAGTAGCTCTAAAATTGTACGTGAATATTCCACTTTTATGGAAGTATTGGACGGGTGATTTTTCTTACCACTTGCTCTCCTCATAAAACCTTGACTTTAATTGAAAACTAAACTTGCTGCGGTTGAGGTTCCAAGAAAAGATTTTTCGAAAGAAAAAGTGATGGGAATAAAAGCAATCGTCTGCTCAATTCTACTATGAAAGTGAAATGTTGAGATACAGTTTCAGAGGTGTACGAATATTATTTGTCAACAAGTTACGGTTGAAGGAAGTGCACAATCAAATGCACAAAAATGCATTTCTTGGCAACAGACAGTTGGAAAAAGGGACCTTACGAATTAAATCTTTATATAAGTTTTTAAAAATTAGTTCTTTTGAAAACAGGTAAAAGCTATTCTTCTCATTTTACTTCCCATGCCAAAACTGGCGAGGAAGTGTTGTTATCTCCGATAAATGGGAAATTGAGCTATTATGTTTTTTGGATGTTATATGACATGTACATCACGAAAAAACATACGACTTATTTCCGTCGATCAGTATGTCGGTTTGTCCGCTAATTTTATAACCGCCTATAACTCGAGAAGTACCGCTCAGATTTTGATAAAATTTTCACACACGCGGTCTAGTGGTAGCGAATCAAAAACACGAAAAAAAAATCATTAAGCTTCTCTTTTTGACGTTTCAGAGGCTCCTGGTTTTTCGATTTTTTTTGTAATGGTTTTGGGTTGTAAAAGTAACGTCCTTAGGGTTAGTTAAAGTCGTTATATGATTAAGAAGCTTCTTATCCCTGTAACAACGGGAAAATTAAATGCTAAAAGTCTGATGGAAGGAGGCCAATGCCGACTGTGCAATGGGCAACAACGTCCAACTGGTCTGCGATGGTGTCGTCACTGACATACCGCTACACGAAAAATATTTATATATTTTAGTGATATTTGGATAGCAGGAGTACCTACCACTTTAACGTTTTGCGAAATGATGACTTGACTGTTTTTATATCTAGACATATATTTTTTACATTTCCTGATCCTTTAATGTTATTAACACCTTCATCGTTTAGGTAGTCGCAGATTTTGGATATTGATGCAGAGGTAGCGTAAATAAAATCGCTGGAAGATAGTTACAACGTTTCAGTGGTTCCTGCCCGTTTTCAGACATTGTTTGGAGGGGTTGAATTTTGTAGGTTCCAAGCTGTATGCGGTAAATGGTTGTAAGTTGTTGCATACTTGGTGCGAGCGAAATACCTTCTACTATTAAAAAGCTGCTGATCTCAGTGATACTATGCCCTGATAGGCATAAGTCACAAATGCTTCCCTTTATCTGCCATGGAAACAGAAATATGTTAGTTTTGCTGTATATAGTTTGATATGCAGAGGTCGAAGATTCATCGTACCGAAGTGAACTTACCTAATTACGATTCGATTTCGCCTTCTGAAACGATTTGACTCATCCGTTTCTCTGAAACCTCCAACGAAGCCGTATTAACCATAGAGTCAACCTAGCTGACGCCACTTTTCAAACCAATAACATAATAGGGCTTTCGCTCTTAAGCAATCTACTTCATAATTTCCAATGTTATTGTAGACTTTATGGGTATTCTTTTTCAACATAGCTATTACCTTGGTAGGCTACCTTAATTCTCACTATTACAACTTTAATGTTTGACTATATCTGGCGAAGAAAGGCGATAAGTAGCTAGTCTTCACAGCACCTGATTTTGCTTTCTGTCATATCCACTGACGCGTGCGTAATCTCAAAGTACTCCAATTTCCACCGAAGTACGAGTAGTAATTATTCTGAGCTGCTCCAGCCATAATCCGGCAGAAGCTTGTTCCACGCAGTTTTCTCGGATGGAAAAAGGAAGGCCGGAATAATTTCACAGCGTTGCGGCTGAAAAGCTCTTCCGCGTTGACGACGGAAAATCTTGGAAAGCGGGAAAATGTCAGGCAGGCCCATATGCCTCCTCATTATTCCAAAAGTTACGTGAAAGCCTGGATAAGGAGGATGGAAACAGACCTACGTCTTCGATATTGCTTTACAGCATATACAAGGTGGCACGAAATACTGTGTCATCACTCAAATGCTTTCGTTGTGTTTGACGAAAATACAGTGCTGCTCATTTTTCTCCTCAAATTTGATAGTTCATTTATTTTACTGCTCACGCTACTGGACGAGGAAGAATTGTAATCACGAAAAATTTTGAAAATGCGATAAATTTTTTGGACATGCACATAAAGTTATGCCAGTCATTTCCATCGGCCTGTCTCTCTGTTGGACTTCCTGTTGGTCTGTCTGTCTATTTCTCGGCTTGCCTGCCTGTCTATCCGCTAATCCTTGGACCGCCCATAAGTAAGGGAAGAACCGCTTGGATTTGGATCAAATTTTAAGATGACGTCACTACTATGCCAAGAAGGAAAAAGGTTTTGGAAATCGATTCAGTGGCGACGGAGCTAGGGGCGAAAAAATTAAATAAAATCGCTCAAACTTCGTGTTTCAGAGGCTCCTGATTACTTTTAGAAATATTTTTATAGGTGAGGCAGGGTATATGAAATTGATTTAACTATATCCATATGCTCCCGACCCCGGTTATTCTATGCACCTATTAGCCATGTTTGACACATCATAGATTTCCCTGTACATTTGCCTTTAAAGCTAGAATGATAAAGAAATGTTTTCGATCCACGTACTCCTGATATTTAAGCCCACCGCTAGGCATCCAGTCTAAGTGACTAATCTGTCCGTACTGCAGCCCGCAAAACATATACACAGCGTGACCAGATGGACGGTAATTATCGGTAGGGCTGGGAAAGGATGTACATATATGGACTAATTTTATGGGCATGTTTGACTGACATGATCTGATTAATTCCTCTATTCGATATGTTAGTCACTAATTTTTTTCTCAGAGGGTTCAACGGGTGCTGCACCTAATCCTTTATCAACCTATGACGGCGTTTCACGTGACATATCACCTAATAGTAGGGTCCAAAATACGTACAATAGTGGCCATTAGTCGAAGGTAACAGAAAAGTAAAACAAAAACAGGTCAGTCAGTGATATAATCAATTATTTTTTGCATATCCTAAACTGAATCCGGAGCCTATTGAGTCAGGTATTGCCCATTTTTTCGGTTATGGTAAAGGAACACGCATTATTAAAAAAACCTCCAAAAATTCTTTTGAGCGAAAACATTGTCATATTTTGGGAAGCTATTCGTTGTCAACCCTGTATGCAGTCGGAACCCAACAGTCTGCTTCCTCCACGCAAAGAATCAAAATTGATATGTAAATTTGTTGTTGTATGTAAATTTTGGAAAAGTTAAATGAAAGTCGAGGGTTATATTCAGCGGCGGTATTTCTCAGCGGAGACATGGGAACCAAACAGCCAACCTGCCGGCCTTCGAAGGGATTTACGAGAAGCCCATGGGAACACATTTACATGCGGCCTTGACAAAAAAGAGAGCGAAGGGAGACGTCAATGAGAGGTATTTTGGTGCAGTTTCATCACCAAAATGATTGCTATAATCTCTCATGTTTATCTGACCCATCAATCGACACATGTTTAAATATCTTCTTTATTGAAAACGTTTCGGTCACAACGGTGAAGTACAATTACTTTAAAAATATATTTTATTTACCTATCATCCAGGTGGCACTCCCTCTGTTTTGTCTTTTCAGTTTCGTATTCCTATACAGTGTGTTACTACCGTCGTGTGAAAGGTCCCGTATCACACTGAGATGGCGCGAAGCCACTACTACAAATTTTAAGATGGCACCACGCAAAGACAGCATAGCCCAGGAGTACCTGGGGGTAAGTATTCCCGCATCCAAAAAAGGACGTCCAGCGATCCACAACGATAAGCGAGCATGAAGTTATCTGTCGTTTTTATTAATGTAGTTCATGAGTCAGCCTCGTCTGTCGTCCCGAACTTGCCAAAAGCCCTCAAAAAAAAAAAAGGAAAAAAACGCGAAAACCCACCCAGAACTGTTGTCGTAACACACCGGTTACTTGATATGCAATGTTGCATTTGCATTATTTATCAGTTGAAACGCAAGAAACAGTACCTTGACATCTAAAGGGAACTATGTTGTTTGTCCTGTGAAAAATAATATAATACACAACAGTTTGGCCTTGAGATGGTGAACTAAAACACCAACAAACCATGAGAAACGAAATAAATTCTTGGTAGGCTAAAAAAGGTTTAAAGGATTATTACAAACCGTTCGTTGAATGTCCTTAACATGAAACGTTTGGTAACCCGGATCAAAATTGCTTAAACAATTTTTTTCTGAAATATGTTATGAAACATGTTTCTTTTTGGCCCGGACTATTTCAGGTCTTTTTGCTCACTCTGGACAAAAAAGGCCTCCAGTAACTTTTCTCTAAAGTTTACCATTTTTGAGTTAATGTCTGAAAAAACCCTGAGAATGGGTATACTCAATGCTTGAAAATTAGGTTAAAATCATAATTTTTGAGATTGCCAAGTATCTATATTGAAGTTGAAACCTTACTCTACATGACCTTGAACAGTACTTTTACATTACTTTATTTTTTAAGCAATTTTTAACCTTGTTCGTTAGGTCGAAATTGGCGAACTTTGGGTTTCGTAGACTGTACAAATTGCATTTTTTTTACTTTTGAAGCTGTGAGCTGTCATTAAAAAATGTAGTCGTAGGTGTCTGAGAAATTGTAACCACAGCTTAGTCCTGTAAAGGCTGATAGATTCAAATACCCATCAAGAGAAGCCACAGCTAAAAAAGACCGAAAATGAATGGGCTTATAAACTAGGGCATAGCTTAACTGGTCTGTACACTTGAATTCCTTATTTTTGGAATGATATTTTTTAGTCTCTGAAAGCACTATGTCTGAAGAAAAGTCAAAGCAAGCAAAAATTTCAACCCTTCACTCCCAAATTATTTATCAGCCGCGTACAGACAAAAAAAGATGAGTAAAAATCCCATTCTGTCATCGCCTCTTCGTCGTCATCTTCTTAAGCCCCCAGATATCTCACCCCTTCAGTCTCACCCCTTACACCTCCTCCCGTACATTAAGCCTTTCCATTTTTCAGGACTCCCGTCATCAGCGATTCTTCGCTTGCACTCGAGGACCATCGCACAACTCCCCACCTTCCACCGCTCTTAACCAATGGCGTAACATGTGAACAGAATCTGTTTAAAACGTTCTTCCCTGCCATTATGAAAATCATCAGTTTTCTAGTTCTGCATTTCTTAGGTCGTAATGTATCCAATGTAATTTACGGGGTATTTATCTCATCCCACAATGTCAACGCGGGTGTTCGCTAACGATCGGTTCTGGTTTCTTGTTTATGGGAAATGGGGAGTTTTTCGAGATTGTAGATACTACAGCCGATCTGTGCCGGCTAGCTGGAGAAAAGAAGACTAGCAGCGACTTCTTCTCTGTCGAGAGACGGTACCTTTGCTTGGGGACGCAACAATCTTGTACATGTACAGTTTAATGTTTCCAAAACGCAATACTGTACCGTGACTGACAACAAGCGTCCTTATCCGATTTCAACGGATGGCCGAGTTCTATCAACGAGCCGTTCATTTTGGCTGGTCGGAGTTGAGATCACTGAGGACTTGATCTGGCATGAACACACCTAATCAATAGCGGCAGCTTTGTGAAAAGCTAGGCTATTCGTGTATTCAAATACAGGTGCATTTCTCCACATGACCTCACTTTGTACAAGGCCCAAGTACTGCTCGCATGTTTGGGGTGCTGCCGCCCAGATTACATTATCCATGCTCGATGTTGTTAATAACAAGTCTGTATGATTGATCGAGCAGCCTCGGGACCGGCGGGCCGTCGGTAATCTAGCCCTCCTGTATGATGTCGTCTCGCAAGGTGCCTGCCAGACAGACCCGCCTGACGCAGTGATGGGCGTTTACGCCTATACATTAATTGTCTACGTCTCGATGTATACAATGCGTATTCAATGAATACAATGTAGGTATACAATGATAAAGACAATGTATAGAATAGCATAACGTCGGCTTAAGGTGCAAATGGCCTAACTCCACTTTTAATCCAAAATGACATTTTAAGCTGGTCACATTCAGAATAATTAACCGCGTCGACTCGAAAACGCCTAACAACCAAATGTCAAAATTGCCGCTAAAAAATACCAGTCGAAACTGTCCTATCTCCCGCTTATTCTGCAACAATATGCAATTTGCCTAACTCCCGGTGGTGATATGATAGCAACAGCTAGTGAAACATTAGAGCTAATTAATAGTGCCTAAAGCGATATTTAAGGTAAGTACCGATAATTTTTTTAGATAAGTATTACTTTTAATACACAAACTGTCTACATAACATGATTTTAGTATTTATTTTTGTGTTTTGATAGGTAAATCTGATTTTAAAATATCATGTTGGAGTTAGGCAATTATAGTATTATATTTAATAGGAGATAGGCCATTCGCTGCTCTGTACTTACGGGGTAATTACTTCCAACATTTTTTTGTCAATAATATGATAATAAATATAAGTAATGATATCAAATATAAATAATATAGTACAATAATATAAAACTTTAAATTTAAAATTTGACTTAAAAAACACACTAGAGTTTTTGCTTGGTTGCTATGAAGCTGTTTGGGGAACTTTTTGGTTATTCATCAATTAATAATAAATGATTAGCTTGTATACGGTTTGTTGTACAATTAGTAAAGAGACAGAATTATAATAAAATTTGTACATACAAGTATACTTTTTAATCAACTCTATCTGTTTCAGAATGAATCCCCAATCTCGTGCGTCTAAAATGCTTTTATTGGCTAGAAAAGACATTCAAGTTAAGGCCAATATCGAAAGTGAAGTAAAAACAGATAGTGTGTGGTAATTTTGGTCAAGACCAGGATTTCTCCACTTTGTTTACTGATAATAGTAGTCTAGTCAGCACCTCAGCATCTACTGATTACTTATTAGCTGATGACAATTTAATTACTGATGGTGATTTACTCACCCTAGCTGAACAAGAAGTGGCTAACTTGAATTATATGTGCTCAAATAATCATTGTGAAATTAATCTTGACCCAGAAATTCAGCAGAGTTTTGTTCACGAATTAATTCCTGGTGAAGAAGCCCAAAACTCCATTTTGGAAGATATTGAAACCTGTAGTAGATCAGATAAGTCATATCAACTCAGTGAAAATGAAACTATATCAAGTGAAGATGGGGTATTAGAGGAGTCCCAAAACAACATTTTAATGGAAAACTTTCTAAGGACACGCAAAAAGAGACGTCATGTGGACCAAAAACAATGGAAGAAAAATAAAAATAAGATATTAAGACAGGAAGGAAAGGAGTATTTTGGTAAGAAAAGGCAAGAAGAAAAATGGAATTATGACGTTCCAAAAAAATCAAAAGCTATAGGACCTAGGTGCAAATGCAATGGTAAATCAGTAATGAAATGCAATGATATAAAAGAAAAGCAAAGAACAGATATTTTCACAAGGTTTTGGAATCTTTTGTGGAACGAGAAACAACTATTTCTAAGGACACTAATTGAAAAGAAAAGTACTTCTAGAGCTAGGGACCGAAAAAAAGAGAACGAATCAAGAAGGGAATTCTCCTATGTTTATTTTCTTCACACAACTTCCAAAATAAGAGTCTGTAAAACGATGTTTTGCAACACACTTGCGATTGCGCCTAGAACTGTTGCACATTGGTTGATTGAAAAAAATAAATCACTTTATGCTTCAAATGATTTGGTATATGATAATAACCTCAACGATACGCACGATAATTCCTACCAAAAATTTAATCCCAGAACAGCGAAAATCAATGAACAGAAGGAACATTTATGTAATTTCTTTAAGGTTCTACCAAAGCTAGAATCACATTATTGTAGGAAGTCCACAAATAAATTATACCTTGAAAGAAATTGGCAATCAAAGATGGAATTATATCGATTTTATACCAATGACTGGTGCAAGAGAAATGACTCAAAGCCACTATCCATTGCAGCCTTTAACAACAGTTTCGACGATTTCAATCTAGCACTTTTTTCACCCAAAAAGGACGAGTGTGACACGTGTGTAGGCTACAAAACTAGTAATATTGACGAAGCTACTTACCAAGAACATCAAAAGAAGAAGGAGGAAGCAAGAAACCAAAAAGAGGTTGACAAAACAAAAGAAGATGTAAAGGTTTTTACCATGGATTTACAATCAGTTTTACTGAGTCCAAAATCCAATGTCAGTGCTCTTTATTATAAGACAAAGTTAATAGTGCATAATTTTACCATCATGGATATTAAATCCTTGGATGGATATTGTTTTCTCTGGCATGAGGGTCATGCTGGACTAAGTGCCAACACATTTGCGACCATCATTTACAAGTTTTTAGAGACTAATATTGTACCCCAAAAAGACTACTTCAGTAAAGTGATTTTGTACAGTGATGGATGTACTGGACAAAACAGAAATGCAATTCTTTCCAATGCACTTTTCAATTTCGCACAAAATTATGGGATTACAATTGAACAAAGATTTCTAGAAAAAGGACATACGCAAATGGAGTGCGATTCAATGCACTCTACAATCGAGCGGAAACTAAAAAATAAGGTTATAAATGTACCAGCAGATTATGTGAATGTTTGTCAAACTGCTCGTATAAATCCGAAACCCTACCAGGTGGAGTACTTGAATCATACTTATTTTAAAAACTTCCAAGAAGTTCAATTCATTAGTTCCATCCGTCCTGGCAGAACGGCAGGTGATCCGAGTGTCACAGATATCAGAGCACTTCAATACAATGAAAACGGAATTTTATTCAAAATCAGGCATACAGAGGAATGGAATTTAGAAGAGTTGCCGTTGATGTATCCGACTCCCATACCAATCAAATCCGAAAAGTTTCAACATTTAATGTACCTTAAATTTTCTATTCTTAAGGACTTTCATTATTTTTATGATAACTTACCACATTGGTAAAATGCTTCTTTCTTTGTATTTTTTGCTTCTTTAAAGCTTAGTTTTATAAATAATTTAAGTTGCACAATGTATCAGGCAGTTGCCTATCTCTTGCTTGTAACACCATGCAGAGAGAACGCAAATCTCCTATCTCCCAATTTTTTACAAATAGAACCTAATTTTGAAAATCACCATTATTTTCTCGTATATAGCAATAAATAAAAATAAAATATTCTGGAAACTAATTTTGTTTTACTAATTCTTTTTTTCTGTGAAGTTTTTTGTATCTGCTGAACAATTTCGGATTTTGAAGTTAGGTCATTTGCATCTTAAGCCGACGATAAGTGAGGTTAGGTTTATTCGTAAACATCAGAAAGTTGGTAAACGGTGAACCGACAACTTAAAAAAATATGGTTGGACGGTCCAAGGACACAGAAATCGATGAACTAGGGTTCATTTGTTGTTCTTAATTTATTTAAAACTGAATCCTTGTATATGTATATAAATAAACATATATTTTTTCATTATTTATAAACTGCTTCCACATTCAAACCAATAATGCAATGTTGCAGAATTTGTATCTATCCTGAACTTTTAGTTCCACCTAAAATCGGAGAACCATTAGGATCGATCTAGAATTGATCCCAAATAGATTCGACAAAAATGTGGGCGTACGAAACAAGGCGTTGCAGCAAGTGATACTTGTGTTCTGTGGGCTTCATCACTGTTGTGCCAGGCAACGTGGTGTGCGGCGCACTCTTTCTACACAAGTGGTGCCCGCTTGTCCCTCTCTCTGTTCCTCGTACACATGGAAATTTAAAAGGGAAAGGGACTTTCGCCAGCACTATATGCAAGTAGTTGAACTATGATTTGCTATTGTATACATTATATCCATCGTATACGTGAATATCGAGACGTATATATTCACCATTGTATACGCGGTGTATACAATGAGCCCATCACTGGCCTGACATCAGCCTCCCATCCTAACCGCGTCGAATTTCGTACATCCAGAACTGGCCGATACATCAGCTCCTTTGACCCTAGAGTAACAAGATTGTGAAACAATTTACATGAGCATGAAAACCCTTATTTGAACTAGAAAAATAGAACCTACGATTGATTTTAACGGAACCCTTTATCTTTGCTTTATATTTTGAAACATAGCTGATATTCAACGAACGTTTTTTACAGTGACCTTGACCAGGACGCTCGAGGTCAAAATAACGTTTAGCCAAGCTCATAGCGAAGAACAAAATTTCAGTTTCCAGGTCATCAGTGAATACTTGGATGAAAACGGAAGCTCTTGCCGAGTTTAAGTTTTTTGCTTTATCTTCTTAAATGTCCCTGAAATATTTTCAACAGGGGCCATTTCTGGTATCAATTTAATTTGGACTTATCTAAAAAATCGTCATGATGTGGATTTAACCCTAAAGGTCAAATTCAAGTTTAAATTTAAGATCAACTTCAAGGTCATCACTGTAGCAAAGTACGGACCTCAGGTTCGTGATCTACACCTCTGATTTACTCCAGAAACAGTTTCCATCTAGACGATAAGAATTCTTAAAAATTTTGCTTAATGTTGCTTCACTTGGGCGGTAAATCGGTAATTTGGTTCTCTTCAACAAGTATCTAGAAATTTCGATATTGGAGTCTTTGAAACAGCACTACACTTGACTATGATATTTTAAGCTGTTATAGATTATGATTTTATTATTTAAATAAAGATGAATGCACAGATTAGACAAACATGTTCGTACGCTACTGTTCCCCCGTCGCCCCTTTCTTTTCGTGGAGAGTCGCGTATCGTGTATATATCTAGCAGCAGTTTCTCATTCAGCAGTGCTCTTATCTCATATTTCTGCTGGCTGCTGTTCGCAAGCACCTCTTCTCTCCTGTCGCACACGTTTTATTTCACCCCTTACCCCGTCATCCCCTTCTCTTTCCACTCCTCGGCGTTCCGGTAAGCATCCTCGTATCCTTAGTCTCCGCCATCTTGGATCTTTAGGGACCCGCTTGGTATCGGTGTCGTCAAGGCCTGCTTTCTTTTTTCTTGTTTTGGCAATTGTTTCCTTTAGTAGAGGTGTCCTTAGGTGTTTTGAGGGTGTTTTTTTGGAACTTTTTTGGCGGGCTTTCATTTCGGGAATGCAGATGGATTGCTCTCTGAAGTATAACGGTGTCTGAGGTGGAGAGAGTCTGTTTTTAACAGAGAAGTGGATGAAACGCTGATGGTGTTTTCTGGAGTATGAAATGGCTGGAGAAACTACCTTTTTTATAAATAATTTAGCAGTAGAGTATATACATGGTGTTTCAGAAAGACGAGCTAATACTTCAGGGGTAGAAAGTACAGCCACAAATAATAACAAAAAAAGTTTTCTTGACTAAGGGTCCAAAGAAGCTCTCCTACCGAGACACATAGTGCTGAAGTTTTATTTAAGAAATTGCAAAAAGCATATTTGCGTAACGAATAAAGATACTGAGTTAAGGATTTAAACATTCAGTCCGCACATCATAAGCAATAACTACACAGTTTCCTAGCCCAAGCTGAGACAGGGACGTAGAAACTGGGGTACCCCATTTCGTAAAACAGAAGTGCATTTCATGAAATATCTTCCAATTTTTTATAAATTTTGTCTCTTAAGAGATGTTTGTCCGATTACTTTTTGTTTCTAAAAAAAGAAACTTGAAACCAAAGAAAACGTTTTTTTCCAAAAATAAACAAATAAAGCTAAACGAGATGTTGAAAGTGTTTGACTTGAATAGGGGAGGGTAAACATTTTCATAAGAATATTTTAGGATTTTATTTAAAATATTCAAACACAAATATCTCCAAAACGAGTGATCTTACACAAATTCATTAAGATATAAAAAATAATGGAAAATTGAATGGTCTTTGACAAAACGCGCTTCTTTTCTCCAAAAAGGCCAGCGGCGTAGAAAGTATTTCATATTAGGGGCCCAGGTACCCTAGTTTAGTTAGGACCGGGAAAGTCTGTGTGTTTATTGCTGATGATGTCCTCACTGAACGTTTAAGATCCTAAGTATGTTGACCCGCTTCAGGATATACATTTTTTTAAATTTCGTAAAAAGAACTTCATCACCCTGTGAACTACGGCAGAGGAGCATATTTGGACCCATATTTATAGGAACCTTTTTTGCTACCTTTGGATGCACTTTCAACCCTAGAAATATTGGCACGTGTTTCTGAAACACCCTGTATAGTCACAACAAAGTAATACGATATTCACTATTGAGAATTTACGAGAACCGTCACATGTTTTTAATGCTGCTCCGTTTCGCTAAGATCAACAAAAAATCCCAGAACGCTAATTTCGTTTGCAGCTACAAATATGACTTTCTCAAAATTTGATACCATTTATCGATTTAGCGTCCCAAATTACTCCAGGGTGTCGATTTTCGTTTCCTTACAGACAAGAAAATGGAGATTTTGTAATGGTGAAACCTTTAATCATAACAAAAAGAGCCAAACATTTTTTAACGGTTTCATTGTAGCTTTATTTGTGATGACTGACTCCTCTACTCTAAATAGAACTTCACGACAACTTAGAACTTTTTGACCTTGACTAACATGAGACGTCCTAGCCTCCATCCGCTTTCGATGAACGACCGAAATCTACCAAAGAGTCATTCATTTCGGCTAGTTGGAGTCCAAATCACCTAAGACTTGATTTGGCACGAGCACGTCTCGCCAATTCCAACAGGTGTTGGCAAAAAGAGGAGTTATTTGTTTATGGCTAAGAGGTACTTTTCTCCACTTAGCCTTCTCACTCTCTACAAGGCCCAGTTAAGTCCTAGCTTCGAATACTACTCACATGCTTGGGGTGCTGCCGCCTCAATTGTATTATCCACACTCGGTGCTGATCAGAGGGTCCTATTCGTCAGATCGATAACACTTCTCTATCGGAGAGTCTCGGCACGCTTACGCACCGTCGGACAGTCAGCGACCTTGTTCTCTTCTACCTCCATGTCAACACGCAGCACCGGTATTTAATCATCTGGCTACGCGGCTGTTCCAGTATACAAGAAAAAATATAATCTGGGAGACCCTTCAAAGTTAATGTATGACTGGATGGATAACATTATGTAAAATCAGTTAATGAACTACTGAGCGCTGTTTGTGATCTGCCTGTGAAGTACCTATCATTAGTAAGTCTATTTTCTGACACTTTTTGCCTTTCTTTTTCAGACCACTGAATCTTGCAGTGCCTGAGCAACGGTTGGAATACTTATATAACCTCGAATATTTTATTTTAATTCTAACGGATCTACTCATCGAGATGATTTGAAAGTATAATTTCTCCTAAAGCTAGTATCCATTTAACTCAGCAATTTCCCATACATCCTTTTCCAATGTTATTCAAATTTCAAACATCCGCCAACCTCATTTGAATGTTTACAGTAACTTTATGACTTATAAGAACCGTACTCTGGCGAACCCTTTGGATTAGCGCGTATGCAAAGAATTAGTTCGAGCTTCTCACGACCCAAAATCTGATCGTCAATTAGAATTTTACGTGGTAGTTGAGAATAATCCTTCTGGGGTATGCAAATAAAGTAACCCCTTAGGTTATTGATTGTTAAGGACTTTCAGGTGCGCATGCAAATTTTTTAGACGGGTTGAATTGCACGAGTTCCATTTTACAATGCTGAGAAAAAGCACCCGGTCAAAATGAGTTTACTACAAATCTTTTTTAGATATGTGTTTGTTCAGGTTAGGACAGAAAGCAAACGGCTTTTCAACTATATCGATAAAGTGGTCTTTGTGATATCGTCTGTTCTTACAAAAAAAGTAAGCAAGCGAAGTTATGTTTTGCAGCTACAATTGGCATCTGATCATCGTGAACAGCTGCTTTCATTGCGTCTAGAGTGAGAAGACGAGAAAGTTTTCAATAGCTTAGCGAGTTTGATAGGGAGCGAATAGTGGGCTTGTGTGACGCTGGTTGGTCCTTTAGAGAAAGTGCCACCAGGGTGCGCAGAGATCTAAATACAGCCAAAAAAGGGTGCTATTGATTCAATAGCATTAGTTTCTATGAAATTATGATATTGATTTGAGATAGTTCAAATGACGTAATTTCGTTGTTTTAAAGAAACATAGCACTTACAATTGAGAAATCGACCTTAAATCAACGATATATCGAAGTCACGGTCCTCAATTGAAGATAGTTGTTCTTGAACCAAGATCACTCTTTTTTGTGTGTACGGTGGCAGTTTATTGTCGGGCATGGGATCAGGAAGACCGAACCCGATAAATTAGAGTTACAGAGCAAGTCAGAAGAATGGTCACACACCAAGATCGCCGCCTTATGCTTTTGATTTCTTGTCCACAAGCTCAATTGCAAACTAGTGGTTTAAAGGGAGTGGAAAAAAATATGAATTGTTTATCGTTGGATTAAAAGTTTTGAACTTACTTCATATCGTCCCCAGTTTGTCCTACTTCTCACTCCTAGGCATCAATGTAATCAACTGGCTTGGTACAGAGAATGGCTGAAGTGTGACCTCGAATAGAATACAATTGACTTGATGACCGTGCAAGGCTGAGAAGGTGACGATGTGAAAGACATGATCCTCAATGTTGTATGGAAACGCCTGTGCATCGCACTGTAGGAATTGCGTATACAAGCAGGTCATCTTTGGTGTTCATCAAAGGAAACACGACCTCCGTGCGTTACTTTCAGTAGCTGAATGCCTTATATACGGACGCGCATCAACCCACTTTTCCAACAAGGTAATGCGCAATCTTGCATTGCAAGAATTACTTTGAACTATTCAGAAGATAATCAGGTCGATTTGTTGCCTTGGCCCCTAGATCATCCGATATTTCACCCATTGAAATCGTCTGGGATATTATGGGAAGAATATTACTCCGTTTACCTCAGACTCCAGCGGTGCTTCGGCACGAGTAGTCTGGGATGAGGTGACTCAAGAGGACGTGTTTCTAAGTACATGGAGGCCTAAAATACCATTTGTTTGTTGGGTTAACTTGGACAAAAAAGGTTCTTGATAAGTTCTCTTGAAACTGATTTTTTTTTAATTCGAATGCTTGTATCTCTAGAACGGACAACTTTAGAAAAAGGTGACTAATGAACTTTTTTGTTCGGAATGACGTAGTAAGCTTAAAACACTTTGTCCAAGATGGAGAAAGCAATTTTTTGCATTTTTTTTAAAAACGTCGTTGTAAGGTTAGCCTCGTCTATCCGAAAGGTATAGTGCTGAAGTGATCTGCATAAAATAATAAATAAATAAAATAACTATGATTTTTAAAACTTATTATAAATTGCTCCTTCTCCCGCCTCCTCCTAATTCCATCTATATCCTTGTCTCGTTTATAATAATTCATCAACTCTACGTGAACTGTTTCCAGAATGAACAACCCAACTGTGAGTTGCAACTGTTTTTCCGATAGATTTTCATCCCCTAAGAAGTGCGATTATGAGCAGGAGAATTTTATTTACCTTTAGGGAGGGTGAGAAATGGAAACCTCGTTTTCTTACAAAACGTGTGTTGAGGTGGAAAATGAATATCGGAGGGGTGTCAAGAATTAATTATTTACTGTGTTAGTTTATTTTAATGTCACTGCAGATGTTCAATTTGTGGGTATCGGTATGCAGGGTGTTCCAGAAGGTTGGCAAGACAACTGAGGGGCAGGTTTAGCATCTTAAATATGAAACAAAGTGGACGTATTTGAAAAAAATCGTTCAGCCTTAGTTACTCCCTACTCCACTAGGTGCGGAAGTATTGTAATCCCAAAAAAATGACAATATTATTTATTTTAGATATCATATGAGATGTACATCACGAAAAACCATGTCACTCATTTCTGTCGCTCTGTCTGTCGGTCTTCCGGTAACACTTGGCCCTCTATAATTTGGAAAGAACTGCTCGCATTTGGATGAAATTTTTACAAAAGGTTACTACTAGGCCTAGGACGAAAAAGCTTTGTAGTTTTTGAAAATCGGTCCAGTGGCCGAGGAAAATAAGGCAAAAAAATAATTAAGAAATTGATCAAATCAATTCTCTGTCGTTTCAGAGGGTCGTGATCATTTAAAATAAAATTGGGTGACTGTAGGGGGGTCAGCGCTCGACTTAACGATCTGCTTGATTATTATGGTCGTACTGCGGGGGTGATTTGGTGGGCGCTGCCGCGACTGATGATATGGGAAGGACAACGTTCCTAGTAAGGTAGATAGGGAAAAATGTACATGGACTAATTGTATGGGCCTGTTTGAGTGACTTGATTCGTTTAATTTTTCTATTCTATATGTTCGTAACTAATTTTTTTTCTCAGAGGGTTTAACTTCTGAACAGATGACGGTGTTGCGTAGTAAGTGCAGAGTCGACCTACGTGACGCCATTTTTTTAAGTTTTAGAGCTTCCTGATCATGTTTGGAAATCATTTTGAGGGGTAAATTGTTGGTGGAGGGAGGATACATATTTTAATGTTTTTGGCTTTAACAGATTTATGCAGTTCTAAGCCCGTTAATTGTACCCACCTATTACGAGTGGACATATTTCACTCATCGATTTGTTGGCTGTCGTGATTCATTTTCCTTTGTTATACATGTTCGTACCAAACTTTTTCCTAAGAGAAGCTAGCTTGTGCTGAATATGAATTGATGACAGCGTTGAGCAGGAAGTGCAAGGACTTGTGACCATTTTTTTTTAAAGAAAGTAACGGAAAATCCAAAAGACGCTTTCGAGTAGAATCAATATGGACCCGGGAAAACGGCACTCATTTTTCTAAAAACCATTGGAGGAACATTCAAGTATTACTTAAGCACTAATGGGGGGCAAGGGGGTCATCGATTTGATTATTTTTGATAACATGGGGGATGGGGAGGTCCTAATGGTGATTACGTTAGCAATATTTTTTTTTGCTTTTTCGGACTTCCCAAAAAATCTAGTCGATTTTGGTTTGAACGCATATGGCAACCGTACTTGTATATGCTCCAAAGCAAATAATATTTTCAGGGACTCCCCAAATATGGTTATGCTTACTCACTTAAAACCTCAGCAATAAATGCTCCTTGTATAAATGCGTATAACTGAGTAGAGCTCAGAATGGTTCCTCTTAGTCGGGAACTGTCTCATTTGGATGAGTGTAACGTTTCAATTAACTAACATTTAGAAAGATCTAATTTCCGCAAATGTTTTACGAGAGGCAATTGATGGTTGTCATATATATTTGTGTGACTTTCCAGACATTAAATAGTATCCAGAAAATGTGCGTGAAAGCCAATACTTGCTTCTAAATGTTAACCTAAATATTTGAGGATGGGTTAACAGAAGATTATTATAATTACGTTAACTGAAAAAGTAAACAATTGGGCAATTAACTTGAATCGCATCTGAATAAGTCTTGAAAAATTGCTATCTATCCCTCAGGATTCTGTTTGTAAACACATGTTCTGCACAAATCAAATTGTGTCAGAGTTTAGTTATTTCTAAAATCGTTTATCTATATTTTACCCTTGTCTTATGTCTAGTACCGCAAAACAATTGCAGATAATGCAGAGTACCTGTGTGCGGTTTATCGAAAAGCTAAGAAACTTTGATCACGTAACACATTTATATTGCAATCTCGTATGACTAAGTGTTCAAAACCTTTTCAAAAATTCCATTCCAAGCTTTACTCACAGGACCGAACTGACATCAGTACCTCAGTTGTAAGCTTGTTTCAAGGGCGTCTGTACTTAATCTGCAGATTCCCTACCGTTACGCCTTAATCATGCTAATACATCGCAGAACACTCTTCAGAAGATCTTTTACTTACAATGCAGTTATACTCGTATCATACCTCAACTTAGGCCAGGATCTTAAGACTATCTAGTTTATCCAGAGAGAATTACAGAAATACCGCTGGCTTAATGAGTAGTTTCGTTTTCATATTTTGTATTTTTGATCAGCTATTTTTTCGGTTCATTATGACCTATTGTTATCTTTTTTTCATTTCATAAGTGAATAGGCATTACTTTGTATTATACTGTATTGTAACAAGCCTTCTATTGCCACATTTTTTTAATTATATGATTCGTTCTTTTTTAAGTTAGAATAGCAGGTGCTAAATCTCGCCCCACGTAGTGTACCATGTGTTTTTGTCCTTAAAGGCTATCATTATTAATAATTGTAAAAATCCTGCTTACGTAATACTTGAACGGCTCCTGGCGAATAACGACCGTCTATTCTTATCTTTTAGCGTACTGGAAATTCAATGATAATAATTTATAGTGGAAATAACTTCAGAGGTTAAGAGGCAATCCCACCCGTCAGTCCCACAAAGCATTCCCAACAAGAGAACCACGTCCTTTACCCTAGACAGCCCTTTAGGCACAGGTAGAGACAATCAAACACATCCCTGATTCCCTATTAGCCCTTGTTGGTAATGAGTCGTCTTCTGGCATGCGTTCTTTCATGTCTAAGGTTAAATCCGTCATTATATCTTGGCTGAGGGCAAAAGGCAAAAAGGAAAGGGCGAAGGGCTGAGATCTCTTCGTACACGCTTTCCGACAATAGACGTCAAGAGGCGTAGGGCCTGCATGGGAACAGGGGGATCAGGACAAGGAAGCAGCGAGGGAATTCGCAATTTCATATTTTTCCTTGCTTGAATTATAACAGGGGAGTGTATGGTAGAGGTGGGATTTTTTATGATAGGGTGGATTAGGATTTTAGTTACGAAGAAGTTGTCATTCAAACAAACGGCATGGTATTTTTACGGCCATATTTAAATTCAGTGTTTCAAAACTACCATTGGGTATTCACTTGTAGCAACATTAGACCAGAAGGCACAATAAACCCTAGATGCAGTGTCATCGGGGTCTTTGGTCGGACTGCTCTCGGAAAGGGAAAATAAAACATTATACCAAAATGAATATGTTGCATTGATATATCCGCATTTCCTTCCACTTCCCACAATTTGGACGTTATGTGAAATGTTGGTCTGCCCGCTAATCTCATAACCGCCTATAACTTGAGAAGTACCGCTCGAATTTCGATGGAATTTACACAATGTTAGGTACTACTATGCAAAGGCTTTGTAGTCCAAAATCCGTCCAGTGGCGGTGGTTAGAAAGGCCAAAAACAAAAAAAGTAAAATCGTTCTAACTTCGTTTTTTGACGTTTAAGATGATCCTGATCATTTTCGGATGTATTTTAGAGATTAAAAAATGGGGGTTATGAGTTGCAGGGGATGGGGGGGTATATGTCAATTTTTTAACGTCAAGATATATACTCTTCCAACCACAGTAATTCTACGCACGTATTAGGCATATTTCTCTCATCGTAGATGTCCCCGTACATTTACCCTTAAAACTTTGACGTCATCCTCCGATGAACATGCATCTCGTCGGTGGTCGTACGTCACAGTCGGCAATCGCTTCCGCACTGCTGTGGCCTGCGTGTACCGTGCATGGTGAAGGACAATCTCGTCATTCATGCATGATTGGTCATCGTTACGATCATGTGCGCCTGTAGCAGTTCCTCTCAAGGGGGAGGAGGACGGTCACTAACTTTATTTTATACATGTTTGTAGCCAGCCTTTTTCTACGAAGGGGTAACTTGTGCCAAACAGTATCCATTACGAACTAATGGCAGCGTAGCGTGGGAAGTACAGAGTCAACTTGCTTGACGCAATTTTTCATTCAATAGCCTGTCTGGAGGAGTACTGTTAAAACTTTTCATCTGACTGTTCTACTTCATATCCTTTTTATCAAAAATGCACCTTTGTGCATTACTAAGTTAACAAAATATGCATTTTTTCCCAAAAAAAGTTATAAAACCGGTTTAGTCATAACTATACACACCATGAAATAATCAAGTGAAAAGGATTTAGAGTACCGCTTCAAATGCACAGTTTAAAACAGGGACATGCGGCCTTGAAGGGATACATACTACCGAACCAATTTCTCATATATTCTTGCGAATCTGCAATCTTGATTGAAACCATTGCCATGGGTGAATTGGGTACGTAGATTCCGAATCTGGTATCAATGTTTCGCTAACCCAAGTCCCCCATAGAAGTTTTTGACAGCGTCAATCAATGATACAATAACAAAGATCCCTTTCTCATGAAAATTAGGATGAAGAGTAGAACTCGGCCGAGTGAATTTAGGAGACCCAGATCTCAGATATTGAAAGCACGACATGTCATCTATGCATAATTATCCTGGACTATAAGAAAAACAACTATGACAACCACTTTAGGGACATGAGACGACGGACGCCTTGCGTTGGATGCGAAGTGAAGCCCTTTCGCCCTTTTTTCTGTACGCGACGGATGCCGTTCATTATGCGCTCACTGAATTCTTTGTACTTACACCCTTTTTTTCAGGGACAAGTACAGACTTCAAACGGTTCCGCATAAAGATGCCTTCTCATTGGTCCGTTATTATGATCGGGCCTAAAAATCGCCATCAGTTTATTAGCAATCGCTGCAACTCACTCTTGTGAGTTCTACTTTTGTGAAGTGTACTATTCGTCATTTGTTTGTTTGGGCGGTTCGTCGAACCATTTGTCACTGTCTAATGTACGTTATTCGAATCTGTCAGTCCTGGTTGTCCAGAAACCAGACAATTTCAAGGAAAAAGAAAAGGGAAAGAGAAGTAAAAGAGAGCAAAGAAAAACAGATCTGCAGCAGAGGAAACACCGAGGCTTTTAGACTTGGTACACTGATTAGTTTTGAGGTAAACTTAAACAAATCTTAATTCAGGTTTTGTTGAAGTGTAATTGTGGGTTTACTAAAAGAACCTTAATTTTTTGTCATAGTGCGAGCCAAGGCCTTGAATGTTTACGAACTTGCTCCACTGCGAAGTCTACTGAGTTACGTATCAGAGGGTTGCTGTGCGATTCTATACAATAGTAGTACCATTTCTATATAGAAGTAACCATAGTGACAATGCTCGTCTCCGTTGTTTGGTTATTAACGATATCCTTGACATTAGTCGCATTTTCAACCAGCAGTCAATGTCAATTACGCTGCCTAACGATTCCATAATCTGCTTATGATCAAAAAGAAAAACCGATTTGAAGATGTATGCACGTTCTCAATTTGTGATCCCAGACAGACAGAAGACACAGGCAAGCCTATACTTCAATAAAACAAATGCTTGAACTGGTGTCACTTCCCCATTGGTCAGGTACCCTTTTATTCATAACTTACATCACCAAAGCCTCCAAATTTATTTAAGATATGTTTTACTTCTTACATACTATCAGCCATTATCACAAAGTTGTCAGTGAGCGCTATTAAATCACACATTGCATTGATACTCTATATAAATTACGCGCAAAAGCTGTTCCTAAACCTCATTAGATCATAATGGAGCGTTCTTTTCTCTATTTGGCCTAAAAATTATACGAACACGTACCCAAAGACTGAAAACAATTTCGAGAAACACATGTAATTTTAAATACAAAAATTTGTATCACTAATGGTTACGCTCAACAGGAAGACTACATATTTATTAAATCTTAAGACTTCTACATATATACCTCCTTGA
Organism: Acanthoscelides obtectus; assembly: GCA_963669975.1. Classification (NCBI taxonomy): domain Eukaryota; kingdom Metazoa; phylum Arthropoda; class Insecta; order Coleoptera; family Chrysomelidae; genus Acanthoscelides; species Acanthoscelides obtectus. Next base: position 79,584,276 of record CAVLJG010000003.1, on the reverse strand, counting down.
TGTACATTTTTCTTTGTTTCTTTTAACTTCTTTGTTTTGTTTTTGGATTGTCACACATTTGAGCATACAACTGATTCATGCACAGGCATTGTCCTGTAGATTACAACATTTATTCACTCATCCTACCTGTTATATCATGTAGTAAATAAATATCTACTACTATCTACTACTATTCATTGCAGGAAAAACGTAGCTCGCTGCTTATCAGTGAAAATACAGAGCCGAATTAATGTCAATGATACGAAAATGCAATTGGTCAGTCAGTTATTAGAATCCGATATGGAAGTGTAGAGATCTTCAAAGTATTGATTTGTTTTGATGTGCTATTTATAGAACTAAAGAAACCATTAATGAAATGGACGAGAATAAAGCGTGCTCAACTAGATACAATATTTATCATTTCCCCATCATTTTGAAGTATTCGCATCTCTAGAAGGTATTTGAACTATTTGAAGAAATTCAGCCCGTTTCATGACTAAAGTTGTTTGTTGTTTTTGCTGAATATATCTAAAGTGCTGTCGTCACGTGAGCTGTATAGACCTAAACGAATAACTTGGACGACTTTCCATATTCATGGTTCATAAGTTACCGAGGACTTGACAGATTGGTCAGTAAAATAAAAATGTCAAACCAGCAGACCTGTTAGTGAGGATAGTAGACGGATCGTTACTTGTTAGAGATGTGATTTATGGGACTAGACACAGAAAACATTGGGCGATAGTATATCTGAAGTACTTAAGTAAAAATATTATGCCGCGTTTAAAATGAACGCCATCGAATAAACATTCTTCAACCGTTATCTACTAAAAATAAAGTCCTTTACGAGAGGCCTGGCATCGTTTTTCATCCACCTTTATTTACCGAAAAGATTATATTCATAAGGCGGCCTTCCTCTAAATGTTAATTTATTCAAAAATAAATTATTTCAGCATTACAACCACTTAATTTGTTGGCTTTGTTATAGAAGCAGCGCTCTTCTGTCTCCAACCGTCTATCCATGGGCGTAGCCCACGTCCCTCTATTTAAAAATCGAAAAAATATTTTGTTATACATATTGTCCTTGATAAATAACTTCTACACATTTCAATTTTCCGTCTGTGGTACGGTATCTTTTCCTAGGACGATAAACTGAAATCTCGAAAATGGGACTTTGCTGCACTGAAAAGGCTCGGGGTTCGGTTTCAGCGACTGAAAAAACGTATTACAAGCATGGATTGGCTTATTACTGATAAAACTAGTGCAGTTTCCGAATTTGAAACATTATGCCTGGGTGCAAAACTTGTTCAAAATACGGACCACACACATGTAGATACCAGTGCAAAAGTAACTACAAAATATAATGCTGCAACATTTCTGACTGACCCATTTTTGATTTATTCTTGGTCATCACAAACTAAAATACTTTAAATGACTCCTGCTGCACATATTTTGGATCGCTGAATTCGAATTCGAAGAGTGTTTCTTTCTATTACTCAGTGAAAATTGCAAAATATGATCGTGAAGGGATCTTCAAGTGTCGTCATCAGAGATATGTGAGGATTTTTGACGGGTTTCTGTCCGTTTTTTTAATAATTAAAATATTTGCAGATATCTCAAAAATGGAACATTGCCGGTCTAGAAGGGTCCCGGATTCTATTTGAGCGACTCTTACCAATTCTTACTTGGATTATCGCATCCCTGAAAGGTATTCCACTAAAGTTACGGAGAGAATTGCGCAAAGTTAAATTGTTTTGTAAGCTATTGACGGTTATTGAATATAAATAAAACAAGGAACTAAGTTTTAAAGATAAAACTTGGTTTCAGCTAGTAGGTTTTTAGATTAATTCATGATTATTTCTTTTTTAAATCCAATTTCTTCACAACTCTCTTCAATCATATTGTAAGATAAGGCGATCTGATTGACTGAGACAGGTTAACCATCGCAACGAAGAAAAAACTGTGATCATCATCATCAAAATGCTGCGGGATGATCAGATTAGATCTGGTATTCGGTTATTGCCATAGTAAGTCTGCTTACTTCGAGCCTGCTTGGAAGACGGTAAATGAGTAAATGAGTTTTTTGGATCGGTAACTTCACTTTTAATGTCTAAACATGCTGCACGGTCACATGTTTCAGGTGGACAAGAGCACAACAACTATTCTCTATCCGAACTATGGGATCTATCTAAGGCTGAAAACATAGTGGAGCGGCGAGATGAGCGACGAGGAGAGCAGAGAGCAGAGCGGCGATTGAGTGTCGCGGTGATAAAAGAGATGCCTGCACATAGTAGCGCGATCAAAACAGAGAGATGGATCTGTTGTTAGCAGAAAATTCTTCTCTGAAAATTTGGTATTTTCTGAAAAATAGGAAGAGAAGTTGTAGTGTTCATGAAATAAATAAAAGTAGGCATGTACATGGTGAATTTCATCACCTGTATGAAGAACTAAGGCAGCATCCCGAGAAGTTTAAGTCTTATTTCCGAATGAGTATTGTAACCTTTGATTATATTGTGAAGAAAATTCAGCATAAGTTAGTAAAAAGTTGGACCAACTTTAATTGTAACCCTATTAGCCCAACAGAACGAGTTGCACTGACCTTAAGGTAAGTAAACGTGCACACTTTCAATTTTATATTTTATTCAGAACGAAAACCCAAACTAAAATGAAAGCACAAACATTACTCATATAGCTGTACCTATGTGAAAATATTAAAAATCATTAAGAGATTCTTCGGAAAAACTGGTCAAATAAGATCCAACTGATGCAGGATTCGAGGAGACCCTTAGAGGCTGCAAATCAATTATTTGGGATGAATTTACTTCATATACATCATGCATATTTTGAGCTTGATGATTACTTTGCCTTTGAGTAGCTTGACTAGGCGGCTGATCATTGTAAATAAAGTTATAAACAAGTTCCTGAATTCTCATTCTTAATAACATTTTTCTTTGTGGGGTGAGCGGGCGAATGTGTGGTAGAAGGCTGTCAAAAAAGCAATCGTCTTCATCAAGGGTTTTTTCTCTTTTTCTAGAATCCTGAGTTTTTGTTCTTCTAATCTTATAAGTGCAGCACCAACATTTGTGTCATTTTGGTTCTTTCGTTTTAATTTGTTAACAGTAGGTGTGATAGTTAAACTGCTTTTGTTTTGAGACGAATCGTTCGTCAGTGGTAATTTATTGGCATAAGTAGAATCATCCAAGTTTGGCTTATTTGGTTCTGATCGGTGTTCTGATAACTGGGTGTTTGTTTCTTCATCCAGAATATTGATGTTTTGCTCAGTTTCGGGCAAATTTCCGGTGCTTACTCGGGCAGTAAATTGGTCTTTTAAAAAATAAAGACTATCAAAATATTGCCAAGATGATGTCCAAGAGGATGCCTCATCCCCCGATCGTTGTACTGGCTTTTTTTTAAGTTCTTTGCGAAATGTGTCTCGCAAGTTTTTCCATTTTGTCCTCACGATACTCCCTGAAATGAGAAAATATTTTTACCAGAATTTAAGCTTGAAGAAGTTTTTTTTTCAGGTTTTTGGCAACGGGATCATCTTTTAAAACTCTTAGTTTTACTTTTCGAATGGGTGCTACGACCGTGTCATCAATTGTGCGAGAAACAGTAAAAGCTATGTGGGACATATTACAACCTCTGCATATGAAACTTCCTACCGAAAATGACTTCAAGAACACTGCAAAAGAATTCTACGAAAAATGGAATTTTCCCAATTGTCTGGGGGCAATTGACGGAAAACATATTCGTGTGAAATGTCCTCCTCACTCTGGAACTATGTACTATAATTACAAAAACTTTTCTATTGTTCTCCAAGCTGTTACTGATGCAAATTATAGATTTATAACGATTGATGTTGGAGGGTATGGCAAGCAGAGTGACGGGGGTACATTCCGATCCTCATCTCTATTTCATCTGATTGAGAGTAAACGTCTAAATATTCCTGAAGATGGTACATTACCGCTCACTATGATCACTGTACCCTATGTTTTTATCGGAGATGAAGCCTATCCTTTATTAAATAATCTAATGAAACCTTTTAATAGAAGAAATTTAGATGCAGAAAAAGAATATTACAATATGCGCCTTTCACGTGCAAGACGTGTAGTAGAGTGTGCTTTTGGAATCATCAGTGCCAAGTTTCGTATTCTTTTCAAGCCCATAGAAGCCTCTCCAGACTTAGCAGATGATATTATTAAGTGTATCTGTATTCTACACAATACAATAATTGATATAGAGGGCATTCCAATTCAAGATGAACAATTTTTGTCCCAATCCGAGTCTCAATGTAATAACTCGGACGTTGTGCGAGCAAATAATAGGCCAACAGCATCTGCCACTTTTATTAGAGAGACGTATAAAAATTACGTATGTAGAAATAAAATTTAAAAATATATACTCACTTGTTGTTTTCATTTCTTCGGCCACAGCATCCCACAGTTTATCCAAAACAAAGCGGTTATGGTGCTGAGAGTCTTTCTGATCCCATAGGGGATTTTTAACAAAAACACTAGTAATAAATGCATCAACATCCATTTTTAATACACAGTATTTCCGCAGCGAGGAGAGCAGAGAAAACAAATCTGCTTGGTCTCGCCGCTATCCTCTCTTATAGCAACGCAGTTACCTCGCTTGAGCTCGCCTCACTATGTTATACTCGATTGGAACTATTGCTTTTGTTTTCGCCGCTCTCCTCTCTGCTCTGCTCGTCGCTCTTCTCACCGCTCCACTATGTGTTCAGCCTAAATAAGACAGCACAAAGCGCCATGTATTACCAGAATTGATCACTGCGAGAGTGTATAGCACCTATAGGTTGGAACTGTAAAGATATCAGTTCGTATTTGATAGCCACTGTGACTGCGGATGGCGGATAGCCTAGCAACCTTTCGTTCATTGTCCACCTGAAACCAATCCTAGACAATGATGGTGAGTTGCCAGAAAGCCCGAAACCACTGTCCATGGTGTCTGTGGTCTAATGGATGGAATTAGCATGTTCCGTTTCTACTATATCGCCAGAGTCGTGAGCCTCTGGCGGTCATGGTGGTGATAATTGTTATATAGTGTCTGGTGATAGGGGGTGCTTAATACTATTTTATTTTAATATAAATAAGTCTTCAGAAAATATTCAAAACGACGAATAAAATCATGCATCATTCGTGGACAATTTATTTACTATTAGTAGTAGTTTCTGACTACGGCAATGCGGAGAACATTTAAAATTCTAAAGACCCATTTTCAACAGCAGCGGCAAGTTATGAAGTGCATTCCGTATTCAGAAAGTGTTTATTTTGAAAGTTCGCGCAGCAAACGAAATGCGATTATATAAAAATAAAAATAGGAAGAGATAAGAGGAAGGAGATGAGAGAACCTCGCTGTTGGCAGCAGCAACGCTTCTCTGGTGGTCGGCCCAGGATGTTTTATTTTAATAATTCGAGAGCGAGTTGGATTACCGAGGTAGACGGTGATGGGCTAGGTAGTGGTCTACCTCTAGCATGGCGAAATACATTTCAATTTGAAACCTTTATTTTATATAGATTGTTATATAATTATGACGCCTTTGGCTTCTACAGGATGTCCCAGAAATAACACGCCAGAGTTACACGGGAAGTAGGTTGGCTGCAAATTCATCGAATGAAATCAACATGACGTTAATACAAATTTTTATAGTTTTCGAGGTACTGTCACTTTACTCAAAAAATCACTACTTTTTTTGCCTGTTATGGCGATGAAGAACTTCTAACCTATGTTTTTTTTACTGGGCAACCATTAATAGTTGGTATGATAAAAAAATAAATTATTACATTTTGTTTCGATGTGAAAACCTTAACGAAAGTATCACTAATTACTGTGAAAAAAATTGTACCAGGCAAATGATCTTGAAATCTTAAATTTACTTAGATTTTTGGAAGCATCATCTACCCATTCTTTTGTAAGGTGTGCTTCTTGGGGCAAGAAGAAGGATGTGGTCACTTAATAATAATGGGTGCCTTGTGCACTATGCGAGCACAATAAGGAGGTGTCTTGATGAAGCATCCCCCAGAAGATGGATTGGCTGGCTAGGGCCAATTTTGTGGACCCACGCTCCTCAGACCTGAACCCTCTGGATTCGCTTACTGGGAATGTTTAAAAGATAAGGCCTATGGAACACCAGTTCAATCAGCCGATGAACTGCGTCATCGAATCAGTCAAGCAGCACTAGTAATATCCGATTTAAGTTTGAAACATTTAAAAGGACAAAGATGATGCAGGTTGTGTATGACAGTTGGTGGTAGACATTTTGAAAATCTGTTGAATAATAATAATAATGAGAGTAATAATCATTTATTTCAGGCAATATTTACATTACAATATATTAATTGAATTTTCATTTAGTTAATTGAGATGTTGATAATGATTTATAATTCTTGACTTGAATGTTGTAAAAATCAATAAAAATAAAAAAATACAAACTACTATTTTGATGCCTTCATACAACAATGAATAAAAAAGAATGATGGATAGCTGTTTTAGACATTTGGTAAAATAAAAAGCTATTACACCAACTACAAAGTTGTAATTTAGACACAAAAGACAGCTGCACTTATTATTTTTTATTTACGCAAGTATTATGGCTTCAGTGCAAAAGTTAGAAGTATTCAGTTTTTATTAAAAAGAACCTACAAATGTTATACTATTTTTGAAAGAGCATTGAATAGCCAGTTCAGTTTTTAAGGTCATTCGCTGATTCAATCTGGTACATTTTTTTTCACAGTAATTAGTCAGACCTTAGGAAAGGTTTTCGCATTGAAACTAAATGTAATAATTTAGTTTTTTTTAGCATACTGTGTTAATACCCAAAAATTATATACAATATATATATATATATATATATATATATATATATATATATATATATATATATATATGTGTGTCCTCCACGATGGTGCGGCGTCACGCAACGCCGATATATATAAACATAAACATATATTATAACAAACATATAAACATTCTCCTGTAGCGGTGTGTCAGTGACGACACCACCGCAGATTCATCAGAGTTTGTTATTCATCGACAGTGGCTTCCACGACGATGCAACGTCGCGCCGCACAGGCAACGCCAGGAGCTTCTTAATGATAGAAAGTCCTTGTCTCACACTATAGACGTAACACTTACTGCCTATTATCCCCAACAAGCCCCAATCCCCAATTTTCCACCCTTACAAATTTTTTTTCGAAAACGACCGGGAACCTCTGAAACGTCAAAAAAAGTGTTAGTGATTTTTATTTTTTTCGTTTTTGGTGTTTTTCTCGGCCGCTACTGGACCGATTTTCAAAAACTACAAAGCTTTTCGGTCTTTGAGGTAGTAGTAACATTGTTTAAAAATTTAATCAAAATCCGAGCGGTACTTCTCAAATTATATTCGACAGACAGAGATCAGATAGACATAGCTCCAACAGACAGACGGAAATGAATGGCATGTTTTTTCGTGATGTAAGTAATATAATACCTGGTTTTCGAAAATTTTCGCGATTACAATAATTTGCCGTCAGTAGAAAGTAAAGTAGCAGAAATAAAAACATATTGCTTTCATTAACATCCAAAATATGTACTTATTAGAGAAAATGGGTGAGATAGGAGGTAAGAGGCGGATAGATGACGTGGGAAAAAACCTTTTTACAAAGTACTATTATTATGAGATATAGTGTACAGAATGCTTGGATTTTGGAGACTGGATTTGACATCGTTGTAACAGCCCAAATGTTGCGAATTTAGGAAGAAGTAAAGAAACTGGTGTTTATGAATCGAACTTTATTTCAAACGTAGATCTTTTTGAAAGAAAAGTCCCAACTTTCAGGACATCCTGTATCCACGGGGATCTCAATACCTGTTGGAAATACAGATTAGGTTATATTAGGAGGAAGCTGGCTTCTTTGGGGCGTATGTACATGCCGTTGAGAAACTGGTAAAAGTTCCATGGCTTATTGAGATATTTGGAAAAACTAAAATTTGTCCAAGTCATTTTCATTCATTTTTATTTTATTCTGCCTTTATTTTAAGAAAAACCAAACACTAATAGACCTTTTTGAATGGCTGGACAAAAATAAATGCTCACTTGCTTGCTTTTTTATACAAATTCAATGATGTACCACATGTTACATTTATTTTCTTGGTTATAAGGGAAAATGCGTATTTTCTGATTTTTTATTTTCTTTAAGTAGGAGTTTCAAACAAATGCTTGACTTGACTTAAATATTTGACAACAGAGTGTTATTATTATTATTGTGTATTGTTGATATTGTTTTATTATCGTCAAAGCTGAGAGGCGGTTATTTTAGCAATGAAGAAAAGTTCGACATGATGACGTGCTTCATTTTGTACTTAAATAAAATAAAAAACACATGTTTTTTTATAACTAAGAAAACAAATGTAACATGTGATACATCGTTGAATTCGTAGAAAAAAAATAGATTAGATGCAGGATGTACTTTTTTCGAACCATATAAAATAATATATTTGATGATGGTTTCTCAAAAACGAGGCATGTAGTTCCTGAAGGGTATCAATAGAAAAGTTCTATTAGTTTTTCGATATTTCTTAAAATAAAGTCAGAAAAAGGTAGAAAAGGTTTGGCCAAATTTTAGTTTTTTCCAAATATATTAGTAAGCCATGAAATTCTTACAAGTTTCTCAACGGCATGTAAAGACGTCCCAAAGAACGCAACTTTATGCCAATGCATAGGATCCTCATCTTGGACACCATGTGTATGCTTGCCTATGATGTCGCTGGCATCACTTCAGGCATCAAGGCAATTGAGCTGGGAGGACTTGGAGGCACGGAGGCAATCGCGTTACCCCCTCTTACCCTCCGCTCCAACCCCCAACCCCCATCGTATCTGATACAATATCCGCGGCAGGCGAAGGCGAGCATTGGAAAATGGTGGAAGCCCTAGATGAAAAATGTAAATGCCGCCGCGCCGTCGGAAAACCGTCTCCCAAATAAAATAAAACGATCAACATATCCAATAAGGTTTTAACCTGCAGGGAAGTGAGTTGCCTTGGAAACGGGCGATTCCAACGTCGACTTTATTTAGTTCACATGCGACGGCAATGGAGGGAGGGGGGTCTTGAAACGGGAAAGAAAGAACCTCCCTGGAGTGTACAGGGATGATTCAGAATAAGATATTTTCAAAGTAAGCAGTAACTTAAAGGAACTTGAATGTGTGAGATCCGTACAGAAAGTATTTTCATGAGTATAAGCTTCATACATTACATAGAGCAAGGCGTAAGTTTTTTCACATCAAAAAACTATTAGTTTCTCAAATAATACGATTCGTCATATTGTGTGCACTCTAGCGTATGCAGGATTTCTTAACTTATGAATGATTGCATACCAAATTCGATCTTCACCATTGGGATCTTGGAAACGGTAAGAGACACGAAGTTGCTAAAATGAGGGCAAATTTGTGTATTTAGGTAAGTAATAGAATGCCAAATTGAAAAATTTCAAAATTAAATTTACTTTCGGAGAGAAACGGACAAAACCGAATTTTCCCAAAATCGTTTTAGCTTTCCTGGCTTTATTTATAGTGGGATTTAAAAATAAAATGCACATTACTGTTTCCGAGATCCCAATGGTGAGGCTTGACTTGGAAACACCCGGCACAATTCGCCTGAAACTTCGTTCAGAAGTATTATCACTGCCTTGGGTCGCAACAATCTGATACAGAATGCTTTCACAGTACTGCGCCTTAACTAACAAGCGATCTAGAGCTCATCGGGTTTCGATGGATGACCAAGGTCTAGGAGTACTACTCACATGTTTAGGGTGCTGTCGACCAGACTGCATTATCCATGCTCGATGCTGTTCAGAGGATACCTGTTCGACGGTCTCTGGAGCCTTTCGCATAAACGGGCCGTCGGCGACCTGGCTCTCTTCTACCGCGATGTTAATTGTACAGCATCGTGCATCCAGAACTGACCGGTACGACCGCTCCTTCGTCCCTAGAAGGTCAAGATTGTGAGACAATCTACTTGAGAAGGCTTCGTAGATCAGATTAGTGTGAGAGTGTCTTTAAGCTCCTTATAGTAGCCGCATTGCCCTGGTATTTAGGCTTTTCCCTATGCGGTGACTTCGGTATAAAAAAAAGAGTTTCTGCAAACTTTCTATATGTGACGCGCCTGCCTTTAATTAGAGCTTATCTCGCACGTTTTACATTCTTCTAAGTTAGACTTCGTGTGGCCGGCCTAAACTTGGATCATTTTTTAAATTAAATAAGCTACGTTTTATTAATAATAATAATTAATGTATTATCTCTCGAGAACGATTTATCCTCGGAAATACTTCCATTCCGAAGCCACATGTTTATCCTATAGATTACAGCAAAGGCCATGTAAGCCAATGGCCATGTACACAACAATCAGAAATGACTCGATTGCGTCGCTTAAAACACTACTAATTTATTTGCATTAAAAGCTAAAGGTTTATTCTTTGCATTTGGGCTAGCCAAAGCAGGTACTATATTGAAATGTAAATATAATTTAGCAGCAGGTTTTATAGGATAAAACGTATGAGGTGACCTAGGTTCACATTCTGTAAGAGATGCTCTATAAATGTGACAATCCATTTTGGGAAATCATTTACCTTCCTTGGCTAACGCAATACCCTTTCTTCGATACTGAACACAGAATCCTAAAACTCACAGACCTTCGCTGAAAATATACAGAATAAGTAAATTGGACGCATTGGGCCAACCTGTACAGCAGCTTTATATACAGGGTGTCTGAAAGGTTCCGGAATCCCACGATAATTGGTGGACTAATAATGGTAGGAAAAAACGAAAGCTGCTGTTGATAATACTTTTTATCCAGCTATCCACTAGTGACCTTGAATTTGGCCTTGACTACTACCTTTACGGGCATTTGAACGTCAAGCCGATTTTTTTAAATGGAACATCTCCATTTCAACCCCCTAAATGAAAAGAGGGGCAATACTTTCGTTCAAATAAATGGTCTTGACCATTTTTAAATTTTGACCTTAGTAGGCCATAATCAATGTCAAACCCAGGTATCGTGACATACCTTGAAAGCCAGTAGTCGCATGTAGCATATCCAATGGTAACCTTGGATCTGACATTGTCCATGACTTTCAAGGCAAACTTTTTCAATGGGACTTTTGACTATGAAGGTGGAGAAAAGGGAACATTTTATATTCGAATATTGACTTGACAATTTTTAGAACTTGTCCTTAAGGCCAAACACAAGTTTACCTTAATTTCTGAATAATTTATAGGTATGTCTTTTAAATTCATCATATAATAACAATTTTGTGGATCGAGGAATAGCATTGTAAAAAATAACTGCGTTGTAGGTGAAGCACTTACGAAATAATGATGTCCTGTGAGGAGGCATTGTGAGTGTTTCAGTGAATCGAATGTCCTTAGAATGAGTATGGCTTCTAGATATCTACTCTGAATCACTTCATGTTTTTGAAAAAAGGTCTGATATCATCATATTTTTTCTAATTATTAATCAACGTACAACATGAGTTTTGGATTTTCTGGAGAAGTGTTAGAGATACTCAGTCAAGAAATGGAAGATGAACTAAATCGCAATAACCAATTTTGGACATCACCAAAGATTCACACAAAACTTGTTTAGTTGTAAAGTCAAGAAATTGTTTAGTAAGATATAATTGAAATAAAATTGAAAAACAGCTCTTAATGATATTATATACATGAGGTATAAAATTTAGACATTCCTCTAAGGTTACGTCCAAGTTATTTCACTTACTTCTATAGTCTCACCTTTTAATTTTACTTTAAACTTTCTTTCGGCATCGCTTCTAAACAGTTTTAGTGAAAAACAATGACTTTCGATTTTAAAGGGATGAACTGAAGGTTATGATTCCTGCCATACATACTAATAGATTATATCTTCATTTACCTCAGATTCAACACTAAGAATGTTGTGATTATGTAAATGACTGTAGATCTGTGAATCGAATATTTAACAGCTGCGTGTAGATTAGAAATATACAAAATAGATGTGGCCCAAGTACAGACCCTTAAGGCACTCCGGAGGAATAGAGGCACTTCGGGGATAGAACCATGTCCTTTGATACCGATCTCCTAAGAAGCTTTGAATCATTTTTGAGGCAGACAGCCATCACTCACTCCATCACATCACATCACTCCCCAAGGCATTCGATTTCAGAGACTGGAACATCGATTTTAAATCAGTTACAAATGGCGTTATTGAAAATTTAGAAGAAATAATTATTAATGTCAGTAGGCTTCTTTAAATGTAGAGGAATATCGGTATAATATTTTTGATTCATTTTGTTGATGAAGGGATAATAAATATGCTGCTTTTTCATATCTAATTTGAGTTAAAGTTGAATTTCCGAGCTCTTTGTAGCGATTCCAGGAGTCTTCTGTCTTATTAATTTTAAACTAGTTTAAAGCTCTGTCTCTGTCTTTCATCATACGTTTAAGCTGGGATGATATCCAGGGTGCATGCGGTTTATTTACACGTACAATTCTTAGAGGTGCATGCTTATCAAAAATGAATTTTAGCCCATCTTTCAAATATGAAATTTTGTGATCAATACTCTCTAAGGAATATAATATAATGCTTCATTTTGAAATGATGAATTATCAACATTTTTAAAGTTTCTGAATTTAACGAATTTTTGTTATGGCTTTTTAGTCTGCAAAGTTGTTTCAAAAAATACTAAAAAATGACGGTAACGGTAAATAAATCCATACTTATGGCCCCAGAAGTTGAACAGACTTGAGGATCACTGATAAATATGGAAGCCAGTAGTCTGCTCGAAGTACTAGTTATTCCAGAGGGTTCTATAATAACTTGATGGAATCTATACGCATTAAGACAATTTTCTAATTTGTTGTCTCAACTTAAAAAGGTTATGTTCAAAAGAGAGAGTCTTATCGAAAAAATCAATGGCCTCATCATCATTGTTATGGGGAGGTCGGTGAATTACCCCAAATACAAGAGTTTAACCACATAATGTCAGCTTAATCCACATACTTTCAACACTAGGAAAGTAGTCAATGTGGTTCTCAATATGTAATTCTTCAGAGAGCAACCCATTTCTTATGTAAATGCCCTCGTCTCCACCGCGACTCTCCCTAACTTTTCTATAGAATGTATATTGTTGAATATACAAAAAACTATCTAAGATATTTTTATTGAGCGATGCTTCAGATTGAGCTAAAATATCATAATCAGAATTTTCCGACATGTGGGCAAAACCATATAGAGAAGACAATAGAGACCAATATATTTAAGTGACCAAACTCGAATGGTTTCTTATATTAAATCTCAAAATAAAACTCGTGATACGTGTTGTTGGAAAAGTTTGCAGGTAGAGCAATTTTTATTTGTTGAATCATAATTTGTATTATACTGTTTGTAGTGGTTGATTGATTGCATGCAAGAGGAAATGTCATCGTTTTCTCCACATTTTGAACATACTTCTCAATTTTGACATTTTTTGGTTGAATGATTAAACCTTAAGCAATTTTCATATTGTGATACTACATTTTTGTCATAAACGGTAATATTTTTAAATTCTAGTAAAATTTATCTATTGTTGTTATCATATATATATATATATAAATTAACCTGTCACTTCAGCAAAAATAATGTAAAAGTTTTAGGGCGCAACATAATTAATATGGGTATTGGATATATATCCATTAGCCACAAAGTGACCTTGTTTTATATTTTCTTCTTGTCCTTCTCTTTCGAAGATTTTCTCCTCCCAACGATAACCAGCCACTTTAATTCTTGGCTTGAACATTCTTGGTTCAGATATCTTGTCGGATATAGGCATATTATTGTCGATTTCTTCTTTACGTTGGGTATGAACACAATCTTGAACGTTTATTTCTACAACCCCATTTCTGCAGTTTTTGACCTTGACTATACTTATCTGAAGTTTCGAGAGGTGTAGTGGTGAATTTCAAAGATCTTGTCTCTTTGTTTGGTGATGCTTTACTTGCAGCCATCTGAGAATATGAGACATTTTTAGTTGCGGTTGATTTTTCAAACACTTCCATTCGATTATTTATTCTTTCCATCGTGATGATAATAGTGTCCTTTTGTACGATATTGGTGGTTAATAGATTGTAGTGCTCTTGAAACCTACGATTTTCGTTGGACAATTGAAGGACAAGCCTATCGTCTTCAGCCAGTAATTCACTCACTGGTTCAATTTTTTCATGAAGTGTCTTAATTTCTTGTTTAAGTGCTGTTTACGAATTAGTGAATGGTAAAGTCCATATTTCTACTTAAACATTTTATTTATGGGGTAAAAAATGGAGGTTCCATTCGTTGTCTCAGGGACCATGCCAGGTCCAAGCCGGTGGGCTACTGAAAAGCACGAAACATCAGCTTACGGTTGGCTGTCTTTGGTTGGACAAACGAAAGCAGCATGCTTAGTCGTCGCTCTACTATACCGCCTGCCTCTAGCGGTCACAGTGGTAACAAAGGCAAACTGAGAAATTCCGGAGGGATCTACTCTGGTGATAGATGGCGCTTGGAACGTCTTATTTCGATAGGTCTCATACCTTAGATACAAGATAGTTTCTATGTTTTAGTTTGTTGTCCTAGATACGCAGGCTAAACCATGCTGATGAGTTGCCAAAAAGCATCAAAGAGCTGTCGATGGTTGGCTGCCTTGTGTTGGACGGACAAAAGTAGTACGATTAGTTCTTCAGAATTCTATTCAAACATTAATAAATGAATCAATCGTCAATCTCGAAATAGAAAATGATAATGATAAGCAACTATAGTAAGCGACAAGAATATGACAAGCCATACATTTTAATCATCGCATATTGAGTTTCCTCAAGGATAATTCATATTGTTTGCGTCTCTTTGCATTAATATTAATTTATAATTTCTATGATTGCCACACAGTCAAGCTGAGGTATGTTATTCATCGCCAAGTGTGTATTTAGCCAGGGTATAACGAACAGCTATAGTAAGTTACCTATACTTAATCTTCAGATTACTGAGATGCGCTCTGCTTTCTGTTACGAGTAAGGTGATGGAGAGTTGCAGAAATCTGGAGCTTCTGGAGTATCTCGAACGTCACGGCTTGATTAGCGACAGGCAGTATGGCACCACCCACCCACCGATGACCTAGCAAACATCACGCAATTGTGGAGTGGACTCATCCAGTCTTATAGCGAGGCTCATGTCGTTTCTCTTGATATCACTAAAGCGTTCGATCAGCTGTGGCATGTTGCCCTCCTATGCAAACTTCCATCCTATGACCTCCCAGAGAAACTTTGCAGATGCGTAGCTGACTTTCACTCTTGCCGGAAGATATCTGTCATAATTGACGGTTTCTCCTCTTCTTCTCACAACGTCAGCGCGGGTGTTCCTCTGGGATCGGTCCTAGCTCCAACATTGTTCGTTTCACATATCAACGACTTCCTTTCCTGTACGATCAAGCCAATCCACAGCTTTTCTGATGACCGCACCCTACATGCAGGAGCTTAGAGTGGCAAGCCGATTTGTGTCGATGAGCTTGATTAAAAAGACTAGGTGCGACTTAGAGCTCTGCTTCATGATGCCGCCTACCAGAAAGACTGGTCTGACTTCGGCCTCTCATTCTAACCGTGTCGAACTTCGTACATCCAGAACTACACTACATGAGGAGGATTTTCCAGTTGTACTAGCAATAGGCATTTCAAAAATCGTTTGAACCAAGTTTCTTTAAGCACGTCATAACAGCCGTGGTGCCCTGGCATTTGTCTTCTGCCTGCATGGCTGATTCGATGCAAAAAAGAAAATAAATCGTCCAAAGAGATGTTTCCCACTCTCTAGAGCAATCGAGTGATACATAAAAATGCCCCAGGGGATGAAAATGTTCGTTTCGAGCACATATAAAGAAAAAATAAATAAGTGAAAAAGCAATAATTTCTAATGAATTCTGCATTCAACCTGCTGAAAATATTGAAAAACGCGGATTAACTATGGCTGGTTCAACGAATTCGAAGAAGTTTAAAGGAGTCTAACCTAAGATACGTTTGCATGGCGGTGTTTGCCGCCAAACTTACGTAGTTTCAGTACATACTTCTGGGTGGATTTGCCTACCAATGCCTACCAAATTGACAAGCTACGACTAATCGTACTTGTATTCATTTACAGCTGGTAAGAAATAATATCTGTGTGAATCGCTCAGTTATCGTTAGTAAGCAGGGATGAATTGAATAAGGCAAAGAAACGAAAGTAAATATTTCGCGCTTGAATGCAGAACTATTGTATGTCCAAATACTTAATTTTTCGGATTTTAACACGACTTTGTAGCTCATAATCACCTACATCGCATGCAGGGGTTAGCCCACCACAGGTCTTAAACGATATTTGTCGTAATAGCTTGAGGCGCGTCACTTCGCTATGATAACATCAGATGCTAATGTATGTTATGTATGTAGTCAGACGAAAGTGGACATAACATAGTTCTGCTCTGGACATACATTTGTTTCACGAGGACTTGCACTAGTTCTGACGCTATATGGTGTAATTGAGAAAATGGCCAATGACCTATGTTCAAAATTTCTCAGAACCGCTAGGAAAGTCCGCCAATTGAATCTTGATTAACCAATCTTGTTTTTACTGCAAATGCGCCGCTATATTTAAAAAAAGCTGTAATGGATTCCCTTCAAACCCGAAAAATAGCTCTCCTGTAAAATTTGCATCTTGTGAATGCTTCTGCATTCAAGTGACGATTTGTTAACGATGCTAATGATTTGAGGAATGTGAACTGTAACTTGGATTCTGTCGGATTTAATACAAAGAAAAATAGGTTAACCCTAAACAGTGTAAATAAGAATGTTAAGATTAAATGAAGGTCTTTCTATACAGGGTGTGGCGAAAGTACCAGAACGGATCGAAAACTGTTTGGGAATGAGAAATACTTCAAATAAAAGTAGAATGTTTCATGAATTATCGGTCGGTGACCTTGAAGGTTACTTGGGGGTAACCTTTCAATTGTAAATGTAAACCCCTACTTTTGATTCCGGTGATGAAACGAGCGAAAAACTTCACCTTCATATTTGACCTTAAGTGATCTTATTATTCAATTTTAACATTGACCTTGAAGGTCATTTGAAAGTCAACTACAAAATTTTAAATATAAATCCCTATTTTTGACCCCGAAAGTGAAACGAGTAAAATATTTTACGTTCACACATGACCTTGAATGACCGTTATATTTGATCTCGAATGAACAGTGGTGCGAACTACTTGAAACTCCGTTCTGCACAAAAATACAAAGATGCACTTGAAAAATTTCAAGGGACCAAAAACGATGCAACAGTTAAAATCTCTCACATTTGTTAACGATACAACATATGAACAATTCTCGCTTAATTCGTGATTTTTGGAAAGTGGAAGGTACAAGTAATTGTCTCCCTTAAACAGCAGCAGGTGTTGCCGTCCGAGAAGACTATTGGCTTAAAGCAAATACTCAGTTGTGCGTAACATGAAAATTACTGCTGTTATAATATCATTCTCAATATATTGATACTATAAAAAGATTAGTAAGTGATCTAGTTAATTTGATGATAATAGGCCTTTTTTAAAATTGCTCTTCATACCGCGACCGTAACGACCTTCCTAAGAACTGTAGACTCACAGTTATTGTTTCTGCTGGCCCTTTTCAGTGTCCGTCAAAAGTTTTGTTTGTCGACGATATTTTGCATTTAATAAACCTTTGAATGAGACTAGGCATCTTCACAATTTTCGGCAATTGTCTAGAATCTGCTAGAATACTAGGACTTGTATGGAAACGCACGCATTTTTTAAATGTTTTCGCAGAGAAGTACAAAATTAATCCGATTTGTTGTATGAACTTGCATCCTGACTACTGACTGCGTTATTTTGGATCAAAGCAAATTGTATGATTTCTCCTCCTGCTTGGTCTCAAGTCGCTGGGTAGGAGTGCCTTTTTCGTGAAGACTGCTGAAAGAAATCTGGTTACTGGGAAGGCTTCTAACACCGCTTAAGAAGTTCGGGCACGAACGGAGTGACTTCACTCATAGCATTCTTTAAACTTTGCTTTAAGCGTTTTATATATGAATGATTCATGTTTGTCAAAAGCTTCTAGCAGAAATGCTAACATGTGAAAATTGTACTGTTTACGTTAGAACTCGATATGTCTGAAAGATTTTTTAAAATTAATATTATTCTGATATAAAGTGTGTCATTTTAGTTAAAGAATAAATCAATCATCCGTTATTATAGAAATATGTAAGTCGTATTTATACGCATTTCTGTGTCATGTACCCAATAACCTTACTAGCTTTATGACAGGATAGGTATGGTAGTGAAAGCTGTATTTTTATAAAAAGAATTACAGGTGTTGCATATTACCTTATTAAGAACATAACTACCTATAGCCCCACCAATAACTTTCGCCTTTTCTCTGGTTGGTTTAAATCTAATTTTACATAACTTGCAAGGATGTGTTAGAAGGTGAGGCACTAAAATCCAAAATTAAAGAATCGAAATGGCAAAGTATTACCTTGAGGTATTTTCCAAGTCAGCCTAGAACTAAACGTACAACCATGAATAAAGATATACCTAGTACTAAAGTACAATAGCACATAGGATCTATGACCAAAGCCTAATAATGTTTATGTCTATACAAGTACACATGCCTAAGTTTCAGGTCATTTATATAAAACTTAATGTAACTCAGAAGTTTTAAAGACAGTTCTAGCTCAACTCATGGAAAATGATCATATATTGTTATCAGGTAGAGGAGGTGGATAGAAGAAGCACTGCTTTATAGTTTACTACGGAGATACTCTAGTTTTTCATCCAATAAGGTCTTATGGACTAAAGATAATGTATTGTGGATCCTGAGATTTTCTAGATTTAACGTAATGAAGGAACTCCTACAAACTCACGTTTGAGGACAAAATTGATCATTTTAAGAAAAAAATTGAGAATGTTACGGCCTTAAATCTTAATCGAATTCCCTGTGCAAAAATTAGTTGGTAAATTAAGTAATTATCGTACTTTATTATAATTGGTTTTGAAAACTTATGCATATTATGTAGCAGTATTTATTCAACAAATAATTTGTTTTTAAATTAACCCTATCGGGACCATTTCTTAGTAGCAATCATGTGCTAATGATCAAGTTTCCTGGTACAATTTCAATAGAGATAATTGTATACCTCTTCCAATTACGCTATCTATATTAACATGAGCTTATTCAGCTACCTATACTTTCAGTTCTTGCTAACGTTATTATCATCTTAATTTTGTTTTGCAGCAACTTGAAGATCCTTAGAAGTACTTGTGAGAAAATTTTCCTATGTATTGCTTAGTATTATAAATATGTTGTTATGCTATCCTTTTGGGTTTTGAGAAATATTGTGATTATGAAAATTTTTCGGGATATTTACGTGGATCTATGCATCTCTTTTATGCGGATGCGGCCTGAATACCAGGGCACCGCTGCTGCGGTGAGGAGGTTAAAGACACCCTGTTAATCCAGTTTTTGAACTGCCTAAGGTTAATAGATCTGGGAAAAGCCTCCTCAGGCAGATTGTTCCACATCTTCGATGTCCTGGGGACAAAGGAGTGATCGTATCGGCCAGCTTTTGACGTACGAAGATCGACACGGTTAGGATGGGAGGCCGAAGTTAGGCGGGTCTGTGTGGTAGCCACATCACGCGGCGGCACCATGGAGGAGAGCTCTGAGGAGTAAAACCCCTTGACATGGCGGCAGAAAAGAACTAGATCGCTGATGGCCCGTCGGTGCGAAGAAATCCCGAGGCTGTCCGTTAGAGATAATGCAGCAACAGCACCCTAAACATGTGAGAAGTACTTCAGGTTAGGCCTTATCTGAATCTCATACAGATTAAAGAGAAAAGTACAACTTAACTCTAAACGAAGAGCCTAGCTTTGTCGCAGCAGCTGCCGCGATTGATGACATGAGTAATCTTAGTAGCTATTATGCCCAATTTGACGATATTTTTTGGTTTGTAATGTTTCTTAAGATCGAAGTCTTGATGGAGGACAAAAAGTTATAGAAAAGTTAACCAGCTTGTCAGTTGATTTGCTTTTGGAGAAGACATGTCCACTGCCATGTTTGTCCAAATAAGAATTTGGATCCACCAGTGACGATCACTTAAACAAAGTCCGATTTTACAAAAGAATCACACCTGACTCGTCACTGGTGGACTCAAATTCTTATTTGTGCAAACATGGCAGTACACATGTCTTCTCCAAAAGCAAAAAAAGTACAAGTACTCATCAAGTGTGACAAGATGGTTATGGGAAGACAAGTCTGGCTAAAGAGGTTTTTGACGAGAAGATCAAAGAAAAATACACTGTTGTCTAATGTTAATGTTTGTGAAATGTTTATTATAGACGAGTCGTCATTGTAGGGATAATTTATGTATGACACATATACAGTGCATGTGCACTGTATATGTGTCAGTGCCTTAGAGTTTTCACAGGCGTGGCCTACTGAATTATTTGATATCAACATTGCACAAAATAAATACAGTTACTCTACACCGCTAAATGCATTTCCTATTTTCATTTGTAGAAATTCATAGAGCTCGGTAGTTCAAGAAAATAAAATGTTGAGAGAAGTTATCTGCTGATTAAAGCATATGCTATGGACAGAACCGTATTTACAATATGTAGGCTTCTAAGAGTCGAGTTTATAGACCTATCTTGAGGCTTGAGGCTTCCTTAGAAACAATGGATCTCTCCTCGGGAATAGTGAAACAATGAGGAATATTCAAGGGAGGATTTGAAATTTCATTTCACAGTGCGTTGTAACAGTTGGCATCACAAGCTATCATCTATGTCAGAAAGATTTTTCTCCTTTGGTATTTATTTAGCATTTTGATGGTAAGATTGGAGCGATCTGGTATTTCTGATTATCAGAAAGCAACGCAAAATAAGAACGTGTTTGTTTCCTTAAATTACACCTCAATCACAGCGAACTAAACAACTGGATGTAGGCAACTAGTTGCACCGGCCTGCTCCGCTGCTGCTTTCTGTTTTTATGTTGAAAGATCCCTTTTGTCTAGTATCTCGACCAAATGTATCTCCTCTTCTTTTTTCCATAGTCACACATTATAACTTAGAATATAAAATTTGGGTATAAAATATGTTTTTTTTTTTTGTGTAATAGTGTACTAGATGAATCTGGAGCCGTAATCTACAATCTGCAATACCCTGATAAAAACAAAGCCCCAACGTGAAGATCAAAGTACCAAGGTACCTTGCAGATGTAAGAAAGTTTTATGTACTTTTAATTTCTTTAAATTTTTGGGGTATACAGGTATATGTGTTAAAAAGAATAAGAACTTGTTTCTTTCAGATCAATAAGTGATATGGTAGTCAATCATAAACTACGCTGGAATCTGGATTTTCTAGGCACACTTAGCATTCAAGTAGCATCCAAGGTGGACATTTTATACTATGTGTTAGTGCTGATCCGGACCATGTGAGTGAATAATAATACTGGCATTTAATATCAGCTCCTGTACAGGCATTTGCAATTACTGATAAACCTGCAGTTAATGTACCTTATTCCAAACGGCCCGACACATTTGTATCCAGCCGAACAATCTCTCATTATAAATAATTTCAGTTTTATGCAAAACATTCTCGGTTTCCTTATCGCAGTGCCACTGCCTCGGCCTCTCTTGTAAATTCACTTTATCGTAGAAATATTAATTTACCACCTACCGGATACTATTTTCGTTCCCGCACTGGTGAACTGGCTCGCGGAAAAGGCGAAACTTTCTTTACACCGAAACGGCCGCGCAAGCCTAAAAAATATCTGGATACCGTGGCGAAGTAATGTGATCGCGAAAATAATCGAAATTGAGATATTGTGATTGTTGAATGTTATATGGTATGTACATTTCCGTCGGTCTGATTGTCTGTCTGTCTGCTATGTTTATAACCACCTATAAAAAATCTGTCTAGTAGTGGAGGAGATATTGGCAAAAACACGGAAAAAAGTAAAAATCGCTTAAACTTCGTTTTTTTGACATTTCAGAGGCTCCAGATAATTTTAGGAAAATTCATTTGTAGGGGTTGAAACTTAGGGGTTGTAGGGGGTACGGGGTTGTAAATTAAACGTGTTTAGTATTAGTCAGAGTCATTCGATCATTAAAAAGCTTCTGATAACGGCAAACATCGGAGAGTTGAGTGACATATAGTAAGTCCGACATATAATATGCTTATCATTCGAAATGTTTATCTATTTTAGCGATACCTGGATATCAGGAGTATGTACCACTTTGTAAATGATGAACTGTGTTTATATATATATATATATATATACGTATGTATATATATAATATATTTTTTCTGAATTTTATGATGATTAAATGTACCCCCCATTTTGCCTACCCTTTAATTTGGGTAACTTTCGTCAAGTAGATTGACATTACTTATGACGCATTGATATACAAGAGATACGGACTGACAGCCTTTAAACAACAGGAAACTTGTGAACCGGAGTTCGAATATTATTGCAAGTTTAATATTTCCATTGTTTAGATATTCGTACGTTTTGAAAATTGATTCAGAGGCGGCAGAAATAAAATCGCTGGAACAGAGTGATACAACGTTTCAGATATTCCTGCTCATTTTCAGACATTGTTTAGAAGGGATGAAAATGTTTAGTTGGAAGCTGAGCGGTAAATGGTTGTAAATTGTTGCATACTTGTCAGCGAAAGACTTTCTATTATTGAGGAGCTGCTGATCTCAGTGATACTATGCACAACTTAGACAATAAGTTACATATATTTTCCTTACATCTGCTGTAGAAACAGAAATTTTAAAGATTTGCTGCGTATAAGTAGTTTGATATGTAGAGGTCGGAGGTTCATCGTATCTAAGTGAACCTAGCTAATCACGATTAGATTTTGCCATTTGACTCATCCGTTTCCTTTGAAACCTCCAACGAAAGCATAGAAAGTATAAATTCAATCTACTTGACGCAATTTCTTTATACCTGGGCACCGCGGCTGTTACAAGGAGCTTGAATCCGATTTTTGAACTAAGGTACCTAGGTCGCATATGGCCACCTTAAGGTTTCTTAACTTTTTTCTAAAATAATAAAGATAAAAGAAACAAGTCAAAATAGTTGTCCATGAAGACTGAATATTTAACTTTATGATGAAGGCAGAAAAATACAAAGATATTAAATGATTGAAATTTGGCCATATTTCCGACGGGGTAGGTAAATATGCCCATATATGTGGCCATATTTACGGTATATATTATTTTAAATAACTTCTAAATAAGTGAAATAAAAATGGACATTAGATTTTAATACAACTTTATTTAAAAGATATTGTTTAGGCGACATCCAGTACATTATCATCGTCGTGGTTAGTCCAGGCTGCACCGAGTGCATACAAATTTATCTGTATCTTCTTTTGTTAATCCAACACAGTCCTCATGGACATATGTTTCACATAAAAAGCATATTCTCATGTCTGCTATTCTGTCCTCATTGCAAACATAACAGTACCATGAATCTTTAGATTTTTCAGATTGTCCTTTACCACGTGACTGTTTAGAAACCTTCTTCGGAGTTACTGCTTCACTGTTGTTCCTTTTAGCAGAATATTTTCTTTTTGGTAAGCCACTTTAAATGGGCCTGGTATATTTTCTATTTTTTGTTTAGGAGCATTTGATGGCCCTGACATGTTATTTTTATCTGTAAACATTGATTTTGTTAGCGCCTGTGCGAGACTATTGATAGCTTTTGCCCTCGGAGCAGTTTTTGGGCTTAACGTTTTCTCTGGAGTTTTTAACATTTGACACAAAGATGTATATGACTCATTAAGTGTTGTGGAGCAGACTACATTTAATTCAGTTTTTGACTCGATATTATTGTTATGTTGCTTTAGTTTGGACAAAGGAATGTAATCGCTACTGTCGTAATCGTCATAAACACTTGGCAGGGGTTCTATAAAGTTCGATATATCTTCTTGATTTGGGTGCTGTGGATGATCATCAGAGGCGTTGTCTGGAGTTGCAGCACAACGCTTTGCTTGGCTTGGCTGTGAATCTGAGGAATCATTTGATGGATTTGAATTACCTTTGTCTTCATTTGGGAGAGGATAAGGAGAATTTCCACTGGCATCAGTAACGACGCTTTCATTAGTATCTTCATTTTCCTGAGGAGGAATTAACAGATTTGTAGCGTCGCTGTCGTTAGTATCTCCATTTTCTTGATTTTCAGAAGGAGAAGCTCCAGGTTCTGCGAAATTATGAGTAGGTATGCTGGGAGCGTATACTTCTTCTGGAATCCTATCTGGATTGAATGGAAAAATTCCGGTCGCTTCAAATCCAGCTTTGACATTAGCAGGTGTCGCAGCTTTATCCCACACTTTGGAAAATAATATCCCAAACCTTTGTTTGGTTATTTTCCTGTCCTCGTGAATAGACCAGTATTTTAAAACTTCTTCATCCCAGTAATATTCAAAAGAACGAAATACTGATTTGTCCATGGGCTGCAATTCATGTGTGGTGTTGCTCGGGAGACAGAAAAGCTTGATGTCGAATTGTTCTGCTGCTTCAACTATCGAATAGTCTAAGTGGCACTTCGCTCCATCCAAGATAAGTAAACAAGGTCCTGGCAATTTAAATTTTGCAAAATGGTGTGTCCAGTTCACAAATGTTTCAGAATTCATACTCCCTTTGGGTGTCATTTGGGCTACTGAACCGGTGGGTAACGAATCTACCCATTCTGGCTTCATTCGTTTGCCCTTAAAGAGTATCATGGGCGGAATGACATGGCCTAAAGCGTTGCCACATGAAACTATTGTTACATTCTCGCCGTGTTCGGGTGCTACCAAATGTACTTTCTTGGATCCACGTTCAGCCAAAACTTCTGGTGATTTGTGCAAATTAAGCTGGCAACCTTTTTCGTCAATATTATAGATACGTTCCGGTTTGTTCATAAGGTCATTTTCTACTAAGATTTTCTTCAATTTACTAAAATAATCGGAAACTACTGCTTTATTCAGCTTTTGTGCCCTTGCGGGGTTTAGGTTCTGTGCTTTTTGTCTACTGATATTCCTATGACGTTTTAAAAATCCTCTCAGCCAATCTCGTCCCACCATCAAGCCTCCACTTGGCGCTGGAATGTTATTTTGATCACAGAATGTCTTCACGCATCTACGAAATACACGCTGTGTTAATGGATATCCCACATTACACAGACGAATAATACGGGATTCCAAAATCTTTTCATCTTCAGGGTTAAGAAGTGGTTTCCGGCCCAAAGTAGATTTGGTCTCTTTGTTTTCTTGTAAATAACGTCTCAGAGTGCGTCTTGGCACATTATAATGCTTGGAAGCCGTATAAATTTTCATTTTACCACTTCTGACTGCAGCTAAAGCTAATTTCATATTAGCATCTGCCCAGTTACTTCGAAGCCCTTTACATTTATAGCGTGCCATGGTCTAAAACAAAAAACAAAAAAACGTGTCAGCAATTCAGTAAGTACTGTTAATATGGCCAAACGGTGGCCATATTTGCAGTCATCCAAATTTTTTGTTTTCATATTCACGAATGAAAAACACACTATTACTATGATAAATATACAAAGAAATATGAAACTACAATTATTACACAACATCGTAATGTGAATAATAAAGATTTATAATGAAAACAACGTTAAAATACAGGACAATACTTACTTACTGTTTTTATAACCTCAACACTGCTTTTCACTATAATGACGGCTGAGCGGCTAACGCTTGCACGGATGGGTGACAGGTAGGCCGTTCGAATACATGCGACACTAGCGACAATTTAGGGTCGCGTTCAGCTCATAACAAACTTTCGTGTTTGGGAAAACGGTATGTGGCCATATTTACAGGCTGGCCATATTCGACCTAGGTACCTTACCTGAGGTTAGTGCGAGTAGAAATAAAATAAGTCTCCGCAGGTAGGTTGTTCCACCACCTCGACACCCTAGGGATGAAGGAGTGGTCATACTACTATGTTCTGGATATGCGAAGTTCGACACGGTTAGGATGGTAGGTCAAACTCAGACGGGTCTGCCTGGCAGACTCGTCGCGCGACGACATCATGGAAGAGAGCTCTGAGGAGCAAAGCCCATTGGTGTAGCGGTATAAGAGAGCTAAATCGTCAGCGATCCGCCAATGCCAAAGGGTTCTGAGTCTATCCGTTAGAGAAGAGTAATCTATCAGTTGGACGGAGCTCCTCTGAACAGCATTGAGAAACCCTCAATGAGCATGAATAACGTAAGCGCGGTGGGGGCAGCGTCCCAAACATGTGAGCAGTACTCGAGACTAGGTCTTCTCTGGGTCTGACGAGGTCACGTGGAGAAAGAAAAGAAAGTACTCCTAAGCCCTAAACAAATAGCATACCTTTTCTCCGACCATCCGAATGACTCTTTGGTAGATAGTTTTCTATTTCAGTGCCCTAGAAACTAATCAACTGGGGGATAACTTACAGGTCTTACGAATAATTTCTGATTGATCGCATGAAGTTATAAATTACCCGTTGGGGCAGGAGGCTCCCCCCACATCTTGCTATTTAAGGCGAAAACTCTCCCCCCTCAAAAAAGTGTGGATTGGGAGATTTCTCCAAGAAAGTACTCGTAATTCTGGGGGAATATTGTGCTTATTCTGAATAAATTCTGTCTGGCCCATCTGGCAACGCCGGATTCCCTTTTGGACATATATTGCTGGCTATCTTCAACGCTCAAATATACGTGAGAATGTGTTGATATTTCCTGGTGCATTAACTACCAAGTGCAACATCAAACCTTATGCAATACATCTTTGTTTAAACAAAGCATGATGATTTCGTGCGTCCGACCAAAAGACCGCCAAACATGGACAGCTGGTTCGTGCTTCTTGGGTACTCATCAGCATTCTTCTAGGCTTGGTATCTCGTCTCTGGACAACAAATGTAAGCATCGTAGTATCCGCTATCCAGGAAGTATGGTCTATCGAAATGAGACAGCGCAAAGCCATCTATCACACCAGAATCGACTTCTGAGAAGAGCGCATAACTGCTATTAGTTGGAGTCAAAGCGGTCGAACGGAAAAATTGTCAGCCATCTAGAGGTCACGTGGTGACTGGTCTATCTAAGATGCCTAACAACTAGTATGCGCTTTCCGTAGAGGTTTATTCTGACAGATGGAGCTTTGCGCTGTCTTATTTCGACATATGTTTGTTTCTTTGTATATTCAACCTCCTGCAAAACACTACGTGATGATGTCATCTCTAGAAAAAAAAAATGATTTGAATATGAAATAACAGGCATTAATGTTCAGATTGTTGCACCATGACCTTAACCAAAGCAATTTTCTCTGCTTGACTTATGAATGTTGAAAGGCTCATTAAATTGTGATTTTTTTTACGCCCACATATCGCCTATTACGTATAATATATGAGGTTATATATTCCAGTCGATTCATTATTGCAGATTATGGTTTAGATATAACTTAATATCTGTTGATTTGATCTATGATATCAACTCTGAACCCAACATAGTCTTATTGCACTACAAGGGTGTTCACTATGGTATTTTCTTCTTTTTACATAGGACTGCGACTTTTTCTTCCCCTACCAATGATTATGCTATTTTTTATTTAACGAAATACATATTTGTTTTTCTAGCACGTTGAGTTTTATTTTTACTTGAGTCATAGAAATTTTATAATTCAAAAATTTTCTTGATATAATAATTATTGAACGTAGGTATAATTAATTATTTTCATTAAATAAAACCAAAAGTCGTAAAAAATCATGCTAAAGAGACCAGCTAAATGAAACACACATATGGTGCCTTCATATACTTTCTTTAAAACTCTACGTATGTTTATTAGAATTCAAACATTTTTCACATATCGATTTATCTTGCCATGAACAACAAGTGATAAAATGGTAAGGTTTTTCTGTTAAGCTTTTGTGGTGGGTGCGTGTATTGTTTGGTGATAAAGGCGCATTTAGTTTTCATACATTTACGGTGTCAGTTAAATGTTAAATTTCAAGCAGCTTATTGAGAAGCCTTTTTGTCATTGCTCAAAATGTGAGAGCTTAGGATTCGCCAGGTGCCCAGCTTTGAGAGGGGTCGAATTGTCGAGTGTCGCATGTTGCCAGAGAATCGTTAGCCTTCAAGGATCAACATCACATCAACAGTTCTTGGCCACCACGATCGCCTGACGTATCTTCAATTGAACATGTCTGGGACATGATAGGAAGCAGGCTCTTGAATTTGCAACACCCTCTACAGACTTTAGCAGCACTTACTTACGGAGTTACAGTAGCCTGGAATGAGATACACCAACAGGATATCGACCACCTTACCAGCACAATGCCCAGCCGTGTCGATGTATAACAAATCGTGGATCCTCAACACATTATTGACCAGCTTCTGCAGCCAGTTGACAAATCTAGCTGAAAATTCAATCATTTTACTAGTAAGGAACACTGAACATATATGCGAAAAATTATTAAAGTCGGATAAACATACGTAGGTGTTTATTTGTCACTCAGTATAGCTTAGTGGAAACCTTCACCTTGTTCTTTACAAACGACACCAAGGTTCTCAGGAAAGTAGACAATATGAGAATCAAGAAAATGTAACTATATACTCATATTGCAGCCTAGCTCATATGAGGTTCTGAGCATAATATTCACTATACAGGGTTTGTCCGGAAAGTAATAGGACTCATTTTCTTCCGCCACGACTGTACTTCGGGGCGTGCTCGCACCGACTAGATTCGGTAGAGGGCGTTCCTAGCTAACGAATGAGCGAATGATCAGTTGTCTCCGAACACTTGGAGAGTCAGGACAGGCATTTTCGCGCGACGTGTTTCTGTGAGTGGTGCAAGCCGAAAATGCAGCATTCGTTAGAGCAGAGGTACGCGATTAAATTGTGTGTGAAACTCGGTAAATCTGCGACAGAGACGTTTGATATAATCAAGCAGGCTTACCCAGGAGTTGCTTTAGCAAGAAGTGGTGTGTTTCGGTGGCACCAGGCCTTTTTGGAGGGCCGGGAAAAGGTCGCTGATGAAGATAGTTCTGGAAGACCTTCGACTTCGACAAACACCGATAATGTGACTCGTGTGCGCAAAGTTTTGAACTCAGACCATCCATAAGTGTTGGCTTAATTGCCCAGATGTTAAATTTACCAAAATCTGTGGTTCATGACATTGTGACACAGCATTTGAACATGCGCAAGGTGTGCGCGAAGATGGTCCCAAAAGTGCTCAGTGATGACCAGAAATTGCGGCGAGTGGAAGTGTGCCAAGAAAATTTGAACATGTGTGAAAGTGACCCCCAATTTTTGAATAACGTAATCACAGGTGACGAGTCGTGGATCTTCGAGTATGATCCCGAGACAAAGAGGCAATCTTCCGAGTGGCGCACGACGGCTTCTCCTCGCCCAAAAAAGTAAAGAATGAGCAAATCCAAAGTGAAAACGATGCTCATTTGTCTTTTTTGACATCAAAGGCATCGTCCACCACACTCAAACGAAGGGTGAGTCGGGTCCGACAAGACATCGCTGCCGACTGGAAGTTGCACCACGACAATTCCCCGGCTCACACCGCCTTTCTTGTGAACAGCTACCTGATCAAGGCCGGCATCCCAACGCTTCCGCAGCCGCCCTACAGCCCAGATGTGCCCCCCCCCCCGGGCTTTTTTTGTTTCCTCGCCTGAAAAGGCCGATGAAAGGCAAGCATTTTGAGACGACAGAGGGGATCCAAGCAGCATGAAGGCTTTTCCGGAGAATGCCTTCCGTGACGCCTTCAATGCTTGGAAATCGCGCTGGCAGCGCTGCATCGACGCAGAAGGAGAATATTTTGAAAGTGTTAAAAGAATTGTAACGATTGGCTCAATAAATTTTTTTAAATCGACTCAGTCCTATCACTTTCCGGACAAACCCTGTATGTATTTACATAGCCTGCATTAAGCTCAATAAAAAACCTGGAAGCTAAATATGTTGTTTAGGGCTAAGAAGGGCTTTTCAACATGCACTTTCTCTAAGACCCTGATGGCCTCGAGTCCTGCTCACATGTTCGAGGTGCTGCCGCCCCGACTACATCATTTATGTCCGATGTTGTTCAAACGAAGGCTGCCCTACTGAACGGTGACTCCTCTCTAACAGACAGTCTCCGGACCCTTTCGTACCGACTCACAGGAGTCTAGAACACCAAAATAGCTGGCATAAAATACAACCTTTGTATCATCCTCACGAAACTTAGTGCAGAAGTGTTTTTGATGTTGCTGATTTGAAATCTGCTGTCAAAAAGCAGAAAATTGGATATGGCGTGCTCAATATGGCGTCGAATCCTTGAAATAAGTTGTTATCATCATGTTAGGTAGAAGATTATTATATTATAGTGATTACCGAATGAGAAGAATCCTTTAAAAAAAAAACAGAAGTATCATATTTCAAACATAACAAACAATAAAATACAATATGTCTATAGCACTAGATAAAAACTTTATCAAGATTGACGCCTGAAACAACGAATCTGAGGTTACATTTTGCAGCCCCTTGCATTTCAGTCTGCTCTTGATTTAATTTGTCCTGCATACGTCAATTCTTGAGCTCTCGTGATGGTTCGAAGTTCAAAAATTTCTAATCTTTTAGTTCTTTCAGAACTATCAGTGAAACTAGATTTTGGTGGGCCTCTAGTGATGGATTTTCTTGAGCTGATTTTGCTTCTAAAATTTATTGTGCAGTTGGTTCAACTGAGCCAATCTTAGTAAATGATCAAAAATGACCTGTTTTGACTAGCCTCCAGTCACTTGTTATTAAACCTTATTATAAATCTTGCAAGATTTTTATTTCTGGTATTACACAGCCATCCCTGGCCTATTTATTTAAAAATTTCCACTTGCCATTTATGAAAGTTTCTATCCAGACGCTTAAATGGAAAATCATGCAGCATGTCGAACAAATCACCATATTTGAAGAATAAGTCTGAATCTGAAAGTAATACAATGTAATATAGCCAAGGGTCGATACGAGAATATATTATAGTTGGTTGGGATTGGTTAAGGCCATATTTCTGAAAAGTTTGTGAAAGTTAACAAAATCTGGACCTATGCTTTATCTGTTTCTACTTCAAGGTTTTCAAGTGTTATTAATCCCAATCGAGGCAAAGGGCGGGACCTTGGTAAAAACCCTTCTAAGTAACAGTAATTGACAGAAAATCAAACATACCTGCAATCCACGGTGTGCGTGAATACAACATTCAGGGTACATCTTCGTTATAATTATATCAATATGAAACGTCTTAGCTTCCTTAGTAGAATCCATTTCGGGATATCTTGGATTTTTCACACAACAGGGTCAACGTTGTATAACGTCCTGGATTTTACCACAAAAAAGCTATAACAAATTATTTACCACAAACTTGAAGCACAGATTGAATAACAAACAGCTATGAAACTCTCCTGTCAGTGCCAAAAACAGCCGCTATTTCGGCGAAGAAAGTCGAACGTGAATTCCCCCAGTTTTTTTTTATATATATCGAAGCAGCCGCGTAGGCAGAAGCCTAAATGCCGGAGCACCGCGACTGCTATGATGATCCCAAAGAAATTTTGTTAATACGATTTTTGAACTGCCTAAGGTTAGTAGAACTGAGAAAAGCTTCCTATTGTAGATTGTTCCACAATCTCGACACCCTCGGGACAAAGAAGCGGTCGTATAGGCCAGTTCTAGATGTACGAAGTTCGACACGGTTAGGATGGAACGCCCAAGTCAGGCGAGAGGCACATCGCGCGGCGGCATCATGGAAGAGAGCTCTGGGGAGCAAAGCCCGTTGGTGTAGCGATAGAAAAGAGCTAGATCGCCGACGGCCCGCCGGTGCGAAAGAGTCCAGAGACTGTCTATTAGAGAAGAGTCATCGATCAGTCGGACCGCCCTCCTCTGGACAGCATCGATCATGGATAATGTAGTCGGGGCGGCAGCACCTCAAACGTGTGAGCAATACTCGAGGCTAGGCCTTATCTATTCCCTGTATAGAGTGAGAAGGTCATGCAGAGAAAAGTACTTCTTAGCTCCAAACAAATAGCCCAACTTTTTCCCAGCAGCTGCAGCTATTGACGAGATGTGTTCGTGCCAGATCAGGTCCTCGGTGATCTGGATTCCGACCAGCCGAAATGAGTGGCTCTTTGGCAGAACTCGGCCGACCATCGAAGCTGGATGATCGCTAGGACGCTTTTTGTTCGTCAAAGTACAGTACTGTGTTTTGGAAGCATTGAACTGTACAAGATTGTTGCATCCCCATGCAGTGATAGCCTCCAGGCCTCTTTTCACAGAGGAAGTCGTCGCTAGTCATTTTTTTCCAGCTCATCGGCAGAGATCGGCTTGTCACTCTGAATTCCTGCAGGTAGAGTGCTGTCATCAGCGAAGCTGTAGATTGGGTTGATCGTGCAGGAAAGGAGGTCGTTGATTTGTAAGAGAAACAGTGCTGGAGCCAAGACCGATCCCTGGGGAACACCCGCGTTGACGATGTGGGATAAAGAGGAGAACCCGTCAATTACGATAGAGCAGACCCGCCTGACTTCGGTATCTCGACCTAAGCGTGCCGAACTTCGTACATCCCGAATTAACCGGTAAGATCGCTCTTTCATCCTTAAGGTGTCTAGATTGTGGAACAATTTATCTGAGGAGGCTTGTCCCAGTTCTACTAACTTTAGGTAGTTCAAAAATTG
Organism: Acanthoscelides obtectus; assembly: GCA_963669975.1. Lineage (NCBI taxonomy): Eukaryota > Metazoa > Arthropoda > Insecta > Coleoptera > Chrysomelidae > Acanthoscelides > Acanthoscelides obtectus. The sequence continues at coordinate 79,551,565 of CAVLJG010000003.1, read as the reverse complement.
GATTAACAAGGTGTATTTAAGTTGCTGATAGCAGTCGCGGTGCTATGGTATTTATGCTTCTGTATAAAAAATCTGTTGTAATTGACTAGGTGCAATCGTGTCATTTGCCTAATTATTCTCATAACGTCTTTATTAACTTACGAAGGTATTGAATAAACTGATTAACGTAAATAGCCTTTCACAAAAAATCTTCAATCGTAACTGTACTTCCACATTTACTGTCGCCAAATACGTTCTTAAATCAGTGCAATGTACGGCTCGAAAACTAATCGAAAAAGCACACCATTCATCCAACTACTTCATCAATTTGTGAATTAGAATCCGACAAACTTCGTTTCTTTATTTAGCGAGACATGCCAGAGTCGGTGTTCCTGAGAAAATCTATAGATACGATCTCTGTGTCTAGTTTTTCAACGTCTGTGGCGTTATTGTAGAAGTTCGAAGAGAAGCTGGTTGGTGCCCGCCTGGATGGCGCTGAAAATTGGAAACTGAATGTAGACAACCATAAGCAATCTGCGTTTATTGCAGTTCGCATCACCGGCATATGCTCCTCACATACATAAAAATGAGAACGTTCGAGTTTTATCGACCTAAAGAGAATTGCTTTCCACGTCTCGTGGCCGTGTGTTTATCATTCGGACTTGATTCCTGCTATTGTACTGAAAGTGCATCGGAGCTTGCTCCAGTTCTTTAACGGCTCTTCTGGATATGTCATCAAAATTATAGAAAACTGTTTGCTCGTCTGACAAATTCGCGGTAAAAACAATCAGCCCAAAACAAAAATCTACCATCAAGTACCACATAAATCTATGATCGGACCCTAACTGTGGAACTTATATGCTGCTGAACATGGCAGGACAAACGATATCACAATTAGTCTAATTATATTAGCAAATAATTGTAAAGTTTGGTTTTACTGGTGCAAGTTGTTCACGGGGGTGTTTAAAACATGGACGCACAAAACAGGTACAGCAATTTTTTGACAACAAAAAATGTGAAAACGTGTTTTTTGGAATTCGATCGCAAGTGATGACAGGAACGAAAAAACTTTTCATATGAGATTTTTAGGTATTTATGAGACCTAACAGCAGAAAACCGAGTGTACTGAATTTGAACGAGCACGAACGTACCCTAAACAGATCAAGCTTTTCGGAAATGGGGAGCGAACAGTCGTAACCTCCGTCCTCGATCAAACACGATACCTTGGCCTCAATCTTAATAAAACAGTAAGCACGGACAGCCTCTTTGAGAAATAACTCTTAAGGCTAACCCAGCAGCGTATGTTCTGTCTCCAATTATTAGCTTCTGCTCCAATGTTTCTATAGATGTGAAATTGAAAATAATTGCCGGTACTAACATACCGACTTACTGATGTCTTTCCAAGCATAAGTAAAAGTGGAGTTCTCAAATTAGAGAGGTGCCTTGAAAGGATACACAGGAGAAACCAAATTTGCCTCTGGGCTTGAGTTCAATCTGTATGAGAGAGATGCGCGAGAAGTGTGTATCAAGAGAGAAAAGAGACAGAAGCTGGCTGAAGAGCGAAGCTCATCACCACATTGCCTAGCAACGGTGACGCAGAAGGTCATGTCATCTGCCGCGTTGCCAATATGTACCAGAAAATGTTCTGGCTGCTACATCAATAGGTTAGGTTACTGTCAAACCCAAGAACGAGGTCTGTTCGAACATTTGATTTAATATTTTATTTTAATTCTTATTGGAATTACTTATTGCAATTTTGATACGATTTAGTGTTTTGAATTATTTAGAATTATTTTTGATTTCCACCGACGGTGATAAAATTAACACATTCTCATTTATTGTTACATTTTGCGACAGCGCTGCGATTGGAAAATGTAACAAAGATCGTTACACAATACAACCATTTCGAAGCAGGGGGAAACTCCCCTACGAGCGCTAGATGGGTACTCAGCAAAATCGCTCAACTATGGTCATGGAGGTGGAAACCTTCCCTTGAAATGTACAAGATGCGGTGTTATCAAGCGAACCAATGATGCACTGTTGCAGAATTTTTGGTGATACTGACCTTTCATTTCGACCTAAAATCGAGCATCGTTAGGACCGATCGTAATTCAATCCTAAACATATTCGACACAATTCACAATTCAAAAATATGTACACTCAAAATAAAACCATCATTTGGGCGTCAAGAACAAACTATCGCATACTTTCAATATGCATCTTAATTCAAGGAACTGATGTAGCATAATTGGCAACGCGGCAGATTGTCACGTTCGCGATGCTAGGTAACGCGGTAATGAGCTTGGCTATCCATGCGGCTTCTATATTTTTCTAGCAAATGTGTCTGTTCACACTTTTCTCTCGTACACATTGAACTGAAACTGTCAGACAAATTTGGTTCTAGGTATATAAAAGAGCTGCATCCCGGAAGACAAACTCTGGGAGATGCTACAAAAGGACAGTGTGGCGATACCCCTGGACCAGGCGCACAAGAAATTTATTAAAAACACCGAGAAAGACAAATCACTGAAGCCGACTTCGATCAAAGTAGGTCATCCCATCAGCCAGCCAAGCCAGCCGTTTCAAATCAAACATCCTGTGTACTTTATGTTATGGTAATAATATAAATAATAAAAAGGTTTTATCCTACGTCCCTACGTTCTCTCTGGCTGCAAGATATCCAGATGCTGAACACTTAACTAGACATTAAAGTAAAACATATTTTCTCATTTATCCAACCACGGTTAAAAACAGCTAATTCATTTTTAACACTTTTTTGAGATTCATGTTTAAAACTATGCGAAAGTCCTTGAAAGACCATATCATTTTCTAGAGTTATTTAAACGTCAAGATTCATCGCGAACATCCTAATTTAATGCACCAATTGGCCACCAGATGACGACGTGTCGCTTAAAGCAAGCACATCCCTATATTTACCTCTGCAACATCTCTAGCTTTGTCATTTGACAATCTGGCTACGTTTTCTGTTTTCCACTTGTCTTCCTTCGGGAAAAAGTATTGTGCATTCCGAACGTCTTCTCCCCTTAATATTAGATATTAGGAAAAAGTGTTCTCTCCGTTTAAAGGTAAGTATAATAGGCCTTGAAAGTAGATTAATTTGAACAAAATGCTGCCGGCGTCTTTGAAGAATATAGGACACAACTACAACTCTTTCCGTGAATGGCTACAATCCACGAGCCAGGTCGTATTGACCAACCCGGCAAGCAATGTATTTGTTCAATTCGGTTTGTTTTTATTGGCTTTTTGATTAATTTCTGCTAATATAGAGTGTAGTCTGAAGTGTAACCGTATACTGGCCTGGCCCAACAACAGCTAACGCTTATTATACTTATTCGCTAATTACTTAAGATTATTTGTTTTAATTGAGACATCTTACTAAATAGTATAAAAGGAATGCAACAAACGAATTTTGGATTACAAAATTAAAAAAGTTTGTGGCATAACGTGTACCTACGTATTTATTTCAGTATCTGCTGAGATGACTGGTAAATACCGAAGCTACGGTGTGGAGATGGCAATTGGAGCTTGCAGCTTTGAACCGCTGCATAGCCACACAAAAAAATAATGACAGGTTCTGAGATTAACTTTCAGTAAATATACTTTTTAATGATCCGCCTGTTTTTTTTTTAGTTATATCTCTTTAATGCCGCACTTTTAGTTTTCTTAACACACGTATTATCTTCACAACGTCATTACGATGTCGTACAGTGTTCACAAGACGTCCTTAAAACGTCTTTTATATATAATTGTGCTATTGGTTACAGCTGTAGCGGTGTCCCGGTATTTAGACGTCTGCCTAAGTGGCTGCTCAGTTATAAAAAATAAGTCACCGTCTCTTGGTAGTTCTACGGCAGCCTGAAATATTCTTTTATGACTTCAAGAAACTGTTTTGTTATTGCCACTCGAATGGAAATTAATGTTCGCATGGTCCCCTCGGCTTGGGATGTTTGATTCATAAGTAAGTTTAAATATGCAGCATTCACCCTTTGCCATCAGCCATCCAAGAGGTACTCGAATAATATCCAGTATGGGTTTTGTGAAGAACAATGTGTAAAATTCATATAAGGAAGGATTGTTTAGTTGCTTGTGGTATACGTGGAGAAGACCAGCAATTATTCGAAATGGTAGTAAAGAAAAAGTATAAGCAGGTGATGTGAAATAAAGACAAAGCAGAAACTTAAATAAAATATTAAAAATATTCTGTTGGTTCGATTTTTTAATTGTATAAGGTCTCTATTATTTTTTTACTTCTCACGCCTACTGGCTAGGAAGTATTGTACATGCGAAAATTTCTGAAAATGAAATACATACTACGTTGTTGGATATTATATGGCAAGCACATCATAAAAACCCTGTCACTCATTTCCGTCGCTCGGTCTGTCTGTCTGTTTGTCCGTCTGTCCGTTAATCTTTAAACCGACTATGCTAAGGACGAAGAAACTTTTGAAAGTCGGTCCAGTGGCGGCAGCATATTTATACGATTCTAACCCCAGTAGTTTTACGCACCTGTCAGTACATATTCCACACATCAAAGATTTTCCTTCAACTAGCAGTAACGTTATCGAATGGATGAGGATTATGGAGTATGTACGAATTGTATATGGGCTTGTTTGGCTGACTTGACCCCATGAATTTCCTTGTTATACACGTTTGAAGCTAGTATAATCCTTTATGAACTGATGGCAGCTTTGCGTGAGAAGTGCACATCAGTCAACCTACTTGACACCGTATTTTATACCGAACACCCGCAAGGGAAGGAACCTAAATCCTGGGGTACCTAAGGTTAGTAGAACTGCGAAAAGCCTCCTAAGGTAGATTGTTCCACAATCGCGAGACGAGGACAAAGTAGCAATCGTATCAGCCAGTTCTGGATGTATGAAGCTCGACTGGATTAGGATGGGAGGTCGAAGTCAGGCGGGTGGGCCTGCTGGCAGACACATCGCACGGCGGCATCTTGGAGGATAACTTTGAAGAGCAAAGCCCGTTGACATGACATAGTGGGTTACATGCCATTTTCAATAATGCGTTCGTGCACCTCAAGTTAAAAAAAACTGAATTTTCCCAAAATCGTTTTAATTTTTTTTCCTGACTTTATTTGTAGTGGTATAAGTTTCACACTGGCATTGCTACTTTTTCTGCTCTACAAAACGATATAATTAGAATATAAATATGAAGTTTTGTCGCTTGTAGTTCAGCATCTACTTTATTTCTTCTTATGGACGCTATTCTGGATTTTTGTTCAGATGAATAGAGTATTCAATTCTGATTTCAAAAACATAAAATATTGCTACACCTTTCAATTATTTGAAAAAAAAACAGAATTTCCTAGGTAAGCCTTGTAATTCTTAGTCATTTGTCTCATATACCAGATTTATTGCAATATCATCTTTATTTTTTCCTGACCTAATTTGAGATGGGATTCCAAAATAAACGCCGTGACGCAATTGCCCTTTCCTCCTCTACAAACGAAATTTTCAATTTGCAGTTTGGTCTTTCAGCTTCCGTCACCAGCCTTGTTTTTTCCATATGGACGCTATATTGGAATCTCTTATATTTAAATGGACTTTTCAGTCCTAAATTCTGTCATGTATTTCTTTAGTCAACCACGAATTTGTTGTTGGAACGAAAACCATAAGGAAATAAAAGGGTATGGTGAAACCTGAACACAAAATGAAGATTTCATTCATGGTATTAAAATCATAGTGGAAGTTGTTTTGTAGACCAAGTTTGTCTCTTCTCTGTACATTGTTCCCTGCATGGTTTATTTCCCTAACGCTTAGTCTTGAAAACTCTGTTCCTATGTTTAATTTGTGGTCTGGGCTGGTATACGAAACAAAACATTTTTGAAATCAGAATCAAAGACTCTATTCATGCAACTTACTTTGAAGTCCCACTACAAATAAAGTCAGGAAGAAATTAATACTATTAAGAGAAAACTTTTTTCTGTGTCTCTAGATTCTGTTAGTTACCTAAATACAGAACTTTGCCCCCACTCAAGCGACTTCGTATCTCTCACCGTTTTCGAGATCTCAATCGAATTTCAAACACCCTGTATAGTGATACATATATTTACAATGATAGTCCCACATGCTGTCTAGCCAATAAAGTCACATGTATTGATATACTCTTTACTGAAAATGTTTCAATCACAAAGATGATCTTCAATACAATGACAATATGTTTTATTTCTCTTCCAGGTGACAGTTCGTTTGTTTTTTCTGTTCATTATCACACTCCTAAGCAATTATTTCCTTAACGGAATATTTTCTTAGGGCCCTTTGCGGTAAATACCTGAATATAACAAAGCATCATAAATAATATAAAAAACAATTGACGATGCAGTCCAAAAACTGCTGCGTGTCGACAAACATTCTCCATGAATTTAAATATTTAAGGGCTATTAATTTAAAAGTCCGTTTTGCATTTGAGCAGTTTTTTATATGCTGTGCAACTGCCACGAGTTGATATACACACACCTCTAAACGAATAGAGCGCTCTAAATTGTCGTCATTTCGCTATAAAATTTACTACAAAATAACATGCAATACCATTAGCCGATTAAAACACATTAAAATAGAAAATAGCTACAGTATACACCAAGGATATAATCGGGGGAAATATATACAATAACAAAAAATGTTCGAATAAACATATGTCTTGGATTTTCCTAATACCAAGGTTCAGGGTGTTGTGCATTTATACGCCACTGATGAGACTGAATAAGGACAAAACATGAACATGGTTCAAATAACGCTATGGCAAGGTAGGACCAGTCTGCTGATACATTTAAAACAATCTCAGTGTCTTGCCAAAAGTAACGATTTAAATTTGTTCAAAAAGCAAATACAGTTCTGGCTGATTGAAGTATATACAGTAGGTCAACAAAGTATTGGCACATCCCGCTTTTTTTAATCTCAATATCTGAAACAGGCATTTTTTATATTAAATAGATCGAACATCCTGTAGCTGTCGTTTGGTAGAAATTCTGCTTTTTCGGGCCTTCAGGTCCAGCAAGTACCATAAATGTCTAATGGGTTTGGTATCCGGGGATTGCAGTGGAGCTTTGGAATTGTGTAATCTCTAAGTCACGATGACAAGACCGTAATTAATGCAAATGGTATGATAACAAAGTACTAACTGTAAATAGATTTTGTGAACACCTATTTACATGTTTGTTTTTTCAGTGTGCCAATTTCTTTCGACCACTGAAGTTGGCCAACCCTATTATCATTCTTATATTATCATCATCATCGTCATCAAAAATGGCTATTTGTTCAATCTTTCGTTATTGAGTCTCAGGAATAATATTACATTTTGCATACATTTTTGACCCACTGTAGAAGACACGAGTAACATTGAGTTGTATTGCAGGTTCCTTACTCACTGATTTGAGCTTGACGCTTTATGTAATATGTTTCAAAAATAATAGTTATAGGCGTTAAGTTCTTGGTCCAGTTGAATATAATGGTCACATAAAGGTTATTCTTTACTTCCACTGGCATATCAAATGAAAATATATCACCTACATACAAGGCTTGCCCTTTCGTGGGTTTTTTATTTATTTGGTGTCTGTCTTGAAATATGTATGCTTGTCTCAAAAAATCGAGGTGTGGTAGACAATGATCTTAAACCCTAAATATTGCTACGATTACTGGCGAGGAAGTATAGTAATCGAAAATGAGACATTATGTTTTTTTGGATGTTAAATGACATGTGCAACACAAAAACAATGTCATTTACTTCCGTCGACCTATCTGTCGATCTGGGTATATCTCAATTTTTGACCTTGTAATATTTATACATCTTTAACCCCAGTAATTCTACTAACATACTAGGCATATTTCATTCGTCATAGATATCCCTGTTCATTTACCCTCAAAACTTAGCAATATCTCCTACAGTCCGGTATCGATACGTGAAATACAACTTCAGTAATTTGATTTAAAAAATTGTTTAAACAATATTAATGATGTTATTCCTTTTCTGAAAGACAAATTCAAATGCTGGAAATATTCACAAAAAAATACGTGATCATATCAATTAATACAAGGTATGCATATCTACATTTCAGGAGTGTACCAGTATATATTGCCGGTGATATATGCTTATTAAGAAAATTAAAAGGAATACTTCTTTATAAACATATAATTTACACCATTTTCTTTTTGGGAGAAGTATTAATTTGAATACTGAGTGAAATCTTCATCAATTTTTTTCCAAGACTATGGATCTTGACTTCTCTTAGTTCCAATAATATTAACTTTATTGTGTTCATAATAATGCATTCTACTGTTATTTTAGAAGACCTTAAGGTTTTTGAACCTAACATAAAGCTTGATGGATTAATTACAAAAAAAATCGGAAATCAAATATAATATTTATAACAAGAAACTGTATGTTATTTAAGAAATAAGCGCCATTCTATACAGATAAAAAAATGATTAAAGCATTCAAGGAATGCACATCAATCACAATGGCAATAATGCAGTGTCAACTGATTTCAGTCGCATATGACCTCTTTGGTAGCCTACCTGATATTTGAAACTTGGCTTTGAACACATTAAGCTAACCTCAGTATGATAATTATTTTTATTTCTTATAACACACAGGTATTCCTTTCTGTTAATAAATCAGTTAAATGACGAATAAAATAAGCATGTAGCCAAATTTGGAAGTATTGACAGTCCATTCAATATAAAATTTTCCACTATATTAACTAACGACTTTCTGCAAGATTAGCAATTTGCTTATTTGTTATTCCAAATTACTATGTATAAAAACAAACAAAATAAATAATAAAAAGTATATGCATCAGGAAATGAAAAACTAGAAGGGTATTCGTATCTGCTGAATCATTTTGAATGTAAGACTCCACCATTTTGGGAATCCACTGTTAAAATATGTCAAGCCAGTAGTTAGCATGTATCTGGATAGAAACCATCTAACCATCCAAAAGGAGATGAAATCATTTGCAGACCCTTGGTAACCTGTTCCACTTCCAGTAAGGATTAGGGCAACCAAGATTGCAAGGCAATCTGCCTCCAAAAGTAGCTCATCACTAGAAAGTATGAAATAGTATAAGTGACATGTTTTTGTAATCCTTGTTGAGATGATTGTATTATAATGCAGCTGTGATTTTTATGTCTAGCTTGGTTACAAGAAAAATGACAAGAAGGTCAATTCATACTTTGTGTGGCTAATTTTTGTTTCAGAAGGGCTAACTTGTGCCAAACAACCTTTACGAACTGATGACAGCGTAGCGCGGGAAGTGCAGAGTCAACTTACTTGACGTCATTTTCTATGCAGAATGCCAGACATTTAATTCCAGTACTTTGAAATTCGATCTTGGTAGGAACTACTACTTCCCAGGTATACTTTTTTTAACAACAGCGCAAGTTTTTTGCATATCTTCCTCTTATCCGTAAGAAAGAAAGATGTAACAATGCGGTGTCTTACGTAAGGCAGCAATGATGGATTATTTATACAAGAAGTTCGCGTTAGATTGGTATGAAAATTTGGCTTTGAGGTGAAAAATTTCACTTTAGCTGGTTTTGCATAACAAACAATACAGGATGGTCATTAAAGCCAATGAAAATTTGATTTTAAGAAACACGAAAAGGTAATTTGTTCTGTGTTTATTTTATTGTATGTTACAGAAAATCATACAAGATCGCAACACTTAGGCTTCATTGGTTACCCCACCCTTCGATTTGCTTAAACTTGCGAAAAATTCGATAAGAATCCTCCAACCCCGACTAAGGGGAGGATCCTTTATCCATATATTCGCGTATCGTACATGTGAGGGTGTCTAACAGGGATAGAATGATTAATGTAAGAAAATCTAGAAGACAAAATCCATAAGAACAGTGAAAAGAAGGTGGAGAGAGCATGTTCCGAGGACTTTTTAACAGAAGTCTGATCATTTTGACTAACTCTACTTGAACATTACAACAATTCTCTGATGTTTACGATTCATGAATGTATGAATATTGAATTGAAAAAGTATATTGCTTCCGTATACATTCAGGGCCGGGGTGAAAATTGAGGAGTTTAGGGTACTTGGGATCAAACCTTTTTCCAAAGTATTAGTATCATTATGAGCTATAGTGCTCAGGACGCTTGAATTCTGGAGGCTGGATTTGAAATAGCTAGTTTGGGCGGCTGATTGGATGATCTACCTTGATCAAAATCGTTTTCACTGATTTGTCTTCCTCGGTGTTTTTATTGTCCAAGTTAAACACTCAGTCTCGCGTACTTAATTTTCTTATAGTGCCTTAATATTGAGTACCGAAGATTCTGGTACTTACAGGTAAAAAGATGTTGAAAATACCCTGTTCATATGAGTCCTGAATTAATGAATGTTAGTTGTCTTAAGTCAATCGCCTCCTGTGACATAGACATACAGATTCGCTTATATACATACATAAATTGATCTCGACTCCTGTTATACCTACAGCAAAGGTTAAATGGGGATAGTTTTAGAAGAAACTTAGTGCTTTCGATAGCGGCTTTAGACTTACGATCGGTCAAATGGTTTTGAAATTATCAGTGAACAAACGAAAATAGAATTTGTTTTTGCCAGTAAATCCAAAGCTATTATCTTGACAGCTGTCAAAATGTGACATTATATAGAATTTTTTTTAATAAAAATAAAATAACATGTATGCCATGTTTACGTTAATATTCTATTGAAAAATCTAGGCATTTATGTGTTTTTTATGCCTTACTCATTAATGCTATTTTCTGACAAATAAAACATGGCCTCCTTAGAAAAAAACTAATACATAACAATACGTGTGATGATATTTCGGTAATATTCCAATCTGTTATGCGCTTGTAAGGCATCACTAGTCTGGTAATTTTACACGCTTTTGAAAAATGAATAATGCCTATATGGCCGCTATAAGAAAAATGAAAGTTGTGGCAGGTTGCGGGAAAATAAAAGACGATTCACACATGTCATACATGCTATCTTATTTGCCTTAAGAGCATGTCGAAATAATGTCACATTTTGACAGCTGTCAAATTAAACGTTTCGGATTTACTGGCAAAAAAAATCGACATTTTCGATTTTTCGCCGATATTTCCAAAACCAATCGACCGATCATAAATCTGAAGTCGGCTATCGAATGCGCTAAGTTTCCTCTAAAACTTTCCCTGCTTAACCTTTGCTGTATGTATAACAGGAACCGAGATCCCTGTATATAAGTAAATCTGGGACACACTGTATATATTATACAGAAATGACGGGGTGGTGGTATTTATCTGTCTTGTCGATAGTGATGAGAATTATTGGTGATACTGTCAATAAAAGATTAAGCTGGATAAATAATACTTATCTATAGAGTGAGCCAATATATGTTTATTGGCTTCTTCAGGAATCTAGCAAGAATAATGTAAGTAAACGTACAGCGATGAAACATCACATAAAGGAACTAACAAGAACGTAGGGTAGTGCAAATGAGATACCTAAAATCAGACATCCACTTGAAAATTCTGGCCATGTAAAGAAAGATTTGCTAATTACTTGCTCTAGTGTCTCGCTCTTGCAACTTGTATTATATGATAACATGTACTAATACTTACTTTTCTGTGCATGATCGAGACATGTACGGTTCCGAACTAGTTCTGACTTGTTATTGTGAATTTAGTTGGAGTATAATTTAAAATTTTTAAGTTTCCATATGCTAGACGTGGAATTTGAGATGATTTAAACAATGGCCGACTTAACAGGAGATGAAATATTTTGAGCAAATACTTTTGTGCTTTCCAGATCATTCTGACTTCAGAGGAAGCATGTTCTGCTAAATTAAGCGGAATGTTAACAACACTAAGCTATTATTTGACTTGAAATGAAAGGAAGGTTTAAGATTAACATTACTAATAGCATGTTTCTCTCAACAGGCCCTTTCAAGTGATCATAATGGTGACTATAAAAATTATAAATCGCCATTTTGCGGCGACCGCCATATTAGATTTTGAATGACCTCACCTCGCTTATTGTGTTTCTCCCATCAATCCTTCCCGCTTGATAACCATATTATAGAGGTTACTATGTAAATGATATATCGTCATTTTGTAACATGCGCCTTATTGATTGAAAATGGCGAGACATATTTCATTGTTTATTGAAATAAAAACAGCTGTATGTTGGAACTGTATCTCAGTTCGCATTGTCAGCGATTCTGGTAATAGATAGCACTCTGTGCTGTCTTATTTCGATAGACCTCATACTCTGAGGAGCTGCCAAATAGCACGAAACAGCTGTTCATGGTTGGACGTCTGTGGTTTGTTCATTGTTTATCGTTACGCGGACCAAACGCATATGCATATAAAAGTTCAGCTCAACTGGTTGAGGTTAACTGGTTCGAAATTGAGTTTCCAGATTTGTCTCACACATACATACTAACTAATAGGTCAGATGTCATTGCAAGAATATATAATCGTGGATTTTGATGCAAACCTGGCTGATGGATGATTTTGTTCTGTCCCTTATTCCTTTGAAGTTACCCCTTTTTAAAGCTCTGGGAAAAATACTTTCTCGACCGCGCTTTGGACCACGTAGTACAAGCAGTGGTAGAGACCAAGTCTTACAAAAATAATAACATAATAAATGGTTTTTATTGTCAAAATAAGCGCACAAACAAATACATAGAACTTAAATAAATTCTAGCTAACAAACGGTAGAATTCGGATTTTACTACAGCACAGAAAGATCCGCTCTTCCATTCAACCGAAAGGAGATACAATAATTTTTCGCTTTCATCTTACGGTCATACCTTAAGCAAGAAACTTGATCCAAAAAGAGTTGAAGAAAAACATAAATGAAAAACTGTTGTATACACGAAAAAATGAGTTAATCTTTGTACGTTTAATATTATAGAGTCATCAGCCAATAGAAAACGCTTCATCGCTTTTTAAAATTCTGTATGAAACCGGTACCTTATTATACAGCTCTGAGACATCGTAAGAAAAAGAACCTTCGAAAAACGGCGTACAGAATCTAGGAGTAGGAATTAAATGTCTGTAATGCAGGCTGAGAGTGTGGACGTCTGCTTTGTAACAAATTCTTTTATGCAGGTAAGCAGGAGTTTGTTTGCTGCTAATCTTATGACACATACGAATTGAATGCAGGATCCCTGATATTTCATTCATAACAGTAGTGTTGAGAAACATTATCTCGCCTCTTGGCCCCCGTGCATGAATTTTGAAGTTTCTGAGAACAGTGCATCTGCATGAGTACCATGTGACAACACTAAAGCGTTTACCAGCATTTTTTTCGATTGTTGTGTGATGATACGTCTGAAAGGTTGGGAAATCTCGAAACTGGAGATACTACAGACCAAGATATATGAAATGACCTAAACATACCTCAGTCCAAGGTACAAGGTAGCACAAAAGAGTTATGATAAGGTATTTACCAGAATAGTGCTGTAAGTGGCGCCCTCTCGAAGTTTGGCCATAAAGAATAACGGATTCTTGTTTCTCATACTATAAAACCTCCCTATACTGAGTTTTATGCCTAAATCTGAAATATTTGAGAAGCAATAAGGAAAAATTGAAAATAAAACTTTTCGCAAACTATCAACTTTTGGACTGAGGTATATTTAGGTTAATTCTCATATTTTGGTCTGTAGTATCTCCAGTTTCGAGATTTTCCAACCTTTCGCAGACACCCTGTATATAGGATATCTGGACCTTGTGCAGACTCAGGTTTAAATTCAGCTTCTTCCGAGCAGCCACTACGACTGAAAAACGCTTCAAATAGACATCCGACCTAAACGCCTCCCCACCCGTTTGGTTCGATTTGCTGAAATCACGTAAAAATCCTCCGATAAGATCCCTCCAGCCCCCTTTAGGAGGAGGCAACCTCCTCCATACAACCATTCGCGTATCGTACATGTGAGCGTGTGTGTTTGTGCTTGGGGGTGGGGGCTAAGGGGGAGAGCGGTTAGAAAAGGCGGACAGGGTGAATAATGTGAGGAAACCGGGAAGAAGAAAATAAGGCGAGGCCTTCCGCCTCGTATATGGAGAGAATTTTAGATTAGTTTTTTGTGAAGAGTAGGGTTAGGGGGGAAGAGGCACAGCGCAGGTTTTTTACGCGTCCCGGTTTCTCCCCCTTCGAGGAAAATCCGTGCTGGAATTTCGATTTTGGCGGAATGGAAGACGCGTTCTTTATTTGCTGGCATTGCCTTTCACCGAAACTTCTGGATATATCGGGTGTTAACGAAAATATCGCGTCCAATTTAAAATTCTACGGACAACGAGGCTTCGAAGTATTCTTACGTTGTTCATTATTATCAAATAATATAAATAACAGAAGTCTGATATCATGAAACATTTCTGAGAAAGGAGACTGTTACTTGTACCTCGTGCCGAAGTGCTAGCGGAGGATGGGGTAAACATACTGCCTATAATGTCCAAAACGTGACAGATAGGAAGACTACGTGATTCTAGGTATATAGTAATAAAAAAATGGACTTTATTTCGTAAAAAGGTACAAAAAAGGCCAAGTGTCGCTAAGAGTAGCATTTTTAAACTCAACCTTTAAAACAAAACAAAAATATAATTCTGTTCAAATAGAAATGTATGCATATTACTCAATAATAACTAATTAATTAACAACATCAAAAAAATATAAACAATTGCAAGAATAGTCCATATTTCCAGCATGTTGTGTGCATCATCAGATCTCGGCATGCAGTTGCATGCGAACATATTTATATTCCTTTTACTTAGTTCATTTATGTCGTTAAGTCTTATGCAAATATTGTGGTTGTTTGGTGGCTAACACCTCATGTGTGAGTGTCAATAAGTGGGGTTCATACATACTTTTAATCTGCAGAATCTCAAGCTCCTTAAATTTATGCCAAATATAATTAAGCTTTCGCATTCTGCAAGAAAATCTGACGCACGCATTCTGAATTCGCTATAATTTGCTTTGCCCACTATATGAGAGAGCCATAATATATAGTGTGACAAAAACTGATTTTTAACAATTAATGTTTTACACAGTTTCAGTTTTTGTGAAGTAGCCATTATTTGCTTTTTGTATTTGAGTTCTGTGTCAATGCAGAGTTCCAAGTTTTTACACTCACTCATTATATGTTAGGAAGCCGGTTATCATAGATTTTAAGGCAAATTTTCGTTTCTATCGATGTTAGTTTGTTATTTGAGCTGAAAACCATGACTGAAAATTTAGGTGGATTAATGTTCAGGTTATGCGAGCGCAAATGAGTACTAGTCTTGTTAAATCTTCGTTGATCAGTGCCTCTGAGTATCATCGTTTTGAACAATTATCGACCTATTGATGGAAATCTGATACATACAGATAGAAAAGTAAAGGACCCAATATGGAACCTTGAGAAACACCGTACTTTATAGCATAAAATTCAGACATTTTTTAGGGTATATGTGGTCGCGGATTATCTTCTTAGAAGAGAAGATTGGTCAGCGTCCGTATAAGGCAAAGCACGTGGCTCCATCACCTCCCGATTGTAGTGCACGGCATTCAACTTGCTTCTGATGAACACCAAATGTGACTTGCTTTTATAAGCAATAGCCTCTGATACCAAAATTCCAACAGTGTAGTGTTTCCATAAAAAAATGACAATCTCGCCTTTCACCTCGTCGCCTTCTTAGTCTTACACCATCATGCATCCCAAACAGAATCTGGATTCATCACTAATTTTTATTCCATTCGAAGTCCCTATGTTACTCTTTTCTTCCAAAACTTTTTCATTCGTAGTAATAGATTGTCAGTTTTTCTCATTGTTATCATCATACATTAGGGTTATTTTCTGTTTCATCACTTCTATTGTCCTTTTGCTGATTTATGTCGATTTCCAGTTCTAAACTCTGGATTTTGAGGTGGTATAGTTCTTTTATAAGCGAATCATTAGCGTCTGCAAGTACACTGATGCTATTCAACATTCCAACCACGCTTGCTTTGTACGACTCAATATCTATGCTCAGATCATGTATTTGTATTTTGTGTACATTTATTGTTTCTAACAGCTCGTTATTTTTGTGATCCTTTCTAGTACTTAGTTGATTATGTAATTTATATATCATTTCTTTTTGCGTTTTGATTTCTTGTTGATGTTTCTTAAAGTCCTCTAGGTTTGTCTGTTCTACCTCAACAACATCGCTTTCAAAGACGCTGGCCGCTTTTTACAGCCTGTCAATGTACTTATTTTTTTTCCTCAGTATCTAATGATAGGTCCTTAATAACATTCTGTAATTGTGTCAGTATTGATTCCCCACTACAATTTATTTCGCAAGTTTGGCTGCAGTGAATTTTGTTCCCAGTTAATTTCACTGCATTTTATTGTGTCTGAGCAACGTTGACGGTATATGGTTGAAAATGTTCTCGTCTCCTCACTAAAAGCATATCAAACAGATTAAACAGCTCTTCACAACATATTGTACAATGATCAGATGCTAACTGTAGCTACAAAACACAACTATCCGATAATTACTACTCGTATCTGATGGTTTTTTTGTCTTAACCTAAACAAACAATTACCTACAAATGTAATGATTTCATTAATATTCGCTGTTCTTTTTTCTGCATCAGTCGTCAAAATTATTTATTTAATTCTTGAACTAGAAGCTTGAACCTTTTAGGAAGCTTTTCATCAGTTCAAAAAATAAAGGGGTTGTGGATGACTTCGCAGCATAGTGATTGTACAATGTGTTTCAGAAGACAATAAAATATTTTACGTAACCAGAGATATGATATTCAGCCAGATGCCAGGTATACTTGTTAAAAGGGCATATGAGCATAGCATCTGTTTGCCAAGTTACGTAACACGGTGGTAACATTGATGTAGACTCTTCAACGGGGTCTTAAAGGCAAACAGCAACGCTTGTGGTATATAATTTACATTTACGATTATCAGCTGCTAAGGATTAAAATATAATTAAACGTTGCTGAATGGCTGTTTTCATTACAAACTTACACCTTCCGCCAACTAAAGGTGGTTCGTTTTATTATCATAAGTAGTAAATCATTTCTTGTACTGTATAGGGTGTACCTAAAAAGTGACATATTTTTTCAAAAAGTACAGCAAGTAGTAATAGATTTCTCGTAACCTTTGTTTTAAAAGTTGATATGCTCTTGTAGGTATACACGCGACTGATAAATAATTCTATTCAATAATAATAAAAATAATATGTACTAACAGACGTCTTTAGTAACAGAATTACAAAATTACAGCAGACTGATCGGCGAAGTTCAGCATTTGCTACTCTTATATTTAACCAACCAGTCCGCAACATGCGTTATGTGGTACATTAGCAATAAAGACATTTCGAAAAGACACAAGTCACAAACCAATAATTACAAAAGAAACATACAGTGCCGCAATGATATATACGAAAGTGATTCATGTTACAAAGGTTGATGAAATTAACAGAAATTTAACTTTTTTACAGGACAAGGGAACAGAATACTCCTTATACGCATCAGGAATTCCATCATATCCTATGGCAAAATTATATGCAATACTACGTTTGATCAGGGCTGAACGATGTTGCAGTATATTAATATTTTTGTTTCTTAGACATTTGCCATGTATATCGTTATTGAGGGAATTTTTCCCCTAAGATAACGAGGCTTCTATGTTACCAATAGCTTATGCGTGAAATTTATGTAATGATATCCTAATAAATCATTCATTTTCATCCATTTTAGTATTTGTTACTTACCTGAATTCATTTTGAATCACTTGAACAATATTTTTGGTAAAGTAATCTAAATTATGGAAAATAAATAATATTACCGTAATTTAAAATGTTTCTGTTCTACCTGAAAATAGTCAACCATACTGTATTTAGGCGTTCAGAAAGATACCTGAAATATACTAGCACCAGCTGTGGGAAAGTATCAGGACACAAAAATAGATCTAGAAACCTACTTTGGAAAAAGTCAAAGCGTTTATTTCTACTACTGAGCCACAGAGGGAGCTAGTATATTTCAGCTCCATTTTGGATGCCGTAATACAGTATATAGGTAGTTATCTTCAGGTAGAATACGTTGTTACAGGATTTTAAACTTTTGCGCGGGGCGAGTAGTTTGAGAGTGGTTAAGCAATTTTGATTAATCAGTCTTCCGGTTTTCCATGCTTTTCAGGCCATTAAGTAAACCACATAAGAAGAATTAACTGTTTATTGATGTTTAAGCCACCTCGACGCTTAAATTAAAAAAGACCTTATGAAGGTTGACTCTATACTATACTTCCCACACACCGCCATTATCAGTTCATAAATATGTCCAGCACATACTAGATCCTCTGAGACAGTCAAACGGGTCCATACGATTAATAATAATAATAATAATAATAATAATAATAATAATAATAATAATAAGAATAAGAATAAGAGTAAGAGTAAGAGTAAGAGTAAGAGTAAGAGTAAGAGTAAGAGTAAGAGTAAGAGTAAGAGTAAAAGTAAGAGTAAGAGTAAGAGTACGAGTACGAGTACGAGTACGAGTACGAGTAAGAGTAAGAGTAAGGGTAAGGGTAAGGGTAAGGGTAAGGGTAAGGGTTAGGGTAAGGGTAAGGGTAAGGGTAAGGGTAAGGGTAAGGGTAAGGGTAAGGGTAAAGGTAAGGGTAAGGGTAAGGGTAAGGGTAAGGGTAAGGGTAAGGGTAAGGGTAAGGATAAGGATAAGGATACGGATACGGATACGGATACGGATACGGATACGGATACGGATACGGATACGGATACGGATACGGATACGGATACGGATACGGATACGGATACGGATACGGATACGGATACGGATACGGATACGGATACGGATACGGATACGGATACGGATACGGATACGGATACGTATACGGACACGGACACGGACACGGACACGGACACGGACACGGACACGAACACGAACACGAACACGAACACGAACACGAACACGAACACGAACACGAACACGAGCACGAGCACGAGCACGAACACGAACACGAACACGAGCACGAGCACGAACACGAACACGAGCACGAGCACGAGCACGAGCACGAACACGAGCACGAGCACGAGCACGAGCACGAGCACGAGCACGAGCACGAACACGAACACGAACACGAACACGAACACGAACACGAGCACGAGCACGAGCACGAGCACGAACACGAACACGAACACGAACACGAACACGAACACGAACACGAACACGAACACGAACACGAACACGAACACGAGCACGAACACGAGCACGAGCACGAGCACGAGCACGAGCACGAGCACGAGCACGAGCACGAGCACGAACACGAACACGAACACGAACACGAGCACGAACACGAGCACGAACACGAACACGAACATGAACACGAACACGAACACGAGCACGAGCACGAGCACGAACACGAGCACGAGCACGAGCACGAACACGAGCACGAGCACGAACACGAGCACGAGCACGAGCACGAGCACGAGCACGAGCACGAACACGAACACGAACACGAACACGAACACGAGCACGAGCACGAGCACGAACACGAACACGAGCACGAACACGAACACGAACACGAACACGAGCACGAACACGAACACGAGCACGAGCACGAGCACGAGCACGAGCACGAACACGAACACGAACACGAACACGAACACGAACACGAACACGAACACGAACACGAACCCGAACACGAACCCGAACCCGAACCCGAACCCGAACACGAACACGAACACGAACACGAACACGAACACGAACACGAACACGAACACGAACACGTACACGAACACGAACACGAACACGAACACGAACACGAACACGAACACGAACACGAACCCGAACACGAAACACGAACACGAACACGAACACGTACACGAACACGAACACGAACACGAACACGAACACGAACACGAACACGAGCACGAGCACGAACACGAACACGAACACGAACACGAACACGAACACGAACACGAACACGAACACGAACACGAACACGAACACGAACACGAACACGAACACGAACACGAACACGAACACGAACACGAACACGAACACGAACACGAACACGAACACGAACACGAACACGAACACGAACACGAGCACGAGCACGAGCACGAGCACGAGCACGAGCACGAGCACGAGCACGAGCACGAAAACGAACACGAACACGAACACGAACACGAACACGAACACGAACACGAGCACGAACACGAACACGAACACGAACACGAACACGAGCACGAGCACGAGCACGAGCACGAGCACGAGCACGAGCACGAGCACGAGCACGAGCACGAGCACGAGCACGAACACGAACACGAACACGAACACGAACACGAACACGAACACGAACACGAACACGAACACGAACACGAACACGAACACGAACACGAACACGAACACGAACACGAACACGAACACGAACACGAACACGACACGAACACGAACACGAACACGAACACGAACACGAGCACGTGCACGAACACGAACACGAACACGAACACGAACACGAACACGAACACGAACACGAACACGAACACGAACACGAACACGAACACGAACACGAACACGAACACGAACACGAACACGAGCACGAACACGAGCACGAGCACGAACACGAACACGAACACGAACCCGAACCCGAACCCGAACACGAACACGAACACGAGCACGAGCACGAGCACGAGCACGAACACGAACACGAACACGAACACGTACACGAACACGAGCACGAGCACGAGCACGAGCACGAGCACGAGCACGAGCACGAGCACGAGCACGAGCACGAGCACGAGCACGAGCACGAACACGAACACGTACACGTACACGAACACGAACACGAACCCGAACCCGAACACGAACACGAACACGAACACGAACACGAACACGAACACGAGCACGAGCACGAGCACGAACACGAACACGAACACGAACACGAACACGAGCACGAGCACGAACACGAACACGAACACGAGCACGAGCACGAACACGAACACGAGCACGAGCACGAGCACGAGCACGAGCACGA
Source organism: Acanthoscelides obtectus (assembly GCA_963669975.1). NCBI lineage: Eukaryota > Metazoa > Arthropoda > Insecta > Coleoptera > Chrysomelidae > Acanthoscelides > Acanthoscelides obtectus. The sequence continues at coordinate 79,530,575 of CAVLJG010000003.1, read as the reverse complement.
ATAGCAATAGCAATAGCAATAGCAATAGGAATGGCAATAGGAATAGGAATAGGAATAGGAATAGGAATAGGAATAGAAGAAGAACAAGAAGAAGAACAAGAAGAAGAGTAAGAGCAAGAGCAGGAGCAGGAGCAGGAGCACGAGCGCGAGCAGGAGCACGAACAGGAGCACGAGCAAGAGCACGAGCAAGAGCAAGAGCAAGAGCAAGAGCACGAGCACGAGCACGAGCACGAGCACGAGCACGAGCACGAAGACGAACACGAACACGAACTTGAACACGAACACGAACACGAACACGAACACGAACACGAACACGAACACGAACACGAACACGAACACGAACACGAACACGAACACGAACACGAACACGAAACGAACACGAACACGAACACGAACACGAACACGACACGAACACGAACACGAACACGAACACGAACACGAACACGAACACGAACACGAACACGACACGACACGAGCACGAGCACGAGCACGAGCACGAGCACGAGCACGAGCACGAGCACGAGCACGAAAACGAACACGAACACGAACACGAACACGAACACGAACACGAACACGAGCACGAACACGAACACGAACACGAACACGAACACGAGCACGAGCACGAGCACGAGCACGAGCACGAGCACGAGCACGAGCACGAGCACGAGCACGAGCACGAACACGAACACGAACACGAACACGAACACGAACACGAACACGAACACGAACACGAACACGAACACGAACACGAACACGAACACGAACACGAACACGAACACGAACACGAACACGAACACGAACACGAACACGAACACGAACACGAACACGAACACGAACAAACACGAGCACGTGCACGAACACGAACACGAACACGAACACGAACACGAACACGAACACGAACACGAACACGAACACGAACACGAACACGAACACGAACACGAACACGAACACGAGCACGAACACGAGCACGTGCACGTGCACGTGCACGTGCACGAACACGAGCACGAGCACGAACACGAACACGAACACGAACCCGAACCCGAACCCGAACACGAACACGAACACGAGCACGAGCACGAGCACGAGCACGAACACGAACACGAACACGAACACGTACACGAACACGAGCACGAGCACGAGCACGAGCACGAGCACGAGCACGAGCACGAGCACGAGCACGAGCACGAGCACGAGCACGAGCACGAACACGAACACGTACACGTACACGAACACGAACACGAACCCGAACCCGAACACGAACACGAACACGAACACGAACACGAACACGAACACGAACACGAGCACGAGCACGAGCACGAACACGAACACGAACACGAACACGAACACGAGCACGAGCACGAACACGAACACGAACACGAGCACGAGCACGAACACGAACACGAGCACGAGCACGAGCACGAGCACGAGCACGAATAGCAATAGCAATAGCAATAGCAATAGGAATGGCAATAGGAATAGGAATAGGAATAGGAATAGGAATAGGAATAGGAATAGAAGAAGAACAAGAAGAAGAACAAGAAGAAGAGTAAGAGCAAGAGCAGGAGCAGGAGCAGGAGCACGAGCGCGAGCAGGAGCACGAACAGGAGCACGAGCAAGAGCACGAGCAAGAGCAAGAGCAAGAGCAAGAGCACGAGCACGAGCACGAGCACGAGCACGAGCACGAGCACGAACACGAACACGAACACGAACTTGAACACGAACACGAACACGAACACGAACACGAACACGAACACGAACACGAACACGAACACGAACACGAACACGAACACGAACACGAACACGAACACGAACACGAACGAGCACGAGCACGAGCACGGCACGAGCACGAGCACGAGCACGAGCACGAGCACGAGCACGAAAACGAACACGAACACGAACACGAACACGAACACGAACACGAACACGAGCACGAGCACGAGCACGAGCACGAGCACGAGCACGAGCACGAACACGAACACGAACACGAACCCGAACACGAACACGAACACGAACACGAACACGAACACGAACACGAACACGAACACGTACACGAACACGTACACGTACACGTACACGAACACGAAAACGAACACGAACACGAACACGAACCTGCCATCTAGTCCGAAAATTCGTAGGTGTCTAAGATCAGTTGGTTGAAGTGCAGTCTTCCTCAGCTGATACATACTCCAGTATTTTAGTTGTGTCGAGTTTATAGAAATACCCTAAATAATAATAATAATAATAATAATACCTACTAATAATAATAATCGTATTTATTACCATTATCATCTACAAAACGCGAGATTTAGCTAAAGCTACTCTTATACTTAACTTAAGATTTCACAATGAAAGATCCCAAATAGGCAAACGAAATAAACAAATCTAGTTTAGTAATAGAGGATAGTCATCATCCTGCTATCGAGCTTTTTTATTCCAACAAAAGGCTCAGCTTGTTATCTCAAGAGAACCGTACTGTTCACAACTTTAAAAAAGCAGACCACGAAGCTATAAATTCATTTTTTAACAATATAAACTGGTTCAAGTTATTCGATGTCGATAGCTTGGACAAAATGGTTGATATTTTTTATGAAAAACTAAACTCAGCAATAGCCTCAAACGTACCTAAATTTAGAGTAAGAGGAAACTTTCCCTTTTGTTTTAAGCACGATACGATCAAGAAGATCAAAGAAAAAACAAATTTCATCAAAAATACAGATCTTATAAGGAACCTCGCTACTATCAGAAATTCTGTGAATTAAGGGAACAGTCAAAACAAATGATTGCTAGGGATTTCAGAGACTATGTGAAAAACATTGAAGGAGAAATAGTTTTAAACATCAAAAAATTTCGGAAATATGTTGCCAGCAAAAAGAAAAATCACGAATCTATACCCAGCACAGTTTACTATAGAGATAAAATTGCTCGTGATGGTGAAAATGTGTGCAACTTATTGTCGGAATTTTTGCAAAGTTGCTCGAAAAAGTTTTTTACAACCTAATAATTCCATCAGTAAAAAACATAATAATCAACGAACAGTACGGATTCTTTCCAAACCGTTCCCTAGAATCTAATCTTTTGTGTTACACTGATTATATTTGTGGAGCCCTAGATAGCAAGACTCAAGTCGATTGCATATACACTGACTTCAGCAAGGCTTTTGATAAAATAAATCATAAATTGCTGGTTGAAAGGCTTGCTAAGACTGGTGTCGACGATGCACTATGTCATTGGATATGGACTTCATTAGCAATCGTAAGCAAATTGTAGCTATCAACGGTTTCAAGTCGCTGCCAGTTACGGTTACGTCTGGCGTCCCACAAGGAAGTCACCTAGGTCCTTTATTATTTATAATTTTTATCAAAAAATCCTTTAAATATGCAAATTGTCTATTATACGCCGATGACTTGAAAATATTCCATACAGTGAGAGACATTGATGACTGTAAAGAGATCCAAAGTGATATAGATACTTTTGTCAATTTTTGTGACAATAATGATTTGTTTCTAAATGCTGATAAATGTACTTTTATTAGACTCTCCCGGAACAAATCTCTCATAGAATACCGGTACCAAATCAAAAATATACCTTTGACGGAAACGGATATAGTGAAGGACCTAGGAGTCCTCCTAGATGCAAAAATGACTTTCCATTTATCTGTAGAATCTGCAGGGATTTCAAGAGTGCAAGAGCCATGACATCCCTTTATTATGCATATATTTATAACAAGTTGAACTTTGCTTCCGTTATATAGAACCCTCAGTATATTACATGCATAAATCGAAATGAAAGTGTACAAAATAGATTCCTGAAGAGATTAAGTTTTTAAATCGGCAATCCGGTACGTGACAAAAACTATGATCATATTAGACAACATTTCAATATCATGACCTTAAAAAGTAGAAGAATGATGTCCGACGTGTATCTTATATACAAAATATTCAAAAATTTTGACTGTCCCTATTTGCTTTCAAAAATAAATATGAATGTGCCAGATAGAAACTACCGCCATTCTAAGTTTTTCAGGATTTCCTTCTGTAGAACGAATTTAGGAGTCAACTCACCTGTAATTAGGGCCCAGTGGGTGTTTTACGATACGTCTATAAATTTGGACATTTTTGTGGTTAATTTTAACAAGTTTAAAGCAACGGTAAGGAGGCAGCTTACATAGGATAGTATCATACTACCTAATGTTTGTTTGCTGTGATACTGTTTTCAACCATTAATACTTTTATATACTTTTATGTACGAGTAGTATTTTATATGTTTTGTTATCAAAGATGTCTAGTAACGTACTGTGTTTGTGTTTTTTGGTAACTAATGCTATTCATGGAATAGTGTAACTGATACATGCTAATTTTTTAAAAAAAATAAACTTTAAATTTATAGTAGTTGCTATATCATAGTATTGTTTATTCTCATATAGTAGGCTTGTGTTGCAGATTTTAATTTATCACTATAGTAAGCAGCGGGTGCTGTCTTTGGAATTCAGATTCTGTTGCACCCCAAACATGAGTAAATAAATAAATAGTAGTAACCTTGTGTGAAAATTTCATCAAAGTCTCGGTACCGACAGACAAACCGATATTCATTATCTCTCATTTTCAAAGTTCTACAATGCCAATGTATTTTACACTAATTTGTTCCCGATTGATCTCAAAAGGTACTATCATATAGTCCTAGTAATAACGAGCTCTGGTCTAAAAATATACGAAGATTGTAATAGCACTTTTAAAATCTTCGGCGAAATTCTGTTATAAAGAATCGTGAAAACTTTTTCAGATATAGTTTAGCAAGTAAAACCGTTTACGACGTGCATCATTAAAAAGTCGTCAAGACGCGGAACGTATGCGGAGGGGAGGAGGGGAGTGAGTCGCGCTCGCGACATGTAGGTGGGAAGAAAAAGGGAAAAATCCCTTCATCCTTTTCTATGGAGGCTGCGAGGGGCACATGTAACTACATTCTTGGAATCGGCCAATCCAGAGTCGTAAGTAGGTGTTCGAATGTGAAGAGTATTGACGAAAGGGATAGCGCACGCGTGTCACATGGCCCGGGGAGGGGGGAGAGGGTAAGAGAGCGTGTGTACTTTTGTACTTTTTCCTCCTGGAGCGGTGCCGTTGAGCGTACAGCGGCATTTTTCATCCGGGTCGAGCTCCGGTTCGGCCCACCCTGGAAAATCGATCCGAACGCCGCGACGGCGTTACGCGGTGGATGCATGCTTCGTTTTCACCTCACAAAGAAATCACGTCACTTATCAAACTGATAAAGTAAGTTACAATGGCATAAGAAAAAGCTACCAAAGGTGGTAAACATATGGCGGATGGTCGGTGGTCATTATGTGAAAAACCTATACAGGGTGTTTCAGTTTATTGTTGCATAACTTTAAGATTCGATAGAACTTTTAAAGTTAATGCATAAAGTCTATATAAACATGGGTCGAAAAATGCGTGGCTTCCGGAATACAGGGTGTTTAAATTTACTTTCCAAAATAGTTTTTTTTTAAATATTTCGAACAATATTTGATGTATAACAGTGAAAATTGGTGTACAAGGGTTTTTTGGTACGACAAAATGAACCATGGGCATAGTTTTACTGTGGCCGCTAGAGGGCGCTCTCTACTGTACCTGTAGTGTATTAAAATGACCGAAAAATTTTTCTTAGCGCAATTTTTTGCTTTTTGAATAAAAAAACTGATTCTTCGCACTTTTCAACATAAAAAAGTTCTCTTGGAATTTTCGTTATAGTTGGCCTTTTTTGAGATATGTCGATTTTTAAGGTTCGATGCATTTTTTATTATTTATGATAAAATAACGTTAAAAAGTCAGTATCTCGATAATTTTTAGAAGTAGGCTGTGCCTGCAAATATATTTGAAATTGAAAGCAGAATAAGGTTAAACGTCAATTAGTTGACAGTTGGTTTTGTTGTCTGTTGAAACCTGAAACGTTTTTTTGCAATTGTGAATGCACGAAATTTAGTTTCTTTTACCTGTTTTTTTTTTGCAAGTTTTATAAAAATGCCATTTTTATTCTTCAATCAAGAGTTAGCGGATATTCATTTTGTGTATGGCTTTGTAAATGGACGACATCCAAGTCGCTCAGTATTTGTAAGAGTGCATCGCCAAATAATTGAAAATGGTTTTGGAAATCTCCAAGGGGATCAAAACATAAATGCTCGTCAGCGCAGATTTACCCGTATGATTCTGCGTGAGTTTGATAGAGACCCGACCACAAGTGTTAGGAGAGTTTCTGGTGCCTTGGGAATTTCAGCAAGCCATGTTCACCGTGTTCTTAGAAATGACCATACACGTCCTTACCATTTGCAACCTGTGCAAGGACTACAGCCAGTGGACGGAGAACGAATAATCACATTTTGTCAGTGGATTCTTGATACAACTGATAATAATAGTGAGTTTTTAAGTAACGTTTTATGGACCGATGAGTCATGCTTCACTAGACGTGGAGTGGTAAATTTTCATAATCAACATATTTGGTCGCATGAAAATTCGCATGCAGTTCGGGAAAGAAATTTTCAGCATGAATTTAGTGTGAACGTGTGGATTGGTATCTACCGCAATCGACTATTTGGACCCTACCTTTTGCCTGCAAGGTTAAATGCTGCGACCTTCTTGGAATTTTTAAAGGCTGAACATGCAAATTTGTGGGATGATGTTATGCTAGATTTAAGAAGATTGGCCAGGTTCCAGCTTGATGGTTGTCCAGTTCATTATTCGAGAATAGTTAGAAACTGGCTGGACGAAAATAATCCAGAAAGATGGATCGGCCGTGGAGGACTAGTTGCCTGGCCTCCACGATCCCCTGACCTAAATCCATTAGATTTCTTTGTGTGGGGATTTCTAAAATAAAAGTGTACCAGACTCCCGTAACCACAAGAGATCTGCTAATAGACAGAATTAGGAATGCATGTGATGAAATAAGGCCTTATTTGAATAATGCTATACCACGTTCGATCATTCGTGGATGTGAATTGTGTATTGTAGATTTTGTATGTTTGTCCTAACTATCCAATAGCATTTTAGTTGTAAATAATTAATTTAATTTGTTAAAAATAATATTGGAAAATTAAACAAATTAATATTCTGTTTTTTTGTGTTTATTTGGAGTTAGGAATTATTGCTGTGTTTAAAAACACAATCTAAACGATCATTTTAATTACTTGTAATGCCCAAATCGAAAATGTAAAAAAAATATTATTTTCCCATAAATAATGAAAAATTCATCGAACCTTAAAAATCGAAATATCTCAAAAACGGCTAACTATAACGAAAACTCACAGGAGAGCTTTTTTATGTTGAAAAGTGCGAAGAATCAGTTTTTTTATTCAAAAAGGAAAAAATTTGCACTAAGAAAAAATTTTCGGTCATTTTAATACACTGCAGGTACACATGCTTCGTTTTGTTTTTCGACCCATGTTTATATAGACTTTATGCATTAATTTTAAAAGCTCTATCGAATCTTAAAGTTATGCAACAATAAACTGAAACACCCTGTATAATTTCAAGAAAAAAAAAACGACAAAACGTCAACTTGCTGACTATAGCTGCTAGTATACAAATTGTTGATTCCGCTATTGCTCGCTGTGAGGGTCACCCATAGCATCACCTACAGACTAGTGGCTTAACGATCTGCTCAAAGACCATGCTGCAAGAAGTCAAATCGCCAGCGTGCTTTGTAGGTTCTACAATGCCGAGACTCTATAGAGTATGTATCTCGGAGATGTGAAAGAAAAGAAGTTGAGTATCAGAGTAGCAAGATAGCATTTGGGTGGTTGTGTGTATTGGTCTGCATGTTTGCTACTTGACATCGCAAAATACATTTATATGAAATTTAAATGACTGGAAATGAAAAATAATGTCAGATGTTATAACCTATTCACGTTCCGTAAATATTCCTGTAGCTTATTTTCTCACCTGTTAGCTGTGATATACTCCATCAACTGCATTTTGGAAATTTTGTAAATTAGTATTTGTAATGTCCAGGATGCATAAGAAGAAGTGGATGGGCAACTAATTTTTAGCTTTGCATACTTACATCTCAGGTGAGTGTATTCGAGACAAGAAATCAAGGGACCTATCAACACAGATTATTAGCACAGAAATAATTTCTTCACTAAGTTCCAGCTATAGTATACAACTTACAGCTTAGACCTCCAGTAATGTCATCTTTGCCATCTTTGATGCAGATGTTGCATCATATCAGAGCCAAACCATGTCAGCTCAAGCGTCATGCCATTTAGGTAACACGTTCAGTTATACAACGAGTGCATATCAAGTGAACAACAGCTAGATCCAAGTTGACATCTTATAGGAAAACCTACATAATGTCACAGGAAACCTACATAATGTCAAAAAACCGCCGTAGCGTCACTGTTCAAGATAAGTAATACCTCTGCCGATAGCTGGATATCTGGCCACCAGATAGGCGACCGCATCCAAAAGGCTCGTAGGTGCATCTCCCTTACAATGAAGCTACTTTCAGCAGCGGAGAAGGTATGCCTCCACCTAGCAAGAAACCCACATGACTTTTTAGAACTACACTGCCACGCAAAATTAACCGGACAAACAAAATTTGTTCAAATTAATTTTTTTCGAAAAGTTGTAGGTAATTTCATTGTCATCATTATCGACTGCTGATCTTGCAAAAAAAAAGAAAAATTTTCTTGTTATACAGGGTGTAACTAAAAGGTGCATTTAGCAGTAAATTTCTTAACACCCTGTGCAAACACTGGATTACTGAATAATGTGTCTTCGCATGAGAATTTTAAGCCTCAACTTTTCTCAGCAGTTCTTTTTTTGATTAATCTTAGTATCTCAATTATTGAAAAATATATGCTGCGTTGGAACAGGCGCTGGTAAACGAGTGGTAGCAAATACTCCAAGGCAATAGCTGGTTTAACTGAGTCTGTGCCAGAGATGATGAGAGCTGTTATTCAAGCCCGGGGAGAAAATATTCGTTTTTGATGACGATTTCTGATTACCAATGATGTCATTGTAATTTTTTAAGTTAAATTGTTTATGGTTATGATTCGCATAGTTTTCTTACCAATGCTGTCACTGTAATTTTTTAAATTAAATTGTTTATGGCTATGATTCGCATGATTTTCTTCAAAACAGCATATATTCTTATATATAATTGAGATATTGACATGATTCAAAAAAAGGACTGTTGAGAAAAGTTGAGGCTTAAAATTCTTATGCGCAGTCACATTATTCAGTAATCTAATGCTTCCACAAGTGTTCAGAAATTTAGGGCAAAATGCACCTTTTAGTTACACGCTGTATATCAACAAACATTTTCAATTATATGGCAGTTGATAATATATAACCTATAACTTGACAAAAAAATTAACGAAATTGACGCAAAGGTTAAAAAGTTATTTAAAATTTGATTTGAACAAAATTTTGTTTTTCCGGTTAATTTTGCATGGTAGAGTATTTCAACGATATGACAGAATCAAACATGCGGGACCATGAGCATTTTTCTCAAAAGAGATACCTTCAATCAAGCAAAGCGACAGTCTATTTCGTCGCTCCCATTGCATAAGGGTGTATCAAAAACTGAAACTTTTCAGGAATCATTTCCAAATTCTTGCTTTAAGTTTGGATTGGAGATATATGGAATGTATTTAAGTGAGCCTAACGACTCCTTTCATGTGGTTTAGGCAACACATATTTTATATGCTTCTTACTTCAGCGCATTCATACATTTTTGAGTTTTTTACTTATTTGCCCTTTGCTGCGTAGCGATCAAAATAGATTTAACTCATATATTCAAGTGATTCATTTTTGCCAAAAATTTATCATGTATCTTCTATGATTTCTCTAAAGCGTTGGACTGCATTTCACATGACATGTTAGTCAATAAGTTAAAAGCATAAGGTATGAGCGCAAGCATCATCCAGGTGATTAAATCATATCATACTAATAGACAACAATATGTATTCGTGAATGGAACTACGTCTGCACTAGGCTTTATACGTTATGGTGTTCCTTAGAGCTTCATATTAGGTCTCACATTATTCTTGATTTACGTAAGCGACATTGAGAAGTGTGATCTTCATTCAAAATTTATTCTGTAAACAGATTATATGACCAGAATGACCCAATCAGGTAACATTGCTTTAGTCTGTAATAGCTTGGAAACCAAATGGTGGTGGTGGAAAATTTATTAAATTTAAATAGTGATAAAAGAGTTAAGCTTTAAAACAAGAAAAAGCCGTACTCAAATAACTAGTAGTATTAAAAAAATATCAAACTTCTTGGTATAGTTGTAGTTACCCTTCTTGGCGGTTTTCGTCATCAACGCCATATGAAATAAGTAAACAGATCGAGTCTCCGTACCATGGGCAGATCTTAAGCTTCAGCGCATCTGCTACTCTCTCCAGTATGCATGAAGTGGGTAACAGGGGACCGCTGTCTTCATTTTCTTCCTGGAAATACTCTAATAAATTAAGCACGAACTGTCGGACTTCCCCATTCATAGCATTTCCGGGTATTGAACAATTTTATATTGAAGATTGATAAGAGTAAGTTGTCACTCTGACAAATATGATTGAAGGGCACTCATACGTAGCGACAACGTTTTCGAGACGGAGACACACAACTAAAAGACGCATGTCTTTCAGCTTACCGAACAAACGTTCAGATACAGGGGTAGGATGCATGTGTATGTATGAGGGATATTGAGATATACAGGGTGCGGCAGAGAGGAAGGACGGTTTTAAAACAATCATAACATAGTTAATTTTTACTCGAAAACAAATTTATTGATGGAATCAGGCTCACAAGGAAATAGCATTTTAGACAGTCAAGTGTGGAAAATCACATCGGGCATGTGGTGGCCGAAATCGTTGATGCAGTGCTGGAGGCGTTCTTGGAAGTTCGCGTAGACTCTTCAATTCGTCCAGAGTTTGGGGCTTGTTCGCGTATACTCTAGCTTTGAGGTGTCCCCATAAGAAAAAATCGCATATGGATAAATCTGGGGACCGAGGAGGCCAATGAACATCGCCAAACCTGGAAATAAGGCGACCAGGGAAGAGAGAGCGAATAACGTCCATGGATGCTCGGGCTGTGTGGGCGGTCGCCCCATCCTGCTGGAACCACACACGTCGGATTGGAACACGTCGCCATCGTAATTCAGGGAGAAAGAAGTTGGTGATCATGTCGACGTAGCGCTCTGAGTTCACGGTAACATCCCGACCATTACCGTCTTCGAAGAAGTAAGGGCCAGTGGTGCAAGTTTGCGATACAGCGCACCAAACGGTTACTTTTGGGCTGTGCAGCGGTCTTTCGTGTAAGTGTTGCGGATTTTCATTAGCCCAATAACGACAATTCTGCTGGTTAACCATGCTGTTTAGGTGAAAGTGGGCTTCGTCACTCATAAACAAAATGAGGTTCTCATTTTGATCGATCAGTGCTCCCATCTCACGTGCGAAGTTCATTCGTTGTGCATAATCTCCGGGCTGTAACTGTTGCACAATGGCCAATTTGTAGGGGTGAAAACGGAGATCCACATGCAAAATTCGCCTTACCGAACGATTACTAAGGCGAAGTGCAGCAGCATGTTCCCGGGCAGATCGAGTCGGACTGCGAAGAAAGACCAGTCGAACGCGTTCAACATTTTCAGGAGTTCGAACTGTTCGCGGCGCTCCTCTTGGTCTTCTGTTCGCCTGCGAAGTGATTCAACCCAACGAAGGATGGTGTTTCGAGAGGGAACAGCTCACGCTGTGCGACGATGACTGACTCATTATTTCGGACGAAACAATCATAGGCGAAAACGCGGTGCTCCACAGTCCAAGGCTCCATAACGACAACTGGTAAAATAATGCTAGGATCTCACGAGTCAAACGGCACCCTCCCCACCTGTCTGGTAGACGGAGGCGGAGAGTACTACCCATCCCAAAAACGTCTGTCCTCTCTGCCGCACCCTGTATAAAGGGATACTGGTAGTCTTGACTACTTTGACCCGCCAAGAACGGTGACTACAACTATATCCACCTTGATACGGAAATAATACAGGAACATCCTCATAGTCCATAGTCCATATTCATGACGGTCGGTATGACATCGTCAAATAATTGGGCGCATCTCAAAATACGCCTAGATGATAGATTGTGTTTAGGACGATCCCAATATACAGATCAGCGTATCTCGGAATATGACCTTTTGTTAGGATGAATCCTAGCTGAGAATGAGCCTGAGTTATGTTATGTCAAATCTATCAATATCTATAACGAAAAAGTGAAGCGTCGATATGCAAGGTATGCGTCAACTGCAAGCAATAACAATATCATAGCAACGATTTTTAAAAGGTGTGGAACCGTCAAATTCAGTTCACGAAACAAATTGTCAAAGAAGCTTCACTCAAGTCTATGAGTCAAACTGATTTGGTTAACTGTTTCCACAATCGTCAGAAATCCATTGCCCAACATGTCAAGCTTGCTGTTGTACCGCATGTAGTGAGAGGATGTCTTCTACAGCCGGTACATTGTACTAGGAGCAGCGGAACTGACATAAGCCGACAAACGCAGAAAAACTTGCGATCATAACCTGCAAATCGACGTTAGCAAATTCTGCTTACTAATTCAGTGGTAATGGCGGACACTTTGGTTTTACTTGAAATTGAAAATAGTCACAATTCTACTTTGTGATTTACTCTGATTTCAAACCTTTGTTTTTTGATTGATTGATTATTTGTCACTCTACTTTACTTTTGATGCAATGTTAGCTAAGAATCATTGACTGATAATTTAACTGACTGGAGGATGATCGTACCAATAAAAATATATTTCGTATACTTTTCGGTTTTTGTATTATTACTATTTGGCATCTCCAGTCAGAAACTCATCACCACTACTCTAGTACTGAATACTTTTCGCTATTCCTTCACAATATTCCAAGCCAATTTTAAAAGTATAATACTCAGAAATAAATAAAGCTCGTTAGAACGAGCCTTCAACAAGTTATGCTTGCTGTAAGAAAATGATAATGATAATAAAATATATCAATACAGCAAACCATTAACAGAACGAAGAAATCAAAGATGCATAACATCAGTCAAGTCTGTATCGACTTCATAAAGCTGCAATATAAATATATATGTATAAAATAAGAATAACTTGAATGCATTACTCAGAGAAGCAGTACAGCAGCGAACAGATGTTTATTCACATTCGTATCACTCCAATTATGTCGATTATTGTAAAGAAGAAAAAACAAAAAACAAGACGTTTAGTTTCCTACTGCAGCAGCTCGCCTGCACTGTTCGCCTTAACAAGTTTTTGATTAATGTTTCTGTGCTAAAAAGCCCTCGGCGATCATTTTTCTTTTGCAAAACAACACACCATTTGATCGATATAGTTATTTTCTCGGTATTGGAAATTGTATTCAAGACAAGAAGAGATGATGATGATGATGTATCATGATGGGATTTGGAGGAACAATTTATACACATTTGTCCAAGTCTCTTAATAACAATAATTTAATTAAAAAAATGAATGGGTGGTTACTAGGTACTGGTTACTAAAGAAAAGAGAGATATGATTAGCTAATTAAATTTTGATTGATTCGATATGCCCTAATTAAAGGTATAAAATCGGTAGAAACACTTCTTATCAATGAATGGTTGTTGATCTCAGGATTCGGAGGTTAATGCTGTGTTGTGGAAGGATTCAAAAGTATAGATATCGGAAATTCTCGGTACACTGATTTTATTCATACAATTTAAAGGAAATCAATGAATCAAAAATTAACACTTACTAGTTCCTCCCGGGGGTATGCGCATACCTGCGGTTTACAAGGTTGAAACAAAATATGTGTTCAGTGGTCCAATGGAGAATCAAGGGTTGACCCTTCATCATTCAAGTTTGACTGATTACCATCGTCGTGCCCGTGGTGGTAAGAAGTGAGCAGGTGGTGAGCAGCAAATTTGCTGGTATCTTCGTATGACACGGTTTCGTACTCTGGACTTCGGGAAAGTGACACAAAAGTGGCGAGAAGCCCAAGATTCCAAAAAGAAGAAATGTAACACTTGGTAACGTGTGCGAAAACTAAAAAAAACAATAAACAAAGAATGCCTGAAAAGAAGGCATCATGGCGGTTACATCCTCTGGTAAAGCAACGGCAAAATCGCTTGACAATGTTGTACGGCGGCCATACAAATATGTGTGTCAACCACAAATTGTGATTTTATTCCGGATTTCCACCTATTGATTCCCTAAAACAGGTCAGTTAAAAACTCCTAAATTTAACATCTTCTTTCGGCTTCTAAGACGAAGTCTGTCAAAAATCAACTAACCAACCATATCGGACATATCAGAACTCTGGCTATGGATAACCAATAATAACAAACATCTTCCATAAATCACCATGACAGCTATTCAAGGATTTTTTTATACTCGGCGAGGGAACACGTGTGCATGCAACATCCACACATTCTGGCCCCGCCAACCAGATCCGCCGGGTGGTACCTCCGCGTTCGACAGTCAGAGAACATCTACCACCGACGGACAATCACAGCATCCATAGTCAGGAGAAAAATTTCTCTTGGGACGGGAATCGAACCCGCGCAGCGCACGGTGAGTGATCAGGAAGCCGAAGAGTCTACCACTGCAGCCACCGCTGGTTCCTTGAAGATACATAGCAAATGCAGTATAGAAATAGCTTAATCAGGTAACACAGTTATACTTTTCTGATTCCCTGATAACGTACTAACGGCTCTATTGCTGTTTTTAGGACCAGGATATCAGATGTTAGTTAAGAGAAGTCTTGAATGTTACAAGGCTCTAGGGACACAAAATATCCGGTAACTAACCATTTCATGCTTAATTTACCCTAGATATGATGGTGTTGAAATGATCTCTGATTAATGGGCAATAAACTCGGAATATAGAAGTAAGAGATACATTAAATTTCAGCCCGTGACAAATTTTTATGTAACTCCTGAAACTTATCCTGGAGTTTTCATGTTCGCAGGACTTCATTGTCTAGACGATCAAACCACATACAAATAGCAATTATACCAAGAGAAGACACTCCGTGGAATGTCTTTATAATCCGCCTGTTTACCTCATTTGCATTTCAATGAAGAAGCCGATATAATTTTTTTGTTACATCATCGCTCTCTGATACGATTCGTAAGATTTGACTAGATTTAACATTTCATATCACTACGCGATGTAATCAAAACTTTGCGGTCGGCTCTTATACTATCACTAGTTGCGTGCCGCCCTTGGCTACCAAGGTGGTGTTGCCAAGCTGCCGTAAAATATTTATAAAACGCTACATTTAGACTAAGTAGAATTGAGTTCAGCTCTTTTCACGGTTTTTGGTGGTTATGTCAAAAACGCATACGAAATAAATATAGTCAACGCCAAACAAAGTGGCGTGCACGTCATCACGATAAAAATTCCCCGACCTAATGCCTAGGTTTCTATCACAAACAATTGCTCTATTGTAGTTTCATATTAATGTGATATATAAATTGTAAAATGGTCATTACTCTCTTATTATGGTTAATAGTCATATAAACATTGTTATTAAAATATCACATAAGTTGCTTTCTGATAAATTTAGACGCATTATGCGAAATAAAATGTTTTGCAAACGCTCCAATCACTTATCGACATGTAAACGCACTAAACCGATTTCGCAGCGTTGACACATTGTCACCTTGAAACTTATTTAAACTGGGAACTGACATTTGTATTAATTTTGACACTGAATCAATTTGTGGCATTTCAAATCTTTATAAATCCTTTGGCCCCGCATACTGTAAATCAACAACTGTTTGTTTCAAAACAAAATTATTCATTTTACGAGTAGATAAAGGCAATTTTGGTATATAAAGATGCCCAAACAGTTAAGTAGTCGGTGTAAGGAACTCGTGGCCTCGTTAATGCACTACTTTGAGCAAGAAAGGGACAACAACGGGCCTTTGTTGCCTTTAAATGCTGTTCAAGAGGTAGGTTACTAATAATTATATGTAATGTATATTAATAATAGTGAAATTTTATTTCATTTTTTGTAGCGTGTTGCTGCTGCTTTAAAAATTAGTTTAAGGACAGTTAGTCGTATTTCCGAGGGTGTGAAAAGTGATGCAAATTTAGAATCGCCCAAGAAAAAGCGGAGTTATATTAAACGTGTAACCAACACAGCGACATTGGATACAAGTGCCATTCGAGAAGTGATCTATAATATGTATTACAAAAGTAAGATCTTATTATAATAACTTATCAGAAATTTGCATTAATTTGTTAACTAAATTATAATGTCATATTACACATGGTTTCAGAAGAACAAGTTACGATACAAACTTTATGGTCTCGATTAAGAGATAGGGCATTATTTGATGGTAGTGCCACGTCTTTAAGGCGGTTGCTTAGAGATCTTGGATTTAAGTGGCTTAAGGACAATCCGCGACGAGGGCTCATGGAACTACCAAGTATAACTTTGAAAAGGGTGGAATTTCTAAGGCAATACAATCAAGCCAAGGTTGAGGCCTTATACCAGTTTGTCTTCCTCGATGAAACTTGGATATTTCAAAATGGGACCATAGGTCGCTCTTGGCAAAATGGAAACCAAAAAAGCGTGAAAGCTATTAAAACAGATGGTAAAAGGTATGTACTTTTACACAATTTGCACTATAAAATTTAAAACTAATATATTTTAGATACATTATATTACATGCTGGAAATGAAAATGGGTTTATTGAGGGTAGTGAAGCGATATTTTCTTCGAAAACAAAATTGAGCGATTACCATGGAGAGATGAATCAGGACAATTTTTTGAAATGGTTTCAACATCAGTTATTAGAAAAATTGGAGAGTTCATCTATGATTATACTGGATAACGCCCCTTATCACAGCATGATATTGAACAAAGTGCCCAACAATGCATGGACAAAAAAAAATATCCAAGACTGGTTGACAAATCAAAACATACCATTTTTAAACACAATGTTTAAAACAGAGCTATTGAGTATTGTTGCTCGGTACATAATGCTTCTTAATTATATATATTTTGGTCGACAGTTTATATTTCTTTTGTTTATTCCTATTCTTAAAATAACTGCTTTTTTAGAAACAAACCACCTAAAATATACGTGATTGATGAATTGGCGGAACAACATGGGCACAAAGTTCTTCGTCTGCCTCCTTACCATTGTATATTTAACCCTATTGAGTTAATTTGGGGCATAGCAAAAGGTTACTATAACAGACATATTGGTAGAGATGGTAACAGTGAAAAAGACTGTTTGGATATGTGGAACGAGGCTCTACAAACGGTTACCCCAGACATGTGGAAAAATAGTGTTCGACATACTGAGCAAGAAATTTTTAAATGGTATGAAAGAGAATGAATTTTTGATCGACCAGACATCGAACCTTTAATAATCAACTTTGAGAGTGATGAAGATTCAGATTCAGACAGCGCTGAAGAAAGAAACTCCGACTAACTTTATTGTACAGAAAAAGCTTACACCAGTAGCTTACCTAATTTTAGAATGCATTTTTCTGTATGAATTCTGTAAAATAAATACCATGCATAAAATTTGGAGGACCCCATTTGGATTTTTATTCAGTACCTTTAAGCTATCAATTAAATATGGTTGTTTCATAGTGTCATCTGATCAATAATTGTCATACTTAATGATTATGCAAGTACAGATCTATAATTTTATTATACTATTATTTTCTCATTTCTCATTTGAGGTTAATATTGCTTATAAACCTAGATATGTAAATAATAAATTTTATTATTTTACAAGAAGTTTGGCAACAATGTAAATTTTTCAACACACCCACCTTGATGACGTGCACGCCACTTTGTTTGGCGTTGACTATAAATATATTGTCATATGGCTATCCAGATAGCTAGCAACCATGTCAAATAGACCGACGATTGTTGAAATAAGCAATTTGAGGATAGAAAACTTTTGAATTTCAAGCCAACTTTTATTACTAAACTAAGTCGTGTAATATTCCGGGTAGGGCTCTAAAAGTTAAATAGCTATGTGATAATTTACAGGTGTTGAGAATAGCTTCTCTCGCGAAAAGTGGGATTTATAACTTTATTAAATGAAAAATATATTTATATATTGTATTGTTGTATAAGTGTCCAAACAAAAGTCAATTTGAACAAAGAATGCGTTCACTACAATAAATAACTAATGATCAATAAGTTCATCCAAAAAGGGTTATCTACTTGGAAAGAACGCATTTATTTCCGACTAAATAAAAACAGCCGTGTTCGGATGCCATCAGCTGTTAAGTGGGCACCTTGTCTAATTGTATTCTGTTTACATGGAGAGAACCAAATTTGTAGGACGGCTTGACTTCAATGTATATGTATATGAGAGAGAGGCGCAAGACGTGTGTATACAGATACAACAATTTTCCGCGTTGCCAATATGTAATATCAGTGTCTTGAATTATAGTAAGATGCATATTTAGGATCGACTCCACGTTTGACGGAGTTTCGGAAAATCCTTGTAACCGGGGTAGGACTATGGCAATGTGGGTTACTGCACTTGTGCCGTTCTGTATCACAGCATCAGATTCACTGTTTGTCCGCGAGCGAACGTGAAACTCATTGTAAAAATCTGTGACCTTCACTGCCGGTTGCGTTTAAAGGAATGACGAAATGTGAAAAAGAACATCCTTGTCGACCTCTTACAGTATTGCCAGATGTAGGAAAGCATATGACGCCATCGAGAGTCATTGGCCTCAGAGTCAGAACTTTGTAAATTCAAACAGCAACCACTATTTTTGGCAGTAGACTCATATCGAGTTCGCCATTTTACATCAGAATGAATTTCCATACATGGGGTTTAGCGGTCATAAGTGGCTCAATCAACATGACCTACTCTAACGTCTGAAAAGTACACGAACACCCCAAAAACGTGGAAACTAAGTATTTTCTTTGGAACGAAGGTTCAAAGAAAACTTTTAGGATATCTTAAAAGCAACTTGTAGATCATCTCAAAAAAGACGTTGAGAATGACCTCAGCAGTTATTTGGAGGGCAAGATTGTAAACTTAAATAGTAACCACCATTACTGACAGTATACTTGTCTCGGGTAGTAGATTTCACAATATAATCCATCTTCATACATAAGGCATGTACATTGAAAATTGCCCTAGAAGTCGTATAGAAGGCGTGGGAAGATAATATATACTATATATACTTTTTTTTTATTTTTCGAAAAGTATGATAGTGATACCCAGTAGGGTTCCCGTATTTTGGTAAATAAGGTCTCTTTTCGGTAGAAGGTTCGGTAACATTGCCAAAACCGCTCATCTAAGATCTATGGATGTGCAATTCTTGCCTTGGAACGTGCGAGATGCGGTGTTGTCAAGCGAACCAATGTTGCATTGTTGCTCTGCAATTTGTGACGATCCTGACCTTTCATTTCGACCTATAATGGAGCGCCGTTAGGATCCGGAATCGATTCTAAACAAACTGGACTCAATTCACAATTCAAAAATGTGTACGCTCAAAATAAAACCATTATTTGGGCATAGATAATAGACTAACGCGTATTTTCAACATGCATCATAATCCAAGGAACTGGTGAAATATATTGGTAACGCGGCAGGTTACACGACCTTCTGAGTCACCGTTGTAAGACACTGTGGTGATAACCTTCGCTGGCCAGCCAACTTCTATGTCTTTCTTACATATGTGTTAATACTCACTTTTCGGGCTCATCTCTTATACATATTGAACTCAAACTGTCAGACAAATTTGAATCTCTTCTGATATCTCCTCTTTGCCACATACACATATATTTAAATGTTTAAATGTATGTTTATTGTACGACGGACGTTTCGATCACCAGTGTGGATCTTTTCGAGTACAAATTAAACTTAAACAGGGCGTCCTCAAAGTTGGGACTTTCCTTCAAACAGTATAGGTCAGGCAATAATAAGCAAGTCTTCATAGTAAGACATACTCGTGTACCAAAGCTGTAAGATAACCGAGACATTAAGTTACAAAAAACTCTCAATAAGCCATTCCGAACCTGCCTCCCTCCCCTCCTACGTCAAAGGGCATTATGACTATGTGAGTCACCATCCAAATCAGACGCTGCCCGGTGTGTAGCTTAACCCAGTTTATAATCGATCCGCGTTTGAAAAACGAAATTCGCGCATTCCTCCAACAATAACGTAATTACCGATAGGATCTTAGTTCACTGTGGGTTTGTTTATAAAGTACAAAAGCTGTCTAGGTGGGCATACTTGAAGACGTAGACAACCTCACGTGTTGTAAATTTTGGAAGAAGTGACAAACTCGTGTTTTTGAATTGAACAGCGACAACTTTAAGCAGTAATTACAAACAAAATATGTGACAAGGCAGTACTTGAAATACTGTACCAAATAAATAGTGAGCATTTTTCTTCAATTTGTTTTTTATGTCTTCGATGCTGTTTTAAAGCAAATTAACTTTTTTCTTTGTCACGTAGTTGCTTCTCAACAGAAAAGTTCCAACTTCCAGGATACCATGTATGTGGTTTGATTCGGTCGCAGCCCAATAATTTTTGCTTTCACATAATGAATCAGACAGAGTTCCAAATATTTTTTTTTGCTAGCTCATGCTTGGTAGGTACACTATTTTGATGTAACAATATCTTATCTAAGTATCCTCGATTCTTTGAATTCAGTGAATACAATATCCTAATTGCCCACCTTTGTAAAGAGAATAGAAATGTAAATATATTGTAGTTTTTCGATCGAAATTATGCAAGAAATGTCATTATTGCCCCAAGCCCTTCAATTATCTAACCTCCCGTTGAGATCATACTCATAGAAAATATATTCTGTAAAAATATATTTCCTCATAGATCCACGCTGTGCCTTCAACATATCTTCCGCAAATTAATGTATATTTTATACACAAGTAGTAAAAAAGCATTTTTAGCAGAACTAATTGTTATAGCTCCTTCTTGGCAGAACTGCCGCCATTCTGATTGCTGATTACGTACCTCTAACTAATGACAATTACTTCACCAAACGACATTTTCATTAATTACTCCTTTTATCGATCAAACAGGCAGTAGAGACAATAAATAAAATGTAATTATTCACATTTTTATTGAAACGTCGCTGTTGGCTGCCGATGTACCATGTACCATGATCAAATTAATAGTGAATGTTGGTTTTCGCGTAAAGCTAGCTTTATACGATAAGTATAGTAATAAGCACACTACTTTAGTCCGTCCGACCACAAACAACCAACCAAGGGCAATATCTTTCGAGGTCCCAAATGAAAGCATAGCAGCAATCCTCTATTCGAGGTATGATATCTATCTACGTGAGACAGCATAAAGCCTGGACTATCCTGATGAGTTTCCTTAAAGCAGGAAATAGCAGTCAAAGGTTTGCTGTATTTGGTCAGGAGGACAAAAGCAGGGTGTTTAGTTTTTCAGTGGCGAGTAGACCAGATGTAATATACCGCCAGAATCGTCAGCCTCTAGCGTTTAAAGTGGTGGCTGGGCCAACACACTCTGAGATCGTTACAGTTACCGATATAGCTTTCTTTACACCAAAGTAGTCGCGCAAGCAGAAGCCTAATTCCCTCGTAATTCCGCCAAATTCTTTGGAATTCTTATGAATCACAGCTGGCAGTGGCCTCCACGATGATGCAGCATCGCGGCGTGCACGCAACGCCAACGGTTGCCAAGTTATTTCGATTTATGAGCACATTATACATCGGATAAATATATCATTTAATTTTCCGGTTGTTACCGAGATCAGAAGCTTCTTAATGGTAGAACGTCTTTGATTAATACTGGAAACGTTATATTAACAAGCCCCTACCCGTACAACCTGCAACCCTAAACCCCTACAAAAAAATCTTAAACGTCAAAAAACAAAATTTGAGCAATTTTTATTTTTTTCGTATTTTTGCCAAAGCTCCGCTACCACTAGACCGGTTTTCAAAAACTACAAAGCTTTTTCATAATTGGCATAGCAGTAAGCTTATGTGAAAATATCATCAAAATTCGTGAGGTACTTCTCAAGTTAAAACCGATTATGAATTAGGTGACAGACAGACCGACGGAAATTAGTGACACGGTTTCTCGTGATGTACATTTTATATAACATACAAAAAACATGTATTCTAAACCGTTAAAATGCGTAAGTTAACTATGTGAACTGACTGGATGCTGGTTACCGAGTTAATATAAGGTGTCGTTCCCCGTCGATGCACCGATAGGGTCTCGATCCTGTTCTTACCTGCTTTTCCTTTGATAAACAAAACGCATACCAGATGAAAACAGCTTTAAAACAATAAAACCATAAATGCGTGGTTGCTGTTGGAGGGATCGATAACACATAATAGGTACCTCAATTTCGAAATTTTTGGCGATTACAATACTTCCTGGCCAGTTTTGGCATAGAAAGTAAAAAGCAGATTCAGAGACATGTAGAGCTGCTAAGTCTGCGACCACCATACTTGGTCGCGGTTATCTGGTAACGGAGATAAATGCATGTAGGTCAGTAGCAGAAGCGGTGAGCCCAGCCCAGCACCATTTAAGCGGGGGTCGAAGATCGACCTTGACCCTGAATGAGAGTCCTGCGAGGCTGGCTGCGAAGCACCAACCAACGCAATTCGAGTTTGTACTGCAGGAGCATCATTCCCGCAGGTAATTAAGGCAAAGCTGCCTCCCGTCGAGAAAGCTTAAGGGGGGTGTAGGGGGTATGAGAGGGGCGGGGACTAATTGAAGACCGAGCACGGAGAGAAGGCGAAGGGGCGAATACTAACCTAAATACGATTATTAAAGACGATGATAAGGAGGAGACGAGCTTTCTGATGAATAGAGATGGTCAAATTGAGTGATGGTGCGACTTGTTCTGGAAGTGTTGCTTTACCTAAGCACCCCACATTTTGAGACTAATTTGTATAATACATCCCGCAATGCCGCACAACCACGTTGGAACACCATATCATCTTTGATTAACGTATTCCACCTGGAGAAACTAAACTAAAATAAACATATAGTTGTAAGAAAGGGTTTGAAGATCATTGCGCCATCTATGAGACAATAGCTGAATCAAATTGACTAATCCTTCTCAATTTTGTAAATGAATCTTAGGGTTCTGCTAGATCCTCAAGCAGACTGTTTCACAATATGACGTCCTAGGGACAAATAAGCGGACGTATCGGCCAGTTCTGGATGTACGAAGTTCGGCACGGTCAGTCTGCCGAGTATTTTGCAAATAAGAAAACGTCTTTGTATAGAACCAATCTGTTCCAAATTGAATGTAAGCTAGGTAAATATACAGAGTGTTTCAGAATGACGCGCCAACATTTCTAGGGTAGGAAATACATCAAAAAATCCCAAAAAAGCTCTTATAAAGATGGGTCCAAAGATACTCCCCTACCGAGGTACAGGGTGATGATTTACGGAATTTTAAGAAAATTATCTATAATCTACGGAGCAACAAAAGATACTGAGTTACGATTTGAGACGTTTAGTGAGCACATCATCAAAGTGAACCAGGGACGTAGTACCTTAACCCCTAATAAGGAATATTTTCCACGCCACTGGAGTTTGAGGAGAAAAGGAGTGCCTTTTATGAGATACTATTCTATTTTACATAAGTTTTGTTTGGGAGATATTTAGGTTTAAATATTTCAGGTAAAATCCTTAAATATTCTTATGAAAAGGTTTAGCCTCCCCTATACTAAAAACACCGTGAAGCTTGATATTGGAAATAATACAATATGGCACCTCATTACAACATTAACTGATTAATATGCGTGTCTGATTCGCAACCAGTAGCGTAGGAGCTTTCCATCCATTAAGCGTTGTCTATGCATACCAGTGGTTTTCACAGTTTACTTCTCCTGGATACTACCCATGTTAGATTCTTCTGATTTGTCTGAAATCGAAACTAGTAATTGTGGATCCAATCAATTTGAGCAAAATTCTTGTTATTTTCCTTCTGAGAGCTTGATGATATCATCTATTTTACTGTCAACAATTTTCATAAGCGTCCGTCAAAAGACCAGGGTCGTAGCTATCGCCGTATCATCTCTGGCAGTGATACGGGGCTCTCAGCTGGCAGGGACCTCCACGTGCAAAAAAATAAACGCTTGAAGTGTTTTTCACAATCTCACGCAAGTTTTTAGGTCGTACGCTAAATCAAGAAATCCATTTCATTATAAAATTCACCTTGGGTTGTATGACAAGCTGATAGCAGGATGTTTCCTATTTACAGCCCTCCAGATTTCAACTGCAACAACCGAAAGAAGCTTTTCAAAATTAATAGTTATTGAAATATCTTAGAACTTTGGTTATAAAGCGGTACTGTCTTCAGAAGGTGAAAATTTCGAAATACTAAAATCCACTATGGAAGGTTTTTCGGAACAAAATAGTAGATTCCGTAGACTCGGTACTTCCCAAGCCTATTTTACAAATTTCCATTAGTCAAGATATGCCCTAACCTGAAATCAACCACAAATGATTAAAAAATTTTTTCGAAATTCCTAAAAACTGTAACCTCTCCACAAAGATGTTTGGTTACCCTTAAAAAAATAATTTAATTTCAATTTTATATTACAACACCGTTGCTGATATTCAAAAATAAAGTGGCATTACCTACTACGATCCCACGTGAGTTTGTGTGATGTATAGATCTCAAAACCAAAAACATTTGTCTAGATTTCTAAAAGCTTAGAATTTACCAAATCTCAGGCAGCAGCGGTGGCCGCAGTAGTAGACTCTTCGGTTTCCTGATCAGTCGCCGTGCGCTGTGCGGATTCGAGAAATTTTTGCCTTGACTATGGATGTTGTGATTGTTCGTAGGTGGTAGACGGTCTCTGACTGTCGAACGCTGAGGTACCACCCGGCGGATCTCGTAGGCGGGGCCAGAATGTGTGTATGTTGCATGCACACCTGTTCCCTCGCCAGAATCCGTGTGGCGTTCCCCCTTTCCCCTGTATCCCCCTATAGCCCCCCGGTACCCCATAGGTGTTTAGGCCTTAGGCCTTCGAGGTGGTTGGAGTATAAAAAAATCTATACTTCGAATTTTATCATCTATTTCGAACTCGCCATAGTTGGGTGGGGCCCTCCTATAAATAAACTATGCCACTGCAAGAGGACGTCAGAGATCTGGCTCTCTTCTACCGCTATACCAGCGGACTTTGCTCCTCTAAGCTCTCCTCCATGATGCTGCCCCGCTCTAAGACTACCAGACAGACTTGCGTGACTTTGGTCTCCCATCCTAGCCAATACAATCGCTCCTTTGTCCTTATGGTGGGGGACTTTCCCTTGTTCTATTAAGCAGTTCGGGCTAACAAAGTGTGTTTAAGCGCCTGATGACATGGACAGGCATGGTGCTCCGGTATTTAAGCTTCTGCCTACGCGACTGCATCGGTATATAAAAGAATCACATTTGTGAAAATTCAAAAATATCAGTTAGTAGACCACTCCCATCTCTATTAAGGTCACGGGGAGAATAATGAAATGGTTAGCGGCGGCGAAAGTATTTTTAAAGAGTGAAATTAGACTGAGTTGAGATAGGTCAAGAGATCCACCGCTGGTGTTCTGTCGTTGACCAACCAGCGATGAAGTCTGAAGAGGGAGGGGGGGGTGACGGCAGGACAATGCCAGGCGGTCTGGAATATCAGCGGAGTTTCACAACTATCGATTGCGGAGTCCGACGGAGTTGGAGTTCTTTGTTAAACGTGCCCGGTGCAAGGGAGTATAATTTGTCACGGGCAAAAGTTCATTAGCACTTTCACTTGCACACCATCAGATGCGAGGAAGTTTTGGAGTTCGATGACTTCATAACTACTAGTTCGAGGTTGAAACGGATTAGGAAAAGCGTCACTTTAGCTATTGTCTTAAAAATTGGCGTCAAGTAGGATGACTCTCCGCTTCCCACGCTGTCATCAATTCATAAAATACTTAGATAGGAAATAGCTACAGGAGCGTTACGAATATTGTGAATATTGTCACGACTGTGACGTGGACGGGAGGAGGGAGTTAGTTTGCTCTGGTTAAGCAGACTCGCTGGTATGGAGGTTCAAACGATCAGACAAAAATATTGGAAAACCTTTATAGAAACAATAATGGAACCGTTTCATCATAAGGTATGGGGTGCGAAAGCATAGCTTCTTTTTCAAAATGCGCACCATTCAGTCGGTTGACGTCGTAGCGGAGCGCTAGTTTGTCTTTCGAAAGGCGAGACTATAAAGTTGGTGTGGGTGAGGACCGTGCTTTTTCTGTTGAGCCCTACTTTTCGAGCGGATGTTCTGTGATCGCAACCCAGAGCGCCTTTCCCAATCGCCTCAATTTAGCCTCGTTTGCCCCTGTCCCGAACCGGAAATCAAGTGCTACCAGGGTCCCGACGTTCAGACAAAACGCGAGTGCGACAAGATGAAGAACTGGAGTCTCTCGGCCCTTTAGATCACCTGCAAACACGCAGTGAGAGCTTCAATGTTGCGATCACCAAGGTGCTCTGCGTGCAAACATCCGTCAGCCCTTGGACTCTCCGATCGTTCTGTATTGAGAATTCCTCATATTGATCCTCATTTCCATCCTTACAAGATGTTAGTTCTGCTCAAACTTTTCATTTCGTGATGAAACCCATTTCCAAACACAATATGTGCTACTGTGCTGCAAGCAATCCTCAAGAATTGCATCAAAGGTCTTTGCTTTAACCTAAAGCCATACTGTGCTGTGCAATTTTCTCTGATCCATGATGCCGCTGCGCGATATACCTGCCGGTTGGATTTACCAGACTTCGGTCTCCCATTCTAACCGTATCAAACTTCGTACCTCCAGAACTGACCGGTACGACCGCTCCTTAATTCGTAGGGAGTCGAGAGAATAAAACAATTTCCTGAGGAGACTTTTGGCAGTCATACCAATCTCGCGATTCTTTGTTAGTGGAAGCTAAGAACTATAGGTTGACAGAAATCGTACTGTGACCCTCGGCCAGGTATCTTTTTTTTTTTTTTTTTTTATACTCCAACTACCACGAAGGCCTGAGGCCTAAGCACCCATTGGGTACCGTGGGGCTATGGGGGATACATGGGAAAGGGGGGACGCCACACGGACTCTGGCGAGGGAACACGTGTGCATGCAACATGCACACATTCTGGCTCCGCCTACGAGAACCGCCGGGTGGTACCTCCGCGTTCGACAGTCAGAGACCATCTACCACCTACGGACAATCACAACATCCATGGCCAAGAGAAACATTTCTCCTGGAGACGGGAATCGAACCCGCACAGCGCACGGCGACTGATCAGGAGACCGAAGAGTCTACTACTGCGGCCATCGCTGCTGCCTAAAACAAACACACAACATCCATGGCGAAGGCGAGATTCGAACTCGCGGCCCGGCCGGCCGGCTGATCAGTAGCACGACACTCTGACCCACGCGGCCAACCGAGGTCCCCTGTTCCAATCGAGAACATCTCGCTACCATTCGAAAAAGCATCGTTGCCAAGATGTGCCAGATGAGTTGGACTCAAAGAATATTTTCAGCAACGTGAATACCCAGTGGCGTAGGTTGCTCCAGTCGGCTCCAAAACAAAACTTTACGGAGGTCCCACCCAATCGCGGCGATTCCCAAACATAGGACAGAGTTTGAATTTATTGTCAAAAGAGACAAAAACGTTGGAGAGTCTGGAAATAGGCAGAGTTGAATTCTTGGGAAGTAAAAAGATAATTGATTCCATTTTTTTCGGAAAGCTTTTTAATTCAATCCATAGGTGAAGACGATTCTCGTGTTTCGAGATTGTTTGCCTCTTGGGACAGTACCAAGTCTGATAGGCAAAGCTGCCTCATAGAAGTCCTAAGATAATTCAATCATTTTCAATTTTGAAAAGCTTCCTTCAGCTGTTGCGGTTGTCATTTGGAGGGTCAAAAATAGGAAGCACGCTATTATCATTCATCTAAACATGCGATCTAAGGATTCTAGCACTTAAAAATGTATAGTGTGGCATATAAAAAGTTGCGAAAGATTGTGGATAACACTTTACGCATTTCTTTTTCCACAAATCCTGTAAGCTGGGGGCCCCGTATCCTTGATACGGCTGTTACGGCTGTTGCTACGCCTCTGTAAATACCTAAACCAAACGCTAAACGTTTTCAAAAATTATCGCTTTCAAGCTAGAGAACGAAAATACCGATCTAGCATGCATTTTCCACCCCCGGTAGATCGCACATCCTCCATCCAACCCGAGCTAGCTGTCTCTCCGTTACCTCCTCCATTTTTGTATTGATTCCGATTAAGCAGCGATATCGGCATCCGCGGATGGCACATAGCCAGCCTGCGTCAGCCAGGGAGCCACAGTGGCTGCACCAACAGACGGAAAAGAATCAGGGCGGCTTCAAGGCTGGGCCTCCCTCATCCCCCCTCCTTGGCACCCCTTTTAACTTCCTTTTATCCCCAACAGCCACGCTTAGGCCTATACGAGGCGCGTATGTGTCGTGTGTGAGAGGTTGAGAGGGGGTAGAATAAAATAAAATTTTTTTGATTACTTCGCAACAGACAATCTGATGAAAACTTGTAAAATCTCACGCATTCTGACGCTAAAATATAAACTTGCCAGGTTGTATGTTGATCGGCAGGGGTTTTGAAAAGTGAAATTATGTCGTTTCTTTGACATTATACAGATTTTTTGTGACACTATGTAGGTGTTTTTACAAGATGTCAACTTAGAACAAGTTGTTCTGTAGCTGTACGTATTGCCTAAATTTCATGACGCTTCAGCTAACAATGTTAGTCTCTGATGTAATATAACATCTGCTCCAGAGGTGAAATTATTGGAGAACTAAACTGTAAATTCTATACGACCGCTGGAAGGAAACGGCAGTGCATATGTGCAGAGTGAGGATCTGTGTGCTAACAATTAATCCGTGTTGATGATAACTCCACTTGTTTCTTGCAACGACGATGAAAATATATATATATAATATATGGTCGGTGGTTTCTTATCTCAACTACACTTACTTGAAATGTATGCGGAGCTAGAAATTGGTTGCGCTTCCACCTTTTCTTATTCATCCTGGAAATTACAGATACAAGTTTGTTGAATTTTAAAAATAGAGAGAAATAAGAAAAGAAAATCCTTGGTTGGTGGTATATTATAACTACCAGGTGGGAAAATATGCTTCGGACTAGTTATGAAATGTGAAAAAGCTATTACATTTTATAGAAAATTTACTGCAGTAGGATACATGAGGAGATTTTCCCAGTTCTACTAACTTTAGGCAGTTCAAAAATGGGAATAACAAAGTTTCCTTAAGCTCCTGAAAGCAGCCGCGGTGCCTTGGCATGTAGGGTTCACCCGCGCAGCTCCTTCGCTGTAAAAAGAAATGAAACCCAAAAACCTCAATTTTCTAGAGAAAATAGTGCCACAACTCAACAGGAACAAGTTTTTGTAACATTTTCGGGTGAGCAAGTGGCAGAAGAAATTTTAATGAAAAAAAGTGCTCTGTACTCAATATTTTGTTTATTTTGAAAATTTTTGTTACAGTTGCAAAATGCGTAATTACGCGATTTAAGTCTTATTTTTATGTATTTTTGAAGTCTCAGTTCTTTTTGTCCGTGTCGAGAACTCTGTGAAACTTACAGCTATGTAATATGCTTGATAATTGTAGTTATGTTCACCCGTTTTACCGTTTTAGCTTTTTAGTGTATACCAAACACCCTTTACTATTCAAAGACGTTATTAAATCCTTGTAGCATTTTCACTTCTTTCTCCTAGTAAGAGTCTGCATATACAGGGTGTTTCTAATTTGGCACTCACCATTGGGATCTTGGAAACTGTAAGGGATACAAAGTCGCTTAAATGGGGTAGTCAACAAAGTGACACTTAGAAGGTTTAGAAATTCAAAGTACTTCCGTAGAGCAACGGAAAAACTGAATTTTTCCAAAATTGTTCTGATTTCTTCCTGACTTAATATATATTGGGATTTTGAAGTAAATTGCACATTAACAGTGCCACGTCTTATCCTCTACATGAAGGCATAATCAGAATTTCTATATGACGCTTCGTCTCTTTTCCTACAGCATCAAATTTATTATATCTGAAGGACGCTATATTGCATTTTTGCACAGATGAATAAAGTTTTCAATTTTGATTCAATAAATGGATAATAAGTCATACATTGACATTGTCAAACATTGATTACTTTAAGAAAAACAGAATTGCTTAGGGAGGTCTTGAAATTGTCAGATGTTTGTTTCGCTCACCAGACTTATACCAAAACCGCTCTATTTTCTCCTGACTCTATTCGATAGGATTTCAAAATAAATTATATATTGTCATTGTCTCTTATTCTCGCCTGCAAGATGGCGTAGTCAAATTTTTAATTCGACATTTCTTCTTTCGACTTCTATCATCAAAAAATTTGTTCTTTCATACGGACACTATATTGGAATTTTGTACAATTATTTGGACTTTTTAGCCCTAAATTCACTGACTGTTAGCTGACCATAAATTTTTTGTTGGATGAAAATTAAAAGTAAATAAAAAGATATGGTGAAACCTGAATACGAAATGAAAACTTTATTGATGGTAATAACAATAATAACCATAAATAAGCAGAGGTATTCAGTCTTCCAAACTCTGTTGCTATGCAAACAAACCAAATCTAATAATTTCAAGGCCTACCTACTAACTTCTGGAATAACTAAGGTTTTGCAATGCCAATGTATGACAATATGACATATACATTTTTTAAATCAGAATAAAAATTCTATTCATGTGTGTAAGAATCCAATATGACGTCTATAAGAAAAAACTAAGTTGATGCTGGAGGACAAGAAACGAAACGTCATATTGAAATTCTAATTGAGCCGTCTTGTAGAGGAGAAAATGTGGCAGAGTTCATGTGCAATTTATTTTGAAATCCCATCACAAATAAAGTCAGGAGAAAATTAAAACCATTTTGGGAAATTTCGTTTTTTACGTTTCTTTCCGGAAATACTTTCAATTTCAAAACTTTCTAAGCGACATTTTGCTGATTATCTGAATTACGAAACTTTGCCCCTATTTAACTGACTTCGTATCCTTTGAAGTTTCCGAGATCCCAATGGTGAGGGTCGAATTTAAAATACCCTGTATAGGGAAAATATTATTTTCACCCCATCACAAACAGTCGCTCCCTCTACGTGGGCACCCGTGAGAAAAAGCTGTATCAGAAAATCTCCAGAATTCGTTATTTTGTTTATTTTTTCATCAGCTTTGGGTTGGACTTACATAACTAGAATATATGTATAAATGCTGTTTGTGCATACACTTCGACGCTGCGTGACAAGGGAACAGGGAACAAAACCCTACTATTCGAGTTTTATTAAAAGTCATTCATAACATTTTGTACATTTCTCATGCATAATCACTGCAGACGTTTATTCAGAATTCTTACTATGTATTTACTTATTCAACTTGTCATTCGATGTGTGGAATCATATTTCTTCGAATTTATGTTTAAACTTTATATATGAGGATTGAATGGTAATTACTGAGTAAATCTACTTGACATTTTTGGGTGCTTTTATTTTTTTAGAAAGTGTCCAAGTTTTCCTTTCTAAAGGAAAATCCGGGCAAATTTATACAGTTTGACGAAAAATCCTAGATCATTCTGGTTTACACCAAATGAACCCCTAACTTTTTCAAAATTGTCTACTTCATTCTGGAAAACTTTACATTCGAATAATTATTATACTTGATTTCGAGCTCCGACAATTTACTGGAAAATTATCTGCTGACTGATTTGATAGTCATCAAACAGTCAGAAGTTTCTGTAGGAACAGCGGATTAGTTGTCGGTAATCGGTCTGACCTCCCTCAGCCAACTCGTAACGTTCTCATGTACGCAATTAATAGAGTCAGCGACGTGTCAGTGACAGCTAACCGCGTAAACTAGGTCATGACTTGTCGCCGACTATCAGTCTGCTGATTATCAGCAAACAGGCTGTACCAACAAACCATTAATCGCATACCGAAATAAGACTTGAGGAGTTGTTACTTAAGCCTTTTATTAGCGAGTCGCATGGAAAACGGAACCAAAGAAAAACTTGGCGGGCGTTTGTAAGTCGCGCCGTCTGGCCAAATGAAACCACATACAGTGCTTTTCCAAAAGGTCCCTCCCACTTATTTTTTGAACGGGTTCAGTTACCAAACTAAAATTCGGAGATTGCAGTTAACGTATGAAAACCATATTAAGCGACAGTTGAAAATTTTGAAACATTCTTCAAATGAAATGGAGGGTCGCGTCATGCCTTATTTCGAAACTCCTTACGAGTGCTGGATCTCCATCTCTGATAATGGCGAACTGATATGCTGTTCAAGATGAGCTTTTTGGTACAGTAATCGCTTATAACTGGTTATAACTGGACAATCAATCATAAATCGCTATACTAGTATTATATGTATCTAATTATCTTGGTATGGTCCACTCAAACATGTGATTGAATATGGAACATTTCATTTTGAGATATTGTCAAAACTTGTCAATTTGTTTTATATTTTGTTATACATTCATCAGACCCTTTCAATAGAAGAAGATTGATATTATATACTACAAGATTTTGATGATTACTCGTTGAGTTATGAGCGACACAACGAACAAAAGTGCTTTTGAAGGGATATTGAAGGCCTGCCTGTCAACAGTTCCTTAAAAATTAACTACACCTCTCTGAGCAACCTTTAGGCCCGTATCGTCAGTCGTCCCTACAATTGTAGGGCGCCTTTATGGCCTCCTTGATTGTCATAGTTTTCTACTTCTCCGTGTCAGCGCTCTATTTTGAGGTTATGTCACAAACATCTACTGTGTCACAAACATCAATTTGCATCAAATTGTGCTTGGTTTTGAGTTATATCATGTTTTATCTGCCTGAAATTTCCTACAATTTAAAAGAAAAACAAATCTGCACAATAGGAGAGCGCTGACGCTGACACGGGACAAGTGTAATCTAGAAATTTTTGAAGGAGAGAAAGGAGTATGACAATCAAGGAGGCCATAAACGCGCCCTACAATTGTAGGGTCGACTGACGATACGGGCCTTAATCTGGCAAGCTTGCATTTTAGCATCAATATACGTAAGATTTAACTAAGATATCATCTGACTCCTTTGCTATATGTGATTGAATTTACTATTGACCCGCGCTTTTAAAGCAAAGATAACAAATATTATAGTCGATTTCCTCTAAAATATCTCAAGCTAGCGGAACATTATATCATTTCTGTATGACGGGCCTCTAATCCCCATAATCAATCAAGAAGTTCGTCTAGATCACCTGGTTCAGCTGCAAAAACCTATTTTTCCATTTGATCCCAGAATCAAAATTTGTTCGGAGCGAATGGGACCAACCAGTAACAAATATCAAATCCACATCCCAATAAGCATTTTAATTTATAATTATTATGTTAATTCGACTACAAAATAGGTTATATTTACTGACTACTAAGGGAGAGAGAGATATGGACGTACCAGTGTGCGTTTATTGTCGTCTTTGGTGTTTGTTTTTGTTAGTTCTGTGACTTATACGCTATTGTACTGTGTGGTTATTCGATATCTCGCATTCAGCTTGGTCCAAAGAAAAAAGAATAAATTCTGAAACGTGTCATAGAGAAGAAAAAACACTTCAAAATTAAGTTCTGCTCAGTTCAAATCATCAAACTGTGAGGTATGCCTATAAACCTTAGGAGTCCGACGGTTTAAATCTGGCTTCTAAATTAGATTTAAATATGAATGAAGAAACTATCATGCATAGGCAAGCACGCTGCAAATTAAAAGAACCGAGAACCAAACAGTCATCAAAGATCAGTAAGGGAGAGGAGGCGAACAAATTGCCATGAAAGGCGCAATAACTATGAAGACATATTTGCAAGTGATTTCAGCTTCAGTTAAGACACCTCTACTTGCAACTTAGTAACTAGAAAATTTTCCTTCAAAGCTAACGTCGAAATCTAGACCTACATGTACTAAAAGAATCCTTGTAACCTTAAGGTGTACAATAGGGTTATTTAGTATACATATTAACTATTTAACCAATCTATGTTGCAATCTTAGCAATAGAAATTTTTATTGGCCACTAGCTGACCCGACAGACGTTGTCCTGCCTTAGCTATGAATTGGGATGAATAATGAATTATGAAAGGGTAAATATATGGAATATAGGTAATTATTGTATAGCGAACTGTTCATACCGCCATGTGGCTAGCAAAATACGTTCGCAGCACTATTATTCCCCCCATCAACTTACCTTGAGTAGGCATAAAATTATGTCGAATGACTTTTGTTGCGCCAAATGACTTGAAAGCGATTATTGTATTGCTGCATATGAGTCAAAAAATATATAGAATCTGGCCCATTTCCGGAAACCAATGAATGTCCCTAGTGGCTCTGGTGCTGGTACCAATGAAATCAATTTGTCTTTTCCACTGGCGCAACATAATCCAGGGGCATCATTTTTAAACTTGAAAGCCTTGAAATGTAGACACACAAGGTTCACTGGTCCAATAGCAATTGTTGTGAACTGTAATCGATTGCCACGTCATAACTGAATGCAGCTTGATTGGGATTAAATGCGACACTTCTACGTTGTTGAATTTCAGTCCTTCGATCCCGTTCAACTTCATTTCTCACTTCCCGTTGCTCGTCAGTTTGACTTCTTCACATATATATTTGACTTGCAGCGCGAGTTCTGCGACCTAGGTTGGTACGTCTAATTGGTGGCATTTTGAAGAAACACAATTTTAATATAAGGCATGATTGCTTCGTAAACATTCAAGGCCACGGCTCGCACTGTAATCAAAAGTTAGTAAACTCAAAATTACACCCTAATAGAACCGAATCAGAAATTTGTTTAGTTCACCTCAAAATTAATGCGTGTACCAAGTCAAAAAGCCTAGGTGTTTCCTCTTAAACAAAACACATCTGTTTTTCTTTGCTCTTCTCCTTTTTTCTTCTCTTTCCCTTCCTCTTTTTCTTTGACTTTGTCTGGTTTCTGGGTAACCAGGACTGACAGATTCGACTAACGTACATTAGACAGTGACTAATGGGCAAAGTTCTTACGGATCGCCCAGACAACTTCCACCCTTGTTAATTATTTTTGAACAAATACTTCTCAAAAAACTCACTGGACAAACAGAAAACTGGATAAAAGCTGTATTCGAATGGACTGTGCAATTAAATAAAAAAATATTTTTTCATTGGCGTGCAACCTGTCAAGTTCAAAATGATAGAGTAGTGAAAGTCAATTAAACAAAAGAAACGTATTTTCATCCACCATTTTTATTCATAGAGTTAACAATTAGGCAACACTGCAGTTTCTTTTGAAGGGGCCATCACAAAGTACGGATGGTTAACACTTTGACATGGCAGTCAACCATGTGTATACCTGAATATACACAATGGCTGAGCTCAAACCACCACGTGTGTATATAAATATACACAGTCAGTGAAGAACGTTGGGCCGCGTGTATTCTACAGGGGTACTTTTCACATGTATTCTTAATTGGATATAACTTAGCGTAGCATACGCCGAATCAAAAATAATCTTAGCCTGCGAAGAAAAATACTCCGCTATTCTTTGGTTAACAGTCTAATAGTAATAGATTCTTTCATAACTTAAATGCCAATAAACCGTCAGTTTTGATATAAAAGTGTTTATTTTAACTAATAATACGGTAGAATATGAAATAAAGACAAGCTTCTTAATCGTTCGAAGCGAACATTCTTAACAAAAGCAAAAATGGGTATTACATGATATTATTTATATTATCGACCAAAAGTTAAATGCAACACCAGCAACACAAAGTTACCAAAAAAATATTCTAAGCAAAGAAACTTTAGTTCACAGACTTGGCATTTAGTTGTAACTTGTTTTGTTTTACTTGCATAAGGTCGTCCGTGGTTATCTTAATTTCGTTGGTAGCAAACTACGCTTCCACTTTTTTCTTGCTTGAATAAATTTATGTTCTGCGGGTGTGTCATGGGGATCAAAACTTTGTTTACCTTTTGAAAGTAATTTCAGTCATAATTTTTCTTTGAATTCTGTTACACTTATTCTTTCTGGTTGCATTTTTATTCTTATTATATGAGTAATGGGCGTCTACTATTCTTGTTCCAGTAAGTAACTCAACAGCCACCTTCCTGTACCATTTGATACTCCGTCTGAGGTAGAATAGGATGACAACTGGTCCGATATATCGATAAAGCTTTTTGCATTATTATAAGCCACAGTAGCTTCCGGCTTCTTTTTGACCTCAGTTCTGCCTGAGACTTCAACGAAGTTGAGTTTATGCTTAGTTGTAAGCATAAGCGCATCTTGCTTATCTTTCCATTTGAAAATAACGATGACATTTTTATCTCTCCCTACAGGTTCACCTTTCTTCAGTTTAGTGGATAGTATTTCTTTCGTAATACCTCTACGATTTTTTCGTAGTATTCCCACTAGATGCGTTTTCCTGCCTCGTAATTTTTCAGCTAATTCTATTCTGGTGTACCAGTCAGGAATAAATGAACCGCGCAACGCGACATTTAGAGCAGAACTCACATATATTACTATATCAACGCTGCTGTTATGGACAAGAAATGACAAGTCTGAAGAGTGTATCCAACCTATATACGCGGCGGATAACAAAAAAATGTTCTTCCAGGCCACGTGTATATTTTTTGTACACTAGTCAAATTACAAAAAATACAATCGAGTTATATAGATGATGTATCTAAGGTGCGTTGACAAACCATTTCAAATACATCTTCATAAAAAAACTAGTGTGGCCTACTGTCTAACGTGCGTAGCTCAAATAATTATTAGGTTTTCAATGATTTCCCAATTTTCTGTGCAATTTTCTTGACTTTTCTTTCCGTAAGAACATTTTATAAAGATGAATGAAATCGGTAAAGTCGTTCTCAAGTCATAGCCTGATCACGGGAAATAGGGGTTTATTTTTATATATACAGATATAAATTTTTACTTACCAATACGCCCAAAAAAGAACCTAATATTGAGGACATATTTCAGGTTAATATTAGGTACGCGATAACCTCTAGATTTATCTCCGAGGACAAGACTATTTTAAATAATTTTTAGAGGTGTGTTTTTTATAGTTTTGAACCAAAAAATTTCACCTCTTGGTCAAAGGCCCTAATTTGGTAAGTAGTTACCAATTTTTGACAAAGGATTCAACTCTGAAGGCAATTTAACTTTTGAGGACATCATCCACGGATGTAATTACTAAGCTTTGACAAATATAAGTAACTTTTTCTTGAGTGGTAGCCTATTTTAACAAAATGCTAGTTGGGACTGTGACAGAACCAAATTCAAAGCAAATATAAAGGGTTGCCACTACGTGAAACAAAACAAAAAGAGTAATTCAAACATATGTGGGCATCTAATCATAAATAAAAATATTTATTTGCCTCAAATATTTTCTGATACACAAAACATATTTTTGGAGTCCGTACCGGCTTGGTAATACCTCAGCAGCTGATTGGTGCTCCGTAAATTTATACGACTTTATAGTGAATTCAGCTAATTTTCTGTGGCAATGCCGACGTAGATGTCGACGACTAGCATCGCGCTGTGAATTCCGATATTGATTTCGTTCGACATAGAATACCTGCTTAGTCAAATATCTACAAACCAGGACGTAAACGACCATCCGTCCGTCGCTCGAGAAATTCTACGGAAATTTCACGTCGCTTCACATTCCAGGGACAAGACCGTACTTGAAATGGTACATGGGAGATTAGAGCCAGCAGCACAATAGAGACCGCTATGGAAGGCATTAATACGAGTATTCCTACATCAACCCGCAATAGCAACCCATCATTACTAAATTACTCCCGAGCGCTTACCCGACAAAATACCAAAATACCCAAACAAAGAGCAAGCTATAATATTTAATACAACAGATGGAGCCAGAATATATATCCTCGAAATAGGTCCTTTGGTTGAGCCAAAAAAAATATCATATTTTGTCCTAGAGTAGTAAATAACAGAGTATGTGTTTACTTATCCCAAGAGTGGATACATTTTTGAACAACCATGGAGAAATCACCGTTCATGATGAAACTATAAAGGCAACGAGATATGAAATATATCCCCGACTATTCCACATGATGTCATCCAAAATGGCTCACAACTGTTAGGCCTTGAGATGAAATCTCAGATGTCATTTCTTAAGATTGGTGCCACGGATCCTGAGTACAGTCATATACGAGTACTTTTAGCTTTAGACATCGAGTATACATAGCTCCTTTGGTAAATAATTAGCCATTAAGACTTTTCGCATATTTTTGTCACTGGATAGTCAAAAATGCTTCAAGTGTTCAAACAACAAACAATTGCAAATCTACATCCCAATCAATTACCTCAAATCCTGATAATACCATTCATCCGTCGCCCTCAGTACAATCCAACAACATGCCGAGCAACACTCAGCATGTATCGTAGGGAGCTAAAGCTCAGTAAATACAATCGTCAATTATACCAGGAAATTCTCCTAATCGTCAGCTAATAGCTATTCAACTCCACAGCCAATACCAATCCAAACCAAAAAACTCAAAGACACCGGCAACACAGAGAGAAGAAGCTTTTCAACAACAGTTACTCCAGCATCAGATACGAAAATTACATCAACTTCAATCCCTGGACCAACTTTCGTGAAAACTTGCATGAAAATAACCAAATTGACTTCCGACAATCACGTATTGTAGATCAAGCCTATTAAACCGCCAAGCATTTCATGGATACAAACCAAGACCTTTACGTTTTAAACTGCTACCAAATGAAGAGTCTCTTAGAAAATGTGCAGGGAGCCCTGGATGTTATGTCAATAGTAAGCGGATACACTGATGATATGAAACGATAGATTGAAAAATACTGCCTCACGTGATATATCCAGCCTTGAAAACAGGTTGACCAGGCTGTGCAAAAAGCTGGAACGGCACACTGAAGACGATTCTAACGACACCCACAGCGAAGCAGCTTCTATAGAATATAATATGTATTAATCAGTTATCATGTCGTTTAAATCTATATCACAGTAGAATCTAAATGGCTACTCGCTTAAACATGCTACGTAAGCTGATATCCGACCGTACACCCGATTTGTCTACAAGAAACTCACTTCCACGAGTTTAAAACAAATTCATCAAAAGGTGACAACGGATCTTTCAAAAATCACAGTAGCGCAACTGCTATAGATGCTCCTGAAAAACTAACCATCTGTAACGTATACATCTGTAACAACTATCAAACATGAAAGACCATAGACACATAAGATCCGCAGGTGGAAGATAAATGGAGCTAAATTGAAAGTATTCCCCGGAAACCTGCAGTTAGCCCTATGGTGCACAAAGCTCGATGATTACAAGGGCAAAGTTCAACTGGTGGAGAATGTTGTCATAACAGCGACAACACCTTCCGCGTGGTCTATAAAAATGGTATGATGAGGGAAGCAAAGTATTGGCGGAATAATGAAATAGCACAAAAAATAAAAGAATGCCTATCAGACGTCGAATAACAAGAAAGAATAGAAAGTACTATAGAGCAAAAGGAACAAGGAATAACGTTCCGATGCTTGAGTACAAAAGACAACATCAATGTGCCAAAAACGTACTAGAAAAGCTCATAGTGAATTCTAAACAGAGGATGTGAAAAGACTTACTAAATGACTTAGAAAACGACGTTTGGGATCAAGCATACAAAATACCCATGAAAAAGCTAGACCGTACCTGGATACTAAACAGCAAATGAAAATTGCAGAGGGATTATTTCCGAACTACTCACACACGGAATCTAAATTTGAGGAAACTCTGGACGTACCTCAAGCTAAATGATGGTGAACAGAGTTCACCATGAGTTAGCTTGAAGAAGCTGCAACGCACTTGAAAGCAGGTAAGGCAGGTTTAGAGATATACCCGAAATCATGCTGTTTGTGATGAATGAATGTTTGAGAACGGGAGTCTTTTCAGAGAGGTGGAAGGAGGCTGGTTTGGTACTCATCCCTAAACCTCAAAAACCCACCGATAGAGAAGTCAAATATAGACCCCCGTGTATGCTGAGTTCACTTGAAAAGCTACTGAGGTAGGTTAAGAAAACACGTCGAGGAAAAAAATGGGCTAACTGCCTCGCAATATGGTTTCAGAAAAGGAAAGTCTGTCATAGATGCACTTAGTGCAGTGGCACAGCTGGCGAAAGTATCGGGTAGGAGCAGCTACAGTAGCAAGAAGCTTGCGTTATGTTACTTTTGACGTTAAGAATGCCTTTAACATGGCACATTGGCAGAAAATCCTCGAATCTCTCCAGAATAAAGCTAGATGCCCTTAGCTATATACGGGACATGATAAAGAGCTGTTTTGACGAGGGGGCACGTATGGTAGGGCAACAGACGATGAGGATAACCATTGGAGTGCCACATGGCTCCATCCTTTGGAACGTGTTCTACGTTGGGGTACTTCGGTTACAGATGCTGCCGGGAATTCGCTTGTTAGGGTATGCTGACCACCTTGGGATGATAGTGACTAGCAAAGAGTGGTATACACTTGAAGTGTCCTTGGCATACAGAATCAAGAGAATTACCATATGGATGGAAGAAAATGGCTGGAAATTGACTCATGAGAAGACGGAAGTATACTAAGTGACATATAAATCCGAACACCCAGTTTAAATGGTTTTATTTTAATAAAATTTCGTATAAGTACTTAATGAAGCATAATAAGTAAATGATAAAAATTTCAAAATGATTGCACTGCTTTAAAGCCCTTTGACCTTTAATAATGTGTGGATGCACCCTGATGTGCTACGCATTCTCCAACGCGCCTAGGCATGCTTCTGATCAGGTGGTCAATGTCCTCCTGTGGTATCTCATTCCAGGCAACCACCAACTCCTCTCGAAGTGCTTCTAGAGTCGGAGGAGGACGTTGCAAATTGAGCAATCTCCTACCCATCATATCCCACACGTGCTCAATTGGGGATAAGTCGGGAGATCTTGGTGGCCATGGTAACAATGTGACATCATTATGTTGAAAGAAGTCTATTGCGACTCTTGCAACATGTGGTCGGGCATTATCTTGTTGGAAAGTTGGATCTGCCAGGGTGTCAAGTTAGGGTAAAAGATGGGGTTCTAGAACTTCGTGGATATAACGCTGCGCGTTCATGTTACCTCTGATGAAGATTAAAGGTGACCTGGAACCATAAGCTATAGCACCCCAAACCATAACTCCAACAGTGTGATGAACATGTCTTTCAACAAAAAACTGTGGATTCCTCCTTTCACCACGTCGCCTTCTAACCCTGGCACGACCATCGTGCATGCTTAAACAAAATCGAAACTCGTCACTAAAGACAATACTGTTCCATTCCTGATCCCAGAGTGACCGTTGCCTGCACCACCCAAGCCGATTACGTCGGTGTTCTCGAGTTAAAAGGAGGACCCAGTGTGGCCGGTATGAAAACAAGCCAAAACTTCTCATTCGTCGGTAAACACTTCGCATGCCAATAGGTCTTCCGTGTTCTGCAAACCATTCATTTGCAATGGACCTGGTAGTGGAGAAACGGTCCCTTAAGGCCAATAATCTTAGGCGGCGATCTTCACGGTCTGTTGTTCTACGGCGGCGTCCAGTGCCCTTTGCTCTTTTTGTACGGCCTTCTCGAAGCCATGCCTGACAACTCCTAACCACAGTGTCTACACTTCTTTGCACTCTAACTGCAATTGCCGGAAAAGAAAGTCCAGCTTCCCGAAGTCCCACTATACGGCCCCTATCAAACTCACTAAGTTGACGAAATCGCACAGGTCTCCGTACTCTAGGCATCGCAACCGATCGTAAAGGATGTCAAGAACCAAAATCCGCCAACGTTGATTCTTTACTGCGGCTGAAATATTCATTTTTAGAGCGTTAGTGAATTAAAAAAAAGCAGTATAAAACCGGAAGGTCTAACTGATAAGGCTGAAAATTTTTTCACTTGTTATTTACAGTAAGATAAATACATTCACCAATTTTTATTAAAACTAAAACCA
The DNA here is from genome assembly GCA_963669975.1 of Acanthoscelides obtectus. NCBI lineage: Eukaryota > Metazoa > Arthropoda > Insecta > Coleoptera > Chrysomelidae > Acanthoscelides > Acanthoscelides obtectus. Next base: position 79,488,556 of record CAVLJG010000003.1, on the reverse strand, counting down.
TTTAAACTGGGTGTTCGGATTTATATGCCACTCAGTATAGTTATACTTTCTGGCAGGCAGAAAGTCACTTCATTAGCTGTTAAGGTTGATAATTCCGAGATTCGGAGCCAAAATGCAATTAAGTATCGGTCTTTGCGGCTTGACAAACATCTGAAAATCATTGAACACATAATGCGCACCACTGACAAGATAAATAAGGTCGCTGCATTACTTATACGGCTGACGCCATCTGACGGATTCCCCAGTAGTGAGAGGCGCATGATTTTAGCAGAGGTAGCAAACTCGATTATACTGTACGGACCTCGTATATATAAGAATGCCTCGGGGGAAAAGAAATATAGACAGCTAATATTGAGAAACCAGCAAAAAGCAGTACTGCTTGCAGGATGGTGTAGACCGATGCACTGCTGGTGGTAGCTGGTATCCCGCGAATTGATTTGCTGGCGATCTATAAAGAGGGTGTCGATGCCACAAGCGACGAAAGAGAGGCGCTTTTTGTCAGATGACAGGAGAGTTTGGATGCAAATGGCCATGGTGCATGGACCAGAAGGCTAATCCCAGATATTAAAACTTGGATTGACAAGGGAGCGGTACGGATATATACCGCACACTTCCTCACAGGACATGGGTGTTTTGATAGCTACTTGAAGAGGGTAAGAAAGAGAGACTGCACAGCTGGAACTGACGCTAGGCGAGGCCTCACTGCTGACAATTTTGCCACGTATAGGTGTATAGGCGATGTAAAATGGGTTGATATTCAACCAGTAGTGAGGAGAATGATGCTGTATGTACGGGACATCAAAAATAGAGCAAGGAAACAATAGTAGGTTTCTATTTTGCTCGGTTGTACATGTACATAGGTATAAAGGTATGTATGTGAACGACACAGAAAGACGACTTATGCCTTCGGTATGAAAACCTAGCGCAATGCTAGAATTGACAGCTCAACGCCGCTTTATAAAGTCTGGAGGAAAGTGAGAAGCACCGCAGGAGCCAGATCATTTAGCAAAATAACTCCCCTAAAAGACTACTACACAATCTACACCCGGAACGAGGTACCGAAGTCTCCAGTGAGAGAAACTTCATAACAGATTTCTTACGGCATAAACACACAGAGGAATCACATGCGTTCAAAATCCAGAGCAGTTCATATCCAATTAACAACCCAACAAGCGAATATGAATTTAATGCCGCCTTACAAGCAATGAAGGATACATCCCCAGGACCTGATAACATCCCGTCTGTTTCCCCGAAGAATCTTCCACCATTAGTGAAAACTGCTTGGCGGATATACATAAAATGATATGGAATAATCAAGTGTTTCCTAACTCGTGAAAACTTGCAATAGCAATTACAATTCGCAAGCTCAATAAACCATCTTTGATGACAGACTAGTATAGGCTTATCTTACTCACATGCACGATGTGCAAATTACTGGAGGAGTTCATCAAAGACTTTTATAGAGCTTGGAGAATAGGAACCTTCCATTCAAAGAGCAAGCTGGCTCTAGATCTCAACGGTCAACTGTAGATAATATTACTGACTTAGGCCCAATTTTACCAACATTAATATTATGGACCAATGGAAAAATAAGTTTTCGAAATGCAATTTGACAGAAGCTGTCAAAGGTCTCTGAATATCAGTGATTTCTATTAAAATATTGAATAAAATCGTAAAAATTCAACTCTATTATAAACAAGACCACTTTTTGATTCCAACATGATGCTTTTGTACAGAGAAAACTGGACAACTTTCATGTATTTTGATTTCTGCTAAAAATTTACATTTAACTATCAGTTATCCCCAAAGCCAATGGGAATGCGGCAAATAATAGGTCGATTTTCTAGCTGTTAAATGTGGCGGCAGATTTGGACGTTTGTTAATGCATGGCAATCTCGAATTTGTTAAGCTCAATATACTGTTATCTTTACATACCTGTTGAATAATGTGGATTTGTCTGTATTTTGTAAGAAAATAGAATATAAAATACATTCCATCCAATTCCTCATCTTCCTTTACATCATAATAGTAACCATTTATTAATTTATGGGTTAATGAATTTCTTCAAAGCAATAAAACTATTATGTTCTCTCCATCCTAAAACACAGATAATATGTGTAAGACGTGTCAATCCCTACATCTCCCTGATGCGTAATGCAATTACTATGGACATAGATCAAAAATTATGAAAAATGTCTCACAAATAATGTCTTTTAAGTCAAAAAATCATAAAAACTAGTAATGTTTATTATTTGATTGTCTTTTTCACTGCCGGGGATATCTATTTGTCACTCACAGGGTTGCCAAGTCTAACGACGATCACGTCACAAAAACTGGGCTAGTTTTATCAGATGAAAACTCTGTATCTCTTCGCCACAGAAGCAAAGCGAATCTCAGGCTTTCGATTCTCCCATCACTAGTATGATGAAATGACAATTTGTCCCTCCTTGAAATAGTGATGTGCTTTCTAGTTCGATTCATCAAGTTGCGTTCAGTTCTAGGAACTGCTTCGTGAACAACCTACTTTATGCAACAATACCACAAAAAATATATGTACAGAAACAGAGCAGACCAGTCTGTCAGTCGAGATAACGTAAAAACGATTCAATCCATATCTTTTAACCGTTCCAATGCATTCCAATGATTGCAAATGTATTCTCCCATCACTACCATTGTGAGACACTAATTTCAAATGTCAATTCTTCTTTGGTCTATTCCTTTTTTCTCCAACGCTACTGTACTCTATGTTTTGTGGCCACTTGTCACTTATTGTTATTCCTGAAAAATGTATTTTTGGTATAAAAAGTGCTCCCTCCAAGAACTTTCTTGTGCAGAATTACATATTACACTGTCGTGTACAGTTAAATCTGCACTAACCCTCAAATACGTGGTTATGTTGAGTGTACCATGTACTATCACCGATGGTGCGACTGATATACTGAAATCAAAACAAAACACTGCAACTGCAATTGAATGGATGAATGAAATCTTGAACAGTTTCGGACCAGTGGTGTCAAATTGTCGTTGAGGAATTGGAAAGAAGTGTATGAATGTGTTGAAATGCAACACCTAACAAAAATTTTAGTGAAAAGGCTTTTTCATCTAAGAATTTGGAAGTGCAAGTTTGCAAATGTAGGATAAAGTATTAACACCCAGTACGTGTTGTTGAGTTAATGTAATCACATATGGATTACAAAAGTTGCAATAAACATGAAGAAACCTTCAGCTAAGCTGAAAAAAAAACGGATTTTACTCAGCCATCAAGCATCTTTTTTTTAATTTTGGCTCAGTTTTATAAAATTCCATAATATTTAATAAACTGAAAACAGTTCAATGGCAAGCTGTCACTTCATATTTTACAGTGTTTTATTTTGAACTCTTTGATGCTATTTGCTGCCAAAAATTTGACGGAGAGACCTTAAGGCTGATTGGGTATATTTGAAGGACTGTTTAGTACTCGTACCCTATTGGTGCAGAATAGTGGTTTGTTAAATTGTGAAATCGGCTCTTAGTAAGCCAATACTTGAAGCCTTTTCAACGAAACAGCACTGTGTGGCTGTATATTTTGATACTAATTGTGCCTTTGGCACTGTATGGAAGCTCAAAATACTAAATCAACTGAAAGCATGGCACTGGGATGGAAACTTGTTAGCATTTTAGGCACTTTAGAGTTCGCGAAAACCGGCTGGTCCCAGGAGAACGGTACCCTCAGAGATCCGTAATCAGCTCTACTCTATTTATAATCGCCATTAACGATATTCTGAAGATGATCTCAACGCCCATACAAGCAAGACTATGAAGATAATATGTTTCTTTTTCTCGAAGGTAAGGTGCTGACAACAAGCGCAAACTTACTGCAGGGAGCAATAATAAATGAACTGAAACAGCGGTCCAGCACGTCAGGCCTTTCCTTCTCTCCAGAAAAGACTAGATGTATCAAATTTTCTAAAAAACCCACACAATGCTTTCTCATATTGCGTCTAAAAGACAAACTCTTAGATTATACCAAGAAAATATAATTCCTTCGACCAACGTCTGTCCTGAAAAAGTCATACAAGATACCTCACCCAATCGTGTCAAAAAGGTACCAACCTAATCATATCCTTGGCGAACCAGCACTGGGGTCAAAAATTGATTACGCCTGTGTCGCTTATGCCTCAGCCAATCCTTCAATCCTCTAACCACTTAACACACTGCATAACTCAGTTCTGAGATTTGTATTGGGGGCCTTCAGAACCACTCCTGTCAACAATTCATACCAGGAATGTGTATTGTCCATGAGAAGACACTTATTGAGTGTATCAGACGCTCTAAAAGCGAGGTTGTACCCACTTTTGAACAAAACGAGTAGCTACAGAGAAAGTATTAATGGAACACCGTTCATCCAAAAGGTTTCTATCTACTTAAGGGACGAATATACTCCAAATGCCAATTCCTTGCATATCCCATCCACCCACTGTCAAACCAAATGCAGATGCCGAACAAAAGGCACGGGCTGCTAAAGTTCGATAAACATCAAACTCCAAATGAACTGTTCGCACAACATTTTCAAAAAATACTGAATATTTACCCTAATCTAGAGGAAATTTATAGTGACTCATCCAAAACTAACGACAGTACAGGAGCAGCCATAGTGCTAACCACTGGAATAACCACTATAAGGTTACCGCAGGAGCTAACCATCCTAAGTGGCGAACTTTACGCAAGCAGTTGGTTGGTAATAACAGACTTTCTCAATTCGCTAAAGCTTCTGAACGACTTACACACGAAACACCCGATTGTTTTCCATCTCACGATGGAATCGTAGGAAACGAATTGGCAGATCAAAATGCTAAAGAGGCTACAACTGCAGATACTTTGATAAACCTGAAACTGCCAGTTAAAAGTAAGCTAAAAAAACATATTTTGAGGTACAAATAGATCAAGAACCTGCAGAACGACAACCCTTGAGCGCAGATCTAACAATTCAAAGTACTTCCATACTAAAATTATACAAAAGCACAAATTTGTAGTAGGTTGAATTCAAATCATACCACAATATTTAAATAAACGTCGCACTTGTATAAGTGTCTCAATCTGGTACTTCAGAAGATTTTAATTTTGCTGGGATTTACTTTTTGAGCGGCATCCTGAATGTACTTTATTAGCATGATATTTTACCAAGCAGCCGTGGGGTGATACGTCTTCGATAATCATCATCATTATAGGTTTTTATAAGTTTCCATCTGTGTTGCTTTACATAATTGAGATCATAGCTGAAGATCCCGTCATCATATAATTAGTAAAGCCAACATCCTGGCAGATTACTTCGGAAACATAGTGATTACCTGCAGCTAAATACATTCATTCTTCTCACAATTTTACAGATGTCCAGGTGAAACGTCAGTTATACGCAAGTATGTATATGTAAGGCATATAATTGTTTCATAAACATGCCCGAAGATCTTTTTTTACTCATATTTATTTGTGAAGCAAATTGCTTCCTCGGCGTAGACGTAGCTGCTTTCTTTATTCACCGTCTTCGGTTATTTACCAGATCTACGGAAGATACATTATAATCAAACCTGGACGCACTTGCTGTCCTCAGTATAGAGGGTGATATGTAGTCATTCACGTTTGAATTATCTAACCTTGCACATTTTTACGTGATAGCCAGACGATTGTGGAAATTAGTTCAGCTATATAAAAAATTGCGTCAAGTAGGACTATGCACTTTCTTCGCAACGCCATCAGATGATAAAAGACAAGTTAAACCCCCGAGAAAAAAAAATTAGTTACGAATATGTGCAATAAAGAAATTAAACGAATCAGGTTGGTCAAACAGGCCTATATAATTGATCCATAGACCTTATTTCTTCGCCCTAGCAGTCCTTAGTGTCTATCGTCCGCCGAACACCACCACATTGCAAGCAGAACAATCAAGCAGAAAACGTTACGCCAAGCGCTGAGTCGAGATAGCAGAAATAGGCGCGCATCGAAAACATTTCTCTATCATTCTTCATTTTAAGGACAAATGTACGGGAAAACTATCATATGTGAAATATGGTCAATAGGTGAGTAGGATTACCGGGGCTTAGAGTTAGTCCTTCTAAAAAAAAAGTTGCATGACAAAACCTTTGTCCTTCCCCTAAGAGGAATTCCTTCAAGCCCACATGACGATATTGCCGTTCAACATGCACAGTGCGCAAAGCAGTGCGGATGCGATTGCCGACTGTGACATACGACCTCCGATGACAATGCTTGACGATCTGGAAACCACGTCTCACGTATCGTCACCCAACTGTCAGAGATATTTCTAAGCTCTAAGGGTAAATGTACTGGGGCTTGAATGATGAGTGGAATATTCACAATATGTGTATAGAATTACTGGGGTTAGAGGCGTATAAATAAACCAACGTCAAAAAATTGAGATACATCCTCCGCCACACCCTGCTACCCCTAACCCACAAATTTTTAACCCCTACAAAATGTTTTCCGAAAATGATGGAAAAGTCAAAACACGAAGATTGAGCAATTCTTATTTTTCTCGTTCGTGGCCACTTTTTCCGCCAGCAATAGACCAAAACCACGAAGCTTTTACATCTTTGGCATTGTAGTAACACTGTGTGAAAATTTCATGAAAACCCGAGCGGTACTTCTCAGGTTATAGGCGGTTATAGGATTAGCGGACAAACCGACGGAAATGAGTGACATGGTTTTTCGTGATGTACATGTCATCTAACATCCAAATAACAGATTCAAAAATTTTCGCGATGACAATACTTTCCCGCCAGTAGGCGTGGGAAGTAAAACACGAAATATCATATACTATAAATTGCTTATTTGAGAAATTGAAAATACCATATTATGTTTGTCATTTGACAATTGTTAAACTAAGTAACAAAGTACAAATGTAAGTAATAAAAACCGACTAACATAGGGATTATGTTTCTCTTATTATATTTCTAACAAATTTGTTGGTGTTCATGTAAAGCTGGTGTTTTAATTTATTTGTAGAACCCGGAAGAGGGAAAAATCTCTACCAAAACGTATTTCATCTGACATACATAGCTGACAGTGCAATGCAATCAAAAGTCATGAACAGTATTCAAAAAGTCACTAAGTGGTTCAATAACTAACAATACTAACAATTGACTTTGCTAAAACTCACTTCGCGCCTTTCACATCCTGCGTAAGTGGACTACCCAAATAACTGTGACTGTATCTTATCTTTTCGGTGGGAATTAACATTTTCCCTGCTTTTACTCTACTTTTTTTTACTTTCCATGCCTACTGACAGGGAAGGATTGTAATCGCGAATATTTTCAAAAACGTATGTTATATGACATGTACGTCACGGAAAACCATGTCACTCATTTCCGTCGGTCTGTCTGTCTGTCTGTCGGTCTGCCTATAACTTGAGAAGTGCCGCTTGAGTTTCGATGAAATTTTGGCACAATGTTAGTACAATACCAAGCACGCAAAATCCTTGTAGTTTTTGGAAATCGGTGCAGTGGCGGTGGAGAAAAAGGCGGAAAACAAAAAAAACTCTCAAAACCTGTTTTCAGACGATCCTGATTCGGAAAAGTTTTTGTCTGGGTCAAAAACTGGGGGTTAGAGGATGTAGGGTGTGGGACAGGATATATCTCAATTTTCTGACGGTGGTGTATTTATACCCCTCCGACCCCAATAATACTACGCACATAGTAGGCATATTTGAGTCATCATAGATGTTCCCGTACATTTACCCTTAAAACTTATAAATACCTATCAATCTCGGGTGTCGATAGATGCGACCTGGTCACCGGGATGGATAAGCCTCGTCTTCGGTGGTCATCGTTACAGTCAGGAATCGCTTCCACACTACTGCGGGCTGCCTGAACTGTTCATGGTGAAGGCCAATATCGCCATTCACGCGGGATAGATCATCGCAACTATGATGTGCGCTGGTACAATTCCTCTCAGGGGTAGGACGAAGGTCATTTAGTCTTTTGCTATAAGTACATCTTCGTGGCTAACTTTTTCCCAGAAGGGCTAACTTGTGCTGAACATAATCCTATACGACTTGATGACAGCGTACCGTGAGAAGTACATAGTCAAATTACTAGACGCCATTTCTGTAAACACAACTGTTTACTTGTGCTCAATTTCCAAATCTGATCTATAACTTTGTGTAACTGCCAAATATACTGCAATTTTTTTTGGTAAATTTTAGAGTTTTGGTGTTAGTTGTGAATGTATTCTATAATAATAAACTTTGTATTGTAATTTTGTTTGGCACTGGTTGATATGAAAAGCAGATTTTAGCTGACCCCCTCAGGTTAAATAAAAGCAATTATTGATAATATATCATTACGAATATTAAATAGGACAAACAAAGGGATTATGCCACGATATCAGATATGACCTGATTAAGTTTAAATCTCGTTCAACAAGACATACTATTGATCAATTGCGTATGCTGTAATATGCCCTTGGTGCCAGATTGAAGTCCGGGTGCCGCTGCAAAAAAATATGTCAATAAAGTAGAACTGGTATAAAACGGATCCTAAGAATACTTTATGAAAAAAGGTTACTCACCCAACAGAATTGCGTTATTCTAAATCCTATGTATTGGATATCCACCAGCAATTTTTTCACTTCGCATTTTCCAACAAAAAATTACAACAACTCTAACGAAAGCACAACGCAGCTACAAGGAACAGAACCAATTTGACTTTGGATTGAATTGAATTTGAACAACAACAAAAAATCTTCTACACGCATTTAAACATCAGAACTTGCAACACTCTGTATATTCGGTTACCTATTAATACAGCACATTTTATTTTCATATATTCTGTTGGATTTTTGTTTTATCAGAGATTACTACACCTCATGCATCCCATAATTCAGCTGCAGCGGTTATTAAAGTTATGGTTCGGTTTACCCACTTTTTTAGAGTAACATCCTCTCATATTTCTGCTGTTGGGCCGCTCTCCTTAACTCACACTCCTTCATCAGTATTTACTGTTGATTAGAGTTAATTATACCTTACACGGCATCACGTTTCGATACTTTATAACCTACCGTTTATTTTTTTTCGCTTCTTACCATGCGATCAGCTACTGTAATGCTTATTTTATTGATTATGGATCTTAAGGCAACGTCGTAGCTTAAAGGTAATTTATAACAGTTTTTTCAAGGTTATTATGTTGAAGTGAGGCAGTGATTTGCACAAGATAGTTATTGACACCTTGGAATTAGAAATAAGAATCAAAATAGAATAATCCGGAAAATGAGAGATATCCTGATAGTCGCTTTTCTATTCAAGGATAGCAATACTTTTCTTGCTAACTCAAAATCCTCCATGTTGGGCGAAGCCTGGCAACTAGGTCATCATTGAGCCTTTTTGCCAGCCCCTAGTAGTGTGTTCATATTTTCAATATGAATACTACAGTAACATCTGTCAAAGATTAGCGGATAGATAGACTGACCGACAGTTTCGAAATTCCTCACGATTACAAAACTTCCTTGCCTGTGGCCTGGGAAGTAAAAGGATGTGAGATATATTAGAAGTGGAAAAATATCATAACATACAGGTCAGTTCTGGATGTACAATGTTCAAGCGGATCTGCGTGGCTGGATCAGTGAGGAGCAAATCACGTTGACATAATGTCAATATTGTCAATTTTAGCTTACTCTCTAGTCCTCATTTACCCATGCCTAGACTCGGTTTGCAAGCCAAAATTATAGAAGCTGCAGAGCAACTGTTGCAGATTCATATTTGGTCTTACGGAGTATAGTAGCATTTACTCAAAAATCAAGGACTTACAGTGGCTCATACTTGATGGTTTATACAATTATTTCATGGCTCCATTGGTGCATAGAATTTTTACAACTGGTAAACCCGTCTATTTACTCGATAAGTTGATTCCTCGTGGAAACCAAATTACTCTAAATCTGCGGCACAATGATCTACTTTCCATACCTATGCATCGTACGTCTGTTTTTGGAAAATCGTTTACTTATAATGCGGTCAAGTTACATAATTCTTTACCAGCTAAATCTAAGAGCTAAGGTTTGCAGAGTTTCAAGAAAACAGTCAAGTTGCACTTTCTGAGCTCAGCAGTTTCAGTGATAAACTCATTTTGATGAATTATAGCTTGTTCATAATAGGTCCGTTATATTGTTTCTATTCTTTGTATATATTCGTTATCTATATTTACTTTTAATGTATTTCTTACTTATTCATGTTGGCATGCTAATGTTGATGTCTGGTTGTAGTATGGTTAAGTGGTAGAATAGCCATGGCCAACCTTCGCCATACTATGATCATTTTCTAAATAAAGACATTATTATTATTACTATTATTATAATGGTAGAAGAGAGCCAGATCGCCGACGGCCCATCGGTCAGAAAGGATCCCGAGACTGTCTGTTAGAGAAGGGTAATAGGTCAGCTCTCATCTGAATAACATCGAGCTTGGATGATGTAGTCGAGGCGGCAGCACCCTAAGCTTGTAAGCAGTACGCGAAGCTAGGTCTTATGTGGGCCTTGTACAGAATGAGGAGGTTATGTGGGAAAACGTACCAGGTAAAACCTCATTCTATCTGAGAAAGCTTCAACATCCTGATATATCTGTTCCCATCGTCTTCCCATCAATATCTGCAACACTCTCAGGCGGTGTTCCTGTGCCTTGGCAAAGGCGGAAAAATAAAAATAATAATACCTCGCTTGGCTCGACTCGTCTGAGTAAATTGAAATCCATCAAAGCGACGGCGGCGGCAACCCTACGGACCTCTATTGTTATCTGCTCCTGCCCTCCTTCTTCATTTTCATATTTTTCTCCACGCTACCTACCCCCCAGCTCCGTTGAGATACCCCCCGCAATCTCTTACATTTTCTCTCCCCCATTATCATTTGCCTGCTCGCGTATATTATCGATCTCTAGGACATCTTTTGTAACATACACTCATCCTTTCGGGTTATTTTTCCTCAACGAGTTTTCCTCCCTTATATCCGAATTTGCCCGAAGCGATTGTTGTACAGCATGTCCCAAAAACATGTGAATCTTTTTACGGGGTAAATACCATAGAAACGACCTGGTGTGGGTCAGATTCAAACCTAGACATTCAGCACAAAAGTTCTTCTTTTTTCATATACCGAAGCTTGCCGCGTAAGCAGGAGCCAGCGTACCGCGGCTGCTATAAGGAGCTTGAAGACGCCTTATTAATCAGATTTTTTGTTCGTTTAAGGTTAGCAGAATTGGAAAAAGACACCTCAGATAGATTTTTCCACAATTATGTCACCCCAAGAACAAACGAACTGTCGTACCAGCCAGTTCTGGATGTACAAAGCTTGATACGGATAGGAAGGGGGGGGGGGACGAAGTCAACTGTGTCTGTGTACCAATGTCCAATTTTCTGCATCAAATTCTACTTCCGTGCATTGCACATTTATTTAATGGTTATATTCGTATTCAGCATGTCAAATTACCTAGGTCTTCGTTTGTAAGTAAGAAAAACCAGAACGGAATTTCAGCCTACGAAATCATACGTCTTTCAGGTTTTCTATGACAAACTTTCCAAATTTCGTGAATTCGGAGATAGATTCCAAATCATGAGAGGAGTTGTGCTCAAATCACGAATTCAAAATTGTGTGCACAAAAATTTAAATTGGTGTTCGCATTCAAAAATCGGTGTTGCAACGGAGCTTGCTTCAGTTCTTTCGCGTCTCTTTCAATTATATTAGGAGTCCGGTATACTTTGCCACATAATTGGAAATTTGAGTATGTCTAGTCAGTCCAAAAAAGTGCATCCAAGAGCGACCCTTACAACAGACCTAGAGATCTGCTTTCTGTTATCAGTAAGGTGATAGGCAAATGCACAAATCGGGAGCTCCTGGAGTATTTGGAATATCACGGCTTCATAAGTGACGGGCATTATGACTTCCGCCACCAAGGAACCTCCTAGGTTACGTCATACAACTGTGGAGCAAACTTGCCCAGTAATATGGTAAGGCTTGATATCACGAAAGGGTTCGATCAACTGTGGGAAACTTCCATCCTATGACCTTCCACATAAGCTTTGCAGATGGATGGTTGACTTCCTCTCTGTGACTGCAAGATATCCGTAGCGATTACTGGTACTTCTCTTCATCCTGCAATGCCATCGCGAGTAGTTTCCAGGGATCTATCTTGCCTCCGACGTTGTTCCTTTGACATATCAACGACCTCATCTCTTGCACGATCAATCTGATCCACAGCTTTGCTGATGACAGCACTCTACATGCAGGAATTTACAGTGGCAAGCTGACAAGCCATACAAATTTGCAGTAAGAGCCATGTCTTTATTCCACTCGTTTGCTGGCAGATCCAAAACGGCATTTTTGAATGCGTCAACTGCTTCTTCTGGTGACTGGAACCTTTGACCACGCAGTCTGTTTTTAATTTTCGGGAAAGTAAAGAAATCGTTAGGACTGAGATTGGGACTATATGGAGGATGGTCCAATAATTCCACGTTTTCTTCCGTTAAATATTGCCTTGTTTTTTGGGCTGTGTGCGAGCTTGCATTGTCTTGGTGGAGGATGATTCTTCTTTCGGGGTTGATTTTTCGAAGCTCGGTGATGTCTTTTGGTAAACAAATGGTGGTATATCAATCCGCAGTAACAGTTCTTTGCTCATTAAGAGGAATTGTTGCAATATGATCCGCTTTTGACACAAATGTCGCGACCATCTTTTTCGAAACACTTCGAGAACGGATGACTTTTGTTGGCTTTTCTTCACCTTGGAACACTCAAACAGCCGACTGTCGTTTATCTTCTGGTTCATAATAGTAAATCCACGATTCATCACCACTAAAAATGCTGTACATATTTTTTTAGTTTCCGGAATTGAAACGGTCAAGCATTTTTTGACACCAATTAACCCTGGCTGCTTTCTGCTCTTCAGTCAACAGGTGGGGTATCCAACGAGGAACTAATTTTCTTACTCCTAATTCTTCATGTAAATTTTTTTGAATTGAGGTCTTTGAGATCTTCAAGGACGCCTCAATCTCGCTCTGGAATCGTCGCTAAGACTCACCCGTCCACGTTTAAATTCTCCATACCAACGGAAAATTGTCGACTGATGTGGCGCTTCTTTGCCGAAAACAGACAGTAACTCAGCAAGACATTCTTGTTGCGATAATTGTCTCTGAAAGTTGTAATAAATTATGGCGCGAAAATGTTCTCGGTTGAGTTGTAATCACTTGGTGACACTTAAAAATTCACTGTAGTGTGAACACTGCACGTATTGTTGTGAAACTTTGAATTTAAGTTTACTAAAGAGTGAGGTTAAGATTCAGTACTGACGTTCGATCCGCGCGGCCTACTATGTGTCTATATGCAAAACTTAAAAGACATTCCTCGTAATGAAGAACTGAATACCGAGGTCGACGCGCTTATTAACCAAATTGAGCTACAATTGGTGCTCAGGGCTCGCTTATCCCTTACTTTCCCACGTGACCTTAATAAATCCTAACTCCTAACGACTACCGCATATGTCGAAAATATGCAATTATTATTACCTAGCAATCGATATGTTTATGAATTACATTGTCATGCAGATGATAAAGTCTTCATTTTTATGAGATCGTCTATAAATTTTCCTACCCTTTTTGCGGCTGCTGTATGATGTTTACCCTCGTTCTTTGCTACCTTTTTTGTTTGGGACCACCAACCATCAGCATCATAGCAATCGAAAATATATTAAAATGAGACTAAAGTATGGTTACATGTAAGAATGGTGAGGTAGGGTCAAAAATGTACAGAGTTACTATCCTTGACTTACGAGGCATAAAGAAATAATTTGCATCTAATGTATACATAACAGGAAGGAGTAAAAATTCTCACGGATCTGATGTTTAGGTAAAATAGCACGGCAAACGGAGGTAAGAGGAAAATTTTGATACGGATTCATTGAGCAGGTAGATGGAGAGAAATTATTGTAAAGCCGAAAACTTTTCAAAACGTTTTTTGTATGTGATAAACCTTGTCAACATAATTCTATCGGTCTGTCTACCCATCTGTCCCTAATTCTTAGCACCTCTATAACTCGGAAGGTACAGCTCGACTTTTGATTAAATCTTGTGGATTTTGAAAACTGATCCAGTGACAGCAAAACGAAAGAATCAGAGACGATGACTACTCCACAAAAGTATCTAGGGGGTGTATCATGCATTGCGCAGAACGTCGAACAGTTATGGGCCGGTAACCTAGTGATTTTCCGACATCCTTCTGATCAACTTGACAAATTATTAGTAGATGGAGATCGTCTGATTTCCGCCTACTTCTCCACGTGGATAGAGAATCGCGTTTCACTAAATTCTAACACAAATGTTTTCGGTGTAGTTAACTTGCAAGACCAGCATATATGTATAACATGTAGTGACCATATCGGAAAATTGATGATTTTATAAAATGATCGAGCATTTCATGAAATGGTCATATTTGGTAAAATGCTAAAATAATTAAACTCATCACCGGTATAGCTGCCGGTAGTGCTTTATTTATGTGTCAACATGGCGGCAGTTAATAACAAATTTCGTTTTCGAGGTGAAAATTCTAATATTTCGTTACTAAGGGCCGTATCGTGAGTCGTTCCTAAAATTGTAGGACGCCTTTATGGCCTCCTTGATTTCCATAGTTTTCTACTTTTCCGTGTCGACGCTGTATTTTGAGATTATGTCACAAATATCTATTTGCATCAAATTGTTCATGGTTTTGATTTATATCATGTTTTATCAGCCTGAAATTTCCTACAATTCCAAAAGAAAACATAACTTCACAATAGGAGAGCGCTGACGCTGACACGAAACAGGTGCAATCTAGGAATTCTTGAAGTAGAGAAAAGGCTATAACAATCAAGTAGGCCATAAAGGCGTCCTGCAATTGTAGGAACGACTGACGATACGGCCCTAAATGAGGATGAAAGTGAGATTAAAAGACACGACAAAAGAGAATTTGAGTTCTATGCGAGTTTTTTGGTTTTATGGGCGATATGGTCAGTCGTGGATAACCAACCCGTTAAACGTTGAATATTTTACGATCTGATGAATCATGCATGACCTACTCGTTGAACCTTGATGATTGAACAATTACGTCATTCGTGGAATGACCAAACCGTTAAACGTTCACGATCTAGCCATACGGTCAGTCCTAAATAAAAAATTCGTTAAGCGTTGATTGATTTCAATATGGTCAGGTGTGGATGACGAAATCGGTAAACGTTGACGATTTTATGAAATGGTCAATCGTAAACCTTTACGATTTAACGATAAGGTCAATCGTGGATGAACAAACTGTTAACCTTGACGATTTATCGATATACATTAGTTGTTGACGATTTTATGTTATGGTCAATCGGGGATGACCAAATCATTAAAAATTACCGATCTTACGATGTGGTCAATCCTCGATGATCAAATTGTTGAAAGTTGACGATTCAACGATATGGTCGGATTCAGTTAGCCATTTCTTTGAATGCTACCAACTCTTGAAATGGGTGATTCTGCGATATGGATACGACATATACATTCAATACTGGGTGTGTAGTGAGTCAGACATCCTTAAATAGTAATGCGCTTATCTGTCGAAAATTGTTGTTATCGCAACGAACATAATTCTTCGGTACACCTCATATTTTTTCCGCGTCCCTGCCCCTAAAGGTGCCCTTGTTCTTACCAGTAAGATTAATTTCCCTAGTCACATAAATCTCCAAGCAGTGCACAAGGGCATGATACGCTCACGTATTAACATGGATTTCGGTGGTTTGCCAGGAAGAGAGACAGCCCTGCGTAAAGGCCTGTGGCATTGTCCTGTAAAGAGGTGTTGTGACGTTCGGCAAGGGATGCAAGGGCTCGCCCATTGTCTGCCCCCGGGATTATACGATCCATCGCCCATTGATATATCGATTGGTATTAATCAGCTATCGAGAGTAGGCATTTAACTCTACGACTGGGACGGGGGTTCGCATTGTGTACCAAATAATCCCTATTTGTGTATGGTGGAAATATTGCGGAGAGTCTATAATCATTTTGGGGTTTGTGCGGTTTGAATGGTTGTTGAGTATTTGTGACGTCTTTATCAGTTTGCTCTTTAGATTGAAGTAAATACGAAGCTCTTATAGGCCGGGATACATAGAATGTACATAATCAAATTCTTTAGGTGACAACAGCGTCTAGTACTTGGTCAAAATTTTCCACTTTTTTGAACCTGGAAGTTTGACATCTTGAGGATGAATTCGATCCTATTTTCGTATGAATGAGTGAATTTACAAAAAACCTCTAGTATCTGCAATGTCTACCAAATCCCATTTCTAGACTGATGTGGTGCGTATATCACGAATATGGGTTTTGTTTGTTTCTGTCAACGAGGAACTATATTGAACATTTTGTATTGAGAAACTGTAAAAGCCAGATTCTTCACTAAATTGGTTGGATAGCTGACGAAACTGATATTAGTATTTCGCTATCATTGTCAGATGACACCATTATTATTTTTCAGATGCTTTTATTTTTCTTAACCTGTTAGTATGTTAGTGTGGAACTGCATTTTAAACCAGCCTTAATCAATTGAGCTGAAGTTTTAGTCACAACTAGGATGAAAGGTTGATATCATATTTTAGATTAAACAATTTTCACTCTAAACCAGTTCCCAAATCATCCTACTCTACCTCGTTTTTTTCGCTTATTACAACATGAAGCAAGAATTAAGTTCTTTTGTCTTTTTGCTGTTAAAATATTGTAACGGTTTCACCGTCCGATCGTATTTATTAAATCACTTCTCGATTATCATTTCATTAATCCCATCTCTAGCTTTTCTACTTGGAAAATTTTCCGCTTGGAGCGCTTGATGCGGAGTTCCTGATCTGCGATGTTCCTCGCGCTTCCTTTTCACTTGAGCCGCCGATCGAACAACGGCTAGAAATTTCTTCTCAGTAGCACAAGGTTATATAGCACCATGTGCTAGAATTTTCTAGAATGTGTGTCCGTATAGGACAAAAATGATTGGGGCCACGCCCTTTCTCTTTCCCTTTCACTTTGCCTAGCCTTGGCCAATATTCTCACCCATGTATGTACCTTGGCAGCGCCATCGCCTTTAACTTCGCCTACAACTGGTTGTGAAGCCACTATATGGAGGTCACCCCTCATAACTGGGACCTCCCCTTCAAGCCCCTGGCCATCCTGGCTTCAGTCGAGTAAAAATGGACCAGCGAAAGATAAGTCGATAGCGTTATAGCAGCGCCAAAGATGTAAAACTTATTTTGTTATTTTTGTAAAATTGTAATGTAATGAAAATGCCTTTTTTTTTTGTTAAATAAAATCTGTTAAATTTTTGTATTCTGTTTGTTCTTCTATCCTCTAGCCATGCCATGGTCGACACACAGCTATACGCCTGTAGATGTCTTCATGCCACCGACTGAGCTACCGGAAGCTAATGCTAACCCCCTTTCTGTGATTGTACAGAAAAGTTGGAATCTTCATTGCATTCCATCTTTTCTGGACTTTTTGCGGAAAGGAAGCGTTACATAAATTGGCACCCGCAACGTGAGGCTTCGATAGGTGTTTGGCTTTGTCGACAAGTGGTTTGCTAGTGGAAGATTGGCACACAGAACATAGTTTTCAAAATTCTTTACAATCTTTGGCAGCATTTCTATTTTAAATTGCTTTTGGTACTCAAATTTCTAATTCCTTAATCATCCTTACTTTTTGCTTAATGTTTAAAATTTTTATCAAAAGATTAAAATTTTTCCACCTGTTTATTTCATAGGCATACTATTAACTTTTAAATTGTCTTGTTTAGTAGTCAGCGAGATCATTGCCAGAATTTTTTTGTCTCACATACTACTACAGTTTTTATTTACTGCTGGGGACAGTTATAATTTTTTTCTCATTGTACTTTTGAGATTGATGATATTTTGATATTTTTTTTTGTTGTTGAATATTGATAGTCTGGGGACTTTAGGTTTCCCAGCATTTTTGTCGAATATCATCAAACTTTTGATTGAGGTTGTGACTATTGTTGTTGATAGTTTACATATTCTTATATGCTTTTCATTTTTGATCACTAACCTCTTAGTTTTTGAAAGTATTTCTTCATGTGCAGTTTTTTGATTTCTTGAGACTTTTCATGTACGCATATATAGCCTAATTGTTGGATCTCTGGTGTACTGATATAGCTCTCATGATGTTTGGTACGTAGGAAATTTACTTTCAAAATTATTTTTGCCTTCCCCAAATGTATTTACTTTTTGAATTTTTGACTGTACTTGAACTTTTGATCATTTGTTTTCATTCTGATGGCAATAATCTACTGACTAGAGTTATCTGGAGTAAATCATTTTGCGATTTATCCATTTTTCTGAATTATATGAAATTGATATTCATAATTTTTCGTATATTTTGGCGGTTTACTTTTTTTCAAGTATTGACACTTGGACATAGTACTTTGATACTTACCTTTTTTTTTTTTCAAGAAACAAATGATGTTTTTCTTGACTATATTTTTTGCTACTTTTCAATGGGGGGGTGACTCCTAAATCATTTTTACCTATACAAAGACACACATACTCATTTATGGTAATTCAATGTCAACTTGTTGAAATATAGTATACGTTCCTCAGTAACTATTGTAGTAATTTTGTCTCTTGTTTGGAGCATAAGTTTTCACAATTTTAATGTTTTATAGTTTTATCTGGCATATTCTTTGAGGGAAATTAGAACATTAGTGTCTGATTTTCCATTGGATGAACAGGACTTGAACGTCTCTGTACTTTTTTAATGTATGTCAGATATAAAATATTTTTTTTAAGATTCGGCTGCTCCTGTTTTTGTATTGAAACTGTTTGTTTGTATTGTTAGTTTTTATAGTGTTTTGGATCCTTTCATATTTCCGCTCAATCGAAGGGGGCGAGTTTTTCGATCTGTACATTGGAGCGAGTAGGTTTTCCTATATTTATTTCCTAGTACAGATGCGAACGGAGAAGAATTTCCTTTGATAATTGTTAAGCTAATTTCCTGTAAAAGGCAGGTGAATGTTTACTTTGGACATTAGTCATCGTTGTTCTTTCAACCTTTTGAACGTCAGTCCACCATGTACAAAATTTACAAGTAATCATTATTTTTCTGATTCCGATTTAATGTGTATACTTCATCTTTTGAATATTTCATTTTTCTGAGTGTACTCAAATTTAAATTGCATTCCCGATCTAAATCATGTGACAAATACTGTGTATAATATTTTATAATGTTTTTATGCGTATATTTTCTGAATTTCCTTTACATACTTACGTACTTCTATTTTTGAAGTCTATTACTTTTGAAGTTTTTGATAGTATCCTCTTTTTGAATTCATTATAACTTTCTTCGAGAGCACAGACTTACATTGATTTTTGGTTCAAACTTTTGATGTTTGTTTACATATTTTTGAGTGGTTTTGAACTTTGACAGTATTTTGTAGTCTGGATAGTTACATAGATTCGTTGCGATGTATGCCTTGAGGGTCTTGTACTATCCACAGTTTCTTTAATTGAAAGTGTTTTCTTCATATGCATTTTATTTTCTTCTTGAGACTTGTCATATATGCTTTCCGCCTAGTTGCAAATCTGTGCGTATTGATAAACTCTTGAAACCTCTGGCGTATAAGTAAAACTCACTTTTGATATAGTAATTTATGTCTCAGTTCAATTCAATCAGTTCAATTTGATTTGAAGTAATTGTCAATTCCTTCTTGAGATTTTTCATATATGCTTTCAGCCTTTGTGCACATTTGTGCGTATTGCTAAGTCTTGAGCTTGGTTGCGACATTGCTTTCATGTTTCGCTATAGATTTTGAAATATCTGGTGATTTTGCTTTTGCATTATTGCATTTGTTTTGATAGTCTGCTCTCATAGTTTTTTTTCGACTTCTTATTTCTTTCAATTTCTGTCTTGACTTGGAGTAATCGCCAATTCTAATAGATTCAGTATAGTAATTCTCTTTTCATACTTTACACTGGTAAATTATTATAGTGTTTCTAATCTTGTAATATTTCATATTTGAACTTAACTTTCATTTTACAATGATATGGTTATTCTCAGTGTAGACTTTGAAGTGCGCTGATGATATCAGTGATCTACATGAAAATATTCCATAGACTATAGACATTCTTGTCTAGGGCTTTGGAATGCACCTATGGTGACCCTAGAAAGTTGTCTTTTTCTCATATTTTTGCTATAAATCAAAATTCGAATTCTTACCTATCATATTTATTTCTATTTCTTGTTCACTAGATTTTTTTTTATAACTCCAATTTTGCACCTACATATATCGTAGTCTTTTGCATACAATTTTTGCTTGCGGCATTACTCTCATGTATCATGATTTAATAAAATATCTTGTGATTTTCGTTTCGCTATTTTGCATTTTACATATGCTCACTTCGTTTCTCATTTATTACTCATGAAACTTTTAATATTTTGCTTACTTTTAAATTTTTTTGAGAACCCTTTATAAAATCATGCTCATATAGCTTTAATATTTCCTTTCACTTTATGATTTTAACACTATTAGATTTACAGTTGCACTTGTGTTGCACTTAGTTTTTTTTTGAAATTTATTTTGCTCTTTTCTATATTGAACTTCAGAATTTTTTTTGGTCTGGTTCTTATGTTGTCACATGACCCGAAAA
Source organism: Acanthoscelides obtectus (assembly GCA_963669975.1). Classification (NCBI taxonomy): domain Eukaryota; kingdom Metazoa; phylum Arthropoda; class Insecta; order Coleoptera; family Chrysomelidae; genus Acanthoscelides; species Acanthoscelides obtectus. The sequence continues at coordinate 79,467,888 of CAVLJG010000003.1, read as the reverse complement.
TTTTGATTGAACTTACTCTTGAATTTTAGTTCATTGATTGAACTTAAGCTATATTTTGACTTTGAAAATCTTACTTCAATATTTCATGAATGTCCCTTATATACTTTAATTCTCTGAAAACATTTCGAATTATTTTGTAGTCTTACAGACTGCTGGCGCCCGACAATTTTTTTTTGGAATCAGAACTGCACTTACTTAACATCTTTTTTGATTAAAATACCTTCTTGATCAAGTTTTCATTGATTCAGTACTTGTAAATTGTTTTGTTATATGACTTGAATTCCTAATGGAATTTGTTAATTTCTTTTGATTTTCATATTTTGAAAATAGTAATGCACTTTTTTTATATTGGATATTGGTTTAAAATATCACTGTAGATGATATTCTTTTTGGGTTTGGAGTATTGCGAGATAATCTGGCAATTGTTTTGAGAAAGATTATTGTTTTTTAGTACCTCTTATGGTTTAGGTACTTACTTAGTTTTGAAGTTTTTAGTAGTCAGTCGTGCATTTTGGATGCCATTGTGATTCGTGCTTGGACTACTGCTGAAACTTTTGGTTTATTATTTTTCTCGTCTTAGGTATGACGATGTTTTATGTTTTGGGTTGTTCATCATATGATGATAGTTTTTTTTAAGTGCAACTTCACTGTACTTTTCAGCGAGTTGGTGCTATAACCATCCCTCTTGTTTGGTAGACTTGAGGCTATCCCTTTTTCTTCCAATTCTCTTCTAACATTTTTGTTTCTACCTTACTTTTGCTACTTGTTATCTGGTCGAATGGTTGTACATTTGTCCTCCCGTGATAACTTTCAATTTCCATGTCAAATAAAAAAAAATTCTTGAATGCTCTTTCGAATTTTTTTTTCTGGTTAAGTTGGGGCGAGTGTAACGGTTTCACCGTCCGATCGTATTTATTAAATCACTTCTCGATTATCATTTCATTAATCCCATCTCTAGCTTTTCTACTTGGAAAATTTTCCGCTTGGAGCGCTTGATGCGGAGTTCCTGATCTGCGATGTTCCTCGCGCTTCCTTTTCACTTGAGCCGCCGATCGAACAACGGCTAGAAATTTCTTCTCAGTAGCACAAGGTTATATAGCACCATGTGCTAGAATTTTCTAGAATGTGTGTCCGTATAGGACAAAAATGATTGGGGCCACCCCCTTTCTCTTTCCCTTTCACTTTGCCTAGCCTTGGCCAATATTTTCACCCATGTATGTACCTTGGCAGCGCCATCGCCTTTAACTTCGCCTACAACTGGTTGTGAAGCCACTATATGGAGGTCACCCCTCATAACTGGGACCTCCCCTTCAAGCCCCTGGCCATCCTGGCTTCAGTCGAGTAAAAATGGACCAGCGAAAGATAAGTCGATAGCGTTATAGCAGCGCCAAAGATGTAAAACTTATTTTGTTATTTTTGTAAAATTGTAATGTAATGAAAATGCCTTTTTTTTGTTAAATAAAATCTGTTAAATTTTTGTGTTCTGTTTGTTCTTCTATCCTCTAGCCATGCCATGGTCGACACACAGCTACACGCCTGTAGATGTCTTCATGCCACCGACTGAGCTACCGGAAGCTAATGCTAACCCCCTTTCTGTGATTGTACAGAAAAGTTGGAATCTTCATTGCATTCCATCTTTTCTGGACTTTTTGCGGAAAGGAAGCGTTACAATATAATTCGTTTTTATTTGGAAAATTGAAACTAAGTAGGTTCATTATCGTTTTAGAGTTAAGAAGTGTAAATCAGTGAGCATTTCCAACCAGATAAAAACTATTTTTAAATTTACATTTCGTTTTAATAGTTAAATAACGGCTTGCTTTTAAAATTTGTCTATTTATTTCACCGAAACTTCTGGTCCATGGCACTTCACTATCTTTGACGACTATATTCAGATTTAGCGCAGAAAATCATTCAATTGTATCTACCAAGTTCCATATGCTGATAACAACAGTAGAAGAACATACTAATATTGCTATAACAATACTTAGGGCCATATCGTCAGTCGCTCCTACAATTGAAGCACGCCTTTATGGCCTCCTTGATTTTCATAGCCTTTTCTCTCCTTCACAAAGGCTGGGATATTTCTAGATTTCTACTGTTGCGTGTCATCGCCAGCGCTCTCCTATTGTCAGCCTATGTTTTCTTTTTGAATTATATTAAATTTTAGGCTATGTAACAGATGATATAAATTAAAAGCATGAACAATTTGATGCTAATAAATATTTGTAACAAGCTCAAAATAGGGCGCTGACACGGAAGAATAGAAAAGTATGAAAATCAAGGATGTCATAAAGGTGTCCTGCAATTGTAGGAGCGACTGACGATACGGCCCTTAGATGAGTGTATGTATTTGTTGTTTTTGTGCAGCCTAAATACTATACTACAGTATATTCAGATAAGAGATAGACCGGATGTAAACAAAAGGTTCGGGTGATTTTCATGCTAACGCCGCCGTCTCGACGTAAAACAGGAGCCCTCATTGGTCAATTCGCAATTAAATGCCTATGCCGAGCGGCAGAGCAGTCGTATCAAGGCAGAGTCACATTCAGGTTCAGACGTGTTACGTATGTCGTGTGCATCATTGCAATTTGATATTTCTTTGGACGTTTTCGTTTGTTATCTTATTAAGTTGTTGAGTTTGTCATTGTTATTGTTATACCTTGTTATTGATTGTTATTGTTATCAACTGCTTGCGCAAAATGCCCAGTAGTACAGATACTGCCGATGAAGTTGTAAACTCCTGTAGTCCACCTAGGAAACGCTCTAAAAAAAGACACCTGAGTGCAGAAATGAAAGAGGTCATTTTGAATATACGTATATATAAGATCGAGCGCGAGGAGAACGAGGCATCAACCATCAAAGAAATTGTTGTGAAGGTTTCTCACAAAGTTGGGGTGTGTCGCGCATCAGTGTTTAATGTGTTAAGACAATACAAAAAAAATCACACCTTTTCTGAGCCAATGACCAGTAAACATCGCAAAAGTATTGTTAAATCATTGGATGAAGCTGATAAGCATGCGATTAGGAGGAAAGTGCATGAATTCTTCTTTAGGAATGAAATACCTACTATAGATAAAGTACTGCAGAGAGGTAAATGGAGATACAACGTTGCCAAATTTCAAACGATCAACTTTCCATGCGTTACTGAAGCATTTAAATTTCAAATGGAAAGAACGGGGTCGTAATAGTTTACTACTGGATAGAGAAGAAATTGTGCTATGGAGGAGGAATTATTTAACAAAAATTGGGAAATATAGAAATCAAAACAGGAAGATTTATTACCTTGATGAAACGTGGGTAAGGACACACTACAAGTAAAGTATGGGTTGATGATTCTGTAACTTCATCCAGGAGGGCCTTTCTAGATGGACTGTCCACCGGATTAAAAAATCCAGCAGGTAAATACGAGTAATAGACAACATTCGGATGTTTTTAAAACCTTGGCAACAAGGTTCTAAACATTAATTCCAGGGGGAAGATAAAACATATTACAAGTAACAAAACTTTTATAACTTTCGATAAAATGCGTGGATGTTTTATTGTCATTTTCATTTGTTAGAACTTTTTAAGCCATGTTTTTATGTGTTTTCGATATTTCAATAATTTTTTAATATAATCTTAAAATATGTCGAATATTATAAACTTAAAAAAAGTTACTAAGTCTTATATTGTGTACCGTTCCTAATATTTCTAATCATTTTAATTCATACTTTAAGCTTTATAAAGTTATAATTTGTTAATATTAATATTTGCGCGTATTTCAGGTTCCTGATCATTCATTTTTTAAAGGTTTATAACTTTAAATTAAATTGTGAAGCGCTGAGTAATCATACGACGTTCAATATTCTTTCTTTCAATATAACTAAATAATCCCAATTATAGCAATCTGATACTCATGTCTCAATGTTTTTTCGCTGAATGTGATTTAAACATTTGAAAAAGGTTCGCTTATTGAAATAAATCTACACCAGTTAGTACTTCGATTTCCAGGTAAAGGGAAAAGGCTCATTATCTGCCATATTGGCAGTGAGGATGGATTTGTTGCTGACAGTCTGTGGTGCCTTGAGTCTAAGAAAACTGGAGATTACCACGAGGAAATGAATGGCAAATCGTTTGAACAGTGGTTTTCAAAAATTTTACCGAACTTAGAGGAAAACGCAGTAATTGTGTTGGACAATGCGCCTTATCATTCTCGAAGAATGGAGAAGGTCCCAACAACGGCTTCAAGGAAAGTTGATGTTCAAAATTGGCTCCGCTCGAAAAATATCAACTTTGAAGAAGCAATGCTGAAAGTACAATTATTAAGAATTGTCAAGGATCACAAGGCGGAATATCAAAAATACGCCATTGACGAAATGGCAGCAAGTCAAAATAAAACTGTGCTCCGTTTACCTCCATACCATTGCGAGCTCAATCCCATTGAGCTCATATGGGCAGAGGTTAAAAATTATATAGCTAAGCACAATACAACTTTTAAATTTTGTGACCTCAAAGGACTTTTCAAAGAAGCACTAGAATTAATAACAGCGCAAAAATGGGAAAACTGTATTAAGCACGTGAAAGACAAAGTTGAAAAGAGAATGTGGGAACTGGACAATATTTTAGAGGAAGAAGTCGAGCCATTCATTATTGACGTTGGTGCTTGAGGCAGTAGCGATGATGAAAGCTCATCAAGCTCATCTTTCCAATAAAAGATGTCGTTCATCAAATTCGGTAAGTTATAAGTAATTATAAAGCTACTGTATTTTTTAATTAATTATTGACATTTTTGAACCCATTTTGGCAAAACCTATTCAAGAATCTACTTTCTGACAATGTTCAACCATGCACATTTTTTTACGTTTTGAACGTTTTAATTTGGTTACATATTTAACTAGAAATCAAAAAATATACTAATCAATATTCTAAAAGCAATTTTAAGAGATATACGATTATTTTTAATTTAGGCTAATTTAAACGCCATTTTGAGATTATATTTGACTGTATTTCACCAAACATCAGGCGGCATCCGAAGCTGGAAATCGAAGCGAAAATTTTGAAACCCTTATGTATATTTACATCATTATATCTTTCTTACCCCACCCCCACATGATCATATATCCATCACCAATCGTATACACATCGAATTGTGCTAATTTACTACAAAGTTACGCAAAGCAGCATCTACTATCTAAAATATGTACTGCGTGACTCTTAATACGTCACTGCCGAATGTTTCAGCGTTCGATGATCACGTGGTCTTGTTTATGTCCGGTCTATCTCTTATCTGAATATACTGTACTATCTGGTATCACAGGTATTTGGGGGATTTTTTACCAGCTATTAGCAGTTATCAAATAGCATAATCACAAAAATTCCTTTATATATGCGCCTGATTATTGTGATTCATTCATGTTTCCTATATAACAATCGCTCACGCACCAAACCTTTGACAAATAAATAATCGCGTCGCATGCGCTCATTCCACTTTTTTCGGACGTCAACTGTTTCCAGGCTGAGCGCAGGTAGCTTGATTTAAAGCAATCGCCCAGAATCAACTCGTTTGTCTGCAAAATAAATCATGTGCAAAAAAGCTTATTGCAAGTAGCTGCATTGCCTACGGTGCAAAATTAAGATTATCTAGCTGCAATTTGAGACTGATTTACATATCGTAACTTTGTTTTCTACATTGCGCTTATATTAATATCAGTATTATGGTTCACGTTACAGGCGACATCTTTTATTTTCTACTACAGTCGAATACCTTAACAAAATTTTATTTATAATGATATATGAAGGAAAGAAGTATAAATATGTAACATTTGTATACCTACCGTCTTTCTTTAATGTCAGTTACTTTCTTTTCGTGGTGCGTAGGTATACTTAAAATGCCATTGTGGACCTCATGGAGAGAAGATTTTATGTTCCCCGTCTTTTCCTTTCGTACATCTTCAGATTTTTTTCTGTTTTATAGGTACAGTTAATTAACTGCAGGGTTAAATTAATACTGATTGATTGCATACGCTAACGCAAAAAACAGCTCAGATAGATTGTTTACAAAAAGGCCGAAAAACTCACAAGAAGTTTTGCAAACATCCCTTGAGCTGAAAGAGTGAAAGTACTCAGATGTAATAATCGATTTTAGGAACAGTTTATGTAATTCATAAGGTGTTAAGGTCTTCGTCCACACCACTCTGCTGGCCTTAAGTAGATACTTCGAATGCTAACCTAGCAATTAGAATTGGTAGCCATATTGTCAAATAAATAATGAGTGGGCTGTCGATTAAACCTGCGATAACAGGAAAGCTGGTTCTACGTAGTGTTGATATGCTACTATTTGTTGGCCCCGATTTTTATTATTGGCAGAATTGACACCCGTTTCATATTTACTGGCCGACGGGCAGTAGGCGATCTAGCTCTCTTCTATCGCTATGTCAACGGACTGTGTACCTCCTCAGACCCGCTAAGCTTTTGTCACTCATCTCAACTTTGTCGATGTTCGTACATTGGGAACTTGTGTCGAGATTGTAAGACAATGTGAGGAGGTTTTTCCCCGTTCTGCTAGCCTTAGAAGGTTGAAAAATTGGATTGCATTTGAGTTACTTATAGCTGACGCGATTCCTCGGTATATTTAAGCTTTTGCCTACGAGGAGGTTGCTTCGATATAAAAAAATAATTCTGTATTATATCCAACTGCCAGAAAATAAAATAATATACATGATGATTCTGTAAAACTGTTTTTTACTTGGTCATTTGACATTTTTTTACATGTATATGTTATAAAAGTTACCAACTAATTGGTGTAACTCTTTAAATGTGAAGCTAATTTTAATATCCTATATAAATTATGACAATCGATGTCGCTGATTTCATCACCGTAACGTAGCATTTACCATTTCACGAGTTTTCGATTTATATTAGCGAAATTCTGAAATCTTCTGTGCTTTTTTTCAATTGACTTGAACTGGTATTTCTTACGCATCTGCTAGAAGCCATATCTCCATTGCTAAGAAAGGTTAAAATTTTAAAGGCAGGGCGTCGATAAGCTTTGGTGCAAAATTTCCAATTTCCAGTTTGAATGCCAAGTTTTATCACTTGTGAGATACCGACTTTTTTTGGAACAATTATTTCATAAAACATCCCATTGTCCCGTGTTTGTCCGTAAATCACTTGAAATTCATACGGAAGCTTCTAGAGCCTAATCACGCACAAGAAAAGAGTACTCCAGCTTAAAGATTCACTATCTTAAATCAAGGATCATGACTTTGATATGTCTAAAATATATTTTCTAGAACAAAGGTCAATCTTTTAATAATTACAAGAGCTATACTTCTTTGAAACAATGCAATTACCTGCTTTCAAGTGCATTTGATCTCGATTCAATGCCATAATTTTATAGGAATTTGTGATCGTGGAGCAGGAGATCCCTTCTATGTGTTCAATTTTGTCAGATCCATCAAAGGAAATGTCAGAAATTCAATGGTATTTCGGAATCTCACCAAAGAATCTGGTACAATGCTGCCAAAACACGGTAGTGTACCTTGACTAAGAAGAAGTGCTCTAGCGCTCATCCGGTTTCGATGAATGGCCGGCTTCTACCAAAGAGTCATTCATTTCGGCTGCTCGGAATCCAAATCACAAGAAAAGCTAGGCTATTTGCTTAGGGCTATGAAGAACTTTCGTCCAATTAACCTACTCGCTCTCTGCAAGGTCCAGATAGGCCCTAGCTCCGGGTACAGCTCACGTTTCGGGTGCTACCTCTCCGAATAAACTATCCGTGCTCGATGCTGTTCCGTGGGGGATTGTTCGACTGATCGATGACACTTCTCTAACGGACAGTCTCGGTACACCTTCGCACCTACGGCCTACGGATACAGACCTTTTCTACCTCTATGTCGATGGGCTTTACCCTTCAAAGCTCTGCTCCATGATACCGCCGCGCGATATGCCTGCCAGACAGACCAGTCTGATTTAGGCCTCCCATCTTAACCGTGTCTTACCTCGTATCTAACCTGGCCGATACGATCGCTCCTTTGTCCCCAGGGTATCGAGGTATTGTGGAACAAAAAGAGGCTTTTTCGGTTTGACTAACTTTAAGCAGTTTAGAAATCGGATCAACAGCAGCGTGCCCTGATATTTAGGCTTCAGCGATTTCTCCTCATATTGGGGTTTCCTTGTATTATACACGCGCCATATATGTTTGAATAGTTAAGCTTCACACATCTGGAACATTTATATGACTTCATATAAATCCGATTTTTTCACTGCTTTACTGCAATCATAACTGCCGACAGTTTTACTAGCCATACGATATTGCATTCTTATTAGCTACAGTGCGTGGAAAGATAACGAAACCCTATTTGAGATCGTAAAATAACAATTTCAATATATTTCGCTGAATGCTAATTGCATCATACAACAGATAACAGATCCATAAATGTGGAAATTAGTAAATACTTCCTTAACAATGCCATATCTCATTTTGATAATAAACGTTTCTTATAATACCGGCTATCATCTATTTATCGTTTCAATCTAAGAAGATATGTACCTTGACGCTTACGTTATGTCTGTGTATATGCGTACACTATGACTAGCTTCACACTCTACAGATTAGGTTAATGAACGTACCAAACAACGATTTTTTCTAGGTAATTGAGGAAGAAAATGTATTTCGAGAACGTCTTCAGTCTTTCTGGGTTTTTTAAAAACGCGTAAAGCCATTGATTAACATATTTTAGCTGAACTTAGTCATAGCAGCCCTGGTATGTTGGCTTCTGCCGTCGCGACTGTTTGATATAAAAAATATACTGTATTCGGCATTCAAAAAGGGATCTGAAAGATACTGGCACCATATATGAGACAATGATAGAACTCAAAAATTAATTTTGAAATGTACATATTAGCTCCATAGATGCCGCAAAGATGTTCAATCCCTTTCTGGCCTCCCTAATAGTAATAATATTAATAATTTTTGGTAGTTAATGATAATGTGCAGGTAAGAAATGAATTTGTCTTATACATTTGTACATCTGCGAGTGGGCTGAACTTTCGGTTGTGTGAACATCATTTTTAGAATACTTTTTTGAAAAATATCAAAATCACAGTTATGTGATGAATGTGCTAATATACCATATGTGATATGCAACTAAATCAGTGTACGGTATAAAGTACTAAGATTACATTTGTGTCAGTATATTTATAAGATATTTACTTTTGTACGATACACATCTAACTTTCTGTAAAGTATAATTGATAGGTATGGATGTCTCAACGTAAGTGACGATGTTATTTTATGTTCACCACTCTATTAATTTGGAGTTTTTGATCACTAATCTTGAAGGAGATATCAGTGTTATTTGGAAAATATCTAGCATAAGATGCAAATAGTAAAAAATGTCATTAGAATAGTTAATGGTTAACTATCTGCTATTAAATTACCTAATCAGTTTGATAAAACTATTTTCAATTCGATTTTTTAGATGAGACCAGTCATTGCCTTCATATAAGATTTGATGTCTACTGAGGTGAACAGCTGATCTACAAGTGACATTTGTGTCTATAACGTTGGCAATAATGAATCGGATGTAAATCTCTAGAATCTCATATACACAGCTGTTATTTACCTATACATAGAAGAATGATGGTAAGGAAATTACTATAGCACCTACATCTGTGTTTCATTGGTGTGTCAATAGAACAGACTGCGTTGTCTTCTCCAGTAGCAGTAATGTTACCTGTAAAAATCATATCGACACCTGTTTCTGGTTAATTGTCCTTCATCAGTGTAACGTATTTCAAATACACACAATACAATATTTTGAGTTAACTGTATGGCTATTTCATCACTCATCAAAATCATAAGTGTTTCAAGTTCTAAAACCAGAGAGATGATTAATATAGCAGAAGATAATATAATAGAATAGTGTTTAGCAAGTACAAAACGAATCGGTAACGTACAAAAAACCACAACAAAATGTAGCTTTGTCTACACGGCGTTGACCGATACGTCAGAATTGTGTGTCACTTGTCGATATTGGGAATTTTGTAATGTTACTACACAATCAGCTGTTATTCTACCGTAATGGATACTCGTGAAGAGGACAGTATTATTATAGTATTTGTACCTACTATAATTGGTTCTCTATTCTCGTAAGGTCATTATATTACACATCTAATTTTGTAACCTTAAGTATAAGCTACACTCAACTACTCAAAGCTTAGAAGGTTATTGGTGGTTTTTTTGTAGTAGAAAGTATAATTGATCTGGATGTCTCAACGTAAGTGACGATGTTATTTTATGTTTACCTCTCTATTAATTTGGAGTTTTTGATCACTAATCTTGAAGGAGATATCAGTGTTATTTGGAAAATATCTAGCATAAGATGCAAATAGTAAAAAATGTCATTAGAATAGTTAATGGTTAACTATCTGCTATTAAACTAGGTACCTAATCATTTTGATAAAACTATTTTCAATTCCATTTTTTAGATGAGACCAGTCATTGCCTTCATATAAGATTGTAGCATCATCAGCAAACCTGGTTATTTTTCCAACACCATCAATTTTGAAAATATCCTTCAAATATATATTAAATAACAATGGAACTAAGACTGTTCCTTTGTGTGATACCATACTTGATGTATATTTCCTTGCTAAATGATCAGGGTATCTGGACAGATTATGGACGGTCTGCTAGGTAATTTTCTATCAGTGAGAATGCTTTCCCCCTGCTTTCCTCTCCAATGTTTCTAATAATAACCTATGATATACTGCTGAAACAAACTTACAGAATTGTTATCACCGAGACTGCTAGACAATGCAAAACAATCATGAACCACAGATGAGTGGCTTATTAGAATGATTCTAGTTAAAGCATACAATACCAGGTGTCACATTGAGAGTCATAATTATTTTCTTAAGTATAATAGAACCTAATAACACTATTTGCTTATGGGCATCTCTGACAAATAATTGTAAAGGCGCAGTGACAAACAAGCGCAAAGAAGGGTGTAGTCGACAGCCGACTTCCTACAACACGACTATCAACTTACGTAACCAAAAAGCGAGGAAAAGGGACAGACCGACAGACAGTCACATGCATGCGGCTGACCACGACGCTGTCAATCTTGTCAGGCAGGCTGTGAATTTCACTTCCGATCAATGTAGTTTACCGGTTCGTATTGTAGCAAGTCATGTGTGTAGCACATGTGGGATTTCTGAATGCCAAGCAAATATCTGCCGGTGAGAAGAAGAGAAGACTAGCAGCGACTTCCTCTCTAACGAGAGATCCGGAGGTGATCACTGCCCGTTACCAGAAAGAAGCGCCGTAGTGGTCATCCGGTTCCGATTGATGGGCGACATCTGCCAAAGAGCCGTTCATTTGTGTTTATCAATGAACTGTGACAATCTTATCTTAGAGGTAATATTGATGTAATGAACATGAATATTGGTGTTCCCCAGGGCTCGGTATTGGGGCCAGTATATGAACCAGAACGTTTTTTTGCGCAGGCCAACTTTTTAGATTTCGGAATTCACAAAAACATCTAACACCATTAAATTTCCAAATAACACTGAACTAAATGTCTCATGAGAACCTAATTTTTTGAGCTTATCTTTGGATGAGTGTCTATGATTTAAAGCTCATTGTTGTCATTTGGTTTCTAAGTTTAATTCAGGGTCATACACATCCTTTGCGGAAGACCAATTGATTACACTTGACTATCCACAAGTAGAATCCAGGCTGAGATACACCTTCTGCTTTCGGGATCTGTCTACAAACGCATCGCTAGCCTTCTTAAGCCAGAAAAGGGGGATAAGGTGTATGTCCGGTGTTGGTACAACATATAGATGTAAGGAGCTGTTTCGGCACTATAAAATAGACAAGAATCTGCATAATGTTCATACCAGGCAGTGGTATGATCCAGTTGTGTCTTCAACAAAATATCCAAAGGGTAGGAAGGCGGTCAGTGTCTTGGGGCCAGGAATATTCAGTTGCCAATGAAGTAAAACTATGTACCTCATTGAAGCAGTTCCAAACATGTTTCAAAGGCCTTTTGTTAGATCAGTGTTTGTACAGTTTGTCTGAGTTTGTTGATGCTTAAGAGATTTCATTTCGTTTATTATTGAGCTCCGAATGGACGTATCCAATGCATTTTATTATGTACAAATCCTAGATAATACGTAGCCTCAAGTACTGCTCGTTCGTACGACATTATCCATCCTCGATACGGTTCAGCTATGTCAACGGACTTTGCTCCTCATAGGTCTCCTCCATGATCCCGTATTTCGTACATCTAGAACTAGCCGGTACGGCTGCTCCTTTGTCCTTTAGGAGGCCGAGATTGTGAACGACCTGCCTGATGAGTCTTTTCCAAGTTGTATTAGCCTTAGAAAAAAGCTACAGATTAAACTAGGAAGACAATGTATAGCATACTTCTCTGATTTTTTTTACTGTATGATAAACTACATAGTACAGTTCAGTACAGTCTATTTTTGTTTTCTCACGTGTGTATATCATGATAGGAGAAATTCGATGATGAAAAAAAACCGAGGAATTATTCCATATAAACATACAAAATAAAATAAGGAGTGGTCTGGCTGAGTGTACAACAGCGAAAGTTCTGTTGTCATATTGGAACAATAGTCAAAGCTTGCAATCTGAGGGTATGTATAAGAATGACTCAAAAGGCTGGGTTGACTCAGAGTCCTTTTGCGTCTATCACCGAAGAGGGAACACATATTATTTCCATATCAGTATGCCAGTTTGAAAACCATCAAGCTTCCATGTATGCTAGGATTTAGTAAAGGAAAATTAGTAACAAGATGTTAATATTACGAAGGCTTTGCCCTGTATGAAATTCGTTGGATAGATGCGAGAATATTGTATATGAAAAATTCTCGAAAGGTTAAGGAATCGAAAACAAGGTGATTGCAAAATTTCTATTTTATCTAACAATGTTTTAAGACGTATTTTGATCCAGGATTCGCTAAGAGTGACGTCACCTACGTTCGGGACAAGCTATTTGAGGTTAAAGTCAGTTAGTATGATCAGGGTTGCCAACAGTATACCCGAGTTAACGAGGATCCATTACGTTTTGATGTCTACTGAGGTGAACAGCTGATCTACAAGTGACATTTGTGTCTATAACGTTGGCAATAATGAATCGGGTGTAAATCTCTAGAATCTCATATACACAGCTGTTATTTACCTATACATAGAAGAATGATGGTAAGGAAATTACTATAGCACCTACATCTGTGTTTCATTGGTGTGTCAATAGAACAGACTGCGTTGTCTTCTCCAGTAGCAGTAATGTTACCTGTAAAAATCATATCGACACCTGTTTCTGGTTAATTGTCCTTCATCAGTGTAACGTATTTCAAATACACACAATACAACATTTTGAGTTAACTGTATGGCTATTTCATCACTCATCAAAATCATAAGTGTTTCAAGTTCTAAAACCAGAGAGATGATTAATATAGCAGAAGATAATATAATAGAATAGTTTTTAGCAAGTACAAAACGAATCGGTAACGTACAAAAAACCACAACAAAATGTAGCTTTGTCTACACGGCGTTGACCGATACGTCAGAATTGTGTGTCACTTGTCGATATTGGGAATTTTGTAATGTTACTACACAATCAGCTGTTATTCTACCGTAATGGATACTCGTGAAGAGGACAGTATTATTATAGTATTTGTACCTACTATAATTGGTTCTCTATTCTCGTAAGGTCATTATATTACACATCTAATATTGTAACCTTAAGTATAAGCTACACTCAACTACTCAAAGCTTAGAAGGTTATTGGTGGTTTTTATGTTTGTCATAGCATATATTCATACGTGATTTGCCATTTTTCTCTATTTGAATTAGTACTACGGAACGGCGGCGACGTCACACATCATAATGAGTCATTAAAATGGAACGATATACTGTCTTTACATTTTCCTGATTTCCTTGCCTATAATTCCGCTATCCCTTTCCTTGTGCATGATGGGAATAATGGTATCAAGCAGGCCTTGGACTGCAGCATTCGGGGACACCGCGTCGTGCGCGGCATTGTCCTCAGTTGGCGGGTAGCTTGCGATTGTTTGTCTTCCTTCTTTCCAGGGCCTGCTGGGATCTTTGTTTGCCTCGCACTTGTGCGTTATTTGTTTTGGTTTCGAGAGCATACCGCACGATGCATTCGCAGATGATGACAGCGATTAAATTGTGTCCCCTGCTCTTTGCTAGCGATGCCGTGGTTGTTGATCAAAACTTTGAGTGATTAGAAAATAATAGAAAGTGAAGTTTTGAGGATGAATGCGTAGACGATCCTTCACTTGAGAGATACTTATTGTAAGGGCAGGAGACTTTTAAAAAAATCGAAATTGAGATCTCGTGAGATTGAGGTGTCAGTCCTTCTCGTCGTTCTGTATTTGGGTTTGTCTGTCGGTCTGTCTGGACGCTAATCCTTGGCCCATCTATAACTTGGGAAGCACTGGTAGGATTTTTATGGAATTTCCGCACAACGTTACTACTATTACAAGGTCGGAAGAACATTGTCGTTTTTAAAGATCGGTCCAGTGGCGACGGAGCAAAAGGTCGTATGCGACATGCATGAGTGGCGCTCTGTGGGTGCTCTATTGCGTGTGAGACATCATGCTTTTAGATTTGGGAAGGCCACGCGACGTTGCCAGGTGGACGGTACTACGGGCAGAGCAGGGAAAGGATCTTATTGACAAATCGTACGGACCTGTTTGACCTAACTAATTTTTTTCCTAGAGGCTCTAACGTAAACATTCTGATTTCCTGCGTCCAGCCAAAGGCAGGCAAACACAGTTGTTCCGTGCTGTCTTAGCACGTGTAGGCTTGGTCTCAGGAACAACGAACTAAAGCCCTCTATCCAGAACATAAGGTCTATGAAACTATCTTATTTTGTAGGGTCTAACTTGTGCTGAACATAATCCTTTATGGACTGATGACGGCATTGCGTGGGTAATGTAGAGTCAACCTACTTGACGCCATTTTTTCAGTGTTCAAGAGGCCTTGCTCGATCTGAGGTTGACCTCATCTTTAAACAGGTTCCATTATGTCTGCTTTCTCTGGTAAGCCAATTTTTGCCAAGTGTAAATAGTAGCTCAGGCATCTGCTGCACTGTAATGGAACACACACATAACCCACTGCATATATTGTTTGACCATTCAAAGTTATGTGATTTTTTATGCAAAAAACAATTTTTTTATTATACCTAAACATTTTTCTAAATTGCAAGATCGTGGTTTCACTTACGTGATGAAATTGATTCAGTTAGATGCTTGATTGAAGTTTCATCAGATAAACAAATTTTTGGCTGTTTTTTAGTGTTGAAATTGTGGTATCGGGGGCGATTGATTATAGAAGGGTCACCTTTTGTGTTCATCAGACGCAACATGACCGCCGTGGGTTAAATACAGGAGATGAGGGAACCACATGTTATGCATGAGATACGTACACTCATCATTCCACTTTTCCAACAAGATAATGAGGTAGTCATAAAGCCAGAATTACGTTGGACGATTTTGAAGCAGTGTTGCCCTGACGATTTTTCGGTATTTCTACCAAAATGAGGCTTTATTTACCCAAATACTTATAACGTCTTCTTTTTTCACGATTTCTTAAAATGATTCAGATATTTCCAGATTGTTTACCGAAAAAGAGCTACAACCAAAAATAAACTAAATAAATGGATTCTATGTAGTCTATGTGGTTTTATACCACGTACCAGTCATACATAAGCGTATCCTTAGGCAGTCGGACATACGAAGGACGTAGATTTGTGTTGCCGACAATAATTATGTACGCACAACCCCTATTCCGCTTTCCCTATATTGCGTTTTGTACGTATAACAGGTAAAAACTGGTAGATCACCGTCATTACCGCATCACCAAACAAGCGATAGGGAAACCAAAGCTCGTCTGTATTTAATTTAATGGTAAAGTTAATATTAAATCAAATTATGTGGTGATGAGGCTTACAGTTCTGGGGTAAAACCGCAAAATATTTAGAATGTTATAAACAACAATGGTAAAAGGAGTGTCAATGATGGTTATAAAGGAGTTTGAACAGCAAGCAGTACGCTCAGTGTATAAGTTGCTACAAATCACTATTTTTTGAGGCTACAGACCTGTGTGGTGTATGTTATGTGTGCGCAATAAAAGAATATACTTTTGCCCATAGAGCGCAAGACGCAGAGCCCTTTGATCCGTCGCTGATCGTGTGACAGCCCTGATTTTTCCTCCTATCGATTTTGTCCTTGAACATACCGATTTCCTCTTTTTCGGTTCTGCAACATAGTTTTGAAGTAATATAAGTCGATTTGTTTGAACACGTCTGGGATATCATGGGAAGAATGTTACTCCGCTTGCCCTATCCTCCACAGACTCTAGCGGCACTTAGGCACAAGGTACAAGTAGCCTAAGATGAGATACCTCAAGAGGAAATCGATCATCTGATTAAGGGCATGCCAAGCCGTGTTTATGAGTGCACAATATTTCGTGGCGGCCCAACAATTTTCTACATGATTTTCAACAGTTGAGTTTCCCCGAAACTTTGATCATCTACTCACCTAACCCTAAGAAACATGTATATGAAAAATTGCTGTAATAATTTCATGTATTAGGGGGTGTTTTTCATTCATTGTCATACAGTATACCATAAATTACTTATAGCGGCTAAAAAATATCCTGATGATACTTTTATTATTATAAGCTCTGCAGTTTCATTAAGTAGCATTCAACCACGGAAGCTTGCTTTTCTGAATAATGTTATTATCATTTCAATTACAAGTAAACTTGTTGATGCCATACCCATTGAAAAGGCTATGAATATGTTTTCTTGGATTGTTATGTCAACATAAATAAAGATAGTTGACAAACAAATTACTAGAGGTGCACTTATGTTAGTAGTTGTTGCATATGTATAGCACCATAAACACTTGAATAGATGTGTTTTGATACTCGAACTGAAAATGGTCATATTGGATTGCTTTTTAAGATGGGTAGTATGAAGTGGGCGCAGAATGTAAATATGTAGCAAAGCAATATGTGAAAAGTCTATATTTTGACATCAGATGCTTATTTATTGATAAGTCATGTATCGATTTGGTAACATCATTGGTAGCTACGCAAGCAAGGCAAAAAAGCGTATGAATCTCAGTCCTAGATATAGAATGTAGTCTCCTTTTGAAATTTCTGTTGAAATAATTACCGAAATGTAAGTCTTTTAGATCTTTAGGTATAATTTCATAAAATTTTGGAGCTAAATTAGATAAACATAGAAGTATATTTATGTGTCTGAGGAACTACTGTGCCACAGATTTTGTACCTTGTATAATGATTATGTTTAATGTCTGGTAGGTGTTGACAAATTTTTGGTAAAGAGCGATAATGTGTGAGAAATAAAGCTGTCTTACATGTATCATAAATTTGTTGTTGGGATAAAGCTTAGGTTTTCTTAACATCATTTTTAGAAAACTTTTTCGAAATTATCCAAATTACATATATGTGATGAAAATGCAGCTCCCAATGCTAAAATAGTATAATGTACGAAGATGCCTTTCTGCAAGCAGGTATATCCGCAAGGTATTTAATTTTGTGCGATATAAACCTAACTTTATGTAAAGCATAATTGACACGAATGTCCCACCTTGAGGGTCTAATACTTATTCCAAGGTATTTTATGTTTGGCACTCTATTGAATTGCAGTTGTTGATCATTAACTTTGGAGATGACATCTGTGTACTCTGGCAAATGTTAAAAAACATATTTTAGAATAGTTAATGCTCAATTTTATGTTATTAAATCATTTTACAGTCATTTTCAATTACAGTTTTCAGATGAGGCCAGTCATTGCCTTCATATAATATTGCAGTATCATTCACAAAACTCGTTATTTTGCCAACACATTTAAAAAAGTGGCGTCAAGTAAGTTGACTCTGTACTTCTCATGCTACACTGTCATCAGTTTGTGAAGGGTGATGCTTGGCACAATTTAGCTCTTCTAAGGAGAAAGTTAGCTACGAATATGTAACAAAAAATCAAATGACCGTCCTCCTCTCCCGGGAGGAATTGCTGCAGGTGCATTCATGTGCATTGCGATGACCAATCCCGCGTGAATGGCGATATTCGCCTTCTTCATGCACAGTGCACACAGCCCACAGCAGTGCGGCAACGATTGCCGTCTGTGACGTACGTCCACCGACGACGTCGCTTATCCATCCGGGGACTACGTCGCACGTATCGACACCCGACTGTAGGAGATATCTGTTAAGTTTTAATGGTAAATGTACGAAGACAACTATGATGAGTGAAATATGCCTGGTATGTGCGTATCGATATACTAAAGTCAAAAAATTAGGACATATATCCCCAGACCTTGCAACCCCGACCCATAATTTTTAACCTCTATAGAAATATTTCCGAAACGTCAAAGAACAAAGTTTGAGCGGGTTTTCCAAAGCTACAAAGCTTTTGCGTTCTTCACCATAGTAGTAACATTATTTGAAAATTTCATTGAAATCGGACAGCGGAAGATGGAGAGGGATAAAAATGACACAGGAAGTCCACAATTTCGGCCGCGCGGTTGTGTTTAGTTGTCGCTTTGAAGATTTGAGGTCTTCTAGCCATTTTATACTACAATGTGAGGGTTGGCTCTTGTTGTTGACTTCGTGTGTCATTTTTTCCCTCTCCATCTTCGTTTCCTCAGGTTACACCCGTATCCGGATGTATGGGCATGTGTATCTACTTTTGTTCTTGCATATGTGCATTCATTTCGGACCTGGAGGAGCCAACCAACAGAAATATGTATCGCTCGGGTTACCTATCCTATTTTCTGCTCGAGTCCACTTTCCTTCTTTTTGCGAATTTTGCCCAATACTTTTCTATTTTTTGTTATAAACCTTTCTCAGCATGATAATTTTCTCTTTGTAGATCTGTAGATCCTTTGAGCCTGAAGTACCACAGCAAGTTGCTATAACCGGCCAAGCGGTTGTGGTTAGTTGTCGCCTTGAAAATTCGAGGTCTTCTAGCCATTTTATACTACAACGTGTAGGTTGGCTCTTGTTGATGACTTCGTGTGTCATTTTTCCCTCTCCATCTTCGTTTCCTCAGGTTACACCCGTATCCGGATGTATGGGCATGTGTATCTACTTTTGTACTTGCATATGTGCATTCATTTCGGACCTGGAGGAGCCAACCAACAGAAATATGTATCGCTCGGGTTACCTATCCTATTTTCTGCTCGAGTCCACTTTCCTTCTTTTTGCGAATTTTGCCCAATATTTTTCTATTTTTTGTTACATACCTTTCTCAGCATGATAATTTTCTCTTTGTAGATCTGTAGATTCTTTGGGCCTGAAGTACCACAGCAAGTTGCTATAATCGGCCAAGTGGTTGTGGTTAGTTGTCGCCTTGAAAATTCGAGGTCTTCTAGTCATTTTATACTACAATGTGTAGGTTGGCTCTTGTTGTGGACTTCGTGTGTCATGTTTTCCCTTTCCATCTTCGTTTCCTCAGGTCACACCCGTATTCGGATGTATGAGCATTTGCATCTACTTTTGTAGTTGCATAATATATGCATTCATTTTGGGCCTGATGACGCCAATCAGCAGAAATACGTATCGCTCGGGTTACCTATCCTATTTTCTGCTCGAATCCACTTTCCTTCTTTTTTCGGATTTTGCCCATTATTTTCCTATTTTTGTTATATACTTTCTCCGCGTGATCACTTTCTCTCTCTCTATATATATATATGAGTATATATCATTTTCGAAAAGGGAGAGAATTATAATAGGTATAAACCAATAGTGGATTTAAATCTCCAAAAAGAGCTGTCCTGTGGGTTGGTATATTGATTATTTGTTTGTGTCTCTGGTCAACATTAAGCACATCTGCGGAAGATAGGCAGCAGTGGTGGCCGGAGGGGTAGACTCTTCGGTTCGAATCCCATCCCAAGAGAAATTTTCTCTTGGCTATGGATGTTGTGATTGTCTGTAGGTGGTAGACGGTCTCTGATCATCGAACGCGGAGGTACCACCCGGCGGCGGATCTCGAACGCGGAGCCAGAATGTGTGCATGTTGCATGTACACGTGTTCTCTCAGAGTCCGTGTGGCGTACCCACTTTCCCCTGTATCCCCTTTAGCCCCACGGTACCCTATGGGTGTTCAGGCCTTAATCCTTTATGGTGGTTAGAGTATATAAAAATAAAAACGATGACACTATTTGAATAACGCAATCTGATCTTCATGTTTAGCAAATTTAATCTCTTCAGTTGTGTTAAACTTGCTTTTTTTTTAATCTAATATATGAATCGAATGCATGTGACCTAAACACGTTGAACAGGATTAAGGCTGTATTGATCTAGACATAGACCATATGTACATGCACAGTAGATAAATTGTGAAAGTTCTAGAGTATCGCTCATCATTCACTAAGTGTCTATTGACAAATATGTTCTATGGAGATAGAGTAATTTTAGCGATGCGTATGGTATTGTAAATTGTGTGCGCCAGTGCTTGTAATAACAAACGATGCGCTTCGAAAAACGCCTACCATCACATCGTGTCGAAATTATTTATTAGCTATGCATCGAGGAAATGGTCACGGTTATCTTCGCGCGGACATGGCGAGGAATCATCGCTGCAGATCGAAGAGGCTCTCGGAAGAGGAAGAAAGTAAAAAATCCATGATTTATGAGTGAAAAGGTGACAGGTCACTGAAGGAGGTGTTTGGAAGCTTGGGTTATACGAACTACACTTAGACTGTAACACAACTTCTGATATTGTGATTTCTAGGTTTTCAACTGAGGGAAGAAGTTGATTTTTTGACATTTCGCTAGTAGATGGCGCTATAATTTCTAAGTTGGGTTTTTGAATAATCACGATATCCCACACTTGTTTACGCCAAGAAGGCTAAAAGTCACTTAAATTCCAAAAATGCGCGCTGGTGAAGACAATGGAAGTTTCAACGATACAGAGAAAAAAGATGGTTATTGGTTTAGATCAGATGAACAATGTGACGGACACGATCCTCCGACTGATAGCAGTTTTGATAGTGACTCTGAGCGAGTAACTCAGGAGGATAAATACAGTGGCTTATGACATTACTGACGTTATAGTTGTGGCTTATGCCCTTGTCATGCCAAAAAACTATTTTTGCATTAAATTCACAATACAGATTATGATTTCAAACTGTTTACTAATCAGAATAGATCATTACCCTTAGCGAGAATGACTATTATAGACCGCAAATAACTTTAATACGTGTCAATAATACGTAAATTTGTTATGGGTGGATTATGACTTTCTTGACCAAATAAATTTAACCGTGTGTCTTGTGACCTTCAGGATCATTTACATTTTTTTCGAAATAGAGATCTGGAACAGTCTCAATTGAAAAAGAGATCAATTTAGCTCCAAAACTGCCACGTAAAAAAACTTTAACGTAGATAAGGAGTCTGACAAATTTGGCGTAATCAGTTGTTTGAAGTCTATCAATCAATGAACAGCTGAATTATATTTTTATAAAATCAAATTTTATAATATATATATATATATATATATATATATATATATATATTTATCTATGTAATTTTTATTTATTTATAATTTTTAGATTACCAAGCCACAGAGTATTTTGTTTCTCTCTTAATCTTTGATTTTTGAAAAATTAAGCTGTAAACGTGATTTCAGGGTTTACATAAAAGTTATAACTTCAAATTACTTGAAATAAAGTCAACGTGGCTTATGTGCTTTATTGCCTCAAGCCCTTCAATTAATGCTGAATGATCATTGGTCGAATGCTTTACGTAAATCAAAAAATATACTCTATGTAGCTTGTTTCATTTAAATTTTTTTTGGTAAGTTGGATAGATAGCTTAACTTGCTTAATACAATAGGTAGACAGGCCTTTTTTATCAAGGAAGTAAATGTAGGAGTGAAAGCATTATGAGGCATTGGCCACCTTGCGGTCTCTGTTACGTGTTTGACCCAAAAACTTCTTTGAAAGGGCTATCAGCTATGGGTCCAGCCAATGTCTACCGTCTAATTCCAAGATTTTAGACGCCGATATAACTTTTATATCGAAGCAGTCGCGTAGCCAAGCTTTGTTAATCCGATTTTTAGGCTCATCAAGGTTAAGTAGAACTGGAAAAAACCTCCTCAGGTAGAATCTCGGTATTCTAGGGTCAAAGGAGCATTCGTATAGACCAGTTTTGGATGTATCAAATTCGACACGGTTAATATGGGAAGCCGAATTCAGGTGGGTCTGTCTGTCAGGCACATCTTGCGGCAGCAATATGAAGGATAGTGTTAAGGAGTAAAGCTCGTTGACATCACGACAGAAGAGAGCTTGATCGTTGACGGCCCTTTGGTAGGGCAGGATCCCGAAACTGTTAGAGAAGAGTCATCGATCAGTCGGAAGACCTTCCTTGGAACAGCATAGAGCATGGATCGGGAGCGGCAAATATGTGAGCAGTGCTCGAGGCTAAGTCTTATTTGAGCATTATACAAAGTGAGCTGTAGGTAATCATGCCAGATCAGGTTCTCGGTGATGTGGACTCCAACCAGACAAAATGAACGGCTCTTTGATAGCACTCGGACATACATCGAAATCGGATGAGCGCTTGATGGTACAAAACGTACGATGAGGATATTTCCAGGAAGAATCACACGTGATTCTTGTAATAAAAATGAACAAAGAGGTATTCTTCTCGTTATACTTGGGGTTATTTCTCCATCCCATAATATTAGGGAAATGATAAAGGAGCATTTTGAACTAATTCTTTAAAAAAATGAGAACAGGAGTGGAATCCCGTATCCCATCGGATCGTACATATCGATACGTTTCCATTTAATCGATACTCTGTGCTTTCACAGAATCGACACGTTGCTGTTTGCCCTCACAATGTCATTGCTGATACTTTTGAGCTGTCGTGTTCATTGGTCTAAGATTAGGTAAAAATAGATCTCATTTATTAATAATTTAGTTATAAAAATAGTGTTGGCATTCTCCATTTTTTTTATACTCCAACTACCACGAAGGCCTAAGGCCTAAACACCCATTGGGTACCGTGGGGCTATAGGGGGATACAGGGGAGTTAAAATACATAATGCGCCATTTTTCGGTTTAACGAAACAATGCCTCAAATCGCGTATCTTCAAAGAAAAAATGGCGCCAAGTAGATTGACTCTATACTTTCTACATCTTCGTTGGAGATTACAAAGAAAAGAGATGATTCAAATTGTTTCAAAATGCGAAATTGAATCGTGGTCAGGTAGGCTCACTTAGGTACGATAAATCTTCGCCCTCTACATGTCAATCTATATAAATTAAATCTATCATATTTCTGTCTCCATGGCGTGTAGGTGAAAATATGTGTGACTTATTTCTCTGACAGGTGCATAGTATCACCCAGATCAGCAGCCTCTGAATAATAGAAGGTCTTCCACTCACATCAAATATGCAACAATTTACAACCGTTTAACGCAAAGAGCTTCCAACCAACAATTTTTATCCTCTCTAAGCAATGTCTCAAAAAGAGCAGGAATCTCTGAATCATTTTAACTCTATGTTTCAGCGATTTTGTTTTCGCTGCCTGTGAATCAATTTTCAGAATTTACAACATAACCAACGGAATTATTAAGCTCGCTGCATCACACAAGTATGTGTATGTGTTGTATATCAATGCATCATACGTACTAAGTCAGTCTAATATCAAAGAACCATCATAGTCAGAGTAAAGCAAATTGAAGGTTAGACCAAATGGATACTACATTTAAGAATCATACAATTCAGAAAAATATGAGTGGATAGAGGAAAGTACCCTAATATGAGACACCTTTTTATTCTTTGAATTATCTAATGAACCTCTCATGTCATAATAATCAGAATTTAGTAGAACACAGTCTACGTTTACTTTAGTTATACGTCCGTATAATTAAGAGAGGGCAAAATAAAGAGGCTTTATAAAAAATGGAGAAAAGTGAAAAGTCTTTTTTTTCAATTTACAATTTGGGGTCCTAATATGAGACATCAGGGTTTCGTAATATAAGACTGCCTCATATTAGGTTCCAAATAAAAAAAAAACTCATATTTCATAAGTTTAATTGTAAAATAAAACATTATTCTACTCTGAAAGAGTATCAACATAATGGAATATAATAACTATTAAAAATATACCAAGTAATTTACAAAAACTGTTTAAGAACTATTTATTCGAAAATTAGTTTTCTTTTTCCTTCTTTCCTTTCACAAAGTGGACATGTGAAGGATTTTCCTTCAGTTTCGCCACAATCTTCATGAGCTCAACGAAAGCAAACAACACATTGGGCCCAGGTTTCTCCTCTTGTGTCCTCGGAATATTTTCCAGAGCAAAAATAGTATTCTGCGTCATCTTTATCCATATCATTGGAATCATCCAACTCTACGTCTGACTCTAGTTCTGACTCCGAACTACTAGACGCCTTTCTCTTCACTTGTTTTTTTTCTCTTTTGGTACAATGGGATTTGCTTTTTTGACATCTTTTTTTTAATAGATTCTTCCAGAGTTTATTATATGGAGTGGATGTAATTAGGCTCGCTATACCTTTTTCGAGACAGACTCGTGCTAGTTCCAGAAGTTGATGGTATTGCCTGGATGTCTTGTGGTGAAACTAGCGATGAACTTATAGGCTCAGCTGAATTATTATTATGAGTCGTAATATTGTTATTATTTCTTTCATTGTTTACCTCCACATTTTCGTCTTATTCTATGTTTTGATCTAGTTGCCTTTCCGTGAAATCGATGTATTTGAAAATGTTTCTCTTGCACGGGAAAAGTCCAGTTCTTCTAAACGAGTTAATGGATGCTTCCATTGTGGCGGCTCATTTCTAAGGAAAGTTTCTATTTCCTGTGCATAATAAGTTTTTAGTGGTGCTATAAAACCCACATCGAGGGGCTGCATTTCATGCGTTGCATGAGGGAGTAGGCAAACTATGGACACGTGATCCTGCCTAGCCATTTCTATTACCTCTATGTTCCTCGTGTGGGAGTAATGGCCATCAAGAACCAGACAAACGGGATCGTCCTTAGTTGGTTTGTCAAAGTTTATGAAATGAGCAAACCACTGTGAAAAAATATCTGTCTGGATCCATCCAGACGGGTGACAAGCCCAAATAGATCTTGCCGGTGTACCCATTAAATGTTCAGACATGTGTCTCCTTGGGAACACAATTAAGGGAGGAATGAATGTCCCAACAGCGTTCATGCAGGCCACAACAGTCAGAAGTTTTCCTCTCTCAAGCGAAGTTGTTGTGCAGACTTGTTTTTTCCCTTTAAGCCAATAATTTTACTTTGCTTATGTTGCACAGCAGTTTTATCTACATTAAAAAGTCGGTGTGGCGAATAATTAACTTTTTCCGTCTCCTGTTTCGAAAATGTTGAAAAACTCACCGACACTTTCGGCATTGAAACCTTTCGCCCACGCTGAAGATAGAGCTTGAGGAGTCCATATAGATAACTGTGAGTGTCTGGCTAAAAAACCTTTGAGCCATTTTTTTCCGGCGCTTCCTTTAATTTTACTAAAGGGATGAGCTAGCCCGTTTCGTATTGCTAGCTGATATGCCATACATTTTGCATCTCTTCTTCTCAATCCATAGAATTTTTGTTCCATTTCTAGACAGTAATATGCCAAAAGTTTTTATAACTCCAGGGAGAGCCCGTCTTCGACCTACCTTTACATTGACAAGCTCTTCTGGATTTCTATCATCTTTCACATATCTTTCAAGTGTTCCTTAAAAGTAAAAAAAGAAAACGTAATTTCAGAATTACTAGAAATGCAAATCCGTTTTTACCTTTTGGAACTTCATATAGTTTAGAAGCCTTTTGGTATCCCGTTTCTTTGTTTGTTACAGCTTTCACCGCCCTGATCATGTTTTCTTTACTCCACTGCTTTCTTTTCTTACTTTGTTTAGGCATATCTAGAACAAGTTTCATTTTGCTAGAATATTTTAGAAAATGCATGGGGTTCCTTATATGAGATACATCTCTTATTAGGATCCCCATGCTATCGTGTATTAGGATCACATGACATAAAAAACAGACAAATTTTTTTTTTGTAAAAAAAGCCGATCGACTCTATTCCATGAATTAAAAATAAAGTACAAGACATGCGTTATGGAATCCATTAAACACATACCTCTAACTTCGTTGTAAGTTGACTCAAAACTCGCTTAAAACGTGATACTTTAAAACATTCACGACCACGAAAACACGAAATAGATAGCTAACCGATCCAGAGAACATCGAAAATAGGATTGCGGAAAGAGGTTTGCGTTCATTCCAAGACTTTGCTGAAGGAACCGTCACATGGCGACTTATATTCTTGAAAATACGAGGGGGTCTCATATTAGGGTACTTTCCTTTACAAATACAGTTAAGTCATTATTTACAAAAGCATCGCAGAACGCTCAAGTGGTACGTACTCCTAATATCGAAATATAGCTAAAATATGTCAATATGTCTCCTACAGCGGTTTTCCAGTCACGACACTACTGCAGACCAGTTGGAGTTTGTTACCTACGCCCACGATTTGCCAGGTTATTCTGATTATGAGGATTATACAGCGGACCGTTATGATACAATTTCTCCGTTGCTACCGGGATCAGAAGCTTCTTGATGATATGACGTCTTTGACTACAACTAAAAGCATTACATCTGCAACCCCCTACAACCCCCAAATTTCAATCCCTACAAAAACTTTATTGAAAGTGATCAGGAGCCTCTGAATTTTTTTTCGGGTTATTGCCTCTAGCTCCGCTACCAGTAGACCAATTTTCAAAAACTATGCTTTTTCATCCTTGGCATAGTAATAACCTTGTGTGAAAATTTTATTAAAGTCCTAGCGGTATTTCTCAAGTTATAGGCGGTTGTAAAATTAGCAGACCTACATACCGACGGTAATGAGTGGCATTGTTTTTCGTGACGGACATGTCATAATTATACATCCAAAAAACATAATATCTCAATTTCCGGTGTTGGCATAGGAAGCAAATTTTGTAGTACACGAAGCCCTAGTACTGAACTAGGTGTAGAACTCTGTCATGAGTCAACATTTCTTTTTCCGAATATAAAATTTGCAAATCGACACTTTGCTTCCATCTTGTACATTAACAGGTAATGCTTTTCTTGGGTATTGAGTATTTCCTCATAAATAATGATAATTGAATCTGGGCAACTTGGCGTGTCCGTTCGATTTGAATTAATGTGACCAGCTACTAGGTTCAAGTTGAATATTAGAATAGCATTTGCGTACAGGTGCGTGCATTCATATTCGTAGTTTACGATTGGAATGTGCTACTCTGATCTTCAAGTTAGTAGTGCTGGCCAAGGAAACTAGAAAGAGAAAGAGCTCACAATCATACCGTATCAACAAGATAGGACATAAGAATGCTTTTATGAGCGGTGTTGAATGCAGTTTGCGGTAGGCACTACTTTTTACTACCTACGCATACAGGTGAAAAGTTTTTGGATGCTATATGTACCTCAAGAAAAACCATGTCACTCATTTCCGTCGGTCTATCTTAACGCTAATCCTTGAACCGTCGGTAATTTGGAAAGTACCGCTTGGGCTTTGATTAAATCTGCACGACATTACTACTATGCCCAGAACGAAGAAGATTTATAGTTTTTAAAAATCAGTCCAGTGGTGGTGACGTAAAGAACAAAGAACGAAAGTTCGTTTTTTGACGTTTCAGATCATTTTCAGAAAAATACTTTCAGGGGTTAAAAATCGGGGTTAATGGTTGTAGGGGGTGGGGAAGGGTATATCTCAATTTTTCTAGCCTTAAAATAGACAAATACTTGTAGACGTGACACGCTGTCGCTTAGGACGATATCAATATACATGCGCCAGACTCTGGAATTACAGTAGCGCTAATGGTTGAGTAGCGTGGTTCAGAATTGTTACGAGGTGGTCGATACTTAGGGAAGAAACTAGTGTTAGCGTTATCAAATGGGTGGGGACTATAGAGTCTGGACTAATTGTATGGCTGACTTGATCCATTTAAGTTTTTTGTCATACATGTTACTAGCTAGTTCAGAGGGACTAACTTGTATCGATCTGATTACATCGATGCATGGGAAGTACTGAGCCAACCTACTTGATGCCATTTTTTCGTTGTCTAGTCTTGTACAATATGTGCGGTTCGAGAACAAGTGATCTCTGGTATAAACTGGATTGCATGGAGAGTATCTTCTTTACACTATATGGATGCGAGCGTTTTAAGACTGAGCCAAGAATATTCATTGGAATCTTTTAGTGGACAGTTTGAACATTACTTTAGACATAACCTCATAAATTATAACTTCTTGTCTAGTTTCAAGCATTGCAGATGGACATTTAAGAGTTTTTCAAGCCTGAAATTACTTGCAGTCCGTTGTTCATAATGATCCATAATAACTTCGTCTAAAGCCAAAAACAATTATTTGCAATTTGGTGTTTAAACAAATATCCACCGGGTTATCGCCTAGGAACCTCTTAATTCTTGTTAAGTAGCAAGACAAAAAAATCAAGTCGGAAGATGTTTGAAAAGATTGTGAGATTTTCGCTTTAATGTACGTATTATTCCATATGAATCTGAAGACCTTACGGAGGTATCTCAAACAGGCCTTGTGCATACTTGCTTTGAATATTTACAAAATATTTGAGCCTCAAGTTGAGTCATACAATTATCACATTTCATTACCGATAGAGTTACTAAACAAAGAACTATGTTTAAAAACTCAAACAACACACAATCCCAACGAATTATTTTCATTGCAAATAAAAGAAAAATGTCATTTACCTTCGAGAACAAAAGTAAACTTACAAGCTACTATAAATTTATCAAAATATTTGTCTAAGCCGCGTATTTATAAGTCGTGTAGCAGTGTGTACAAATGCGACAATGTGTCAGCGGCGGTTGATCCTCGAAAGAAAAATGAATCATAAAAAATTAAGTATATTAAATTCGTGCCTGCCCGCTCTAGGGAATAATCTTCTGATGTGAAATATGACCGTGATAAAATGTGACACATCATGATATCTGATATACGCTGCTATGTGCATGCGGCATGCGGGTGATACAGAGAAGCCAAGCCTAGAATAGTCTACATGAAAGCGCAAGTATAGAGGAAACTGGCCTAAACCGGAACCCTGGACTCAGTAGCTCTGCATCCTCTGATGTTATTGCCAAGTATAAATAGTAGCTTAGATATTTACCGTACTGGAGAGCACCTCACATCTCATGTAACTTGTTCATCCACGATTATGTGTTGCAATGTTGGAAAAAAAAATTAAAACCTCTAATAACGTTAAATATTTTGAAGTTATACAAATTTTTAAATTTTGGTAGTTTTCAAAATTGAAACTAGCCTTGAAGGTTTTGAAAATTCTAAAAATCTTGAAAACCTGTGATGTCAATAGTTACAGACTACTGTGAAATGCAAATGTTAAGTCTCCACTTCAGGATCACTCAAGGGACCGTTATTATTCCCATATTCTTTTGGAGGTTTTTTACACGAAAGCGGTCGCGCAGCCAGAAGCCTAAATACCAGGGCACTGCGGCTGCTATGAGGAGCTTAAAGAGACTTTGTTAATACGATTTTCAAACTGCCTAAGGTCAACAGAACTGAGAAAAGAATTCTTATGTAGATCATTCCACAGTCTCAATGCCATAGGGACAAAGGGGCGGTGGTATCGGGCAGATCTGGATGTACGAAGTTCGACACAGAATGGAAGGCCACAGTCAAGCGGGCCTATCTGGCCGGCTCATTGTACGGCATCACTGAGGAGCCCGTTGGCGTAGCGGTAGAACTAGATCGTCGACAGATCGCCAGTGCGAAAGGGTCCCGAGTTTGTCCGTTAGAGAAGAGTAATCGATCGGACAGCCCTCCTCGAGCATGGATAATATAGTTAGCTGCGTGACATGTAGATCGCTGGTGTCGGAAACCATACTACCTATCGCCAATTAAGCCGTGACTTTCGAGGTACTCCAGAACCTCCACATTTATGTGCCTCTCCATCACCTTACTTATAACAGAAGGCAGAGCTATAGGCCTGTTGTTGTAAGGGTCGGTCTTAGATTTCTTTTTTTGGGATGGATTGAGCAAGTTTCCTGTTTTCTGGGAAAGTGCCGGATTCGCAAGAACTGGAGAAAAACTAATGGACGGAAATTGACATCTCTGACAATTTTTTCCACAACTCGAGTCTATGGAAACTCCTAACACTATTCATGAACAATGCTTATCCAAGGTCCTTGACTAACAGAATTCTGTTCAGCTCTCCGTCCACTACTTTGCCAAATCAAAACAACAATAACAATAATTCCATCCCGTCCAACATAAATACAAATAATTCTCAAAACAATAGCAGTACCATTACACCATCAAATCCCAGAATTAGTTTTGTAGTATTGCCATACATTCAAAATCTAACTCCAAAATTGGCCAGACAATGTAGCACTTTAAATTGTCCTATTGCCTGTAAATCCGTCCTAACAATCAACAATTTAATTATTTTCCAAAATGAAATGTAGAGTTACGACGCTTAGCTTAACCAATACTGTCTACTCCACTAATTGTAATGGTTGCAATTAGATATATATATATATATATATATATATATATATATATATATAGGTGAAAAATTAAAGCTTCCGCCTTTTGTTGGGAACTTCGACAAAATTTATTTTTATTCTCTCTAGCTTTCAATGGTCTTTGCCATCATCATCAGGAGCTGCAATTACATTGATAACAGTAGCAACAATAGTGTAAAGTGAATTTAAATTAACTTACAGTAGTATGAGAGTATGTTACTAATTGTTGTTTAAGTTCAGGATGAGGTGAGGAAGAGGAAAAACATGGTGAAAGCTGCTTATTATATATTTATATAATTTTGACCATTGTACCATTTATCCAGCTTTATTTATTTTTTTCAAATAACTGGTCTAGACACAAGACTCATCCGCAACAACAACAATAGTTTATTGGTAGACTGGTACCAGAAACTCATGGCCTCAGGCCGGTTCCTCAATTTTAGGTCATACCATAAGCTAGGGATTAAAATCAACTTGGTGAAACAGATGAAAACAAGGGCAATCAGCATCTCAGATAATACTTTCCACTCTTCAAATTTACGGAAACTATCTAAACTGTTCATTAACAATGGTTATCCGAAGTGTCTGATTAACAAGATCTTGTTCATCTCACCTCCCAGTATTTTACCAAACTCTAAGGATACAAGCAAAAGTCTCACAGCTCCTAATAACAGAACTGATAGAATTCCCAACAACAACACCAATTCAAACAGTTCAACCACCATCCCAAATTCCAGATCTGGTTTTGGTGTCATGCCCTATATCAAGGAACTGACCCCTAAGCTGATCAGATTATGCAGTCCGTTGTACTGTCGAATTGCTTGCAAATCCGTCCTTACTATAAACTGCATTTTTTCAAAGATTAAAGACAGAGTAACGCTGCTTGGCTTAACCAACACAGTCTACTCTATCAATAGCAACAATTGCAACCAAATATACATAGGTCAGACCTCCAGATCCCTTAAAGGAAGGATTACATCACACAAAAGTGATTCTAGGCTTCATCCTGAAAGATGTACTCTAGCATCTCATATCAACACAACAGGCCATTCTATGAACTACACAAGTATCAAAGTTCTCGATAAAGGAAAACGCCTATCCAAACGTTTATTCCTGGAATTACTACTGTATCAATAAGAAGACAGACGTTAAGCAACTGAGCGTCATTTACTCATATTTGCTAAACTGCGAAAAATTCGAGCACTTACACATCTCCCCAAATTTTGACTCTTCACAACCATAAATGGAATCTGTTTCTTGGTCTATTCCACCAAAAAACTCCTTTCCATTAAAATTTTAATAACTGTTTACTCATAATTAAATAATAAAATATAGTTAATTCAACTGCCTCTGGTCGGGTTGACAAGTTCTTACCCAACATATCTTGAAAATCACACCATCTGAAGTGATTTGGCAACGTAGCACACGCCCACAAAAGAATTTTTGTTCCATCATTCGACACAGACACTGCTAACCTTCGGCCATCTGTCAAACGGTTCATCTTACTCATTATTCCATGCCCACCATTTTGTGCAATCATCGAGTGGCTTCACGATGTAATGCTTAACTTTCGTTTTAAATATTTTTTAATCTGTTTTTAACTTGTTCTTGTCATACAGCTGTGTGTAGTTTGTATAATTTTGACCATTGTACCATTTATCCAGCTTTCACCATGTTACTGGGTGTTTCCCTCATCCTTAACGTAAACAACAATTAGCACCATCCTCACATACTACTGTAAGTTAATTTAAATTCATTTTACACTATTGTTGCTACTGTTATCAATGTAATTGCAGCTCCTGATGATGACGGCAAATACCATTGAAAGCTAGAGGGAATAAAAAGGGTATAAAGAGTCCTCCTTGCTTAAATTTTGTCGAAGTACCCAACAAAAGGCGGAAGGTTTAATTTTTCACCTAACTGGAGTAGACGACAATGACGACGTCTCAAAAAAAAATATATATATATATATATACAGGGTGACCAATAAGTACAACGAAAAACTTAAGGAGAAGGCTTTGGACTGGCCTCCCAAATAACAAAAAATTACTTATATAAAAGTGTCACCGTTTCTGAGATATGGAATTTTTTCCTAAATTTTAAAGAAACGTACCTTTCCATCCGTGATCTTTAGCTGCATGTACAAATAAGTTTACACTTTGTTCATTTTTTCTATAAAATACTTGTGTGAACTTGTTGTAGGGTCCTCTTCGATTTTATTAAGCACAGCTTCTTCGATTTGGATGGTTCTTACACTTTCGGGTCTTCCTGCAACATGTGTGGATCTCTTGAGACTGCCTGTTTCACACAAAGTTTGTACATTAGGCAGCGGGCGTTGTGGAAATCGACCACCATACAAACGTCGTGATCGTCGAGCGTTACCCAGAGCCATTCCGTAAACGAAATGCAAATCTGTCTTTTCTTGATGACTGAACTGAACCATCATGACAATTAGTAATCACCAAAACTTATAAATATTTGGAGTCTAAAGGCTGCTACACACAGTGCCGCCGGGCAAGCCGCCGGCTAAGCCGCCGGCCTTGCCGCGCAAAGGAGCCGCCGTGGTGTGCCGGCGGGTTACGCGGCTTGCCGGCGTCACTTCGTTCCTGGCATTCGAGTGGTAGTGTTGTGCGGTTTGTGTGTTTAAACAAATTAAAATGTCGTTTAATTGGGACGACGAAGTTGTGCTGCTCTTAATTGAAAAATTTCATGAAAATGATATATTATGGAATCCCAGAAATGCAGCACTTCACTAGCTTTCTATGTGACTGTCACAACCGGAATGATGCTTGACGGCTTGTGCCGGCGGCATAGCCGCTCGGCATAAACCCGGCGGCATTGCCGCCGGCACTGTGTGTAGCAGCTTTTAGAATGACCAGACAAGAAAACAATATTTGACAGCTGTCGAATTATTTGAGAAAATAACTTAATTCAATTGGGTAGGTCATAGGTGTCTAGATAAGCACAATGCTTAAATATTAAAAATATTGCGATCAAAACAAATCGATGTCATACTATTTTTTCAAAAAATACTGGATAACATTATTCGTATCTACGTACATAGAGGGTCTGAAAACAACTGTAAATCATGTGATATTCAGCACAGGGCATACCTAATTAAAATAAAATACGTTCCATTCTTTTATAATTTTTGAGAAAAATATCATTTCTTTTAGTGCTAATATGTTCCGTAGCTTGAAAACAAAGCCGTTGCGGACCCATGTTCATATGGAAATTTCGTCTTCAAATTGGCCAAGGGTTCGATGGTTAAAGCTTGTCTACATACTTTTCTAACACCCTGTATATACATATATGTGGTTTCATCTAGCCAGAAAACCATGAAGTCCCTTCAGCATTAAAACCACAAGATAGCGCTCAAGCTTTCTGAATGATATAACACATAATAACTGGAACGTGTTACCTATTTTTTACTCACAGCCCAATATTAAAGAAAGAATGCGCGCTCCGAAAGAGACATAAAAACCCTCGCTGTAAGTATCGAATTTCAATTTTCCGTGTTAGCATCTGAAAAACTCCGAAAATCGCCCAGCGGGTAATAATTCATCTCCCTATACATGCCTAGTCACCTTTCGAGTACGCCATCGTTACCCTTGATCGTTAAGACCCAAAGGCGTACTCTAAATTCTAAAAAGAGTATGCGTCCAACTATGAATAATACCTACTGACTTGACAATGACATCTTTGGGAGGCATGATCTTGAAGACCGAAAAATGTACTTGACATCGTGTGATTTTGTATTGGAATCCCTCGATCACGTTTGATTTCTTCTAAGCCTGCTATTTATTAAAGTGAAAACGTAAGTAGCATAGGAGATTGGACGATCACTGTTTTTATATTATATGAATATTCATATATTGGCACTAGCATTTCAATTAAGCACTCATATCTACATTAGCACAATATATTATTTTGCGTAATGGATTACAGAATATTGGTACAGTACTGTGATTGCTTTCGCAAATTAAATATTACAGATAAATGTTGGCACAATATTGTATTCATTGCGAAAATACAATATTGTTAAAACGCTAATATAGTCTATCAATATTCCTACAATGGCGTTTGTTGATCGTTTAGGTGATATTCATAACACTGCATTTGTCCTATATTGGCTAAAGTTTGGGAAATCCAACATCGTTTCTTCTCTTGGGCTATATTATATCAATACGTTATTTTGCGATACTGGTTGTAGAATATTGACACAGTATTGTAACTACGTTCCGTAAATACAATAGAGCCGATACATTTTGGCACGATATTGTATTGAGAGCCGAAGTACAATATTGTTAAAATGTACATTGGCCTTATATCCCCCCTGCCTATATAGCACTGATAATGTTGATCAATGATACTTCAATTTTGTTTATTGATCGTTTAGCGAACATTGGTTACCTTACATTTATCCTATATTGACTAAATTGGAAAAATACAACATTTGGTTATCCTTTTTGCGCTAAATTGGATCAATATGTGATTTTGCGATATTTATTGCAGAATATACGCTAAAATATCGTTAAGCTGCACTTGCGGACTACTCTTTAATTTCCGTAGCGCACAAAATCCAATATGATTGACTTGGTGTAAAACTAAACATAATCATGATTGGAAGAAGAAAGGCCAGCATTGGGCCAATACCATACAATGTTTCTTTCAGGGGGAAAAATATTGCCAGATATGCAGCAAAGTTCCAAACAATATTTATCAAGCTTTTTAGTAACGGAACGACAAATAAATCAGGAAATATTCCCACATAAGCAGATTTAAGGAAAGGGCATGGGGGACACACCCCTCCCCTCCTCTCTAGACGCGTACAGTGCGTATAAGGTTTTAATGGTATAAAATGTGCTTTAATTCTGTTGTAATTTCCAAATATTATCATGTTTCTAAAAATGAAACTTTTTTTTTGGAGTTTGGCAGTTTTTTGAGGAACATACATCTACACGAAATTTAAAACTATTTCGCAAAATTCCATTCCTTTCAATGAAATACTTTTTGTGTACTTATTATCAGAACAAAACTGCCTAAATTAATAACTTCTTAAGTGTTGGGAAACTATTCGCACTAATTATATTTAAGATATAATTTTTTTTCACCGAAATGTGGTATGGGCGATTCTTTGAAAATTGAGAATTATGTGGATTCTTGAACTGGCCCATCTGGCAACCCTGAACAAATATATCAAGAGTCGTTAGATCAAATCAGCGTACAATAAAGAGGTATTTGAATATACATGTGATTTGACTGGGACAATAAACAATGTACGAGTGTGTTTTGTAATCAATATTGGATTCCAATATTGAGTCGATGAAGAATATATTGTATATTGGCTTACTATTGTAAATCAACATTCAACTAATATTTTTATCATTGATTGGGACAGTAGTTCCAATATGACACACAACCAATGTTGGAAATTAATGTTTAGACAATATAAAAAAGTATTGCTTTAATAATGTAACTAAACATCGAAACAATATTGTCAGAATTGATTACGACTATATACAAATTGTAATATCTAGTCAATAAAGAAAGGCAATATTGCAAATCAATATTGTACCAATGTATCCAAATGTCCACATTTTTTCTTGCACTACCTAATATTGGAGAATTAGCTTAGGCCGATGTATCGGTAATGTCGTTCCTATATTGGGATAAAATATGTGTACTACTTGGGTGAGGCGAGGCGATTAGTATTTGAAGGGCTTGGGGCAATAAGATATCTAAGCCAAATTTGAATAAAAACCACTGTTCCATCTAAAAGCCCCATGGCGAAAGTTTTTGTGACCGAAGTTGTAATATAGCTTTTGTTCGTCCGACCACATGCGTTTTGTTAATCAAGGGAAAATCGTTTACAAAGAGGGCCGTAGACCCTTTTGGTGTGTTGACGGGAAAGACAGATTGGCATTCATTGGGTATCTAGCAACCAGGTGGAACGAATGGTTTGATCAGTTGGAGCGTCCTAATTAATAAAATTCCTGATAACCTTATTTATTCGCGCATTTTAACTGTTTATAACAAATGGCAATGTGGTTAAGGTAGCTTACTGCCCCAAATCAATCAATTGAAATCCCCCACCATTGATCAACCACGCTACTGAAATTCTCGAGAGATGGCAATAAAAATTCGCTGATATAGAGGTGCTGTGCGTTTCGCCATATCACATAGCGCAACATGATATACGAGTGGTTGTGCCGAAGGTGTTTCCTCCAAATTGTATCGAGTCACGTCATCAAGGCGTGGCCCGTGGCGAGACGCGTGTAGAACATACCCCCTGCCCCCGGTGACCCTCTTGTATTCAACAGGGAAATTTCGACTGGCACCTATCTGTGATCTGATATCATCGCGCTGAGTAGGTTAGCATGTTATCAGCTTTGACGAGTATTCCTTAGAGTATTGCTGGGAACACCATATTTTTAATATAGTTAATTTGATGTATGAATCATCTTTACTGGGTCAGTAGCTGGACAAGTACAAAGAAATGATATTTAATGTTTGTTGGTATATGATATGTACATTACGAAAGACCATGTCACTCATTTCCGTCGGTCTGGCTGTCATAACTCATAACTTGAGAAGTACCGCTCAGATTTCGATGAAAACTTAAAAATTGATCAAGTGGCGTCAGAGAAAAAGGGTAAAAACAAAAAAAAAATGAAAATCGCTCAAGCTTCGTTTTTTTTTTGACGTTACTAATTATTTGAGAAAAAAAGTTAGAGGGAAAAAAACTTGGGAGTCGAAAGCTTTATTTCAATTTTTGGATGTTAGTCCCGTCAGCTTATGTATGGTTTATGAAATGTTTGTGAATAAGGAGACAGAATACCTTTTAAATAAGGCCGACAAATCTGAAAATGTCAATAACTTGACTACCAGAAATCGACGATTATTACTTATACCTGAACATTTCATCTCTATACAAAACAAGCTTCTCGTATACTGCTGCCATCTTATACAATGATCTTCCGTTTGGATTTCGAAAGAATACACTGAATATTTTTCAAAAGAAGCTGAAGTCGTAGTTATTCAGCTATACATAAACACTTTCTCACCAATCTGTCGCTCAGTCTACTTGAATAGTTTTCACATAAATTTTGAACCGCTACAAAGTTAATTTCATATTAACTAAATACTACGTACGGTCGAGTTGAAAAATAAATTCTACGCCTGTTGTTGTATGTTGGATTAATAATGCCAAAGACTCGAATAAAGGCAGTTGATTATTATTATTATTTATATGTTCTCAACCTTGGTAATTCTACGCACGTATTGTACATATCTTACACGTCATAGATTTCTCCGTACATTCTTAGCAGACGGATCGTATTTCTGCCATGCCACAGCATAGTGTTTCTATGCTCTGACCGTACTGCCGTGTCTGATCGAGCTAGGTATCAGGTAGGGTCGACGTATCCAGATCCATATGCAGGGAAAGAATGCCTATAGACTAATTGTATGGACCTTCTCTGACTTTTCTCTCAGATGGTCTAGTTTGTGCTTAACATTCAAACTCTTTTATGTACTGGTAGAGCGTTGCGTGGGAAGTGTTGAGTCAACCTACTTGACGCCATTTTTGAAGGAATGTCATCAAGTAGTCTGACCGTATAGCTTTCTATGTGATTTTGTTATCAGTTAGATTATGTTCGGTTCATGTGAGATATGAAGTTCATCTACTTGTAACAGATCAGACTGGATACAATTTCATGATTTAATTACACAGGCCGACGCCGACAAACGTGAGCCAACCCTCCTACCCAGAAACCAGGTGGTACTTTCCCAAATGCTTCAAAACGTCTGAGCTCGTTGCCCAAATGTCTCAATTGACGCAATTTCTGTGTCCAAAATATCCTAAATTAATGGTGCAAAAATAACGATTTTCATTCATCAAACTTCTTGTTTTTAGAAGCTGTATCCAAATATGCAATAAAATGGGTATTCTATTTAAAAGACACGTTTGTTATGGCAGTAAGCTATGGAATACCCTGTATATATAAAAATAATTTTAAAATCAGCGCCAGTAATATACCAAGGTTACCATGAAAACAGATTCTTGATCTTTTCCAGTTTGCTCATAAAACTACTTTCCATATCTGTTGGGACACACTGTATTAGGGAAGGTCATCCCACGTCATAACAATCTACTTGGACAATATTCATGTTCTACACCTCGTATCGAAAACACAATAGCCGCATCTAGAAGTGCAGACCAAAACCACAAAAATAAGAAGTGAGTAAGTAAGGAGATTCGACATACTTTGAACGTGATGCAAATACGCAGTATATAAACAACCATAATACCGTTTAGTACACTGCAACTTGAGAGAAAGAAAAAAATGGGCATGGGCGGGATTCCAACCCCTGTCTCCTCCATTTTGTGGAGCCTTCCAAACCGATTAGTCTACAGCTCGAGCTGTCAACCAAATTTAGGTATCGACTGTTAGAGGCAACCTCACTCCTACCCATGCCACTGTTCTTTCGAGCTGCTTGATGCCCCATCTAGCGGCGTTCCAGAGAAACAAACTGAATTGATGAGGTATCTCCAATTGCTTCTAGATGCATCACGCCGCCCCGGGATCACATACCACGATACTACCGCGATCGGACAGTAACCTGTATGCGATTTTTTGGACGAGCGCATCCGTAACACCGAGTACGTTTGGTAAACAACAACTTGAGAAAGAGAAAAAATGGACACCTGTGGGAAACCGCATCTCGTGGAGCCGACCTAACCAATTAGTCTACAGTATCAGCTGTCAACTGACTTTTAGGATCGACTGATACAGGCAAATTCAATCCTACCCACGCCATTGTCCCTTTGTTGTCCCAAGCTGCTTAATGCTCCATCTGGCAGCGTTCATGTGAAGCAAACCGACTTGGTAAGGTATCTCCAATCGCTTTCTAGCTGGACCATGCCGTTTCATAGGCACTCAGTACGGTACCACCGTGCGAGGACAGTACCCGGTTTACGATTTTTTGAATTGTCGCATTTGTAACAGCGAGTATGTTTGGTAAACCACAACTTGAGAGAAAGGAATCGCTGGTACCATAGCTAGTGCCCACGAGACGCGTGGCACAACTAGAAATCAATTTGCTTCTAACAGACCGTCCTTAAAGTTGGTTTTCAGCTGTGACTAATTGGTTAGATCGGAGCCATGGAATGGAGGAGATGTGGATTCGAATCCTATCTCTCAAGCTGTGGTTTACTAAACACACTCGCTGTTACGGATGCGCTTATACGAAAAATCGTATACAGACTATTATACTGATCGCATAGGCCTATTAAAGCAGAAATAATCGTCGTGCATCTGCATAGCATCAAACCGTAATCTTCTGGACTATGTGCATTGTAGTGCGTGTGTGTCGGTCAGGTGTACGTGGCGCTCCCACGTCCGGCTACGTCAACGTGTCTTCGTCTTCTTTCTTCACTGACCCCGCCAAGATAACCTGCACCTGCTTCTTATAATGCCTCTTCCTCTTTGCTTTTAACTCGATCTTCAGCTGCCCGGTATCGGTGATCGACGTCCGACATAGTTATTTTTTTCTTCCCACACATCTAAACTTACATTGTAGCACTGAATGACGAATTGAACGTAAGGATAGCGACCTAATGCTATGGTACTGCGTTAGCTAAATACACTTTTTTGAAAAATGCCTTATGCCCTTCACAAAAGTACGGTTATTGTTTTTCCTGTATTATAGTTATAATCTATGTTCTTTTTGTATGTATGTACTTGAAGAATTATTTAAAGTGAAGCTGATGTCACAAAATATACCTAATTAAATGTGATATATATGAGAAATAACTGAAAAAGTAGCTGTTGCCACTCAGTACGCAATGAAATCATAACAAACAACACTACAAGTTTTTTGATGATTTGTTGAAATGATCGTTGATCTTTATTTATCCATAATATTGGACGATGATATGTTGGGTGGACCTAGAGAGGTTAGTCCTAATTGACGAATCAAAGTTGGGAATTTTTGTATGCAATGACCGCTGGTGCCTTTTGTATTTTTTGTCACGCGAGCCGCTGGTGCATTTTCCACTGTTTAGACACATACTGATCAAAATTTCATCTAGATTTCGGTAGATATTGGAACAACTTCTCATGAAGCAAGCCATTTACAATAAACTAAGACTTTCATGTTGCAAATAACCTCATTTTTTATTATTTCTCCCAAAAAGGGTACAACTTGCCAAGAATGGACATCTTTCAAGAAATGAACGTTATGAAATGGCCATTGAGAATTGTTTGTACTTTCAAATATTTCTTATAAACGCAAAAACTCATTGAAAATACGCGAAAAAAATGGTTAAGTAAGACATTGAAAGATCATAAGACAACACCTCTAGTCAGTTTATCAGATACCACCATTTACGTATGTATTTTGAACTGTTATTTTAGCTAATAAGTTAATGTGTAATAATACGGCTGGTTTTGAACCATTTTTTGCAAAAAACGACGATTTTTTACAGTTTCACATCTATTTTCCTCAGTACTATACAGTGTATGTTATATTCTTATAATTAAGAGCATCATTTTGTACAAAAATTAAAAAAGACAGCGTATAAAACAGTATTCTAAACCAAACCAAACCAAAAATGTAACTTTGAAGTTCTATAAAATAGCAAGTGGAGGATTCCTTAAGGAAAAAATGATATTTTCATAAAAGTTACATCCTAATCATTCATTATGAAGTAAGAAATGAGGTATTTGCGATATGCGCTCAAGTATAGTCTTACCCTGAAACTTCCATCTAAATATACAAAATTCCATTATAGCGTCCATGAAAACTGACCACGCCATCTTGTAAGGGAGAAAAAGTGACAATAACAACATGTAATTTACTTTCATATACCACCTCAATTAAAGTCAGGAAAAATGATTTTGCGATAAATCTGGAATTCGAATCATGATAAATTCAAGGCCTATCAAGGAAATTCTCTTTTTTTGGAATAACTAACGTTTATCAATATCAATGTATGAGATATTGTATATTTTTGAAATCACAATTAAGAACTCTATTCACCAGTGCAAAAATTCAATCTGGCGTCTATAAGAAAAATTAAAGTTGATGCTGTAGGACAAGAGACGAAACATCAATTGAAAATTTAATTATGCCATCTTGTAAAGGAGGAAAAATAGCAATGGTATTGTGCTAGTAATTTTGGAATCCCACAACAAATAACGTCAGGAAGAAATTAAAACTGCTTTGGGAAATTTCGTTTTTTTCCCTGTCTCTTCGGAAGTTCTCTTAATTTCGAAACTTTCGAAGCGCCATTTTATTGGTTACCTAAATACGCAGCTTTGCCGTTATTTGAACAACTTCGTATTTCTTACCGTTTCCGAGTTCCCAATGGTGAGGGTCGAATTTGAAACGGGTGTCCTGAAAATTCTCTCTCTTCTTTGCGGACTCTATAGGTTAAATAATACTATAATAATACTAATAGTAATAATAAGAAAATCGCAGCTAATGACCACAGCCATCGATGCTGGTGAAAAGAATGATGATAATAATAACAACAGTGTAATACTATCAAGCACACCAAAATTGAGGAGCGCGTTAAAGGAGTTTATAAGGAGGCTTAACAGGTACTCTAGACATCCCTCAACTCGAAGAACTTGACGACAGCCATTAACACTTATGTTATTCCTATAATTGTATATACCATGGGGGTGATCAAGTGGAGTTAAACCGATCTTGAGAAACCTGTCAGGAAAGTTAGAATACAGACGTTTTTGTATAGAAATCACCACCCGAGAAGTTCTGTAGAGCGAATGTATATTCCACGCCTTGATTAACCTGATAAACATGAATACGAAACAAATACAGTCAATGCGTTCATACTTTTCCAGAAAGTAAGTGTGCTCCTCCTTGCATAATGCTATTTGCACTTCTGATAACAGATAAACACCTCTGAACCTGAAAGGTTTCTGACTATGATGACCATAGAAGATAGAAAAGAATCCTGGATGAGAAAAGCTTTTCATGGAAGATACCCAGCAATTCCTGACTCTGAAAGCATTGATAAGAGATGATCAATTCATTATTTATATGCTGGCCAACCTTTCCCAGAAACGGAAGAATACATCGTGGCTATCCAGGACCCAGTCGCACCTACAAGAAATTACCTCAAATATAGTGTCAAGGATCCAATCATAGTTGAAGATAAATGCAGAATATGTAACCAAGTTGGAGAAACCTTCGATCACATCACAGGAGGATGCAGCACGCTAGCAGCTACAGACTACAAACGACGATATTAGGTTCACATATGGTTTAGGGCTGTGATTTTTTTTTGTGATGAGCTAAATGGTTAGTCTCAGCAATGGTTATGGCACTTTTTAACAGAGCTTATTCGAAATCAACGCAAAACAATCTTAGATTAGTTGTTTTGTAAAAAACCTCTTCCATCACTCAACTTTAGAGGTGATAAAAGGTGATAAAAAAATTTCGTTATTCATTTTTTTGTAAAAACTATTTCAATCCATGCAGAATAAACCCTGAATATTTCAGCCTGCTACGATGAGTGTATCATGTCACATTCGTTGTTGTCATGCGATAAACGTAAGAAACGCAATAGAATCCTTACCACCTACAAGTACAGAACCTATTGTGTTTAGCCGCTCTTTATGCTGATTTACCGACAAATGTGGAAGATAGTTTAATCTAACTAACTTTCAAAGAACATGATCGAAATGGCCTCCATTATTTTCTAAACACAAGCGACACCTTCTAATAAAATTGTCCTTCAGTATTTGAAATGAATTTGCGTCTTCCAAAATTTTTATTTTTGCTTCATCAATTTCCTGGCGCAGTTGGTTGACATTTTTTGTATATTCAGATGAATAGATTATCCCCTTACAAAACCGCCATATGAAAAAAAATCTACTGTATTGAAACCGGGTCACCTTGGAGGCCATCGTATGCGTCCACCTCTACCTATCCAACACCCAGGAAAGGCATTGTCTAAGGTCCGTATCGTCAGTCGTTCCTACAATTGTAGGGCTCGTTTATGGCCTCCTTGATTGTCATAGTTTTCTACTTTTCCGTGTCAGCGCTCTATTTTGAGGTTATGTCACAAATATCTATTTGCATCAAATTGTGCTTGCTTTTAAGTTATATCATGTTTTATCAGCCTGAAATTTCCTACAGTTTAAAAAGAAAACATATCTTCACAATAGGAGAGCGCTGACACTGACACGGGACAGGTGCAATGTAGAAATTTTTTAAGGAGAGAAAAGAGTATGACAATCAAGGATGCCAAAAGGCGCCCTACAATTGTAGGAACAACTGACGATATGGGCCTAAGTACCATGCGGTTTCGAACGTCCAAAGGTACATCCTCTAGCAGCAAATGCATACTGCTTTGTAGAAAAGCAAGGTATGACTGACCATTCAACCTTGCGGGCAATTCATATGGTCCAATTAATTTTTTGTTGAGAACTCCAGCCCATAAATTAACGCCGAACTGACATTGATAGAGAATCCTTCTTAAATGAAGGGTATCTACTTGGGTGGGAGGATATTTACTATATAAACCAAATCGACCGAAAAATACAAGTCTTTAATAAAAATATGGTAACTGTTCTGAATAAACATGCTCCAATAAAAACAAAACAAATAACCGAAAAACCTTATGTACCCTGGATAACTCAAAATATAAGAATTTTAATCAGACTAAGAGATAAAGTTCATAAAAAATTTCAAAAATCAAAATGACAGGCTACTAAGGAACTATACAAAGCCTGCAATTATCCGAGAAAAAAATACATTCTTTAACTTACTCTCAACAAAGAAAGGTAAGGAATTTTGGGACACTACCAAAAAGCTCAACATAACATGCAAGAAAACACACTCAACTATACCCGAACACTTACAAAATGTAAATGACATACACAATTACTTCCAGCAGACCGACAATTTACCAGACACTGCTTCCCAAGAATTAATCAATTTTTACAAAAACAATGTAAACATTAACGATTCTCTTAGCTTCCAACTGTTAGACAGGGCCAGTCTAATCAAAATTGTAACTAATATCTCATCAAATGCCATTGGAGAGGATGGTTTCTCTATGAGAGACCTAAAGTTATGTATCCCATTTTGTACGAATGCCTTGCTGAATATAATCAACACATGTATTTTGGGGGGATTATTTCCAGAAATATGTAAGAAAGCT
The DNA here is from genome assembly GCA_963669975.1 of Acanthoscelides obtectus. Classification (NCBI taxonomy): domain Eukaryota; kingdom Metazoa; phylum Arthropoda; class Insecta; order Coleoptera; family Chrysomelidae; genus Acanthoscelides; species Acanthoscelides obtectus. The sequence continues at coordinate 79,423,065 of CAVLJG010000003.1, read as the reverse complement.
ATTGTTGAACCCTTACCAAAAATAGCAGAACCTAAAGAATTTACAGACTTGAGGCCTATTAGCATATTACCCGCACCATCCAAAATTTTAGAAAGGCGTATTTATAATCAAATTAGATTTTTTTGTGACACAAACGATATCATACCAGATAGTCAATCCGGTTTTAGAAAAAACTTTAGCACAAGTACATCATTAGTTAATATCTTGGATGATATCAGACATCATCAAGAACAAAAAAATAGTACGTGCATGGTTCTTCTCGACTTTAGTGAAGCGTTCGACACTCTGAATCATGAAATGTTACTAGCTAAGTTACATAACTAGGGGTTTTCGCAGAACTCCGTAAATCTAATAAAAACATACTTAAGCAACCGTTCAAACTGTGTTATGTTAGCAAATGATTCTGCTATTTACAAAACCGATTTTAAACCTATAAAAAGAGGAGTTCCTCAAGGTTCAATTTTATCGCCTTTGCTATTTGCCATCTACATATCTGACATGATCAAATCGGTAAAATTCGCAAAGATAAAACAATATGCAGATGACTCACAAATATATCTCGCTGTCAATAAAACCACAATTCATATTGCACAACAACAACTAAATTCAGATCTCCAAAGAATTGACAGATTTGCAAAGCATCACAATCTTAAACTAAACCCCTCAAAATCGCAAGTAATGGTTATGAATAAAAACAGTACTGAAAGCGAACATTTTGAAAAAAATTTAGTAATTTCTATTGACAATGAAAAAATCCCCATAGTTCAGGAGACAAAAAATCTAGGCATTATATTTGATAGCTCGCTTGGCTTCGGCAGTCATATAAAAAACAGAACAAATTTAGCTTACATGCGACTAAAAAATATAAACAAATTAAAAAAACATTTATCAGCCAAACAAAAATATTATTTGTGTAATACCTTAATTTTATCACTTTTTGACTATGGAGATGTCGTCTATGGTGATTCGCTATCGTCGCGAACCAAAAAATGCATACAAAAAGTTCAAAATAGTTGCATGAGATTTGCATTTGGAATTCCATATCGAAACCATATCACTCCTTATCTGAATAACTACAACATATTAAACATGACGAATCGCAGAAAATATCACATGTATTCTTTTATCTATAGGGTTATAAAAACAGGTCAACCGCCCTATTTAAGAGAAAGATTTGTGCCTTTGCCTAGTGCCCAGAGAAGTAGAAATAATCACAATTTTATCGTACCTAGGCATAGAACGCGTTCCTTCCGACGATCGTTTGCCTATGTGGCGGTTCACTTATGGAATAATTTACCAACTTCAGTTAAAAGCTCATCGTCAAAAACATTCTCAAAACTGACAAAAACGTTGTTACAGAATCACCAGCTACTTTAACAGCGTTTGTGTGAGCAAAAATATCGTTTTTACATTCCTACTCGCTGACAGGTTGTATAGATTTGTTTTTCGCGTCCGTTGCCAGCTCCCGGGGGTTCTTTCTTCGTTTTTGCCTTTTTTGTGTTTCACCGCCTCTTCATTTGCCTCTTTATTGAATTTGAATTTCAATTTGAATTTGACTTTGAAAGCTGTGTCGGCTAATAGCGTGTGGATTGTCCACGCTCCATGAATGGAAATTGTGCATGTTGAATATTACATTTCGGTAAAAGTTGGATTGATCTGTCCATAAGATGCTGACGAAAAAAATTTCATTTCAATTCTTGTACTTTTTGTACATGGTAAGGACTTATGTTTCCCGAGCGTAGCATTGTATGCACTGAAATATGGGATATGTTTCTGCTTCGGGCAATGGCTCTGGTGCTTATAGAGGGAGCTCTCTCGGCTGCTTCTATCATATCTTCTATTTCTTCTGGGCGTATCCTCGGCGCTCCTAGCTGACGATGAGTGCCTAGTATGCGGCCCTCCATATACGCATTATGGACGCGTAGAGAAACGCGGTAGTCGGTTTATACCGCCGGTTGTGATCCACCTGCTCTAACCACATACATTTCCTAGAGCAGCACCATAATAGTAATGTATTTATGCATGATCCTGCGGAGAATATAACATGATTCTACTCAGATGTCAAACGGTAGATACAAATTCCGCGCTTGACCATTGCCTGACTTAGTAGTTTCGGTAGGACCGAAGATTGATCGATCCCGTACCTAGAATGCCGATGTTGAATGCCCAAGCTCAATAAGCGGATGTGGCTATTGCATAAAAAATCCGCCATTATGATTTAAAAAAATATTAATACACACAGTATCACTCGCACTGCTAGGATGAATTTAACAGTACCTCATATGTCAAAATCCATCAAGTCATTTGGACTGTAGCTCGAAAAATAGAATTTCTTGTTTACATGTATAGATACCCACCTGCGTCAAACATACAGATTTTTTAAGGTGAGGCACTCATCGTAGCAAGCCAAAATTTTCAGTGTTTATTCTACATGGATTGGAAATCGTTCTTACAATAAAATGAATAATAACATACAACCTCAATTCTTTTTACCGCTCTCCAAAGTTGAGGGATGGAAGAGATTTTTCACAAAAAAATTAATTTAAAATTTTTTGCGTTAATTAGTTCTGTTAAAAAGTAACATAACCATTGCTGAAACTAACCATTTAGCTCATCCCAAAAAAAATCACAGCCCTAAACCTAATGGTTTAGTTGTAATTGCGATTGAAATTTCATTATGCCGTTTTTTTTTTAATTCATCTCCTGAACTATAAAATTTTCGGACCACACATATAGAGGTTCATTCGATATATTTTGAGGCGATCTATGACCTGAGTTCTGTTAATCCACTACTAACTTTACACCCTGTATAATCGTTGTGAAGCACATAATTTGAAATTAAATGCAAATAAATGCTCGGTACTTTTATTTTATTCAGAACATGACAAACCTAAAATTGAAACAGATTTGAATACAGTGGACCCCCGATAATCCGGCCCCTGTCTAATCCGGCGCCCCCTGTAATCCGACATGTCTTTGAATATTAGATACATACGTATTTGACAATCTTCGCTAATGTAGATCACGCAGATTGGAACAGGTTACAACTTGTACGCACCACCGCTATCGTGCTCGACGCGTAAGCATTGTTTTACTTAGTTTGAATTTGACTACTTGTGATAGCGGTACGGCCTAGCGTGCGTTCATTGTTTACTATTTATTCATTATGTATTAAGTATAGTACCTGGTAATGTCATCACAAACTCAGAAGCGAAAGCACAAAACATTGACAATTAAAGAAAAATGTGATATTTTAGACCGCTTAAATCGCAATGAAACTTTCAGTAGTTTAGCAAGTGAATACGGCGTAGGCCGATCTACAATTTATGACATTAAAAGAAACCACGAGAAGATCAAGAAGTTCGTGTCAACTACTGACTGCGGGCCAGGCAAGAGACAGACACTCAAGAAAGCTGAACATCCAGAAGTGGAAGAAGCTCTGTACATGTGGTTTCTTCAGGAAAGAAATAGGCATGCTTCAATTTCAGGACCCATGTTGGCCATGAAAGCTAAGTTTTTTTATAAGGAAACAAGAAAAAAGGATGATTTTGTGGCCACCAAACTATGGCTAGAACGTTTTAAAAGTCGTCATGGCATACGTTTAATGACTATTACAGGAGATAAACTTTCTAACGATGCCACCTGCATAGTGCCTTTTATATTAAGATTTGTAAAAGGTGAACGATTTAAATCTTGACCCGTCACAGGTATACAATGCAGACGAATCAGGGCTTTTTTGGCGTGGATGCCTAACAAAACTTTCGTTTCTTGTAAGGAAAAATCCGTACCTGGACGAAAAGTAAGTAAAGAGCGTGTAACCATACTACCATGTGCTAACGCTGCGGGCACACATGCGCTTAAGATGATGGTCATTGGGATATCTAATAAATCACGGGCATTCATAAACATTGTTACCTGTACACTATTACGGACAAAAAAGTGCATGGATGACAAAAGACCTTTTTAAAAAGTGGTTTGATGAATGCTTCATACCTGAAGTTAGAAAATGGTTAAAGATCATAATTTTCCTCAAAAAGCGGTGTTGCTGCTTGATAACGCTCCCGGTCATCCGCCTGAAGAAGAACTAACAACTGAGGATAAATGCATCACTGCGATGTTTCTTCCGCCAAATTGCACTGCACTGATTCAACCAATGGACCAGAATATCATTCAGTTTGTCAAGCAAGACTATAAGAAAAACCTACTTCTGAGAGCCGGATCAAAAGACCAACCAATAGAAAAAACTTTAAAAGAATTTAATATGAAAGACTTGGTTTTTGCTCTTTGTCAGTCGTGGAATGCGTTACCGCCATCAACTATTAAATCGTCTTGGAAAAAGTTATGGCCAGATATAGTCACCACTCCTAGCAACGTTCCCCAAATCAGTGTAAGTTCGGAAGTTATAGAACAAGTCGCTACTGAAACGCAGATAAGTCCGGATGATTTGGAAATCTGGTGCCGTGGAATGGATAAAGAGGAAAATGTTTTTCATGAAATGTCTGACGACGAGATTATAAAAGAGGTTTCTAATTATACAACAAACAATCAGGAAAATAACGACGACGTGATTGCAACTGCTCCACAAGAATGGTACATCCTACTTAATGCTTAATTTTATAATAAAACGTAAGCTCTCTACTGTTATTTAATTTACTAAATTCGACATACATAAACTATGTATGATTTGTACTTCAAAGTACATACATATACATAACATATATAATCTTACCATTGGATATGTAATTTGTCGGATTACAAGGTACTCTTTTGTAAAAAAATCCGACAAATTCGATAGTCCGACACTGCCCTGCATAATGCTTGTCGGATTACCGGAGGTCCACTGTATTAGTATAAATAACGTAAGACTGGATGTTTGCAATGTATATACATTTTTGGGACTACATATTGTACAATAACAGACGTAGTTAGTAGAAACAGAATTCGAATGGTTCAGAATACGTATTGTCGACTTGTTCACAGGCTGAGAAAATTGAGAATTTAAATTGGCTCAAAATTTCCGTTAGTTTTAAATACGATTTGCTAATTTTTGTACATAAATTAATTAAACAATCCACATCTTCATAACTAAAAAACAAATTAATTTACAGATCCAACCCCATACTCTAGATATGAGGTTACTGACTATGGCTTTCCACTGAACCAGGCTTTTCTATAGACGCTTTACGTATCAGTCAATTTTCCATATCAATGCACTCCCTGTTAGAAGTTAAGAAATTACTGTTACAGAAATTTGGAGTAGCACTTAAAAAATATATAGTTGATATACACGTGTAAAGACATCAGATACAAATATATAGTTTAATGTAAAAATACGTTAAATTTAAAACAATTAGTGTACAACGGCTACTGAAGGTTAGGTGTAAGTGTAGTTTAAGGCTGAATCTCGCCTTTTCTAGTTTATAGCAATAGACTATTATTATTAATATTATTGTTTTTTCTATTTCTTCTTCTCCTTGGGGTTCATATTCCCTACTCTGGTACAGAGTAAGAGGTTATTGTTTAATATCCCATAATAGTAGATCTAGTCTAACGTATTTGCAGTGATAATTCTCTCTGTAAGGATGGATCTTTCCTAATATAACTTATAGTTTTGATTAGAGATCATACTGGATGATACATACTTATAGTCAAACCTACTCTCCTGGATAAGATTGTGCCTAAATGCAAGGACATGGTATCTTTCTTTCATATCATCATTGTAGTCTGTAGCTGCAAGCGTGCTGCATCCTCCTGTTATGTGATCAAAGGTTTATCCAACTTGGCCACATATTCTGCATTTACGTGCAACTATGATTGGATCCTTGACACCATATTTGAGGTAATTTCTTGTAGGTATGACTGGGTCCTGGATAGCCACGATATATTCTTCCGTTTCTGGGAAAGGTTGGCCAGCACATAAATAATGAATTGATCATCTCTTATCAATGCCTTCAGAATCAAGACTCGCTGGGTATCTTCCATGCAAAGCCTTTCTCTTCCAGGATTCTTTTCTATCTTCTAAACTAACCAATTAGCTCATCACAAAAGAAATCACAGCCCTAAACCTAATGCGTTAGTTGTAATTGCGATTAAATGTTCATTGTCCCGTTTTTTTCTTTAGAAGTTTCACAAAATTGCAAATATCTCCTGAATTATAACATTTCGCACCCCACATATAGGAGTTCATTCGATAGGTTTTCAGGTCCTCTTATCACCTGAGTTTCGTTGATCACTACTAACTTTACACATCGTATATACATTCTAAATTATTATTGATGTGTGCCACAGCCGCAGATAAAGAGTCAGGATTGAAGTTATGAATACAAGCAAATTAACTGAGAAATTGAATTAGTGAATTGGATAAAAGGTAAAAGTACAACATTATACAAAGTTAAGTTGGCCGAATCGCAAGAATTTATAACTTGAAAATATTACCCTGCCATTGTTAGATACAAGATACACTGAAGATAATAATTTCACTTTGCCCTGCTTAAATTCCGATTTGACTAAACGCATCGTTAAGGAAAGCAGTGGCTCAGAAATGTCTTCGCTAGATAGTATAAAATTTTCTCCGTGGTTACACGAACGAAGTCCCAGTTTATTTTTCGGAGGAATTTCAGCTTGAGTAGAAAAATCGATATGTAGAACATACCCTCAATTATCTACATGTCCTTCTATCTTTCAGAATCTTTCAGCTATAAAATTTATGACATTTGAACAACGTCGTACATGCTGCTAGGTGTGTATAAGAGAAACGACAAAGCCCAATTTTCGTCCACTGTGCGTATAGGGACTTGCTAACAACTCTTTTATTCAGGAAAGTTCCTTCGCAGACAAAAAAAACAACGCTATAAGCAAAATTTCTGTCAATGATCATGAATGACTACATTTCAAGTCAGCTGGGAATAAAATACAATAAGCAGGTCTGCACTAGGTTAATCAGCTTTACTTTTTAGAACCTAAAACACCATATGATTTTAATGGGCAATGACATAGCCATACAATTGATTAAAAATGTGTGGCAGCACATGACCGAATTCGGTTCGAAGTTCGATTCCCTGACTCAGATCGGAAGAATACTCAGGTAATTCTAACAAGTGAGAAATTAGAAAAATGTAAGTGGTAGTGGTACAACTATTGCAGGAAGTCATGAAATGTACTCAACTTGGACAACGCCAGTGTTCGTGAATACAGATATGGGTAATCTATTGAGAACGCTGCAAAAGTCAAGACAAAACGAAAACGTCGTGTGGAAGCTGATAGCGCTTGTGGGAGGGAAATAAGAAATGTAGTTTATGGTTATTACAGATTTAATTTTCTATCAAAAGGATGTGCTGAAGACGTGGGAGTCTGTTCTTGAATCGGTCACTCGGACATACACACAAACTCATGATGATGATACTTAACCTGTATTTGAATTATATTACACCTATGACTGACAATTAACCATAAACACGTGTCTATGTTATTTTTATAGATAAAATTACAGCTACTGGCTACTTACAAAGTAATCAATAAATCTCAGATATTGTCTAATAAACATATTTTATGGTCCTTCGTATATTTTATTGTCAAAATTCTCAGTCACTAATAGTCTTTAGATATATGAACAGCAACTCTGAATACGGCACTGAGTTTTACTGCATTTACTTCTGAGATTTACATTTGATTCATTATTGCCAACGTTACAGACTAAGACAAAGATGTCACTTCCTGATCAGTTGTTCAAATCAGTCCTCAGTAGACGTCAAACGGTAATGGATACTCGTTAAGTAGGCTGTTCATTGGCATTAAAGCAATCAAATTTCAACTGTTACAAAAAACCCAGTAATACTTTCCTTCTTCCTAAGATTCCTAGTCATCGTCTTTAGGACATTATCCGAATTTATATCGGTTGGCCACGTTAGGTAATTTTCTTCGACGGTGCTCTGTTATGATCCTAATTTGATCCAATCTGAAAGCAGATCAAATCCTTGATATTCTATAAGTCCATGGTGGACTCTAATTTGACCCTATCTTCAATCACTAGTATCTACGCATGGTCAGCGTTAGAAACATGGTCACATTCTAATTACTGTAATTGGACAAATTGGACCAGCGTTGTCCGTAGATACTTATCGTAGACCATCCAACACTTTCTTATTCTTAATTGAGGTGCCTTTTTACGACATCTGATTAATATATTCTCCAACGCTCAGCGTGTTAGGGATATCTGGGTAATTTTGTCAAATTAATGTACCGTGATAAACAAGGGACTTAGACAAATACCAAACAGATGTTATGGAACGTTGAGCTGGAATTTACAACATTAGAGGAACTGAAAATAGAAGTAACTTAATAGAGCCTCCAAAGCAAACTATCCTTTTTACTTCCTACGCCTCTGGCGAGGAGGTGTTGTAATAGCGAAAATTCTCTGAAATGAGATATTATGGTTTTTGGATGTTTTATGACATGTGGGGCATTTCACCTGAAGCGGACAGCGAATAGTAAGCTTTTAGGATTCATTCATATTGGGCCTACTTAAACGCTCAGTAGGTGTCAAAGAAAATATACGAAGTTACGGGCTTCGAAAGATAAGCCGTTTTTGAAATTGGGGCTTTGTCGAGGATTTTTTTCGAATTGCGATATTAAGCATACAGTCTCATATAGCAAATTTTCTGCATTTTTTGATAAAGAACCAAATTTCAATTTCAGAAAAAACTTAAGGTGCTAAACCGCAACTAAAAATTTCATACCAAAATTTGGGTAACTTTTTTTAGTTCCGATTTTTTTACCCCAAAATATAGCCTGAAGTGTGTTTGAAGTACACCAGAAGTTTTCAAACGGTATGCGAATTAATTAAGAACGTACGTATTTTTATGTTAATAATATCACCCTGGGTATGGCGTTAGGTGCTTCTTTAGGCCGACTGGGTTACGAGGTATTGCATTAATAGGCTACAGTATGAGTACTTTCCAGCTCTAATGATTATTTTAAATATATTTTAACCTGAAATTATAGTTTCTTTTTCTACGATATTGAAATTTGGAAAAACAGGTTGCGAAACAGGAAGTAAACGCTTCAAGCCATAATTTGGGTAAGTTCTACTATTTTTATCCTGATTCTTACTGCAAAATATAGCGCTAAGTTTGTTTAATATACTCTTAAATGGGAAGCGCATTTGCTAAGGAAAAAGATTTTTATGGACATACTACATGTCGCACTAAGTATGACGTTAGGCGCTTGTTTGTAGGGTAATTAATGAATGCATGAAATCGCTTGGTCCCTGCGATTTTTTCCTAGCTCGATTAAATGGGCGTTTTAGGAAAATTATTTCATGCTGCGTATCTTTTTTCGAGCTGTAAAAAAATCGTTGTTTGTCTCAAACATGATTCTGTCCAATGGTATACCAACCACTAAGGTTACCTTCCAGACCATCGCAGGTTCCCTTGCTGTGAGAAAATGCGTGAGAATGTAATTGAGCATTGGTGTTAAGATCATATTTATAATGGAATATATTAACGAAATTCATATGTTTGTGAATATTGAGAGCCCTATCGCTTATATAAGTATATAATTTTGCATGTAACTCTTTCTTTTTCTACACGATGCGTAACAATTTTTTGTAAGCATCGAAACTGCAATAACATTTTTGAAAGACAGTATTACAACAACAATTTCTATCCAAGTGAAAGTATATAAGTATACTTATTAGACCTCAAAAATACTCATATTAGTCGCGTGTTAATGGGATATGTACATATAAATATCTCTCCTTAGTGAATGCGTATCCCCTTTAAAACTTCTAGTGTATTCATTATTCATACTTTAGCTTATATTTTGGCAAATTATGGTTTGGAGCATGTTTTGCACGCTATTTCTTCAAATTTCAATATTTAAGATAATCGTATTAAATTAAACCATAATTTCATGTTAAAATATATTTAAAATGATTACTAGATATGAAAAGTACTTATAGTGTGATCTGCTAATGAAACAGCTCGCAAATCAGCCTATTAAGCACCTGACGTCATACCCAGGGTGACATGTATGTATGTGTAAAAATATATATCTCCTTAATTAATGCGTATACCATTTCAAAACTACTGATGTACTTTAAACACACTTTAGGCTATCTTTCGTAGTAATTTTTTTTTATCAAAAACGCTATGTTTCATATCCCACTATGGCACTTTTCAATTCCAAAAAGTTCTGTCGATCTGTCTGTCTGTCCGTTAGTCTTTCGGTCATCTATATCTTGGACACTACTGCTCCGATTTTTATGAAATTTTCACGCGTGTTCATTCCACAGCATTGATCTTGGTGTTACTTCCCTACCGATGTCGATAAGCGTAATAATTACTTCCATAGTCTACCAAAGCTCACCAAAGACCAAAAAAAATTGCCAGCAAAACAAAAACCTAAGTGAGTGCAACGAAAAAGGGGATTCTGAATCCTTTGTTCTCTCTGTTCGATAAGCAAATTAAGATGAAGGCAGCAGCATTTAAAAGAGTGCCAGCCTGCATCACGTATATTGAGTTACGTCCTGGTCGAGAACGGCGGAGACCGTCTAGTGTAGTGTGTAATTATAAATCTGGGCTTTACAAAAGGTATTTTCGTGCTCGCGGATTCGCACTTGAGCACGTCGACTGAGCCTGAAGAGGGAGTATTGTGTTTCAAAATCAAATAGGATGATGAAAGTTGAGACGTGCAATTTGCATTTCTTCCTTCTTCCCTGATGTCACGTGTAACCTCTTATGTGGAATACTGGGTGATACCATTCTAGCAGATGTGGCTTAACAGTTAAAGAAATACTAATTTGGTAGTCTTGCTTAACTTCAATTTGAAACAGTGAAAATAATTCCTCTTTTGAAATGCCAGCCTCATTATCAGCTTGGACTACTTTTATTAAGTTATGAGGAAACAAATAAGATTGAATATTGTTTATATTTATATTTATATATATATATTTCATATTTCCTACAGGTAAAACCAATTACAGGTCAAGCTCAAATACGTTAACAAAAAGAAAATAAAAAGACACATTGAAAACTTAAGCTTAGCATCAAATGGCCTAAGCAAGCTTTGAATACAATCGATGACTTCTAGCAATTTATGATTGATTTACGACCCAGATTAAAAAAGTCTACATGATCAGCAGATGGGTAATAGTGACACTTAGGTGCTGCAAACTCAAAACAAGGACAGTACTAGATTGCTATTTGACACCTTTGAGCATCTCCATCACAGCAATGTAACTTTTTTATGAGTGAAGAGTCACCATATTTCAAACGTAATCTTTTGAAACAGAAATTTGAGAGACTCCACTTGAATTGTGAAACCTAAAGCACATATTAGGTTATAAATTATTCAACTTAGCTCATCTGTCTATTTAAGATTCACTCAAGTTGTAAGTATATCTGGTGTAACAAAAACATAGAGGTTAAGTTTTAGCTTATCTTAAAGATGCATGATATTGTGATAAAGTAGTGGATTGCTGTTATGCACAGATTATTAGCTACACTACAGGTAACACTCCTTCCATGATTCTTGGTACCACCGTTAACAGCGCCATCTGACAGTTACGCCGATCAGTGACACATAACAAACGAAACTTAATCGACGATTGTTTACTGGATTATAGAGAAATGCATACAGGGAGTTGTTTATTATGCTAACTTAAAAAATATGTATTTGTTATAGGAATTAGTCATTATGACATACAGTTTCCAAGTTTTCATCCACTTTTATGCTGTAAAATAACGTACTAATAAGCATGTAAGTAAATGCATGACATTTAAGAAATGGCATCAAGTCTATTGATAGGTACCTACCTATATATCTGTGTACTATTTTAAATCAAACGACTTCTCGCTGACAGTGCGTATTTGACAATTCTCTTTACAAGAATTTGAAAACATTAGTGTTCAGCGCAACCATCAGATGTCACCCAGAGCAGGGTGTAAGTCCTTTTATATGGCTTACACCCCCCTGCTGTTATGTCCATATATGTAATATGAGGCTTTAAATTACTGTGAACCACCAGTATTTATCCTGGTGTATGATATTCATTGACCGTGCATTCTGGACGTCAGTTCTTATTATGGGTTATGTAGAAATCCTCTGTAATTAAATAATCAGTAAATACTAATGGCACAAACTACTGTAAATAATGATGTGTGATTTTCGCTTTGGGAGCATTGTCCTTATAAGGCTAATGTAGCGGGAGCTCTGCTGGGATGGATGATAATTCAGCTCTAAGTAACCCTTGGGGAGGACATATAAGCAGCCCAATGCGATATAACTGCGTGGTATTGACTGACTAGTTTCTCCAATTTAAAATACTGTGTGGTACTTTTCAAATAACACAAAGCCTTAGAAATATCCAAAATGTATGTATATTGAACAAATATTGAGAAAGGTTAAATTTAACTGGGAAACAAAAATTGTTTCACAAATATTATCTATAGTCAAATAGTTGCCACAAGGAGTATAATATTGTGTTATAAAAATTTTTATATAGTTTGTTCACCACCTTCGGCACTAAAATTGTGTATGGAATATGTATTAGCCATTTACGAAAGTAAAACACCGCTTGAGTATTGGAAAATTTCACTACTTCACCCATAGGGTGCTGTGTTCGGCAATCCACCTAGACACCGCAGAAAGCTGCTAGATTCACTGAATCCTTGATTCACTGATCGAAATTACAAGATCGGGCAGCTACAGCGAAACGTAATAATTTGTGAGTTTTAGGACTCTACTTGTCATTGGAAAATGTGTAGTCGTTTTGTCCGATTGCTGACTTACGATAACATCGACTTGAATTCGAATGTTAAATGGTGTAAAGTTGTAGTCGTACGTTTAACCAGTTGTTCTTTTTGCTATTTTGATGTGTTTTTTACGGAAATGTAACATTTCCAATTTTGGCTCTGAATAATAACAAAATATCTTTATTTATTATTTTTATTATTATATATTATTATTATTAAATGGTTGGAAAAAAATGAAAATATTAGTTAGAAAAATATGTGTGTTGAAATATGTTTATCAATGATTGTTTGTCTCTCCAGAAGAGAAAATTTTGTATAAAAATTATACGATCTAATCTGAAGTTTTTCATGCAATTTTTTTGTATATCTTTGGACAGGGCTAGCAAATAAAATTATATTTTTTAAATAGAACACCCAGAATATTTTCAGGGAAAATAATAGTCTGATTCAAAATATATATGGTTTTTCATAATTATTTTCATTAGTTTGGTTAGAAATTCGTGTGTCATCTACTCATGTGTAACCAAGTTCGAACGAGTTTACATCTAGGCAATCTGACATAGGGCCGAAATACATACGATAAAATGATGCACAAACTTCAGGATTTCCACACAGCAATGAAAATTAGCTTTACAAACCATCCATGTTTGGAATCAGAAAAAAGGAACTCATTTTTACTGAAAGTATGCTCCATTTAAAACAACAACACCCGGTATAAAATCTAATATTAGTTGAAAAATTTCATATTAGATCCTACCAGTTTTTTTCTATAAGGTAATATAAAAAAAGTTAGAGGTGGGGTCAATTTTTTTCAGTATAATGTTAGTGCATGGGATTCTGACAACAAACTGTTTTTTATATTCTGATTAACATTCTTGCAATACGGTTTTAGTTTCTTTTACAAGTTCAATGATATGCATAAATGTGTACCTTATATGAAATGAATCACTTTGAAACGTAACAGTCATGTTGGTGTTAAGGCCAAACACATATTGTACCGTTGTTTACTCCATAAGTTACACTTTCATATCCGACAATAAACATAAAAAACAAGTCGGGCCGGAGGCAGTGCGACTGTACAAGGACACTCTGTATCTAATTTATTTTGGTGGAGTTATAAATATTTTCAGCAATTACCCTTATTAAATTTAATTGCACCTAATTAGAGAAATACGGGTTTTAGAAACTGTTCTGCCCGCTTATGTACAGAATCAGTGGCGTTACGTTTAAGATGCCTAAACCTACGCGGAGTTCGACAAGTAATAAAAACAGACGCATTTTCATTTTAAAGAAAATTTTCTATTCGTGAATATTTCATCAAAGGATGGATCATGCTTTAACCTTCATTGTAATTGTTCCTAAGATTTCGAAGTATCAGGATCTTTTAATAACGGAAAAAGAAATCCCACAGCTTGCGGCAACAGACCGACACTAAAAAAGTGGTCAATGTTCACGCTTTTAGCTACAGAAACATGAAAAATAACTTCTAACACTATTTTCCACAATAAGAAACTGACGTGGAAATATCTTATCCGCAGATCTATTACGTAAAAAAATTAAAAAACGTCAAAAAACTGACAAAATGCGAACTTGATGCCTGGTTTGCTTGCTATGAGCGCTGTGAGCGTCCATCTATGGAAGAATGACACAACGACACGAGACGCTCAGTGACCATGCTGCAAGCTGCAAGTCAGTTCCCCATCATGTTTTGTCGGTTTCAGAATGCCTAAATATGCTGCCCATGAAATGCATCTATTAACTGTGCCTGACGGGTTATTTGTGTTGTTCTTTCTGGAGAGAGTTCAAAGCTATCCATTACTGGAAGTCAGCACCGCACACCCTTTGTGTGTAATTAAGCCACATCATAGAAAAATTAGGAATGACGCAACACATACAAAATATTTTCGCATTGTCTCACATCTAGGCGCTGACTTCTTTGTTCTACTTGACAACGTAAAATGAATTTCCATACAAGTTAAGTGACTGGAAATAAAAATTAATGTGAAATGTAATAACTTTTTTACCTTTCATAAATATTCCTGTATGAAATTCAGCAAATTTGCACATGTAATATCCAGGTTGAATAAGAAAAAGCGGATGCGCAACTAATTTTTGGCTTTGCATACATCTAAAGTAAAAGTATTTGAGACAAGAAACCAATAGAATTATCATCATCATTATTATCATGTACTGCCGTTTCCTTCCAGCTGTAGAATACAACTTACCTGCAGCTTAGACCTACAGTAATGCCATCTCTGAAGCAGAAGTTACATCACGTCAGAGCAAAATATTGATAGCTGAAGCATCATGACGTTTAGGCAACACGTACAGCGGAACGAGTACACAAGTGCACAAAGCAAGTGTACAACAGGTAGTGCTAAGTTAACATACCTCATAGAAAAACCGACATACTGTCACAGAAAACCTAACCTATACCGGATGTCAACTAAATCGTTTTACAAGGCACTATTCAATTGCTGTTTAAAGAAGAACCTTGAAATTTTGTGTGAACTCAGCCTATCCATTAAAAGACAACTGAACATCGCTTCCGGTTTGACCGGAAGTGAGTATGAAACAAGAATTTTCAATAAGACCCTGTATATGTTTATACATATTTGCATAGAGCTTAAAATTTCATGTTCAACGATGTATTACAAGTTATCATTCTTTTTCAAAATGCCGGCATAAATGACATTTATTCCAAATTCAATATGGTGGCGTTTTGACAGTATCTATGGATTATTTGCCAAACTACCCGCTGATTTAAGAGGCATAACGGATTCTCTTGCCGCTTCTACAATGAGTTGGCAAAACAAAACAATTGTCATAAATTTAGGACCATTTTTGTTTTAACTTAAATTTTCAAAATGTATTTAAAATTTTCTAATAATTTTGAATCAGAAATGGAACTTTCTAAATGCTAAAAATAAAGGGCCTCTTATTTCCGAAAGAAAAATGCTCAACAGTACGTTTCTTTTGTATTCTTTTTATTTCTAACGGTAACAAGAACAATAACGGAAATTAGCATAGTAAAAACTAAGTAACAAAAGTAACTAAATAACAAATAATCTAGCAGATAAACTAATAATAAAAAATTAGGAAACATCATTCAATTAAGTGTTCTAAGCGTTGGGCGCCGAGTTGTTGACATACCCGGCTTCATTTGCTTTTTAATGGATAATGTGAGTTATTATATACTAAGTGACATATAAATCCGAATACCCAGTTTAAATGGTTTTATTTTAATAAAATTTTGTATAAGTACTTAATGAAGCATAATAAGTAAATGATAAAAATTTCAAAATGATTGCACTGCTTTAAAGCCCTTTGACCTTTAATAATGTGTGGATGCACCCTGATGTGCTACGCATTCTCCAATGCGCCTAGGCATGCTTCTGATCAGGTGGTCAATGTCCTCCACCAACTCCTCTCGAAGTGCTTCTAGAGTCTGAGGAGGACGTTGCAAATTGAGCAATCTCCTACCCATCATATCCCACACGTACTCAATTGGGGATAAGTCGGGAGATCTTGGTGGCCATGGTAACAATGTGACATCATTATGTTGAAAGAAGTTTATTGTGACTCTTGCAACATGTGGTCGGGCATTATCTTGTTGGAAAGTTGGATCTGCCAGGGTGTCAAGATAGGGTAAAAGATGGGGTTCTAGAACTTCGTGGATATAACGCTGCGCGTTCATGTTACCTCTGATGAAGATTAAAGGTGACCTGGAACCATAAGCTATAGCACCCCAAACCATAACTCCAACAGTGTGATGAACATGTCTTTCAACAAAAAACTGTGGATTCCTCCTTTCACCACGTCGCCTTCTAACCCTGGCACGACCATCGTGCATGCCTAAACAAAACCGAGACTCGTCACTAAAGACAATACTGTTCCATTCCTGATCCCAGAGTGACCGTTGTCTGCACCACTCAAGGCGATTACGTCGGTGTTCTCGAGTTAAAGGGAGGACCCAGTGTGGCCGGTATGAAAACAAGCCAAAACTTCTCATTCGTCGGTAAACACTTCACATGCCAATAGGTCTTCCGTGTTCTGCAAACCATTCATTTGCAATGGACCTGGTAGTGGAGAAACGGTCCCTTAAGGCCAATAATCTTAGGCGGCGATCTTTACGGTCTGTTGTTCTACGGCGGCGTCCAGTGCCCCTTCCTCTTTGCGTACGGCCTTCTCGAAGCCATGCCTGACAACACCTAACCACAGTGTCTACACTTCTTTGCACTCTAACTGCAATTGCCCGAAAAGAAAGTCCAGCTTCCCGAAGTCCCACTATACGGCCCCTATCAAACTCACTACGTTGACGAAATCGTACAGGTCTCCGTACTCTAGGCATCGCAGCCGATCGTAAAGGATGTCAAGAACCAAAATCCGCCAACGTTGATTCTTTACTGCGGCTGAAATATTCATTTTTAGAGCGTTAGTGTATTAAAAAAAAGTAGTATAAAAACCGGAATGTCCAACTGATAAAGCTGAAAATTTTTTTCACTTGTTATTTACACTAAGATAAATACATTCACCAACTTTTATTAAAATAAAACCATTTAAACTGGGTGTTCGGATTTATATGTCACTTAGTATAAGTCATATCTTCACACAAAACTTCAAGGTTATCCTTTAAACAGCAATTGAATAGTGCCTGGTAAAACTATTTCGTTGAAACCCGGCATAAGGTCACTTTTCAGGATACGTAGTACCCCTGCCGGTAACGATCTTTAAACGTTTTTAAAAAATAATTCCTTGAAGGTAATACGATTTTCGCCAGACTGTACAGATTATGATGCCGTCTGCCTCGATACGAAATTTTATATATGTATAAATCTGTAAGGAGTTACTTTGGAAAAATATGTTACTCTAAATTCCTAATACTTCTCAATTCTTGAAAACTAGAATCCTGTCAGTCGGGTAAAAACAAAGATATTTCTCTATGTATATATTATTGTGGTGGGATGTGTACTAAACAACTGAGAGATTTTAGTCAGTGTGCTCCTTTTTTTAGGTGCCTCACATGAGGAGGTACCGCACTTTCTCATTAGTTTATACTGGGTAGTTCTGTCGTACTTTTGCGCACGTATGGAATAGGTTGTCAAAAGATTGTTTGTAGTGGCATTAAGTAATTGTATTTATACAGGGTGATTCATGTCATTATTCTTTTTATGACATGGTACAATGGATGACTAATATCATTTGAGTGAAAATATTGTGAGTTGAAAAACAGTTTTCAGCCTCTTCGCCACTGACTGGCGATGATTCATCTGTAGTACTGTCTTCTTTGTCATTACGTAGCCTCAATAACCATAGTGCCGATTTTGTCAAAGCTTGGAATATACTGTTTGAAAATAGATGTACGGGCGTTGGGCACTTCTATATAAAGTGAAAGAAAATGATCAGTAGACAACTGTGAGTGAAACTGACGCCCAATTCTGTAACATATTCAATGAAGCTGCGAAAATGAACTATCAAGCCTTCAAATTGATCGTGGGTCATTTTGGAATTTAAAAGTGAAACTACACATCACAGTTTTGTGTTTGTGTTTTGATGGGTCTCCTTAGTCAGTTACACCTCGAGCTAAGCTCCTCCTGTATGAAAAAACGGATTCCAAATATGCTGGAATAACAATACTTGCCTAAAGTCATCATCAAGGTATCCGAACAGCATTTCGCTCCTTTATTTTGCATCCAGGCATTCAGCACCAACCTACCAAAGTGAATCGCACCGTACACATTCAACAGCCACGCGATTCACTTCGGATCGTATGCCGGCCATCGACTACCTTGGTAGTTATAGTACAGGAAGTACCTTCGCATCTGCGTAAAAAAAGTTTGATTGTTTTTTCACATAACCACATTAAAAAGACCCCTTTTAATGAATCTGCATGTTGTCAGACCTAAAATTGCGTCAAAAATTGTTTTCTTCTTCACTAAGGTTGTGCAAGGAACCTAATTAGAATATTCTCCAGAGCAGATGTGAAAATACTTCCTGGACTATTACTGCAGGCAATGAATGGGTGATCACATCCAAATTACACATGTTATTACAGCCACCAGAGGTATCAGAATCTGTTTTTTCAGATGGAATGGCTTTTCTACTGGTAACTCTGTATTCTGATACTTACAAAACACAGTACAGTACCTTGACTAAGGCCCGTATCGTCAGTCGTCCCTACAATTGTAGGGCGCCTTTATGGCCTCCTTGATTGTCATAATTTTCTACTTCTCCGGGTCAGTGCTCTATTTTGAGGTTATGTCACAAACATCTATTTGCATCAAATTGTGCTTGCTTTTGAGTTATATCATGTTTTATCAGCCTGAAATTTCCTACAATTTAAAAAGAAAACATATCTTCACAATAGGAGAGCGCTGACGCTGACACGGGACAAGTGTAATCTAGAAATTGAAGGAGAGAAAGGAGTATGACAATCAAGGAGGCCATAAACGCGCCCTACAATTCTAGGAACGACTGACGATACGGCCCTAAGGCGCGTATCGTCAGTCGTCCCTACAATTGTAGGGCTCGTTTATGGCCTCCTTGATTTCGATAATATTATGTCTTCTTCGGTAAGGTACATGAGTAGATGTCTTATGGGGATTCGGTCTCAAAACTTCCAAAATCCGCCACCAGAGGCGCTGGCGTCGCGCGCCATTGACAGGTTGTTGGACGGAATCTGTAATCATGAGTTGGGGATTCCGCCGCTAGATGGCGCTGTCAAACCAAACGGAATCTGTGTGTCATTGGACACCTGTCATGCGTCATTGGGCATCTCACGCATAGATGGCGTTACACGTCATCTGTCATACGTCATTGGACACCTGTCATTGATGGGTTGGGCATCTCGCGCATAGATGGCGCCGATTTGTTTGGCGCTGTACAAACCAAACGGAATCTATGTGTCATTGGACAGCTGCCATTGATGGGTTGGGCATCTCGCGCATAGATGGCGCCGATGTCGCACCTGTCTGGTGTTGGCGTGGATTACGGGGGGCATTCAGAACGTGTATACAGGGGTGCATCGAAAAATAGCGGATCGATGGACCGACGGTATATCGTTAAATCGTATATAGCAAGGCGTGACCTAAATAGCGTGGTGGGCTCCTCTGGTCGGTCGGTCGGTCGGTCAGAATGTCTCATAACCTGTATACGATGTACTGTTATTATTATACAGGATGATACCGTTCAAAATGAAAATAGTATAATGGATATTTTATTGAAACATATAGTATATATATAACAATAAGGTTGATTGGTGTGTGTGTGTGTGTGTGTGTGTGTATGAAATTTTAAGTTGCCTACAGTGTCGTCTGAATCAATATCGCTGTGTTCTGGTCGTGCAGGTAGATTGAATGATTGTTTTAAGTGATTCTTGTAATTATCAGGGAGTACTTTAGATGTTGATACTAATCGACTCAAATCATTCTTCGACAACTGATTTGGTTCATGACAGACAAGAATCAAATTATGTATTTTACGGTTCAGTTCTGGTTGTTTTTTAATTTTTCCCTAAAAGCCTCGTAATGAGCCTCCTCGCTGGTTATTTTTGGTTTTACCATTTTTTACCTCTTTTTGAACAAAACAATTGCTTGCGACTGGTTTGAATGATTGATACTGTAGCACTGCTAGTGCTGATACACAGACTTTATGTAGTAGAATGATGGTGGGGGGGTGGGGAGTCGAAGGAACCGACTGTTTTTTTTTTTGTTTGACAACAGGCTGAATACGAAATAAACATAGCTTTCTGAAAAATGTATTTTTTAATGATATACAGATACAAGTTTAGATAACAGAGTTTTTAGTTGATGTACCAAATCCTCGCTGGGGCATGGTACTCCAAATAGAGTCCAATGAAATGGTCCGGTCGCAACAACTTTTCTTGTAAATTCATTAAATTTATAGTAAGTTGCGTGACGGAAAAAGTAAATATGGCCATCAATCCATCGAAATGCGAGAGAAATATCTTCAGGTAATTCAGGAAATATGTCTCTTATCCGTCCTCTGTTCAACACATCAGTAAAATCGTTAGAAAATTCTATATATGACATATTATTATAAAAGGTATAGGACCGTCCTGCGTTTGATTGAAAAATAGCATTGATTCGAGCCCTATCGGGTATATCAATTGAAAAATTATCAAGAAATTTAATGGTAGGGAATGATGCTGAGAAATATTTGTTTGGAGACACAATGGTAATCAAGTCACCGTTTGTTGATTGGAAAATATGTTGTAAAGTGTATTGACGTAATTCTGTAGGAACATAATCGACAAGAAGTTCAGGCTGAGATGGGATAATCATTTCGTTTAAGTCTAGTTTCCATATAAACATATCATGTGCAATATATAATCGGTAATTTGAAAACTCTGGAGCAATAGCTAAAAACATAAAATCTGGAATAATATCACACAAATTTTTGAGGATCGGCTGCTTACGAGTTGTAGATCTTATAGTTGTTGTTGTTTTTGGTATTGCTGATGCGGTGGTAGACGTTGGGATTGAATCATATTTGTTTTTTCTTCCATATAGATATTGTACTGCATTTATATCATCAACATCTAGACCACGAATCTCATGCTGATAGAAGGCAAACATAATAGCATTCGGAGAAGCACTATGTGCTATGCCGAGGGCATGTCCAATTTCATGAACCAACACCATAAGAAAACTAGTTTGATTTTTGGGTATATTAGGATTATTTCCAAAATACCAGCATTCATTTATATCTAAATGGATTTCTCTACAGGTGCTGCTAGAGTCAGGAAAGTATGCATGTCCTAAAACGCCGCCAGCATCATCTAATGTCAATGGACATTCATCATTACCCATACAGTTTGCGCTAAAATAATGAGTCTTGCTAACCATGGTTATAGTAATATCAGGAGGATATAGAGTGGGATTGGTAACCATTGTAAATGTTAAGTTTGAAACATTTTGCCACATCTGAAAAGCCATTTCTGCATCTTTTTGGGCCGCAGGTGTGTTTCGAGGGAAATACCATTTCAGGTCATGTTTCCGAAATGGAAAACTTGCTCTAAATTCAGCATCACTGTATTGACAACGCGGACGATTCATAAATTCAATTGTTGCATTATTCAACAATCCATCCACTGGTAAATTATACTTTTCTTGCAAGTTAGTTAGCAAAGTAGAGAGATCTGTTGTATTATCGATGATATGTTCATATTGAGTTAGGTATACTATAGCGTCTTTTTCGGAGAAATCGTTGCAAAGCACGTATGTGAAAGTTGAAATAAAAAATAATACGTCTACCCACATCAACATCTTGATAGAGAATGATGTCAAAAATCTCAGATAGCAAATATAAATTCGTTTACCCCCCAATCAAAATCTTGACTGAAAAAAAATTAGGCAGCAAATATACAATAATCATACACGAATTTCTATATTTCTAAAATTCTACTCTCATGTGCAACTTGTAATTGGAATTTCCGCCGGACAAACGATACATTCATGTATTACTAAGAAATTATATAAAAAATACTGCAACCGCAATGCATGTTGTTTTCTCGATAAAAATGGTACTGAGAATATGATGCATATAATATGCATATTTACGATACAATTATCTCATGCACGCGTGTGTCATCTCAACTACGTACTTATATTGAGCGAGCGCATGCAGTTTTCTCGATAAAAATGGTACTGAGAATATGATGCATATAATATGCATATTTACGATACAATTATCTCATGCACGCGTGTGTCATCTCTACTACGTACTTATATTGAGCGAGCGCATGCAATAGTCATCATTGTTTCACACTTAACGCACAACGCTGCAAGCTGCAACAACGACCGCAGTACAATTAGTGCTTCGAGAGAGACGAGAGAGCGAAAATTTTAAAAAAAGTAAGTGCTATTTTATTTAATATTTTTCTTTTTTATGTCTCTAAATGCAACTGTTTTTTTTTTTCGTGTTATGCTTCAAAATAGTTAGACGACTCAATTTTTTTTATAGATGGATTTATCAAAAATTAATGCTGCGTCTTCGATTGTAGACCGCAAACCTATCAGAAAATTAAAGGACCTACCAGTTGGGACACCATTTGCAATCCAAGCAGCTAAAGTGGTCAAGTCGAAATTTGGGGAAGCCGTGCTACTAGATTTAGGACCGGAAGTGCTATTTCTACCACAGCGGGTGACGGAAACGTACCAGCCGGTCATCGACGAACTTTTTCACGGAAAATACTCGATCATCTTCCAAGGGGAAGTGGACGTAGGGAAAAGCCGACCGCTAGCATCATTCAAAATAGTGGAAAATTAACAAAGCAGAGAACAGGAGGAGGACAGGGTGAGCATTTTTATATATTTTTGAGTAATGTGTTTGCTTGAAAAAAAAAAATGTCGTCTTTTCAAATGTCTTCAAATAAGGTTAAAAAGATCATCAAACAAACAGACGGTGTTCTACTATCAATTGTTAGTCTACGGAAAATTTTATTTGATAATTTTACAATCAGAGACGCGGAAGTGTGGCTGAAACGAATAGAAAAACAAATTAGATTATGTAAACGGGTAATTCGTAGTAGAAGGCAAAATAAATTATCTGTAGGGACCTGTAGAAAAGTAGAAACAAATTTGGGGCATTTTAAACATTTTAGAAAGTTGATTTTAACTAGACATATTGGGGCAGGACTTCACTTAACATTGGGTCAGAGGGTTAGATGGGAAAATGTAGAATCGAGCTTTCAAAGTAGAATAAAAACCGGTTCCATAGCTAATTTGCGTCATAAGGACTTGAATCAATTTTTAGCAGATTGTGTAGTTGTTTTTAAAAGGAAAATTAGGAATATTTTGAACACCCATTGTGCGCTCAAAGTAAATACAACATTTTGCGGGGAGTTTATTAGGAAATCGGGGGATAATGAAATTTTGGGAATTAAATATATTAATACTAAAAATCATATTATTGATACATCAACTCAAATAGACGAGTGGTTTAAGATATATGTTAAAGATAAACTTTTAAACGAATTATCGGAATTTGCTGAAAAAGATTCGGGATTTGCGTTAAATAAAATTATTTCCTTAGTTGTTAATATCAGTAAATATCAATTGGGAAACGGTTCATCTTATATTAGACTACCAGAACCGATTATAAAGAAAAATGCTTGTATAAACATTAAAAATATAGATCAAAATTGCTTTTACTGGGCCATTGTAAGCGCTCTTCGGACTCCTAGCAAAAAAAGACATGCAGAACTAACCTCCTCATATCCACACTTTACTGACGTTTTACAAACAGAAAATTTAGATAGTCCTATGCTGCTAACAAAATTTCAAAATTTGAAAAGATGAATAACATTTCAGTCAATGTTTACGCTTTAGAATTGATCGAAACAGAAAAAAAATCATTTTACATAGTAGTACCAGCAAGATTAACGGAAAATAAACGGGATACGCATGTTAATTTACTTTTAGCTCAAAATAAATATTATCCGCGTTTAAATGATTATGATGCTCCTCCACCAGCGCCAGCAAATGAAGATAATGATTCAATCGATGAAATTAAATATCACTATTGTTGGATTAAAAATCTTTCGCGTCTTATTAGTAGCCAGTTAAATAAACATCGTGAGAAAAAATTTATATGCGATAGATGTCTGAACTATTTCCATCAGCAAAATAAATTAGTTGAACATGAAAAACTGTGTTCTAAATTTAATAAATATAAAATTAACCTTCCTAAAGAGAGCTGCGTTGAATTTAAAAACTTTACATACCAACAAAATACTCCTTTTGTTGTTTATGCAGATTTTGAATGTCAATTAGAAAATCATAAAGAAAGTAGCGTCGTAAATTTAACTAAAACCATAAAATATCATATCATATAGTGCTGGTTTCTATGTAAAATGCAGCTATGATGATAGCCTTTCTTATTTCGAGAGCTTTCGAGGTGCAGATTGTATGGATTGGTTTGCAAATCGTATGGCTGGTGTTGCGCAATTTGTAAACTCAAAAATAAAAACAAGCGTACCTATGATTGAAAAATTAGACACATGTAAGGCAACATCATGTCATATTTGCGGTAAGAGATTTTCAAAAACAAAAAAAGACATAATCGTTAGAGATCACAACCATTTCAGTGGAGAGTTCAGAGGTTACGCACACCAAGCATGCAATCTGAACTTTAGAAAATTGTTTGTTGTGCCGGTTATATTCCATAATTTAAGTGGGTACGATAGTCACTTTATGATTTCGAATTTATGTAAAAAAGGTCGCTTAAGTCTACTTCCCATCAACAAAGATAAATACATCTCCTTTACGCTGCACTCAGATGAAAATAACATTAAATTGCGGTTTATAGACTCTTTTCGATTTATGGGGGCGTCTCTTGATGAATTAGCTTCAATTTTAGCAGTATCAGAAAAGAAAATTTTACAAAGGGAATTTCAAAATTTAGATGAAGATAAATTCAAATTATTAACACAGAAAGGAGTTTTCTGTTACGATTACATTGATTCGTTGAAAAAATTAAATGAAACGACTTTGCCCCCAATTGAAAAATTTTACAATAAATTAAACGATGAAAGTGTAAGTGACGAGAAGTATGCTCATGCGCAATCTGTTTGGCAACAGTTTAACATTAAAACATTAGGAGAGTATTCTGATATATATTTAAAAACAGATATTCTGCTTCTTGCCGACGTTTTGAGCAATTGCTTAAAAACTGTTTCTCCACCTATGGTCTGGATCCTGCGTGGTACTATACAATGCCCGGATATACGTGGGACTGTATGCTCAAATACACTGGGTGTAAGTTAGAACTACTAAAGGATCTAGATATGGTGATGTTTTACGAAAATGCTATAAGAGGTGGAATTTCGGTGTGTAGCAACCGATTTTCGGAGGCCAACAATAAATATATGCCCGAATATGATCCTGAAAAGCCGTCCAAGTACCTTATGTACCTGGATGTGAATAGCTTATATGGGAATGCTATGCAGCAACCCTTACCCTACGGAGGGTTCAAATGGGTAGATGATGTAACATCGTTTGATGTGATGTCAATACCCGACGACTCTGACGTAGGGTACGTGCTACAAGTCGATCTATCGTACCCACAAGAACTGCACGATAAACACAAAGATTTTCCGTTTGCGGCAGAACGTAGCGTACCACCCAGCGACGGCGGGGTAAAATTGCCGAAATTAATGGCAACACTTACGGATAAAAAAGAGTACACGGTTCACTATAAAAATTTAAAACAAATGCTAGCTAATGGGTTAAAGTTAACGAAAATCCATAAAATTTTACAATTTAAACAAGCAGCCTGGCTGAAACCCTACATCGAGTTGAATACTCGATGTAGAGCTGCAGCCCGGAATGATTTCGAAAAAAATCTTTTAAATTAATGAATAATGCAGTATTCGGTAAGACCATGGAAAATATACGTAAGCACCGCGTATGTAAAATCGTTAAATCTTGGGGTGGTCGCTATGGGGCAGCAAACTTGATTTCGAGTTTTCGGTTCCACAGTCGCACAATTTTAGAGGAAAATCTGGTGGTTATCGAATTGAACAAGGCTGAAATAACGTTTAACAAACCTCTGTATGTAGGGCAGGCAATTCTAGACCTATCGAAACTAGTCATGTACGATTTTCATTACACCTATATGCTACCAAAAATGGGTGCAGAAAGGTGTAAGCTCATGTACATGGACACAGACAGTTTTATCTACGAATTGCAATGTGAGGATGCATATGAGGAGATCATTAAAGCTGATTCCAGTAAATTTGATACTTCGGATTATCCTGAAAATAACATATATAAAATACTGCGTAAGAACAAAAAGGTGCCGGGTCTAATGAAAGATGAAAATAACGGTAAAATTATGACACATTTTGTTGGACTTCGAAGCAAAATGTATAGTTACAAGGTGCAGGGTGGGAAGGTGGTTAAAAAATCTAAAGGGGTTAAGTACAATGTTGTTAAAAATAAAATTGCATTTGAGGATTATGTTGAATGTTTGAAAGAATTTAAGGAAAAAACAGCTACACAACGCTGTATCAGGTCGTATGCACACAACGTATATTCTGTTGAACAGTCAAAAATTAGTTTAAGTCCGTATGACGACAAACGTTATTTAATTCCGAACAGTTTTGACACACTTCCGTGGGGGCATTACAGTATCTTATAATAGCGTTTTTTTTTTGTTATAGATGAATGCCCCAACATTATCAGAGTTAGCTGTTAGAAAAATTTGCGAATCAATAACATCATCAGCAGTAGAATTCATGGAGCAGTCTCCACTACCATGGAAATTAACTACGGAAATTGTGAAACAATTTCCTTTATATAAATGGCACGCTATGATTAAAGAAGCCAAAAATGATCTTGATTCTTCATATACAGGAATTAACTTTATTAGATGTCACAAAGAAATAGATCCAAATTTAATTCACACTATATTAGGAAAATCAGATTGGGGTTATGTTTTTGAAGATTATTCTAGTTACTGTCTATGGACAAGTGGATATTGGCTGGACCAATATTACCTACACGTATGTAAAAATTGTTTATCTAAATTTAAAGAAATACATAAAACTTTAAATAAACGTTTATTTGCCTGCTATGACCATTCTCACGAGGTTCACGATGCACATGACATTATTTTGAACGTATACCAAAAAAAGTATAATTGGTGTCACAGCTGCTTTAAAAGCGTAGTGTTTGAACTAAAGACCAGGAATCTTGCAGAGATGCCTTACATGATAGGTCTAGAAATAACATCCGAATCCGATTTGATGAATCTGATGTAGACAGCGATATTGAGTTTTAAAAAAACATCACAGCAAACAAATTACAAAAAAATATATAAAAAGCGTTCATCCGTCCTCCAGTTTCTCTCTATCTATTGTACTAACATTTATATATATATTTTTTTCAAACATGTATGTAGTACTAACATTTATATATATATATATTTTTTTTCAAACATGTATGTAATTAGATTTAATAAATGAATATTTATAAAAAAATGTTTTATTGATTTCGTTAGATTTTTCTAGTAAGAAGAGTTCACAACAACAACAACAAGATGTCCTGATAGCTTGAGTCGTCAGAGGTGTGCAACATCAGAAGCAATGTTAGTGCGTGGTTGGAGTTCAAAACTTAGCGTGTTCAAAAACAAAAAAAAAAAACACGCACACACATAATACTAACATTACTTCTGATGTTGTGGCGCGGTTCTTCGGGCTATCAAGACATCTTTTTGGTATTTTTGAACAAAGTGTGCACGTCACGTGCGTCACGTATCACGTCACGTGCGTCACGTATCACGTCACGTGCGTCACGTGTCACGTTACGTGACGTATATCATAATGAAACGACAGATATGCATTTTTACAAAAACTTTATTAAAATCGTTCAAGATCATTAGCGATCCTATGTCTATAGAAAAATATATGTTGTCCTAACGCTATATGTTGTAAAGTACAGCCTACGAGCTTAAATGTATACAATTTTTGAATAGCATCTGAAAACGTATAATTTTGATCATTAAAACTAGCTCGAACAATCTTAAGCGCATTATAATAATAGCTTGGAAATTCAACAGTTTCTAGCATAGACATATACGGTACTAAAAGTTCATTATTTGCTTCTAAAAGAGCGTTCACGTCCATTTATGAGAGGTAGAAACTAATGTTGTGCTTGGTTATTTCGAGAATTTTCGTACTATCATAGATTAGTCGTCGAATTCTGCAATAGTCACCGCACTCGATTTCGACAGGATCATACTTGTCAGGAAGGTTCTTCTCCTCCTCCTGCTCCTCCGTCTCCTTCACCGTTACCACATTGAGCTGGGTGATTAATTGTTCCCACTCATAGGAACTGAAAGATAGTTTCAACCGTGATGAGTTCCACACAATTACAGCAGGAGTAAATGATCTCGCTGGGCTTAGACCGCATCCAATTTGGTATGATCCATTTGGAAACTGCGTGTACAGCAGATAATGGTCCTCGTTCTTGGCCGCTTCTTCGTACCTTTCCAGAATAGCATCCAGCTCACGGTCGTAGTTTACAGATGATTCGTGTGAGCTGCTGGTGGTGAGGTCAAACTCGCTGCAACTTGAACCACTACCACTGGTATCCATTTTTTTTTTTTACTAGCTGCCTGACTGACTGACTGACTGACTGCAACCGACTGAGAACTCACTTTTAGCAGAAACCCTCCCACCCCATACACCTAGACGATCGCATCATTGTCAATCCAACTATTATGTTTGCATCAAGGCCAAGCCATTTGACGTACATTTTTTTACCTTTACGACGTAAAACTTTTTCAACTAAATAAACATCTGGATTGGCTGTTTTCTGTAACTCTTCGTCATAAAAGGCTCCTTTGATCGGTGCACCTTGCATATCTTCGAGCATGTACGTTGCAGGGTTGGTAATATTAATTTTAGTAACTTTAAATAATTCCGTTGTTCAGCTTGGAACGTATCCCTTGTCGAATAGCATTTTGGTTTTGCTGATGCGTACAATGTCACCAACTTTAAACTTACGCGGGCCCGCGATTTTTAAATGAGTATATTTTCGATTTAAGATACATTTTTCGTTGGATTTATTAATTTGTGATGGTTTACATCCGATGGTTTGATGACGTGTTCCATTGTATTCATTGGTAATGCTTTGTAATATATCAATCCATTTATACGATCCCATTAAGCTAAAGTATTTGTAAAGTTTATTTTTCAACGTCCTTATGGCTCTTCAGCAATGGCCGCTTTCTTGATGCTATATGTACTATAATGATTAATATCATGCTTCTTCATTAAAGTTTGAAATTTACTATTGTAAAATTCTTTACCTTGATCAGATTGTAGATTTTCGGCGTACGTTCCGTATGTGCGAGGATATCCGAAAACGCACGAGTTATCTCCTCACCCGTCTTTGTCTTTAACGGTCTAGTCCACATAAACTTGGAAAAAGAATCGATTACGACGAGAATTAATTTGAAATTTTTATTTTGATGAGCATAAGGTCGCATTTCAGCCAGTCCGTCTGCCATAAATCGTCTAAGCCTTTAATGATGGTACGTCGTCTTAGATAATTTTTTCGAGCAGGCTTGTGCAGCTCGTTAACTAGTTGTAGCTTCTCCTTGGCGTACGTCATCATGTTTTAACGCTTTAAATTGTTGTTCCATCGGCTTTATACGCTTAGCAAGATCGAATGTTTCAATGATATATATGATGTGCGTCCTTGCAAAAGTTGTAATTCAGAGGATAAATCAATAATATTTTTCCGTATTGGAGTCAAATCGGTATGAGACTTAATTGTAGCCAACTCCTGTTCTATTCTTGTTGTTATATTTGCAATAGAGTCATCTACATATTTTTTTGTTGCCATATGTTTACCAGAAGTAGGCGGATTTCTCGAAATAAACTCTGTTATTTGATCTGTTTTTGCTGTTATTTTTTTTAAATCAATCACTGAAGTATCTACGTATTTTTTAGTTGCCGCATCTGAATTATCTGTGGGATCTTTTATATTACACAACTTTACGTTCTTGAAGTCAACATTTCCATCAGAAGTATGGGGTAGTGTTAACTTTGGCGGTGTACGCATATACGGAAGTGTCTTTTGTTTATCAAAGCGACGTCCGAATTTATCAAGACTCATCGTGTAAATGAAAGACCAAGGAACTAGATTACTGTATTATATTAGCTTCTTTTAGCTCGTTGAGGATGGCTACTATTTCATTATCATGCGACATATTGCCAGCTTCCTGAGATGCCATAAGGAGTTTAAGTCGATCGATTAATTCATTGGGATCATCCCAGTACACGTATTCGATTGGTTCCTCGTTGTATGTCAAGTAATCACCGATACCTTTTCCTGTTGGCGGTTTTGATGTTGATGATGTTGTTGTTGTTGTTGTTGTTGTTGTTGTTGAGGGAGTGGATCTTGTTAATGATCGACTAAGTGGACTACGTATTTTTGTAGATGTTGATCGTGTGACAATTGTACCTTTATTTTTCTGCACATCTTTAAAGAGAGGCTTAATAAATGTGATTATATTTAAATCCTGTCGAACCTTTTAGGCGTCCAAGCGAATCTAAATGAACACCGGTACTTTGCAATAGATTTTTATAGGGTTGTAAATCTGCATCTGCATAGTTTGGGTCATTATAGAATAAAAGTTGATACAGCCCAGGTGTGCCACGAAACCATGTACCTGCTAAGTTTGTCCCCTCAGGTAATATCTGTATTTGGCCAGTCGCTCTATCAAATTTAATTCCGCGTTTACCTAACATCCAACCAATGTTGTCGGTATATATAGGTCCATAATTTTTATCAATTTTATCGTTTTGTGTCCAAAAATCTTGTAAATAATTATGGCTTATTGGGGGATATTGATCTAAGTATTCTTCTATTGCTTCTTGTGAAAATCAGCAGGACGCATTTCTTCAGGTAGTGGTGGTGTTTCAGGTCTCGGCGGTATATTACATTGTTCATCAGTTGAAGCCACGTCTTCTAAATTGAGATAGTTTGGGTTCTGCTGTGAATACATCATCATCATCATCATCATCCTGTTTCAATTTTTCCTCTTTTTTAATAATAAATGAAGGATGCTGCTGAGTCTTAGCTATTTGCTTAAGAGGTTCAGATATTGGTTTGAAAAGTTTTCTAATAGATTCATCTGCTGCAGTTCGACCTAACTTTAAAGTAAGATACTTTTTACGTATAGCTCGAGCAAGTTCTGCGATCTTTCTTTTATGACTAGCAACGGCAACTTGGTCCTTTGACATCATGTTACTGAATGATGGCGTACATGATAAGCCTACAATTTTATGTACTTATCAAATCCTACTCTGTATCGACCATAATTAAGAGGAAAGTCTTTAACAATAACTAACGTACCGTACTTTTCTGCCCAACATTCCGAACACATCTTTTGAATTCATCAAAAGTAACATCTGGAGATACATGCTCATCAAATATATGTTTTAGATTAATTTCATCCTGCTTAAATAGTACTATAATGTTACAGTTGTCTCGTATGAGCTGTTTTGGAATTTTAGAGTATGTTTGGCAGAGATATGCAGCATCGATATCTTTATGACGACACATGGAGTAATACTCTCGAATTTTCTGCTGACCGTCACACGACACGTCGTCAAATATGAATATAGAGCTATTTTTAGCCTTACTTGGACTTATAATTTCCTCGTTATCCTTAATGGGAAATAGCCAACACCCTTAGCAGCGGAAATCACTTCTTGAAGCAGTTGATACTTTGGTTGATACAACGATTTTGAATAAACGTAAACATTTTTAAACTTAGCACCGTTTGGATGGAAAAGCAGCGCCAGCATTACGTTCGTTTTTCCACATCCGCTTGGTCCGCAGATGATAGCGCGAAACGAATTCGGTAACAATTTACCATGTTTACTATGTTGAGTTTTTGCTGTAAAATCCAAGTTATCATGGGTAATGACTGCTCTTGTTGAACAAGCTTCATCGTGTGGCGTTCGAATAAGGAATGTGTAAAAGTATATATGTAGATATTGCTAACGCATCATCAACAGTTCTCATGTTAACGTACAAGGGTGAAGGTGTTGTAAACTCTCTGATAAATAATCTTCCGATAGAACTCCACGTACCTTCGTATCAGTTCCTGGGACGTAAGTGTGCGACAGATTAGGATATTTATTTTTTTTTCATTCTCACACATGTATATGTATATTTTCAGCGGGGACTAAATTAAAGAAGAGGTTAGCACGAGGAGATCCTGGAAAGAACCCATTGGATCGTGCTGCAAGAGACCACGATATTGCATACGCCTTATACAAAAATTTGAAAGACAGACACAAAGCTGATTGGATTCTTGAGAACCGAGCCTGGGAACGTGTAAAAGCACCTGACGCTTCACTAGGAGAAAAGACTGCAGCTTGGCTAACAACTCCCGCAATGAAAGTTAAGCGAAAATTGGGTATGGGGCAGAAGAAATCATCTTTTCGACGAGGTGTTCTCACGAAAATCACAAAGTCCTTGAAGAAAAATGCTCCCACCACCACGACATTAAAAAAGTCTGCATTGGTTGCTCTTAAAGCGGCAAGATTAGCGGTGAAGAGTGCAGGTGGAAAACATAAAGTTCGACTACCGAGAATAATTCCGATCGAAGGAAAATCTGGGGGATTCCTACCCTTGATCCCCCTTTTCGCCGGATTAAGTGCCTTGGGGGCGCTCGCAGGGGGAGCTGCAGGTGTGGCCAAAACGGTCGTTGATGCCAAGAATGCACAAAAGAAATTGGAGGAAGACCATCGCCATAACAAAGCTATGGAGTCTTTGGGCAAAGGATTGTATTTGAGAAAAAATGCTAAAGGTGGTTATGGGTTGTACCTCAAAAAAAAACTCAAAAAACTAAACATCAAGCTACCCAAGAAAGCGCTTTATGATTATGAAATAAAGCAATATGCGAAGCTCTTGAACATACCTCATTTCCGAGGTGTCTTCATGCGTGACACTTTACCACGAGACGGTCCACGTAAAAGAGAATGCGCCGTCGTGAACTTAGATATTTCACAAAACAACGGAACTCATTGGGTAGCTTATAAAAAGATAAACAACAACGTTGAGTATTTCGATTCATTTGGTAACCTGAAGCCTCCACAGGAACTTGTTCGATATCTGAAAAACGCTAAAATTTTCTACAACAACGATCCTTACCAAACTTATAATCAAGTTAATTGCGGACAATTGTGTTTGAAATTTCTATACAATAACAATAACAACAACAACAACGATGGATAATAAAACATTATCGGAATTTACATTAGAAGAGTTTGAGAAGAATATTCCGCCGCTGGAATATTTAATAAGCAATGTGAGACCTGCAGAATTATTGAGTATATGGCACAAACTGCCTGCAGAATACACATCCAATTTTGATCTTCAAATACGACTTCCATGCTATGTTCACTACAACAGACCTGATTGGACAACACATTGGGATGGACCGGCTACTGCTCAAGCAAATTGTTATTCTGTAAATTATCCATTCGAAAATAAACAAAAAAAAAAACTTGAATAAATGCTTAGTACACAGCTATATTTTTTCATTCATCATGTCGCAGTTGTTGAGAGTCAATAGCACTACTCATATATTTTCATTTCGTCCTTCAACACCGATAGTGTTGGATCCGAAAAAAGATTATGAATTGGCGCTTAGGTCTTTTACTTCATACAATTCCATACCGAATATTGAAAAAGGAGATAAATTTTATTATATCGACCGGATAGGTGGTGGTGGTGGTGGGGTCAATTAAAAGTCATCGAG
This sequence comes from Acanthoscelides obtectus, assembly GCA_963669975.1. NCBI lineage: Eukaryota > Metazoa > Arthropoda > Insecta > Coleoptera > Chrysomelidae > Acanthoscelides > Acanthoscelides obtectus. The sequence goes on along the minus strand of CAVLJG010000003.1, from coordinate 79,389,004 downwards.
TTTCCGACAGGTTGTTATGAAATTACCGACATAGAAACATTTATACGAACGCAAATGAATCTTGAAAATGAAGTTGCTCCTCCGGATGATTATTTTTCTCTAAAACCTAACAAAATACACTGCAATGTGAAATCTTTAGCAAGTATTATAAAATAGTTTTACAGAACCGAATAATCTTGGACATCTATTGGGATTCTCGAAAAAAGTTCTTAATCCTGGTCAAAAGCATTCTTCTGATTTACCTGTAAACATAATAAAAGTATCAACCATACACTTTGATGCTAACATTACGTCGGGAGCCTTTGACGGAGACACGCCTGCACACACGATCTACGAATTTGCTGTGACAGCCGATCCTGGATACGCTATAGTCGAAACACCTGTAAATTTACTATATCTACCTGTTATACCGAAACAAGAAATAACCAACATCACAGTGTTGGCTTTAGATCAAGACGGTCGTCCTGTAAACTTTCAAGGTGGAAACTAGTACTCTTGTGTTGGAGTTGAGAGCGAAGCGCAGATGGGATTAGTGATTATAAGACATAGTGGTGCTTCCAAGGCAACTTCAGTATTACCCCAAGCACCTAAGCGACGACATCTACTACTAACTACATCAAATATCCTGTTTCTACGCTCACTTGGATATCATGTCAACAACAACAAGAATCATGTACAAAAAGAGAAAAACTGAGGAGGCAGCAGCAGCAGCATCACATACTTCTCCGATGTTTGATCTATATCGATCTCCAGCATTCGATGAATCTATTCGCAAGGCTGAGTATAGATCTTATACGCCGTTCATCAAGTCATTAATTGTAATGATGTTGTGGAATTTAGCATCAATCAAGTAGATTCGTTCTTTGCAATGAACGCTTCCCTTCTATCTATCAAGGGAAAGTTGAAATAACTGGAGGAGGAGGAGCAGGAGATGTATCTTTAGCTCCAAACTTTGGTGCCTTCCTATTTGACTCTTGCACTTACAGTGAATCCGCTAGAGAAGTTGAAACAGTACGTGATCCTGGTATTGTAAGTACTGTCTGAGCTTACGTATGTTACAGTGAGGAAGACTCAAATCATATGGCTATAGCTGGATGGAACTATCCTTCAACACCTATAATGGCGTCAACACATAACAATCTTTTAGCTTGCTAATGCCGCTTAAACATATTTTCAACATTTTCAATGATTATCCTATGATTACGTGTGGCAGACAAACTCTCAGATTTGTGAGAGCTAGAAACGATAACGATTGTATCATTATCAAGGAAAAACTGGATCGACGACGACAGCGAAAATAACTATTGAAAGCATGGAACTGAAAATCAAACATATTTACCCGAGTGATGATGTGAAAGAACAACTTTTGAAAGCTATTCAAACTGATAAGCCGATACTTATACCGTTTAGAAAATGGGATCTGAATGAACTGCCTGCAATTACCGCAGATGCGAGAAGAGAAATATGGTCAGTTAAAACTAGCACCGCAATCGAAAGACCACGTTTCATTATAGTATGTTTCCAAACCGGTAAACGTGACGTCGCAACCTCAGACCCTACCCTGTTTGATCACGTGAATGCTGCTAGTATTCGAGTATCTTTAAATGGTGAATACTATCCCAACGAACGTATGCAATTGGACTTTGCAAACAATCACTTTACTGAAGCTCATTTCAACTATAGCGACTTTCAAACCAGCTATACAACTTCTTCTTCTCCTCTGAAGAGATGTCTTTTAGATTATACCGCTTTTAAAAATCGCGCTTTGTTTGTTATTGACTGTTCCAAACAAGAGGAAACCATGAATCATCAACTGTTGATGTTAGATTGGATATCGAAGCCGATACTGGCTTTCCAACCAACACCAAGGCCTACTGCATCATTATACATGACTGCTTAATCGAGTACTTCCCCCTCACCGAAGTTATTAAAACCATCTCGTAAGCAACGAAGGACTCTCAGTTCCGCATCAGACATCATGAGGATCGCGTTTGTTGACATTCAAGGCTTTACAGTTGACGGATTATTCGTACCTAAAGAACTATGTATCGAAATTGGTTTCAAGAAAAGTCATTACATCTTTACACCTCCGCAACCTTTTTCTACATTAAATACTAAAGACAAGAAAACTGTCGCTTACTTGGAGAAGAATTTCCATGGGCTTAAATATTCTTCCGGCGACGTTAAATATTCCAAGTTAAATGAAATAATTAAAAATAAGGTGATATATGCGGCTGACTATGTCTACGTTCGTGGAGAACAGAAAGCAAACTTTTTACTCAAGAAATGTCACATTTTTGTGTTTTTCCCAACATTATTGATGTTTGCAAGTATGATGGTACACCGTGTGCTACTGGAAACTTTGTTGCTGATTCCAATCCATGCCACACCAACGGACAATTTTCCTGTACCCAGAGAAATGTTGAACGTCTACGCCACTGGTTTTCAAATATCATATTACCTATGTAGTTTTTTTCTATTTTCAATAAAATATTAAACGTATTATTGTAGTTTTATTGAAAATACCTCTGGTTTGCGAAATAATTGTCAGAATGTCTATACTATTTTCATTTTGAACGGTATCATCCTGTATAATAATAACAGTACATCGTATACAGGTTATGAGACATTCTGACCGACCGACCGACCAGAGGAGCCCACCACGCTATTTAGGTCACGCCTTGCTATATACGATTTAACGATATACCGTCGGTCCATCGATCCGCTATTTTTCGATGCACCCCTGTATACACGTTGCCCCCCGTAATCCACGCCAACACCAGACAGGTGCGACATCGGCGCCATCTATGCG